>CM035843.1:71796211-72440482 GCA_020510985.1 Pholidichthys leucotaenia
TCCAGCACTCTAAATGGTCCATCATACGGCGGTCGCAGTTTGGGCGATGGGCATCATGTCTGACAAAAACAAACTCCGATTTTTTAAAGCTTTCGGCACAAAAACGCGTGGGAAGCTGTGATGAACCGGGCCAGGAAGCATGCTCGCTCCCATGTCGCTCTGCAGTGGCTGAGCGGGGGGGCAATCTGGCTCAGGATTATCCGGGAGAAATTTCCCGGGCAGCCGGAGTGGCTGAGCAAAAACTAACTCAGCTGGGGAGGCTTGTAAATCCTCCTTAGGTGCAGAACACAACCCCAATAAAACCCATGGTAGCCTGTCACCCAATTTGTATCCGTAAGCGACGCTCTGAGGGCTGCTTTCAATGACCTATGGAAACATTTGCATAAACCATTAGCCTGGGGGTTGTACGCGGTAGTGCGGTGGATCATTACCCCAGGCTGCGGGCCATCGCTGACCAGAGCTCGGACACAAATTGAGGACCTCTGTCAAACGTTATGTCCGACGGAACTCCAAAGTGCGCTACCCATGCTGTTAAAAACGCCGCGCGCCACCTCCTCGGCTGTGGTTGATTCCTGTGGGACCAGCTTTCCGGCCCAACGCGTGGTGCGGTCCACCATTGTCAAAAGGTGTGTGCACCCCTGTGACAGCCGGAAGGGGGCCTACGAGGTCGACATGCACATGATCAAAGCGCTTAGCCGGGATGTGAAAAGGCTCCAAGGGACGCTTAGTGTGTTTGTGTATTTTGGCTCGCTGACAAGCTACGCAGGCTGTCGCCCCCATTTCCTTGACCTGTTTGCGCAAGCCCGGCCATACAAATTTCTCTCCTACCATTTTGACCGACGCGCGCACCCCCGGGTGCGCCAGAGAATGGATCAAGTCAAAAACGTGGCGGCGCCACGTGGCTGGTACCACCGGATGCGGCCGTCCGGTGGAGATATCGCAGATTAGGGGGGGCATACCATCTTGCAGCACCCTGTCCTCCAGCCTTAACCCTGTTGGTCCAGACTGGAGCGCGCGCACGTCCGCATCGCTAACCTGCCTCCGTGGCCATGGCTTGCATAATCTACCCCTACGCGGACCGGGGCTGAGCGCACTTCCGCGTCGCTACCCCTGGCCCGCAGCCAATGGCTGCAGAGTCTGCCCCCACGGGGCCTGGAGCCGCCACAGCACGTGAGAGGTAGTCTGCCACTACATTATATTTACCTGCCACATGCTGGATATCGGTGGAAACTCCGATATCGTGGCCAGCTGTCTCTGCTGCCGGCCCGACCAAGGTTCTGAAATCTTGGCCATCGCGAAAGTCAGCAGTTTGTGGTCCACGAACGCGGTGAAAGGGCGTCCTTCCAGCCAGAACTGGAAATGACGGATGGCCAAGTGTAGAGCCAACAACTCCCTGTCGAACGTGCTGTATTTTCGCTCGCTATTGCGCAAGGTTTTGCTGAAAAATGCGAGCGGCTGCCAGGCCCCAGCCACGTACTGTTCAACGACCGCCCCTATGGCTACATCTGACGCGTCAGTGGTGAGTGCACGCGGGCCGTTGGGACTGGGTGTGCCAACCAAGCAGCGTTTGCCAGGGCTGCTTTGACTTGAGAGAATGCACGCTCCCGCTCAGGAGACCATTCGATTTTTATTCGTGGGTTTTTGTTTTTTTAGTGCAGCGTACAATGGTTGCATGAGCTGCGCTGCGCGGGGGAGGAAACGGTTATAAAAATTAACCATTCCCAAAAACTTCTGTAACGCTTTGACCGTTTGTGGTTGGGGAAAATTTGTTATTGCACGCACTTTATCGGGCAGAGGGACCGCTCCTTCTGGCGAAACGCGATGCCCCAAAAAATCAATCTGCGCCGCCCCGAACTGACACTTCGCTGGGTTAATTATTAACCCGTGCTCTGCCAACCTCCGGAAAACTGCTGTGAGGTGGCTTTCGTGTTTGTCTTCGGACGTGCTGGTCTACCAAAATGTCGTCCAAATAGACGAACACGAAAGGGAGGTCGCGTAGGACCGTGTCCATCATGCGTTGGAACATCTGCGCCGCTCCCTTGAGCCCAAACGGCATGCGCAAAAACTCAAAAAGCCTGAAAGGAGTTATTACCCGCTGTTTTGGGTATATCCTGATGCGCGCACTGGAACCTGATGGTAACCGCGTACTAAGTCTATTTTAGAAAAAATTGCACGCC
Source organism: Pholidichthys leucotaenia (assembly GCA_020510985.1). Taxonomy (NCBI): domain Eukaryota; kingdom Metazoa; phylum Chordata; class Actinopteri; order Cichliformes; family Pholidichthyidae; genus Pholidichthys; species Pholidichthys leucotaenia. The sequence continues at coordinate 71,798,389 of CM035843.1, forward strand.
CCCCGCCAGATGAACCGAAAAAGCTTGGATATGCGGAATCGGGTAGCGGTCGTGTGCTGTGGCGTTATTCAACCTGCGGAAATCACCGCAAGGTCGCCATGAGCCATCAGCTTTTGGGACCATATGCAGTGGTGAAGCCCAAGGGCTTTTCGAACGCCTGATGATGCCCAGTTTTTCCAGGTCGGCGAACTCCTCGCGCGCTATGGTCAGTTTAGCTGAGTCCAAGCTTTTGCAAAAACGGTGCGGGCACACTGGTTTTTTTCCACCCCTCCCCCGTCCCCCTCATGGACTGACATTGCCCTCCGACAGTTCTACCGGATCTGGAGCCAAACGATGGGGGGAGGGGAGGGGGGTCACAACCCCTGCTGAGTGTTCTGGGGGGGGAGCCCTGTCGTGATCCACCACAATCTACATGGACATTCAATCCTCACACTCAGCTAGCCTGCACTAAGCAGAGGATAATTTGCATAGCAAAAAGACGTAACAACCTAATAGTTTTTTGAATGCAAAAGATGCAATAGACTTACACAATGGTCCCCTCCGGCATACAACTAGGAAAATACCGGTAGCTACGGAGAGTGAGAATATGTATGGGCACATAATCATACCATGTAGGATAACTAAGTAGAACGGTTGTGCTGTTTCATCCCATCTAGCAACATTGCTCTGCACTGTGTGTGTTTATACATTTACATATTTATTCCATCTAGCTACAATGCTCCGCACTGGGTGTGTTTATGTTTATGTTTATATTTATATATCTATATATTCATTCCACCTAGCTACAATGCTCCGCACTGTGTGTTTATATATCTACATATTATTCCATCTAGCTACATTGCTCCGCACTGTGTTTATATATTTACATATTTATTTCCACCTAGCTGGCAATGCTCCGTACTGTGTGTTTATATATCTACATATTATTCCATCTAGCTACATTGCTCCGCACTGGTGGTGTTATATATTTACATATTTATTCCATCTAGCTGCAATGCTCCGTACTGTGTGTTTATATACTCATATATTTATCCCATCCAGCTACAATGCTCTACACTGTGTCTGTGTGTATATATATATATATACTGTATATATTATATATATATAATATATATATATATATATATATATATATATATATATATTATATATTATATATATATATATATATATATATAATATATATATATATATATATTTATAGAAATATGTACATATGTATATTAGCTGCTCTTGCTTGCTTGCTTTTTTTTCTTGCCTTCTGATGTTTGCTCTGAGTGTTTGCTATCCTTGTGCTGTTGCAATCCTGGAATTTCCCCGTTGTGGGACAAATAAAGGCTTATCTTATCTTATCTTAATATGCAAATGTGCCAAGCATTCTCTCTGTTGGTTTTACCATGTATAAAAGAGCTTGCTATACATGCCTCAGCACAACACAGCGCTACAAGTGTGTCTCATTATGTTGGAGGAAAATAAAACTCTGCCACCTTCCAGCTCGTCACATCTCACCTGAACTTATATTATTCCTCCACAGTGTGCCTATTACCTTGTCATTCGTTCAGAGAGCAAAGTAAGAATTTCATTGCTCAGGAAATGTAGCATTTCTTAACTGTGCACATGATAATAAAGCCTTTGAATCTTGAATCTCATCACTGAACAGTGATATTGTTGGAAAAATGTATATTTTGTATAAAGATTATCATTTTATGTAATCAAGTGTATGCCATATACTCATCTATGCATATTTGTGTTACGAAAATTGTTGGGAAATTGTACATACATATTATCATTTCTATATGACATAAGTTTGAGTGTATTATAAAAACTGTTTTCATTGCACACCGTTTCCTTTTTGTGCTTAGATAATGAGAAGATTACTGAGTGTTGCTTATGTGCAGATTAAATGTGCTTAGCGTGAGAGAATGAAGCTGTCTCATGGGATGAAACTGTGTACGTGACTAAAAGTCTGAGAATAAGGAAAGTTAATCTTGTTTTTGTATGAAATACTTTGTCTGTGATTAATTGCAGTTAAGACCTAATGTGATGTACTGTTGTAAGGTCACAGTGTTCTCCCTCTTTGAGGATGTTAGCATATTTCTGTCATGACTGTGTGGGTGCAGAAAGGGAGTATTCAGCAGATGTTCTTTGTGATTGTGTGACCAACAGTGTATAAAAGTGCTTAGTTCACTGGGGATGCCTCAGTGTACGACTAATGTAATTATTGTCTACACTCCTTGCGGCAAGTAAAACTCATAAAAAGAATATTCTGTGTCTTGAATCTTTATTGAGGTAACAAACTAAAATACAGTCTTTTTAAAGGTTTCAGATTCTTGACAGATATAAGCTAAAATGATTACAATAATGAAGAAGGATCTGAAACAGTCCTCTAATATTAGATGTCCCTTCATTTTCCAACGTTTAGGTATTCTGTAATTAATATTCACACAATCAAATAAATCTTAGTGCCATTTACTCCCTTTTATATTTGTCAAAGTCTCACATGTGATTGCCGACATTTAGGCTACACCTCTTTGTATTCCACTTTCAAACACAGCCTACATTTGGGCCTGTAAAGCCTGATTGGGATACCTGTTTCAGGCAAGAATACTGCATTACTACGGACATGCGCTAGTTATTTTAATTACTTTTAATCCTAGATCAAGTTTTTGGGGGGTTAAAAAATGCATCATAGTTGCTAGATATATCTTATATACCTAACTTTGTACCATATACCTGTTGAAGTATATATTTTACGGCTGTGTTGGTAGTCTGTCGGGTCCGATAATGACATAATCTGTGGACTCAGCGATGGGAGCGCATGTGGCTCCGCAGCCCAGAGCCAGAAGCACACAGGCGCCCACAGGTGTTACAACAGTCGTCTGTAGTTTGGATGGAGGTGGATGCAGCTCCATGACATCTATCCCTTGCAGCAGCAAGACATCGTCGTCGGTCCTCCTCGAAGACAGCTATTGCTTTGTGGCTGTGCAGCCTCCAACCTTTCCCTGTCTGCGGCAGAGGCTTTGAGCTCAAGTGGCTAGATCCTGCACATCTGAGGTTATTCTTCAGGGTGTCTTTGTACCTCAGTTTGGGCCTTCTCTTTCTGTGTGAGCCCTCCTTGAGCTCACTATGCATCAGCTGTCGGGGATGCGACTGTCATCCATTCTAATGACATGGCCAGTCCAGCATAGCTGAGCCTTCAGATGCATTGATTCAATGCTTGTGGAGTCAGCACTATCCAGCACTTTCTTGGTTTGTAACTTTGTCCTGCCAGCAAATGCCCATGATTATGCACAGCGATCTTGTATGGAACTGTTTCAAGCTGCTTGATGTGCCGTCGACACAAGGCCCACGTCTCACACCCATAAAGTAGCGAGGAAAGGACTACGGCCTTGTAGTCCTTGAGCTTTGTGGACAGTCTTATGCCCTTCTGCTGGAGAACCTTCACTCTCAGTCATCCAAGTGGTTGACTGGCTTTCTGGGTCCTGAAACATGATCTCTTTGTCCAGTGAACCATCTGCAGAGATTGTGCTGCCCAGATACTTGAAGCTCATCAACACACTTCAGTTCAACTCTCCGTCAGTGTCACGAGCCGAGCCGGCTTGGGCTTTCCCCGGCTTGGCCCTGATCTCTCTGTGGGTTTTGGTTCTTCTGTATATGTGCATTATGGGTATTTTGTATGCATTTCCATATCCATAGCCATTTGCCTGACCGGCACTGCTGTTAGTCAGCCTCTGTGACCTACTTTCTCCCATGCTGCTGACAGTCTGTCGGTCCAGTCACGCCCCTCGCTGTCCCCTTGTATTTCCATCAGCTGTTCCCAGCCCGGTAATAATCTTGCGCCTTGCCCAGGTGTTCCCAATTTGTGAGGCCAGCGGTGTTTGTATTTAAGCAGCTCTTGGCTAGACAAACACGCTGGAGACATTATACGCGTTGGGTGGCTGTGCTCTGCCGTCTAATCGTCACGTGGCCAGAAGGACTAATTCTATGTTTGCTTGCTGGAAAACCTGGACTACTCGGACTTGCCTCCCCCCACTGTGAGTACTTGTTAGTGTTTCTGTTCACCGCTGTGCCGTTATTACGCTTTCCACAGCATTCCCCACCCTGCAGCACAGCTGCTACGCTTTGGCTGTTTCCCAGTATAATCCTCCGGTGTGTGTGTTGGCGTCCTGAAGGACTCTTAAGTGTTACCCAGCTGTCTTGTCTCCTGTATGTTCATTGTTGTATGAATAAATGTGTGTTTGATATAATTCAGCATGTAAATTCCCTTGTCCTTTTCCCCCTCCTCCGTGCGCTATGGAAAACGCACGAGGGAGGTTATGACAGAATGGTCCAGCCTGTAAAAGGATTTAGCGGGTTACACCGACACAAACCTTTTTTCCTTTTTTGTACTGACGTCTGCCTATCTGTTTTGGAGTTATGTTGACTTGACTGGGTACGTGGAGTTATCCTCTGTGTCTGGGTTGGGAGTGCTGCGGGCCCTCATGGAATAGACGGGCTCATTGCCATCGGTGAGCACGTACGGGCATGCACGGTGGTGCAGTGGTTAGCACTGTTTGCCTTACAGCTAGAAGGATTCTGGTTCGAATCCCAGGCTGGCAGGGGGTTGGAACCTTTCTGTGTGGAGTTTGCATGTTCTCCCTTGTGCTGCGTGGCTCACTCCAGGGGCTCCGGTTTCCTTCCACAATCCAAAGACATGCATGTTAGGATAATTGGCTGTTCTAAATTGTCCCTGGATATCTGTTTCCTATAGGCCCTTAGAATAGAGGATTAGTACTAGTGAAAGCGCTTTGAGTGGTCTTTGTGACTAGAAAAATGCTATATAAGTGCAGGGTTAGTTTATTAGTTAGTTGTTAGTTAGTTAGTTAGTTAGTTAGTTAGTATTCCACACCGGAGGATATTCTTTGGTACGTGGACCTGGCAGATGCAGCAGCTCAGCGGTGCCCTCAGCACACGGATTATCCAGAGGAAGTTGAGAGGTTGACCCGATTGGCAGCGCTGCGGCGAGAGTTCGGGGGAGGGGTGAGGAAGTCTCCCAAGAAGACCGGGCTCACCCTGAAGGAAGGGCGCTCCCGGGGTTCTGCTGATTCTACTCCATGCCAGGGTTCAGCGTTCGTTCCTGCTATGATCCAACCAGCTCCAGCTCCACAACAACGGCGTCATCCGGTGAGGAAACGCCGGGAGAAGCCTTCCCCTCCTTCGGCTGTCAACACCCTTCCAGTCGCCAAGAGGGCCATGGTTCCCTGGGTCACGCCCACTTCCGCATTGCCCGAGCTGGCTCTTCCATCGTCCAGAGGGGGAGCCAGAGCCAGCGCAGATGTAAGAGAGGATGACTGCCGGCTCTCTGCAGCTGTGAACATCGAGCACCGGAAGAACAGGCAAGTGTGTTTTCATTCTATTCAGCATAATAATGATAAACACCGTCTGTCTCCCGGAAGAGAGGCCCAGCTTTGGCAGTCCACTGGGTCCTCCCCTCCAGCTGCGGAGGTAAACTACTTTCTTGTCTCTTCTGTGTCTTCCCCATCAATTCCTGAGAGTGAGCAGAGCCACCAGATGATGGAGGAGCTGGGTCCCCCAGAGGATTTCGCTCCGGAACCAGCATGGAGCTGGTCCCCTGCAGCCACGCCGAGGGAGTCATCGGCACAGTGGGAAGGGGCCAAGAACTCCGTGGACATGGAAAGGGACAGCAATCCACCTGCTACAGCCAAAAACATTGAATGCCGGGATGACAGGCAAGTGTATTTTCATTTAACTCAGTTAACCCATAAAAACCCTTGTCTGTCTCCCGAGGGAGAGGCCCAGTCTCAGCAGTCCGCTGGGTCCTCTCCTCCGGCTGCGGCTGTAAACTCACCCCCTACCCTCTCCGTGTCTCCTCCCTTAATCCCTGAGTGCCCGCCGGTCTTGGAACCGAGCCGCCAGATGGTGGAGGAGTTTTGGGCCCTGGATGATCCTGCCCAGGGGCCCGCACAGAGGGGCTCCCCTGCGTTGGAGCCGCTGCAGGGGCATCAAGTGACTGCTTTTACCATCTCCCCAGCTGTGGAGGCTCTGCAGCGGAATAGGAGCCTGAGATGGACCTCCTCGAGGCCGGACCCGGGATACTATCGCCAAGTTCGACGGAGTCCTGGACAGCAGTGGAGCTCCAGCTCAGGCAAGTTCTCTCAGTAATGTTTCTCATGTCTGTTCTAGATCTTGCATGGCTCTTGGGGAGGAGAGTCAGGTGCAGCCGCTTGGCTGCATCTGAACTCATCTTCACCGGGCTCTGCCGCTTGCCGGCGACCCTAACCACCTGTCTTTTCCCGCATCCTCTGAGCCGTTGTTTAGGGTCGCCGAAGAGGGTGTATCGTTGCAGAGGTCGCCGTGGGTCCGGTTCCAGCCGGAGGAGGACGCCGCTGCTCCAGCTCCTCCTGCCAAGGTCATCATGGGCTCCCCCCATCAATCGCCTCCTCAGCCTGGTACTCCTGCGGGTTGACCCGCTCACCGTGGGTGCAGCTTTGGCACAATCAGGGTCCCCCCGCGGATGCTGCAGAACCTCAGCTGGGGGTCCCCGTGGGTGCAGCTGAGCCTCAGCCGGAGGTCACCGCAGATGCAGCAAGGCTCCCACAGGAGTCCATTGAGGGTGCAGTGGAGCCGGCCCGATCGGGGGTCATCGTGGGTGCAGCGGAGCCGGCCCAGTCAGGGTCCACCACGGGTGCAGCAGAGCTGGCTCGGTCGGGGTTCACCGCAGGTGCTGTTGCGAACCACCCGGAGGACACCGTGGAGGTCCCCTCTCCCCAGTCCGGTTACCTGCCAGTGAGCCTTCCGGTGGGCAGGCCACCTCCTGCTTCACCCCTTTGGTCCTGGTGGCTGAGCAACGCTGGCTGGCCACCAGAAGAATTGACTCCCTGGGTCAGGTGACTCATGTTTTCCGGCAGGCCACCGGACCTTCTGCTGGACCTAGGACTCTGGGCGGCCTCCTGAGCCCCAGCGTCTGTGGACTTGGGGGGGGGGGGGGTTAATTGTGGACCCTGGGTGGGGTATTGTGTTCCCTCCTCTCCTGTTCCCCCTACCTCCTACCCGGTTCATGTTATTTGTTGTCGTTGCTCCTGTTGGGAGGAGGGGGGGGGTCTTCTTGATGTTACCTTGGGTGTCTGGGAATCCACCCTTTAAAGGGGGGACTCTGTCATGAGATGAGCCAGCTTGACTTTACCTGGCTTGGCCCTGATCTCTCTGTGGGTTTTGGTTCCTCTGTATATGTGCATAATGTGTATTTTGTACGCATTTCCATATCCATAGCCACTGCCTGACCGGCAGCTGTTAGTCAGCCTCTGTGACCTACTTTCTCCCATGCTGCTGACAGTCTGTTGGTCCAGCCATGCCCCTCGCTCTCCCTCGTATTTCCATCAGCTGTTCCCAGCCCCGGTAATTATCTTTCCTGCACCTCGCCCAGGTGTTCCCAATTTGTGAGGCCAGCGTGTTTGTATTTAAGCAGCTCTTTGCTAGACAAACACTGCTGGACCATTATACGTGTTACGTGGTTGTTCTCTGTCATCTAACCATCATGTCGCCAGAAGGACTAATTCTGTTTGCTCACTGGAAAATGCTGGGACTACTCGGACTGCCCCCCACCCCCACTGTAAGTACTGTTAGTGTTTCTGTTCACCGCTGTGCTGCTACGCGTGGTGCGCAACAGAGTGTCCAAGTCAGTGTAAAACTGCTCTTTTATCTCTTCTGTGCTTGTCTGGGTGGGAGCATAGGCACTTATGATGGTAACAAAGCACTTGTTGCTAATAGGGAGGACGGCTAATATAACCCCATAACTACAATATGGCACCTGGTGATCAATATTTGGCAGCTGATCACTTTTTGGCACGATACCACAACAGGCTCGAGTGCTGCTGGAGCAGGTACATCCCATGATGTCTCAATATTCACCCCATGATTTTCACACAGATCAGAACAATTTGTTGCACATGAAGCTAAAGGTTTCTACAGACATTCTGAAGTTCTACAACCACTGTGTGTTTGTGAAGCTGGGGTGACATCCCACCACTAGGAGACTGGGTTGAACACCCAGACTGAGGGTTTGAAACAATAATTTTCCCACAAGAGAGCCATCTGAAACACACACACACACACACACACACACACACACACACACACACACACACACACACACACACACACACACACACCATCCATACAGCATACATATTTTAATACCTAATAGCGATAACTTGCCGCCATTACAATTTAGTACGGGGGACTTATTAATGACTGTAGCAAACTAGCATTAGCATTCATTAGCTTACCTTCATATGTGATTGAGTTCATATCCTCACGTCTTTGGCTTTATACTGCTCTATGGCTTCCTAAACTCTCCAGTATTTTCTAGCGTGTTTTGCCTTGCCGCCTGTAGCCTTCTCTGGCTCTCCCTTTTTGCCTTTACTCTAACAAAAAGCCATATAGAGCAAGCAACAGATATACCATCACCTCGATATCCTCCATCTTGTGTTTTGCTTGTGTCACATACCAAAGACATCACGGGAGTGTCGGGCTGCCTTGCATTAAAGGCCCCACCCACTTTGAGGTGGTACTCAGTTGTAATGGAAAACCAACCACACTGTGTCGAGCAGAGTAGAGTCGAGGCGAGTCGGGCTGAATAGGTACTAGTGGAAAAGGGCATTAAGGTGCCAGAGCAGCATCTACAGTGATGTGAAAAAGTGTTTGCCCCCTTCCTGATTTCTCATTTTTTGTATGTTTGTCACATTTAAATGTTTCAGATCATCAAACAAATTTAAATATTAGACAGAGATAACACAAGTAAACACAAAATGCAGTTTTTAAATGAAGGTGTTTATTATAAAGGATAAAAAAATCCAATCCTACATGGCTCTGTGTGAAAAAGTGATTCTCCTCCCGTTAAGATATAAATTAACTATGGTTTATCACGTCTTTGGAAAGCTGAGTTCAATTTCTCTAGCCACACACAGGCCTGAATACTGCCACACCTGTTCTCAGTCAAGAAATCACTTAAAAAGGACCTGCCTGACAAAGTCAAGTAGACCAAAAGATCCTCAAAAGCTAGACATCATGTTGCGATCCAAAGAAATTCAGGAACAAATGAGAAACAAAGTAATTGTGATCTATCAGTCTGGAAAAGGTTATAAAGCCATTTCTAAAGCTTTGGGACTCCAGCGAACCACAGTGAGAGCCATTATCCACAAATGGTGAAAACATGGAACAGTGGTGAACCTTCCCAGGAGTGGCCAGCCGACCAAAATTACCCCAAGAGCACAGCAACGACTCATCAAGAGGTCACAAAAGACCCCACAACAACATCCAAAGAACTGCAGGCCTCACTTGCCTCAGTTAAGGCCAGTGTTCATGACTCCACCATACGAAAGAGACTGGGCAAAAATGGCCTGCATGACAGAGTTCCATGACGAAAACCACTGCTGAGCAAAAAGAACATAAAGGCTCGTCTCAGTTTTGCCAGAAAACACCTTGATGATCCCCAACACTTTTGGGAAGATACTCTGTGGGCTGACAAGACAAATGTTGAACTTTTTGGAAGGTCTGTGTCCCATTACATCCAGTGTAAAAGTAACACAGCATTTCAGAAAAGGAACATTATACCAACAGTAAAATATGGTGGTGGTAGTGTAATGGTCTGGGGCTGTTTTGCTGCTTCAGGGCCTGGAAGACTTGCTGTGGTAAATGGAACCATGAATTCTGCTGTCTACCAAAAAATTCTGAAGGAGAATGTCCGACCATCTGTTCGTGACCTCAAGCTGAAGTGCACTTGGGTTCTGCAGGAGGACAATGAGCCAAAACACACCAGCAAGTGCACCTCTGAATGGCTTAAGAAAAACAAAAGGAAGACTTTGGAGTGGCCTAGTCAAAATCTTGACTTGAATTTGATTGCGATGCTGTGGCATGACCTTAAAAAGGCAGTTCATGCTCGAAAACCCTCCAATGTGGCTGAATTACAACAATCCTACAAAGATGTGTTGGCCAAAATTCCTCCACAGTGCTGTAAAAGACTCATTGCCAGTTATCACAAATGCTTGATTGCAGTTGTTGCTGCTTAGAGTGGCCCAATCAGTTATTAGGTTTAGGGGGTTGTCATTTTTTCATACAGGGCCATGTAGGTTTGGATTTTTCCCCCTTAATAATAAACATCTTAATTTAAAAACTGCATTTTGTGTTTACTTGTGTTATCTTTGTCTAATATATAAATTTGTTTGATGATCTGAAACGTTTAAGTGTGACAAACCTACAAAAAATTGAGAAAGCACTTTATGAAAGGTGTCTTCCAAAAGAGACCTCCATCTTAGCAAATAGTTCCTCCTTGAGACTTATCCCCGTCTTCTGACGAAGGCTGCAGTGTACCTTCGAAACATGTTGAGAAGGTAAAGACATCTCCTTTCTATTCTTGTCTTTAATAAGAACAAAAGATAAATAATTAAAAGAAGACAAAATGAACCTACTTGAGCTATCCCTGGTCCTGGATGCTCTATGTGAAGCAACTTTTGAACCAATTTGGTCTATCGGCTCTGATATGCTCTCATATAAAACCGCACTTCTGCTGGCTCTACACTCAGCTAAGCATGTGTGACATTCATGCACTCTCGGTTCACCCTTCATGCACTCAGTTGGCTACGGACAGCTTCAAGGTAATCCTGCGCACAAACCCTCTGTATACACCCAAGGTGCCAGCTGCCTATAAATCCATGCCATTCAAACTGGCAACGTTTTCACCTCCCCCCTTCATATCGCTGGCACAAGAGCGATCGAATCGCCTCTTCCCAGTGCATGCTTTACGCACATACATTGACCAGACCCTAGCGGTGCGGAAAACAGATCAGTTGTTTGTCTGCTTCGTGAGCCTGGTGGCGGGGAATGCCCTGTCAAAGCAGCGTCTCTCTCATTGGATTGTAGAGGCTATTTCGCGGGCTTACGCCAATAAGGGGGTCAACATGCGAGGCAGAGTGCGGGACCACTACCCGGAGCATGGCTGCGTCTTGGGTGCTGTTTAAAGAGGTTCCTGTAGGGCAGATATGCTCAGCAGCCATGTGGGCTTCCCCAATACGTTTGCGAAATTGTACTCCCTGGATGTGATGGTGCAGAGCCTAACCCAGGCAGTGTTGTCAGCGTAAAATTGATGTTCTCATCATCACTATCACTGCAGCGCCATGGCCACATTTCCTTGCTCTATCTGCACAAGCGGCTTGGGGTGTGTTCCATGTCCCCATATATACTGATGTGTTGTACTGAGTGAACTGACCAAAAGGGAACAGAAGGCTGTTTACATAGCCAGTGTTCCCTGACCGCCTAAGGGCTCAGTGAAGTGCAGTTTAGAATAAGGATATGAGACTGGACAGCATAATTTATATCCTCAGAGGAGGCCGGAGCTTCCCAGGTATGCCACAGTCTCATTGGCCTTGACAGACGTGTTGATAAATACTCAGGTTGGTAATGCAAGGGGAACAATCCCCATACTGATGTGTTGTACCTTGTTTCTCTTCCTTAGGGAGCGCTGGCTATGTAAACAGCCTTCCGTTGTCTGTGACACTTGTGACATTGGGACCATATTTTCCTATTCCAGCAGTTATTTTATCAGATGTCAAATGAGATCGATCACAGAGAAAAAGTGCAGAGACTGCTGGATGAGGAGGCTGCCTCCGAGTCCTCTGTATCAGACACAGCAGCCCTGGGACTGATTCAGTTTCCTCTGTAGAGGCCCATGGGACACGGACAGCAGCCTCCTAAATCTAGCCTTGCCTTTCTTACCCTTGGGTGGTATGGTGACATCGTCGGTCGTAGCTGGGTCAGTGTCTGCTAGAAAATGACCAGGCTGTTCACGCCTGTCTCGCACGCAGAATGTTTTGTCCTTTTTGCCTTCAATGAGTACCCGTTTAGTTTCATAGATCTTCAGCTCCACACAAAGTTGACTAAAGTATAATGTTGGGTTGTATCAGCATGAACTGATTGAAGTAAATTTCTAATATGTTGATTATTATAAGTAAATGGGGTAGGCACCAAATCAGCTCTATAGCTTCAGCCTACACCCTTTCGGTTATCTTGTCTGTATTTTTTTTTTGGTTCCAAGGTTGTCATAGCCAGGAGCGGCACTGGGGTTAAGCTCCCAGTGCTCATAAAATGCTCCTTATGGCGTGCGTCTCGAAAAGCCTCTGACAACTAAGTCCAACTCCTAGCCTGCCCGTGTGGTTCAGTCTCTAAGCCCGGCGGAACTGCTTTTACTAATAGGAGAAGGGGCGAGGGCGGATCTCTGGCGCCTTAAAACCAGATGCTTCGGGTAGATGGTGACTCGTCAACCTGGGAAGGTAGCCCATCTAGGGGAAGGTAAACCCTGATCTCAAACCTCCGCTGCCTTGCGGCACACCCGGTCACGGGAAAGGCTTCGGGAGTCAACCCTGAGGAAAAATCCGGAGTCGGAGCCCCTAAGACAGTTTTCTGTTGTGCTCAACATCGTTCTGGCAGCTCCTGCGACGGCGCTGGTGCCAAACTATAGCAGCCCTGCTGTTCCTTTGGATTCATCAGTGACGTGGAGAGGGGGGACATGCTGCATGGGTAACATCTTGTCCTCCATATCTTCCTGCCCAGGCTTGAATCCTACCAACGCCCAACGCTGGAAGGTAGAACACCAGTGCGCATTGGCCTGTTCAGCCACAGGCCGTGCTGTTCCAGCAGAGTAGACGTTTAGGATTCTCTTCCATGGTCATCATAGACCGACGGAGGCCGACAATGACAATTTTTTTTTTCTCTTTTGCTTGTTGTCTTTTCTCCTGTGGATGAACCAAATAAACTGAAATGAACTAACTTTTATCGCACTTTGACTCCTGGAAAATAAATTGAGAAGGTTTTGAGACAGGGTCAAGACACCTGCAACAACTCTGCAGCTATTTTAAGAGAAAATTTGTTGCATAAATTTTTTGACCATATTAAAAATTCCTGTGACAAAAGATCGAGGCCTTGAAACTGACAAAAGGAAATTGAGAACAAGTGTTTGGAAAGATTTTGGAAACTCTCTTGAATGGCTTTTTCCAACTAGTCGCCAGCTATCACACCCCAGTGAGAGAGTAAGGTTGCGTTCTGCAGAGATCCCTACTTGCAGCGAAATACTGCTTTTAGTGAAGCCATCCCTTCCCCATTTTTCAAAAGCTTAGAATTAGGGAAACAGCGCCCCTCTGTAGTGAATTGGTGCTATGGGTGTGATGCGGTATTCCAGTAATACTCAGGGATTTGAGGAGGTCAAGAGAAGGTAGCTTCCTTTCAGTGACGTGCGGTGAGTTTCATTTCTGGTGAGGCTGTGATGCTTTCAATGTTAGATTTACAAATCAAATTTTATAAATAATTTTAACAAAACTAGTGTAATGTATTTTATACCTCTTAATGGAATACACAGAAAAGGCAGTGATAAAAGTCCATGTTTTCATTTTAGCACTCTCCTGAGTATAGACAATGTGCAAAGACCTCAATTATAACTTTTTTGGCCACAAAATTCATTATACTTTGTTTTTGGCCAAGGAATAAATAAATTATAGCGGTCCAGAGAGCTGTATTTCTGTGTGTTGCAGCTCCACAATTTACATTCATTATTACAAATTATTTGTAGTATTTACATCTACTATGCATGCATGGTCTTATCTTTACTTGTAAATGAAGTAAATTTGCCTATCCTTCTGGACAAAAATCACTGTGGCTTTGTTAAAAAAAAAAATAAAAAAAAAAAAATATATATATATATATATGTATATATACAGTATATATATGCATACCTGTCAAGTGATACGGTTTCGCCGTATTTTAATACGGGGAAAATGCAATTTTAGCTAATACGGGCGTATTGCCATTTCTGTACGCCAAAAAGAAAAATATACAGCGAAAAAAAAAAATTATTGAGAGAACCTAAAATCAACTGAACAGTAATTCGATGCCTGGCGAAATTGAGCGCACCTAAGCAGTCTTTTTGTGATTTTCAAAATGGCTTCATGCAGCGCGCCGCCGGCGAAGAAAACAAAGCTTGAAGAAAAGGGAAATCGAGGGACTGGACGTCACCGAAAAGAATGGGAGAGTCCGAGCTTGGAGAAATTGGCATAGACAGACTCAAACCCATCTTTGTAGCGGCGGACGAGCATACGCATACGCTCATCTGCATCAGGTCGTACCTGACAGCCAGACCCACACTGCAGGGCGGCGCCTTTTTAGTCCTTCATGCTTCCTAGACACACTGGATATAAAGTATCAAACTTCAGCTTTCAGTAGATCAAACCCAATGAAGGCGATGATTTACAGTAGGTGAGAATAGGGAAACACCATCTTTGACTGACAGCGCTGTTCAGATTCAGCAGGGCATATGCTGCTCCATGAGAGTTATGGCACTAAAAAACAGGCTTTTCAATTTTATATAATTTAGCTAAAATATAGAAATGTTACACATTTATGAGGGCTGTTCATTAGAGATTTCCCCTGAGTCATCTTCCATGGACTGAGAAGACTCAGCCTTGGCACATTTATTAGTCTTTCTCTGCATAGTTACCACCAAGGGTTACACATTTCTCCAATCGCTTTATGCGGCTGCGGAGACCTCACCTGTAGAAGTCTGCAGGCTGTGCCAGAAGCCACAACTTGACCATGGAAATCAGCATTTCATTGTCTTGGAAGGGCTTGCCCTTCAAAAATGACTTCATTGTTGGAAAAAGGTGGAAGTCAATGGTGTAAGGTAGGGAGGGGAAGTGGGGTGAGGAAGGATTAAATAGCCACAGAACTGTGCTTCCCTCTGTGCAACGTGTAAGTTGTGAACCCGGCATTATCTTGCAGGAAGCGGACACCTTTGGTCAGCATGATGATTGCTTTTGATGACCTTCTGCAATTTCTGCAGCAGTGAAGTGTAGTAAGTCCCGGTAATTGTGGTACCCTTTACCAGGCAATCCATCATCACTACTCCATGCTGGTCCCAAAAGACCGTGAGCATGACCTTGCCTGCCAAGGGTTGGACATGTGCCTTCTTCAGAGGTGGTGAGTCATAACGCTTCCATTGCTTCAACTGGGCTTTAGTTTCTGTATCATAGTGATGGACGTATGTTTCATTCTATGTGATTAGTTTGTCAAAGAAGTCGTCTTGTTTTTTTTTTTGGTACATGGCCAAAAGAGCCTGACGGTATGTGACTTGTTCCTGCTTCTCAAGTTCATCCTGCCTATCATCAACAACTTCAACACCATCTTTCAAGCAGACGAGAGCAAGATAGGCAGTCTCTTCCCTGAAATGGATCGTCTCTTGAGAAAACTATTGGTCAAATTTGTTCAAATGAAGTATGTAAAGGCGACCAATGACCTAAGAAGGCTGGATTTCCTGGACAGTGACCTGCAGCACTCTGACAAGTTTAACAAAGCTGACAATTAAAAACTCTTTAATTCCAAGTGTATATATCTAGCTGACAATTAAGAACTATATTCAGAATTATTCTTACTGTGTACTTTCAAATTAAGCAAGCTACCTTGTGCTAATGTAAATTTGAAAAATATTACTTTTTTATTTATTTTTATTTATTTATTATTACCTCCGCCAAGGAGGTTATGTTTTCATCGGTGTTGGTTTGTCTGTCTGTTTGTTTGTTTGTTTGTTTGTTTGTTAGCAAGATAACTCAAAAAGTTAAGGACAAATTTTCATGAAATTTTCACAGATTGACAGAAATGGGGTATCCTACAGATGATTAGATTTTGGTGGTGATCCGGATCACCGTCCAGAAGAAAACCACCATTACGGAAAATGCCATTTTCGTGAATAACTACTGAACCACTAATCCTATCATTGTCAATCCAATTGCTAGTCATATGTTTTCATGGTCAAGGAATCTGAAAACGTACACACAAACACTGTATGTGGGAACTGTGGCGCTTGGCAGAGGTCTGCACTCTCCGAGTGCTTTTCTAGTTATTAATATTATCATTTATTTTTTTTAAATTTATTTATTTTTTATTTTTTTATTTTTTTATTTTTTGTGCTACTTGGCTTATTATTTTCACATTACCAAAAAGTTATGGCTCAACATTGTGTCCATATACGTGTACATTTGAATAAATATGTTTGAAATAGTTCATGTTGCAATTGTTGTTGTTTGTTTGGTTTTTGTTTGTTTATTTATTTATTTTTTTGCTTAAGTTTTCTTTCATCTGCCGATAAATACAGTTTTTAAGTACTCAGTACAGGTGTGAAAGCCCCCCCCAATAACGGAGGCATGAGGTATGCCTTGACAGGTATATATATATATATATATATATATATATCATTGTCTTCCTTTATTTAAAAAAAAAGAAAAAACTGTGCATTTGGTGCTCAAGCATGCCCTCTTGCTGGACCAATGGTACTGCGCAGCCTCTGACTGATTTTCAGCCTCACCTGCCTTCCCTGACTGCTCATCACTGCTTCCTTTGGTCCTTTGAGGCTGCAGTCATGTCACTCCTCGAGTGTAATTAGTCCAGCTTCACATTTTCATCAGACCAATCAAATCATATGATGTCAGCAGCATCATTGTTGGCTGGAGATCCTGTTAACAACATTCGCAACTGCTAAATACAATTATGGAGGGAGTGGATTTGGAGTTTTTAATCAGAAATACCTTCATCAAGCAATAGATAATATGCAGGGGTGGACTGGCAATTTGGAGAACTGGGAGATTTTCCAGTGGCCTGTGTGGCATATTGGAATACCACCATACACGTCACGGGCGTGGGGACACACGCACAACGTGACGTCATCGCGCTGTGACTGCATTAGGGAACCGATGGCGGGAGACGGCCTCTTTGGTGCGTCGCCTCTATGCCAGCACCAGCCTGTACTCACTCCCGGTTAGCATAGCTGTTGTTCTGTATGTAACACGTGCTGTTAGCAGTGTCTTTAATAAAGTTACTGTTCAGTACAGTGACCGCCTCCGCTGTCCCTCATTTACAGACATAAGAGCCTGGCCTGCCATAGGCATAAAATGGCCTGGATAAGCGCTAGCAAACAGAATGAGAGAGAGAGAGATGGGAGGTAGATGCAGCAGTCAGTCTCCAACAGAAGTTCACCTGCAGAAGTGTCATGTTTGAGGGAAATGGCAGGCAGGTGAGCCAGCATATATTCAGTATGATAAAAATGATGAACTAATAATGATTTTAAATAACCCCACTCCCTCCCTGTTTTTCTCTAGACCCTCTTCCTGACCCAGTGAAATAACATATTAGAATAAATGAATTTAATATTGTGTCAAAAGAGCCCAAACCCCATCATGCCTCAGAACATAAAAATGAGGTAAAGACAGATGTAATGTGGTGAATGAGTATTTGTGGTTATACTGTTGTAGTTGCTTATAGTTTAGGATTTACGTTTTCTAATGTAATAAATAGGTGCATTATCTTTAGTTATATTACCTCCATCTTACATCCATAATGCAAGGTTTTCAGAACTATTCAGATGTTTTAAGAAAAATCTGCATAATTTTCAAAACTATAGGTTACGTGTAGTATGCAGCACCAACTTTACTCTCATCTACTTGTTACCATTCTCTCTTAAATTTATTTTCTTTCTCATTTTTAAACCTCTTGTCAAAAACACAAATTTTACGATAAATTTTGAATCTATTGTGCCAAATTTGTGACCTCTTTCGTGCAAACTTGTAAGTTTTTACCTAAAAATTTGCATTTTTTGTTATTCAATAAAAAATGTAGACTAGCAATTGATGTGTTCTAAACTATCAGAAGTGCACAGTAACTTAACTATATGCCTTGTTCTTGTGTTTTTTATTCTGAAAAGTGAAGAAATCAGAAGCAGCACCAGATTTAAATCAAGGTTAGTCAATCAATTGCTTTAATAATCAATAAATCAACTGACTATCAAAATACACTCTGGATATTTTTCCTCCCAGCTGAAGGTAGTAACTAATTTGATATCTATTGTTTTAAAATGTTGGCCTACTAAAATTGTGATGGTTTCTGGTTTGTAACAACAGGATGGCATAGGATGAAGTCAATTTCCTGGCTGTCTGCTGCATAACTTCGCAATGGACAAATTAATTTAGTTTGAGCCCAAAATGCAGGTGAAGAGGACGTGTTTATTAACAGAAAGGGGAAACTCAAAAATACACAAAATACAAGAAAATGTTCAGTAGCAATACAGTCTGGCATACAAGCATTGGACATCCGAGCTTAGTTGGTAGGAGGAGGAGCCCCACACACTCCCAGGACGGAACCGGGTAGTGGACAAAGAAGGGCAATTAATGATGGAGGAAGACTTTCATTCGTGTCGGAGCTCAGCGGGGTCTGGAAAAACAACGCCGTAGTAGTTCAAAGGGAAGGGGAACCAACAGCTTCAGGACACCAGCATAGGCTGGTAACTACAGACTGAACTGTGTAGTGTTGACTTACTCTGCGACACTGAATGCCCCCACTGTCACCCAATAAATACCAAGCAGGCTAATGAGTGACAAGTGGATGCAGGTGTGCAGCGGGAGTCTGTGTATGAGTGCATGTCAGGATGTGTGTGTGTGTGTGTGTGTGTGTGTGTGTGTGTGTGTGTGTGTGTGTGTGTGTGTGTGTGAAACCCCAGGTGATGACAATCAGCTGATAGGTGCCTGGCAGAGAGAGGTGAGGGGAGGGCTGTGGCTGAGGACTGGCAGAGGAACCAATAATCTGCCAGCTGGAAAAGATAACAGCAATCAGAGGCCATAGCCACAGATCATGAAACGGGGCAGGAAACAACAGCCCCGTACATGACACTGGCCTGATTTTTTTGTCCCACACGACCCCTGATAACATAATTAATGAACAGTTCAAAACCATGAATGACCGTCTTTCCTCTTCAGTACACAGTGTAATGGTCAGTCACGTCTCAGTAAATAAATTAAAACATTATGGAAAAAGTTAATGAATTTTGAGCAATATAGTCTAAAAAGACACATTATATTCATTACAGGCACAATGAAGTATAGCAAGCCTATCTAATTTATTTTGGATGATTACAAATCATGTATTCTAATTTACCACCTCTACACTCCTCTCTTTATGCCATGAGTTAATAATTCTGTTGAACCACAATTCAAAAGCATTGTCTGATTTTCATTGGTTAATTTTCATAGAATTTGTATTTATTACCACTTTTGTCAGATTCAAGTTATTTCTGTGACCATTGTGGGTTTTTCTTTCATTAACAGAGGGGTACCAACAATTTTGTCCACAGCTGTATAAACGTCAGATCTGTGACATTCATACAAGTGAAAACATACCTGGTGCTGGTGTGTCTGTCCTGTGTCTGGACCACCGATCACACCCACAGTCCTTTTTAGTTTTCAGTGCATGATCTCCTCATTGCTGTTGAAGCCACAGATACAGCTGTGCTTATTTGTGAGGAGCCTCACACCACGAACAGCAGCAAGTACTAGAACTACGCAAAAACATTCAAAAATACAAAAACTACAAGTGCTGAAATGATCTGCCACTTGACTGCAAAACAGGCATGTGGACTATATATTAAAATGAGTTTAAAACACTTTTTAAAAACACTATTTTAAATGCCCCCCTACTTCACTCTTGCTGACTGATTTAACACTACTTCAACCGAAACCGGAGGTTTCCCCCATAATCGTTTCTACAGCAGCGCTCTCAGGAATAAGGTGGATAAATGCAGATTTTTGGTAGCTGTGAAGTGATTTTTTTAAAAATTCTTTAAAGCACAGTTGCTCAATATAGAATTTGTATTCCAATTTTAAAGTTGCCATTAGCAATGATAACATTAATGGAAAAATGATTGCAGATGCTGTGTAGGTGAATCCAATGAGTAGAAGATATGGTTTAATAACATATGAGTTAAAGAATTGTATCAAAGTGATAACTTCAGCATTTTATTTCTATAAACTTATAATAACTTGCTCAAAGTTGCAAAAAAATATGTCTGATAGTACAACAATGCAGCTGAGAAGAAATGAGCAATACAAGACTGAAGCATTTGTGTTGCTTTTTAGTACTATATGGCACCACTTTCATAATGCAGCATTAATTTACAGTTGCAATAAAATTGTAAACTTTTTTCATGCCAAACAATTTTTGCAAAGCAATCACAAAGATTTTCTCAAAACAAGTTATTTCCTCTTGCTATATTAGGCATTCCAGAGCAAGAAAACAGGACGTCAAAGAATCTGGTGACAAATAGTCTCTATGGTATCCATTAACATTCTCCTTCTCTTGATCTCTCTGCTAGTTCTCTTTGTTGATTATCTTATTGTCCATCCAGTAGAGGTCACCTATTGAACTGAAATCCCAACTCTTGTTTGAATTTTGTGCTGTAAACTGCAACAGTTTAGTGATGTGCAGGAGCGTCTTGTGAGAGCTGAAAATATAGAATGCATTTATGTAACCAAGACAATGGCGTAAAAATATATGGCTGAAAAGTGTAAGAAAAGTGAATTTCAGAATTAAAGTCAACCTCCCCTTCCAACTGGACATGGTGCTGAACGTGGTTCAATGTCTTGCTGTTGTTCAGGTCCTTGTTTCTCTCCTCATTCCTCCTGCTAACACAGAACAGTAACATGGTGCTGTCCAGCTGTTTCATTGTAAATTTTATTGAGTTAACAACATGTAACTGATATTTTTTATTACTAACATACAAAACATAAGAATTAATAATAATGTGATTGACATTGCATTTTCTCCCAATTTAATCAACTTGTTAATTAAAAACCCATTATTTGTACTCCAGTAAAATTTAAAATTTTGTAATTTAAATGTTTGTGGGGATGGGACAGAAAGTTATTTTAATCACTGGCAATAGAGCCGACTAGCATCTGCCAAACACTTCTTTCTTTGTTAATAATTTCTTGTAACATAACACTAATGCAAACATCTACAATACCACACAGCTTCATCCGCTGTTCTGCATCATGACAAAAAGTTATTCACATTAATTTATGCTTTTCAATCTGAAATACAAGCATTTTACTCACCTGTAGAGGTAGACAGCTAAAGGGATGGCACATAGTAGCAGTCCAAATGTAACTGAGAATTTTATATGAATGATTCCATAGTGAACTGTTTCCTCCATAAAATCAGATGGGAATCTGATCAGTAGCTTGCAGTCTAAAATCTGCTTTTCTTGTATAGTTATTATTGCCACTTATACAGACGTGGACAAAATTGTTGGTACCCCTCTGTTAATGAAAGAAAAACCCACGATGGTCACAGAGATAACTTGAATCTGACAAAAGTGGTAATAAATAAAAATTCTATGAAAATTAACCAATGAAAATCAGACAATGCTTTTGAATTGTGGTTCAACAGAATTATTTTAAAAAACAAACTCATGAAACAGGCCTGGATAAAAATGAGCTGGAAATAACGAGGCGGTTTTGTGTCACAAAAGCAGCGTCTTTAATGAACAACTCTCCTATCTTGTCTCATCATGGTGCAGAGCTTGGCAGAAGGCAAAGAGGAAGAATTCTGCCCAGCTCGCTGGTTAAATACAGGCACACATCCAAGACATGCAAAACACAAGCTGAAATCCCCCGTTATCTAAATCCCCATTAGTCCTGTTAACTCCTCCCTCCGTCTTGGGAGGTGATGGGAAAACCTCTCCTCGCCTAAGGGGGTGAAGGTGTCAAGTCTGTTGCCATGGCGTCCTGTGACGTCATTGGTCTTCACACGGCGGTGAGATTCCTTTGTCCTTTCAGAGGTGTGAAATTCCTTTGCATATGTTGCCCCACACATTTCCACATGCTCTAACGTATGCAGGTATGGAATATATGAGTAATATATACCACAGGCCCCCCAAACAACTAGGAAAGGACACAGAAAGATTCACAGTCTAGGGTAATTACTAAGACATACTACGTGTTACAGCTGTTGTCACAGAAGAAACTTCCAAGCAGCCATGCTCCTAAGAGAGTTCAGTGAAAACATAACAGCATAGTATAATCATAAGTCAGTCCTAAACTGTTGCGGCACAATTAGCGAAAAATTGCAGAGTGGTGTAATCAGTCCTTGTGCAGTCTGGGTTTCAATCTTCTCCCAAAGCTGCTGTAGGCTGGTTTAGGCGTCCTGCTGGGACCTTGTTGTGAGGAATCTGCAGTGTGGGAAGGAGAGAGATTATCTGTTCCCTGCCTGGGGGCTGAGACTTTTTCCTTGGGGGGTCTACCTCGCCGAGGTGCTCGCGCCAACTGTGCAGGTTTGTCTCTCAACAAGAAGGCAGGTTTGAGTCTGTCAATGCTGACCGTTTCATTTCTATCCCCATAATCAAGCACAAAGTGTTTGTCACCATTTTCCAGCACTCTGAACGGGCCATCGTATACTGGGCGTAACGTTGGTTTAAGGGCTTCATGCTTAACAAAAACAAACTCGGCGTTTTTTAAAGTTTGAGGAACAAAAACTCGCGGAAAGGAGTGATGAGCTGGACCGTGTAGAGAGTCCGGTCCGTTACTGCCTAAAAACCTTGGGACTGGGAGGTGCCCTGGTTCCGGGTTTTCTGGTAAAAATTCACCTGGTAGTCTGATAGGCTGAGCAAAGACTAATTCTGCAGGGGAAGCGTCTAAATCCTCTTTAGGTGCCGCACGCAACCCCAATAAAACCCAGGGAAGTTTATTTACCCAATTTGTGTCCGTTAATGAGGCTCTGAGGGCGGCCTTTAAGGACCTGTGAAAACGCTCGCATAACCCATTAGCCTGAGGGTGATAAGCGGTGGTACGGTGAATTGTTGCCCCTAAACTGTTGGACATGGCTGACCAGAGCTCTGAGACAAATTGAGGCCCCTTATCTGACGTGATGTCTGATGGGACGCTGAAACGTGCCACCCAATTTGTTAGAAAAACGCGAGCGACTTCCTCCGCTGTAGTTGCCGCTAGAGGGACTGCCTCTGGCCAGCGCGTGGTGCGGTCTATCATTGTTAGCAGGTGTGTGAAACCCTGGGAGGAAGGCAGCGGCCCCACGAGGTCGACATGAATGTGGTCGAACCTTCTAGCAGGGATGGGAAAAGGCTCCAGAGGGGCTTTTGTGTGTTTGTGTACTTTGGCGCGCTGACAAGGAATGCAAGTTTTTGCCCATTCTTTTACGTTTTTGCGCAGGCCTGGCCACACAAACTTTTCGGCAACCATTTTGACCGAGGCGCGCACACCTGGGTGCGCGAGGGAGTGAATTGCGTCGAAAATACGGCGGCGCCAAGCAGCCGATACTAACGGGCGAGGTCGGCCGGTTGAAACATCGCATATTAGGGGGGGCACGCCGTCGCGCAACCCTTTTTCCTCCAGCCTTAACCCTGTTGGTCCAGACAGGAGCGCGCGCACGTCCGCATCACTACCTTGTTCTTCCGCCATGGCTGCATAATCTATCCCTTCATGGATAGGTGCTGCATATGTGTTTGCGTTAGAGAAAAGCTCAGCTGCTGAAGCAGTGTAATCTGTCTCCTCGTGCTCTGGCGGTGCCACAGCGCAAGAGAGACAGTCCGCTACTACGTTAAGTTTGCCCGCTACATGTCGAATGTCTGTGGTGAACTCTGAAATCGCAGCTAGCTGTCTTTGTTGTCTGCCCGACCAAGGTTCTGAAATTTTAGCCATAGCAAAAGTGAGCGGTTTATGGTCCACAAAAGCCGAGAAACTCCGCCCTTCTAACCAAAACTGGAAGTGGTGGATGGATAAATGGAGCGCCAGCAGCTCCCTGTCAAAAGTGCTGTACTTGTGTTCCGTCGGGTTTAGCGATTTGCTAAAAAATGCTAAAGGTTGCCAGACCCCCTTGACAAGTTGTTCTACAACTGCCCCTATGGCCAAGTCTGAAGCATCTGTGGTTAGAGCAATGCGGGCCGAGGGATCTGGATGGACTAACATTGTGGCGTTAGCTAGGGCATTTTTAACTTCCGCAAAAGCGCGTTCGCGTTCCGGGGTCCATTCGACCGCGTTGGAAGCTCTCTTTTTTTTGAGCGCGTCGTACAGGGGCTGCATGAGCTGAGCTGCATGAGGGAGGAAACGGTTGTAAAAATTAACCATCCCCAAAAATTCCTGTAGCGATTTGACCGTTTGGGGCCGTGGAAAACCTTTTATCGCATGAATTTTGTCTGGAAGCGGAACTGCCCCTTTCGGGGAGACTCTGTGTCCCAAAAAATCAATTTGCGATACGCCGAATTTGCATTTGGCTGGATTAATTATTAATCCGTGCTCTTCTAGCTTCTGAAAAACGGCAGTGAGATGCTGCTCGTGCTCTTCCTCCGATGAGCTGGCTACCAGCATGTCGTCGAGATAGACGAAAACAAAGGGGAGGTCGCGTAAGACTGCGTCCATCATACGCTGAAAAGTCTGAGCAGCACCTTTGAGGCCGAAAGGCATTCGCAGGAATTCAAAAAGGCCGAAAGGGGTTATAACCGCTGTTTTAGGAATGTCTTCAGCTCGGACTGGAACTTGGTGATAACCGCGGACTAAGTCTATTTTTGAAAAAATGCGCACACCCGCTAAATGTAGTGAAAAGTCCTGTATGTGAGGAATGGGGTAGCGGTCATGCGCTGTAGCGTTGTTTAATCTGCGGTAATCTCCGCACGGTCTCCAAGAACCGTCGGATTTCGGAACCATGTGAAGTGGTGAAGCCCAAGGGCTCTTTGAACGTCGGACAATGCCTAATTTTTCAAGAGCTGCAAATTCGTCCCTTGCTATGTTGAGCTTGGCCGCGTCTAAGCGGCGAGCTTTGGCAAAAACGGGAGGTCCCGTTGTTGGAATGAAGTGTTTAACCCCGTGTTTGGCTACAGTGGCTGAGAATTTGGGGGTTGTGAGTGCTGGAAATTGGGTGAGGAGTTGCTCAAACTTACCTCCTGCCGTAGTGATGTTGGCCTGCACAGGTGGTGGAGAGACTCGAGCTGAGCAAGGAATAGAAGCAAAAGACAGTGCATTAACCAGGCGCCTATTTGCTAGATCAACTAATAACCCGTGTGCACACAGAAAATCTGCGCCTAACAAGTTAAAACTCACCGCCGCTACAACAAATGTCCATTTGTAGCTGCGGCCGTGAATGAGGAGATGCAGGCTCTTTTCCCCGAACGTGTCGATGTCCGAGCCGTTGGCTGCCACTGCTCCATTGCCCCGGGTGCCCATGGCTCGATCTGCGTGGGAGGGCATGACGAAACTCAGCTGGGCTCCTGTGTCGATGAGGAACTGCTTGCCTGTGTGTCCATCCGTCACGTATAACAGCTTATTTTTCTCGCCGAGAACCGCTGCCGTTAACGGCCCTCGGCTTTGGCGTTTCCCGACATCATAAACTTGCAGGGGGGGAACACATTTCCGGGCTTTCTCGGCGAAGCGGTGATGATAATAACAGACGTCATTCTGTTTGTTGCGCTTGGGCCGCGCTGCTGTCACCGTGGGTTGAGTCTGCTCCGTGGTTTGTGACTCTCCAAGGTTCGGGGCGTCAGTTTTGAGGTCTGCGGATGCCGCTGTGGGTGTCCAATCTCTGCAGGCGTTGACGAGTCGATAAGCCTCGTTGGCCAGCGTGCGGAAGTCCTGATGATTGTTGCACTTCATACTGGCGAGTGTCCCTCTCATGTGTGGTGGTAGCGTGCTGAGGAAAATAAATTGAAAGAGGAAATTATCATTGTCCTCCTCCTTAAGCTGCAGTAAATCCTCCATGAGGGTCTTTGGATTGCCCCCTCTGTGGCCGTAGACTGCCAGGATTTTTTCGGCTCTTTCTTCCGCCGACGGGACGTAATTCGCCACGATGGTCGCCTTGAGTGTCTCATACTTGTCCCGGGCCGGTGGTCGCTGGATCAAGCTTCGCACACACCTCGAAGTGGCGGAGTCGAGTTTGGAGACGATATGGTAGAACTTAGTATCGTCTGCCGTGATGCCCGCCAGTATGAACTGGGCTTCGGCTTGGAGAAACCAAGAGGCCGGGTCTTCTCGCCAGAAATCTGGCAGTTTAACAGCGACGGCGTTTGTGCACATCATCACTGTTGTGCCCGCCGGGTGAGAGTGCCTTGCCTCGGCTCTCACGGCAGTGCTGGAGCTCGGTTGAGCTCTCTCGGTACCCTCTGCCGGGGGGAACAGCTGTCTGCTTGTTCCCTCGTCTTCGTTGTCGCTGGCGTAAGTCAGATTCGCCGCGGATGAGTCGCTTGAAGAACGCCTCAGGTCCATACTCGCGTCAAGGTCACCAGTGTAGAAGAGCTGGAAATAACGAGGCGGTTTTGTATCACAAAAGCAGCGTCTTTAATGAACAACTCTCCTATCTTGTCTCATCATGGTGCAGAGCTTGGCAGAAGGCAAAGAGGAAGAATTCTGCCCAGCTCGCTGGTTAAATACAGGCACACATCCAAGACATGCAAAACACAAGCTGAAATCCCCCGTTATCTAAATCCCCATTAGTCCTGTTAACTCCTCCCTCCGTCTTGGGAGGTGATGGGAAAACCTCTCCTCGCCTAAGGGGGTGAAGGTGTCAAGTCTGTTGCCATGGCGTCCTGTGACGTCATTGGTCTTCACACGGCGGTGAGATTCCTTTGTCC
Organism: Pholidichthys leucotaenia; assembly: GCA_020510985.1. Taxonomy (NCBI): domain Eukaryota; kingdom Metazoa; phylum Chordata; class Actinopteri; order Cichliformes; family Pholidichthyidae; genus Pholidichthys; species Pholidichthys leucotaenia. The sequence continues at coordinate 71,824,877 of CM035843.1, forward strand.
TTTCAGAGGTGTGAAATTCCTTTGCATATGTTGCCCCACACATTTCCACATGCTCTAACGTATGCAGGTATGGAATATATGAGTAATATATACCACAGTACCCTTAACTTAATATTTTGTTGCACAACCTTTTGAGGCAATCACTGCAATCAAACGATTTCTGTAACTGTCAATGAGACTTCTGCACCTCTCAGCAGGTATTTTGGCCCACTCCTCATGAGCAAACTGCTCCAGTTGTCTCAGGTTTGAAGGGTGCCTTCTCCAGACGGCATGTTTCAGCTCCTTCCACAGATGTTCAATAGGATTTAGATCAGGGCTCATAGAAGGCCACTTTAGAATAGTCCAATGTTTCGCTCTTAGCCATTCTTGGGTGTTTTTAGCTGTGTGTTTTGGGTCATTATCCTGTTGCAAGACCCATGACCTGCGACTGAGACCAAGCTGTCTGACACTGGGCAACACATTTCTCTCTAGAATCCCTTGATAGTCTTGAGATTTCATTGTACCCTGCACACATTCAAGACACCCTGTGCCAGATGCAGCAAAGCAGCCCCAGAACATAACAGAATCTCCTCCATGTTTCACAGTAGGGACAGTGTTCTTTTCTCGGTATGCTTCATTTTTGCATCTGTGAACATAGAGCTGATGTGCCTTGCCAAAAAGTTCCAGTTTTGTCTCATCTGTCCATAGGACATTCTCCCAGAAGCTTTGTGTCTTGTCAACATGCAGTTTGGCAAATTCCAGTCTGGCTTTTTATGATTTGTTTTCAACAGTGGTGTCCTCCTTGGTCGTCTCCCATGAAGTCCAGTTTGGCTCAAACAACGACGGATGGTGCGATCTGACACTGATGTACCTTGACCTTGGAGTTCACCATGAATGTGTTTAGAGGTTGTTCTGGGCTCTTTTGTTACCATTCGTATTATCCGTCTCCTCCTGCGGCCACGTCCAGGGAGGTTGGCTACAGTCCCATGGATCTTTAATTTCTGAATAATATGTGCAACTGTAGTCACAGGAACATCAAGCTGCTTGGAGATGGTCTTATAGCCTTTACCTTTAACATGCTTGTCTATAATTTTCTTTCTCATCTCCTGAGACAACTCTCTCCTTTGCTTCCTCTGGTGCATGTTTAGTGTGGTACACACCATGTCACCAAACAGCACAGTGACTACTTGTCACCCTTTAAATAGGCCGACTGACTGATTACAAGTTTGTAGACACCTGTGATGTTAATTAGAGGACACATCTTGGTTGAACATGTCCCTATGGTCACATTATTTTCAATCTTTTCTAGGGGTACCATCATTTTTGTCCAGGCCTGTTTCATGTTTGTTTTTTAAAGTACCTAATTCTGTTGAACCACAATTCAAAATCATTGTCTGATTTTCATTGTTAAATTTTCATAGAATTTTTATTTATTACCGCTTTTGTCAGATTCAAGTTACTTCTGTGACCGTTGTGGGTTTTTCTTTCATTTATAGAAGGGGTACCAACAATTTTGTCCACGTCTGTATCTCTACTTACCTTTGGATTTCTCAGACACAGTTAAAGTCCATGCAATACTGTATGGGTCGTCTGTATAAGTTACTTCACATGTATAATTTCCCTCATCATTATGTTGACTACTAATAATAGCTAGCTTTGTAAGTAAGCCAGGCTCTATTTTTAGTCTGAGAGGAGAAATCTAAAAAACTCTATAGGCAGGATCATATGCAAAGACAGATTTGTTTTTAATCCATCTAATCAGTCTAACATTCTCCTTCTCTGATATGTTGCAAGTGAACACAACCGTGTCTCTTCTGAACACCTGCATGATGGTGTGGTCATGTCTGATAACACCTTAAGGTTAAAGAAACCAATTAGTCAATATGAAATTAATGGATCAAACTTTTAATTAAATTCAAGTGGTCACAAATAGTGATGTAGCTTTCGTCCATGTGTTCATGTTATATTTTACTGTGGTTTGTTGCAACTTAACAGGACCGGATCTCCTCTGAACAACCTGAATGATGATGTCGTCATCTTTATAAATCTTTAAAAGTCAAAGGAAATGATCGATTAAAAAAAAAAAAAAGGAAACAGCTGTAAAATTTGTATATGTGGTCATGCAAAGAAAAAGAAGTGGCTTGTTGTGTTGAGAGAAAAAAATTCTCCTGAGTTGCAGATCGACCGCTAACACAGCGGTCAGGTTGCTGACATCGGTGCTCCTTTCAGCTAAATTCTCATGCTACTGCTTTGATGTCAGAGCCACAGACACATGTGCCCCCAACCTAGAAAAACGAGAGAACTGCCCCCCCATATCCTCATATTCCTTCTATATCATGTTACATAACTGAATAAAATGCATTCAAAGCACCAATGCTAAACATCAATGCAGTTTTTTTTCCTCAGTAATTTGCAACTTTTGTCATAAATGTTATACTTTTTGCTGTAAATTTGCAACTTTTCTCTTAAATTTGCAACATTCTTCTCATAAACTTGTTTCTTTTTCCTCATAAATTTGCATTTTCTTTTTACTAAATTTGCCATTTCTTCCTTAAATTTGTGACATTTTTCTTCTGAATCTGGAACTTTCTTCTCATGATTTACATTTTTTTGTGTAAATTTCCAGCTTTTTTCTTATTTCTTTTGGACTTTTTTTCTTGTAGATTGCAATGTTTTTTTCTGGTAAATTTGGTATGTCATGCTAGTAAATTTACTGCTTTTTTCTTGAGTATTTGGGGTGCCTTCAAATTTTAAGTTGATGAACTTGAGGAAATAAGTTGTAAAGACACATAAAACATATAAATGCATAAACTCAAGTTCAGTCAACTTAAAATTTTAAGTCAGCCCGAGCACTAACTTTTTTTTAACTAGAATAACCCTAGTTACTTTTTAGTGTTCCTCCATCCATCCATCCATCTTCTACTGCTTATCTGGGTCAAGGGGGCATCAGTCCAGGCAACATAGCCCAGACTTCTACCTGGTTTATGTAGCACCATGATCCGGTGGACCCATGTTCCTTCTTTGGATATACTGGGTCCTTCTTGTGACTTTTTTCATGGCAATCCACTGGACCGTTCTTGGTCTGGCCCTTCACCAAGGACCAGTTTGCCTTGGGAGACCATACCAGGGGCAAGTTGCCCCCAACAACATAGCTCCTGATTATTCAGGCCCTAAAACCCCTCCACCACGACAAGGTGGTGATCCACGGAGGTGTCATTACTTCATTTCTCTAAAAATAAACACATTAATGCCTAATAAGTCTGTGATGAAAACAAAAATGTGGATGAAATAATCTGTTACATTCTCCTCTGGTATGTTGCAAGTGGTCTCCTCTGAACACCTGCATGATCTTTAGAAATACCTAAAGGTTAAAGGAAAAAGCCAATCAATATTTAAAAAAAACACTAAAAATAAATAACTGTAATGAAAAGCATGCATCACAAACAAATGTTTTGGGGTTTTTTCACCTGGAAGGATCTGACCCAGGACCAATAGCTGAAAGAACAGCTGCTCCACTTAGGTGGAAAATGGTGATTGTTCAACTTTACCATCAACTGCAAAAATGTATTCAGTAAGGTGATATGAAGAAAAGGAAGTGGATGAAGGTGTTAAAAAAAACCTTTAGCCCACGTGTGTCATGTGTGTGTGTAAATGCGCACACACAAATGAATTTATACAAGTCCAAGGTGCTGGTGAAGTGACGTGTTTTATTAACAAATGAAAAGTAACATACAACTGTGTGCATAAAACTGTCCAAAGATGAGTAGTATGGAGAAGATGACCGGCTACAAGCTCTAGTGGCAAGCACCACGCGCTCCTGAGCAGAACATGCAGTGGAGAGGAAAGGGCTGAAAATAATAAGAAAGGAGACCTACATAAATGTCGGAGCGACACAGCTCTGCAAGAAACAACAAGTTCATGGGAGAGCGAGCCTGATCATCCAAAAGAGACTGATGCCGATGCACTGAGCATTTCTGCTGCACGGTGGCGCAGTGGTTTAGCACTGCGGCAGCACAGTTTTACCCTCGGCCGGGGGATCGCGGGGATCATGAGATCGTGGGTTCGATCCCAGCCCCCGACCAACAGTGAGCTGTGTGGAGTTTGCATGTTCTCCCCGTGTTGCGTGGGTTTACTCCGGGATTTCTCCGGTTTCCTCCCGCATACCAAAAAAAAAAAACATGTAGGTTTAGGGCGCTCGCGCACGCAGCGACCAGCAGCCGGTGGCTTGTCACCAGACTGCAAACCAAATCTACCTACGGGTACAAATAAGTAACAAAAAAAAAAAAAAAAAATTCCACTGCCGCCCAGAAATACCCCCGGAAACTAACGAGCAGCAAGTGGAAACAGGTGCGCGGCAACAGAGTGAGTGAATGAGTGTGTGTGTGTGTGTGTGTGTAAATGAGTGAAAACAAGGACAAATGAGAAATGGCAGACAGCCGGTATAGCCCCATTTCCACCAGTATCACCTGGGCTTTACTTTTTTTTACTTGTTTCGGTTTTTCGCCATTTCCACCCAAGTCCTCACGGTTTAACCGTTACGATTTTCGTGCCTGTTCAGAGGCAGGGTACAGGCGAGCGAAAAGCGAGGTGTGAATTGACGTCAATCGACTGCTAAACGCTGATTGGTCAGGGCGTAATGTCACCAAACGCGTCCGTTTTGTTTTCTGTTGAAGCTACACGTCCGCCATTTGTAATTTCAGCGAGTAACTGCGGTGACTGGATTCACAATTGTGTTCTCATATAACGATGTCCACGCGCAAGTTTATTCCATGAACAAACGAGGAGGTGCGGACTTTTCTGTCCCTCGTAGCCGATGACTACATCCAGAGCGAGTTGGTGGGGCAACTTGCAATGAAAAAATATACCAGGAAGTGTCCGGCCTGCTATTATTGGCAGAGAATTTGGACTCGACACGGCCACGGAATTGGAAAACGGTGACGGTGAGTGTTGTTTTGTTATTGTCCGTCTTCTTGCCTTTCGGTCAAAAGCGCACTTTATTTTAGCAATAAAGAAAGTTGTTTGATTGTGGGCAATTGTGGTGATGGCTAGCCCGCTAATAGCTAGCTACCTCTGTACCTTGCTGCTACCTGGCATCAAGCTGCTGAATCGCGCTTTTATTTCAGTATTCACGTGAACAAAACGCTGACGGAAGCTTATTGTATTCTGGTTAAAAAGTTTTGTGCTTGCGGTACATGTTGCACTTTGTTTGTGAGCTTTATTGTGTGTTTTTTTCCTTCTATACACAGTTTTCAAATCCCTTGGGTCCGCCTCACTGGACTGCCAGCTCCATCACTGTCCGGCATCTCCCGGTCAAGTGCTGGTAAGGCACAACAAACTGAAAATTACCACCCGGTTGTTTTTATATGTGATTGTTTTCTATAGACGCATAACAAGGAATTTAAAATGTCTTTCTACGTTTATAAAAATACTAGATTCAGGGGTGTTCATAGCCACAGTGGCCCAGTGTTATAGGTGTGTTGGTGGTGAAATACTGTTGTATTTTCACAAAAAAAGGAGCACATGTACCGACTTCAAATCAAAATGCTTGATTGAAATTCTTCAAGTCAGCTAACACTATTAACCCATTCTGATTTATGAGGCCACAGTACAAAGAAATTCTTTTAAAAATAACCCATTAAATCAAAATACTTTTTACAATTAATCCTTTTTGAAATGAAGGGGGGCCTAACCACATCACCACAGAAGTTGCTTATAGTCCACTCTACTGCGGGGCAACGACATGACAGTTGAGCTTAAATACAGCAACGAAGCATCCTACCACAGGCTTTCAACAGTTTAATTCCATAATATTTTTTCTGACATGTTTTGATCCGGTGTTATCTAAATACAATGACTTCTGTCTTTCATATAGGCAAGCTGAAGAGGTCCAGCAACATAGCAGACCTTGCATCACTGATGGCCCAGAATCATGCTGAGGAGATGCGGATCCGTGAAAGGATGCTCGAACAGTGCGAAAGACACCTGCAGTTAGCCGCATTAAGAAGGGATGAGCTGACAGAGACGGCTTCCTTCCACGGAGCCTTCCGAAACCATTTTGGCAGTCTGGTCGAAGTACTGAAAGCTCCCCATTTGTTAACATGTTTTGGGAATATTTGTAATGTAATAAAATGTTAGTCTTTTGGATAAAAGTGTGGTTTGTATATTATAACACTGGATGATAAAGGCGAATAATTACATACACATTCCATTGCCTCATATGACCCTAATCCTGCTGTTCAGCCATAAAGGTGTCAAGATTTTTAATGGTAATGTAATTGTTATTGTTAAATTTAATAAATATTACCACTGCTGTATCCATTGCTCTACATTGGGTACAGTTTTTAAGTAAAATTGTAAGCAGTTGCACAGGTGTAATTTACATTCAGCAGTAGACACTGATAAAGGTGAAAGTCGAATTGGGTAAAAGGTAAGTACATGTGAATTGAATGTTATATCGGCATTCCAAATTCTGAGAATTCCAATAAATTATAAGCAGTCTAGTATAATATAAAGCGAAAATACCCATACATGTAAACCCAAATATAACATTTTCGATGTTGTAAACGTTGACATGAATATGATAAACCTATGCTATTGTGATTCAATAGATCCATAGTGATCTTTGGTTTGAAAAAGAAAATTATAATTTGGTGTTGGGCAGTGTAACAATGTCAGTGTATTTAGTAGGATTAAAAAAAGTTTCATCATAAAATTTCTAGGTTCATTGGCAATTCCATCAAACCAAAAGTGAGTTGTCTAGCTGCAGCATTTTTTTTTTTTGAGTCATTTCTACGTTGTTTTAGTGTGTAATTAGCCACCAATGAACAGATAACCCTTATAAATAACAATAGATGGGAAAAATGATACACAATGGGCCTAGATTTGGATTGGCTTTTTTATAATATCAATTATTTGGTAAGTTAAAGTTAACTGGAAGTATAACAAGTTTCCACATACAATTCCAAGGTCAATTGGCAATTCCATCAAATCAAAAGTGAGTTGTCTAGCTGCAGCATTTTCTTTGCAGTCATTTTCTACGTTGTTTTAGTGTGTAATTAGCCACCACTGAACAGATAACCCTTATAAATAACAACAGATTGTACAATGATACTCAAATGATACACAATACAAAAAATGGGCCTAGATTTGGATTGGCTTTTTTATAATATTTTTAATTATTTTGTAAGTTAAAGTTAACTGGAAGTATAACAAGTTTCCACATACAGTATAATTCCAAGGTCAATTGGCAATTCCATCAAACCAAAAGTGCGCTGTATAGCTGCTGCTTTTTTTGGGAAGTCAGTTTATCATCAGTGTATCATTATTACACAATATACAAAATGGGTCTAGATTTGGATTGGCTTTTTTTTATAATATTATAAACTATTTGGTAAGTTAAAGGGGTTTAGGATTAAGCTTCTGCATAATTTTAAATTACCCCGGTGTTTCAGCATTTAATTAACCGTCTGTTAACATTTAACCGTTTTGAACAACAGAGGCGACGTAGTTTAAAAGTGCACAACATTTTATTTAAAAAACACGTTTGACATATGTATGCACATGAACACTGAACAAATGAAATGATCTCTGCTTCATATGCAGCTGCTTCAGATTCCTCCTGGGCAACCGCTATTCTCCTCTCCTGCTCTAACGTGTGTTGTCTCAATCCACGTCGTCTTCTCCTGTAAAATTCTCTTGTCTCATTAAAGACATTCATTGTGTTAAAAACCGTGGAAATCCTCCGCTCGTAATCCGCTATTTTTTTCTGTGTTGTTGAGGAGTCAGTCTCGTCCTTTATACGTCAGCAGTGTAGCGCCACCTCGATCCCGCCCACCCCAGCAATACTCGTCTTTCCGCGGTTGTGATGGAGGCGCAGCCGCGGGAGAAACAAGTAGTAAAGAAAAGAAAAGAGTAGCGCAGAACTATATAGTGGAAATTAAAAACAAGGACAAATGAGAAATGGCAGACAGCTGGTATGAGAGAGGATGAGTGAGAATGTGTGTGTGTGCCTGTGAGTGCATGTATGTGTGTGTGGAAATCCAGGTGATGGCAATCAGCTGATAGGTGCCTGGCAGAGAGAGGTGAGAGGAGGGCTGTGGCTGTAGACTGGCAGAGGATCCAATAATCCAATTGAGGCGACCAGCTGTGGTCCAGGAAGAGGACTGCCTCCAGGGGTGGACTGATGGTGATGAGTCTGGGTGGGGGCTACAGGTCATCCTCACCGAGTCATGGGTGGGTTGTGAAATGTTATGTTGTGTTTTATTGTTAGTGGTTATTATGTATTTATAGTTCTGGGATTACTTTGTATTCTGTAGTTAGGAGACACGGCAGCATTTTCTTTTAGTTGATATCTGGACTTTTATGTAATATAGGCAGCAGAATAATCCGCCTCGCTGTGTGGGGGGTAGGACGGCTGTCTACCTGTCCCCCTAATTTTAGTTGTTTTGTGTGAATGTCATAGGCCCCTTTTGGTGATTTTGGTTTAATTATGTTTAGCGGATGAGTCAGGTTTCAAACTGGGGTGGGTTGATTGTGTGTGTGTGTGTGTTGGATTTTTTCTAAGGGGAGGGGGAGAGATATTAGGTAGTTATTGTTCATATACAGTATATTGTTATATTGTTGGAGCACGGGGTGGTGGCTCAGCCTTCCGGTCCCACCAACCCCCGTGGGCATATAAGGGGCTGCTGGTAGAGGGACGGTCTCTTCCGCCTTACCTCTGAGAGCGGCTGCATGCCCGGTCAGGTTGCACTAAGATTCAGTTTTATAATAAAGAAGTGTTCAGCTCCACTCCTGGCGTCCTCCTTGTCTACAAGTTATGACATAACAATGTGCTCTGTCTTTAATAAAGTAGTGCCACATAGCAGCAATACTAGCAACCTCTTTAAACATTTAAAGACAATGCAAAGGCTGAACATCACCATAAAGACAACCAGCAAGCCTCAAAGTCCCCAGCACCACCTGCTGCCTATTAGAAGACATTGCACAAGAGTTTCATGAAAGGCAGTTTTAAGAAAGCAAATTTAAGAAATGTCATTAATACGGTATAATTTTGAAGTATAATTATTGTAATTAAAAATATTTTATTTTCATCTTATTTTTATTTAATTTACTCATTCTATTTTATTAACATTTTATAAGCATTTCTTTCAAGTATTTATTTTCACGAGTTTGATACAGATTTCATATTGACCTATTACTGAACACTGTGCAACAGAGCTGTCACAGTGGAGAAATTTCCCTGTTCTCAACTTATGTGTTTGTGACAATTGTGCGGAGCTCAGGTCTTCCTACATGTTATGTATGAATAATGAATAATAATGAATAATAATAAAACGACTCAGAGTGTGAATGCAGCTTCACCTGCAGATGAATTTAATAACTTTTTTGTTAACATTGGTCCTAATTTGGCTCGAGAAATACCCATTACAGCACCCACAGATGATACAATAACTAACTAACTAACTAACCTGCACTTATATAGCGCTTTTCTAGTCACAAAGACCACTCAAAGCGCTTTCACTAGTACTAACCCTCTATTCTAAGGGCCTATAGGAGACAGATATCTAGGGACAATTTAGAACAACCAATTAACCTAACATGCATGTCTTTGGTTTGTGGGAGGAAACCGGAGCCCCCGGAGTAAACCCACGCAGCACAGGGAGAACATGCAAGCAAAAACACTGCTATAAAAGACTCCATTTTCATAAAGAACACAGACGAGAGAGAGGTCATTGAAATTGTTAAATCGTTTAAAAGTAAAACATCTACGGACTGTGATGGTATTGACATGCTCTTAGTCAAAACTATCATTGAATGCTTAGTGAAACCACTGACGTATATCTGTAACCTGTCTCTCCAAACAGGTATATTTCCCAGTGCAATGAAAATAGCTAAAGTCATTCCGATATACAAGACGGGTGACAGAGGGGAATTTTCAAACTATAGACCAATTTCCCTATTGCCGCACTTTTCCAAGATACTTGAAAAAATATTCTGTGAGAGAACTGACAACTTCATACTGAAGAATAATTTATTGTGTGAGCAGCAATATGGGTTCAGACACAAGAGGACAACCGCATTTGCTCTAATGGAATTTATAGAAAAAATATCAACTGCCGTTGAAAATAAAGAGTATTCAGTTGGGGTATTCCTGGATCTTAAAAAAGCATTTGATACAGTGGATCATAATTTATTATTAAAGAAACTACAAAATTGTGGTATTAGAGGGGTAGCACTGTCCTGGTTATGTAGTTACTTAAAGAATAGATATCAGTATGTATGTGTTGGTAACAAAAACTCACAGTTACTGAAGGTTACTTGTGGAGTCCCACAGGGTTCAGTTTTGGGGCCATTGTTATTCAATATGTATATAAATGATATACAGTTAGGCCCAGAATGACATAATGTCCGGCTCAGGAGACACACACGCAGGCTCAGAATAGATTTAACAGCTTTATTGACAGACAGGTATGGATGAATGCGTGAGTGGAATATGGAAATGTGTTGAGGGAGAACTTCTGGGTGCAGGTAGCAGAGCAGACCGTCGTACAGCCGGGCAACCCTATAACGACAAAGCAGAGGGACAAGGTAAAGGGCAACACACCCGGACGGGGAATGTGAGAATGACAGCTGCTTACTTGGTATGACAGCTGGCTGGCGTCAGCAAGGGATGAGCCCAGAAGACAGCGGCCTGCGGTGCCTGTGGCAGTGGTGTGGAGAGATTAGCGAAGGTGAAGGTCCGCCGCCGAGGAATCCACCTGTGCACAGGGGAGAGGACTGAAGAAACAAGGTAAGATGCTTACAGTTAAGCGTAGTCTTGCCGGTCATGGGGGTTCCAAACGCCAAGACGAGCTGAAGGGAACAGACGGCTTCAGGCCGAAGCACAGGGCTGAGTGGGTTAAGTAGTCTGTTGCTGACGAGGCGCAGGTGTGCGCGCAGCAGGAGCCGATGATGAATGGCGAGTCATGACAGTACTCCCCCCCCCCCCCCAGCAGCACCTCCTGGTGCTGGTTTATCCGGGTGCGCCCGATGGAACTCCATGATGAGACTCTTGTCCAGAACCAGGGATGAGCGCACCCATTGCCTCCACTCTGGACCGAAACCCTCCTAGTCCACCAGATACTGCAGCCCGCAGCCTTGGCGCCAAGAGTCTAGGATGGTAGTGACTCTCCAGGCCGGGTGGCCATCGATCATCAGGGGCGCGGGCAGCGCCGCGGGTGGGGGGCAGAGGGGATCAGACACCACAGGTTTGATCTTGGAAACGTGGAAGGTGGGGTGTATACGGAGGGGGGGGAATAGCCACACGCACAGCCACCGGGTTGACAATTTTGGTGATGGTGAAGGGTCCGATGAAGCGTTGGGCCAACTTCCTCTTCTCACCCTTAAGGTTGACATCGTGAGCAGAAACCCATACCTTCTGACCCACCTGGTAGGCCAGTGCCGGTCTTCTATGACAATTGGCGGTGGTGCTGTTGCGTTTCGCTGCACAGAAGAGCGCATCGCGCGCCTTGGACCAAAGACTCCGGCACCGCCTCAGGTGCGCCTTGATGGACGGGACAGCCAACTCACCCTCCTGCGCTGGGAACAATGGCGGATCGTAACCCAGGGAGGCTTTGAAGGGGGACATGCCAGTGGCAGAGGACCGGGTGGAGTTGTGGGCGTATTCCACCCAGGCCAGATGCGTGCTCCAAGAGGCCGGGTTGGAGGTGGTGATGCAGCGGAGAGCAGCTTCCAGCTCCTGGTTGGCCCGTTCGCATTGCCCGTTGGACTGCGGATGGTGGCCGGAGGAGAGGCTTACCGTGGCTCCCAGGGCGTTACAGAAGCACTTCCACACCTCGGAGACGAATTTGAGGCCCCTGATCCGACACAACGTCCGCCGGTATCCCGTGCAGTCTGACCACGTGATGGACTAGGAGATCCGCTGTCTCTCGCGCCGAAGGAAGGCCTTGCAATGGCACGAAGTGGGCGGCCTTGGAGAAGCGGTCGACGATGGTCAGTACTGTGTCGTAGTTGTTTGAGACTGGGAGACCGGTGACGAAGTCAAGGGCTATATGAGACCAGGGCCTGCCTGGGATCAGCAGGGGCTGGAGCAGACCTGCGGGGGGTGCGTTTCCTGACTTGCCGGTGGCGCAGACTGGGCAGGCCCGGACGTAGTTGGCGGCATCCTTCTGCAGGCCAGGCCACCAGAAAGACCGCTGGGGAAGATCGACTAGCCGGGAGACCCCAGGATGACAGGCGAACTTGGAGGTGTGAATCCAGTGGATTACCTCCCCCCGGACTGAAGATGGAACGAATAGCCTCCCCTCTGGTCCGCCGCCAGGGTCCGGTTCAGTCTCCAGCGCCTTCCGGATCTTGTCCTCGATGGCCCAGGACATCGCCCCCACGATACACGAGCCGGGCAGGATGGTGTGCGCTGACTTCTCAGATGTCTCGGGGGCAAATTGCCTGGATAGGGCATCAGGCAGGCCGTTCTTCGAACCAGGGCGGTACGTGATGGTGAAGCGAAAACGGGCAAAGAACAATGACCAACGCGCCTGGCGGGCATTCAGACGTTTGGCAGATCTCAAACATTCCAAGTTCTTGTGGTCCGTTAGCACTATGAACGGCAGAGCAGCCCCCTCCAGCCAGTGGTGCCGCTCCTGCAGGGCGAGCTTGATTGCAAGGAGCTCCCTATCCCCGACGTCATAATTGCGCTCGGCTGGTGACAGGCGTCGAGAGAAGAAGGCACAGGGTCGCTTGATCCCGTCGGCGGGGGACCACTGGGACAACACCGCCCCCACTCCTGTATCGGATGCATCGACCTCCACCAAGCACTGCAGCGCGGGGTCGACCTGGGTAAGGACCCGGGAGGAAGAGAACTCCTTCTTGAGTGTAGTAAACGCCGCAGCTGCCTCTTCGGTCCACCGGAAGGGGGTCTTAGGCGAGGTGAGGCGGGTCAATGGGCCGACGATGGCGCCGAAGTTTGGCACGAAGCGGCGGTAGAAGTTGGCGAATCCTATGAACTGTTGTACTTGCTTCCTGGAGGTCGGCGTGGGCCAGTCAACCACCGCTTTGACCTTAGCGGGGTCGGGCAGGACTTGGTCGTGTGAAATCACGAACCCCAGGAAGGAGGTGGTCTTGGCATAGAATTTGCATTTTTCGGCCTTGACGTACAACCTGTTCTCAAGCAGCTGCTGCAGGACCTGCCTCACGTGGACCCGGTGCTCGTCTCGTGTCCTGGAGAAGATTAGGATGTCGTCCAGGTACACAAAGACGAAGAGGCCGAGGAAGTCACGAAGGACGTCGTTTATGAGGTGCTGAAACACTGCGGGGGCATTGGTTAATCCGAACGGCATCACCAGATATTCGAAGTGACCAGTTGGCGTACAGAAGGCTGTCTTCCACTCATCTCCCTCCCGGATCCGGACGAGGTGGTAGGCGCTGTGGAGGTCCAGCTTGGTGAACCAGGTCGCCCCCTGGAGGGAGTGGAAGGCGGTGTCCATCAACGGCAGGGTGTAGCGGTCCTTCTCCGTGATGTCGTTGAGGGCCTGATAGTCTATACAGGGGCGGAGAGAACCGTCCTTTTTGGAAACAACGAAGAACCCTGCGCCGAGCGGGTACGAAGATGGGCGGATGATTCCTGCGCTGAGCGAGTCCTTCAGGTAGGCGTCCATCGCCTCCCTCTTTGGCGCTGACACGCTGTAAAGACGCCCAGAGGGTAAGGGAGCCCCCGTGCGGATGTTAATTGCACAATCGTAGGGCCGGTGAGGGGGAAGCGACATTGCCTTGGACTTACTGAAGACGAGGCCCGGGTCATGAAACTCCGAGGGCACCAGGGTGAGATCAGGTGGTGCAGCGTCCTTGGCCGGCGGGGTGAGGACGGGGCGCAGGCTGCGGACTGGAGGCAGGTGCTCATGCAAAACGAACTCCAGGCGGCAATCCCTCCGGCCTGCCAGTCTAGCACCGGGTTGTGTAGGCGCAGCCAGGGGTAACCTAGGATGACTGGTGAGGCAGAGGTGGACAGGACATACAGGACAAGATCCTCCCGATGGCTACCTGAGATGATTACAGGAACGGGCTTGGTTCGGTGGGTCACACGCCCGAGGGGAGCTTGAGAGAGGGTGAGCAGGCTGAGCGGAGTTGGCAGAGGGTGACAGAGAATGCCCAATTGGGTTGCCAGGCTCTTAGAGATGAAACTCTGCTCTGCTCCTGAGTCCACCAGTGCGTGAGTTAGGTGCCCCATGGCATTGTGACAGAAACGGATTGGCAAAGAGAGGCTAGCGAGGGGTTTTGTCCGGTTAGAGTCCGCGAGGCCCCCTACAGTGACTCGCGGACCTCCCCGTTTGGCTTCTCCGGACAATTCTCCACGGTGTGTTGGCTGCCTCCGCAATACATGCACAGGCCCAACTTCCAGCGGCGTTGTTTCTCCGCTGGAGGGAGCTTTGACCGGCCAACCACCATTGCATCCAACTCCTCGGAGGACTCCAGTGGCGGCAACACCAGGAGGCAAGCTTGAGGCAAGCGAGCAGAGCCTCCTCGCGAGCGGTTGGTCGACTTCCGCTCGGAGGAGTGCTCACGCAGCCTGTTATCCAAGCTAGTCGCTACGGAGATTAGCTCCGCGAGAGTCTCCGGGAGATCTCGGCCGGCCAATTCATCCCTCAGACCGGAGCTGAGGCTGCAGAGAAAGATGCCACAAAGTGCCGCCTCGCCCCAGCCTACTTCCTCTGCAGCGACCCGGAAGTCGATGGTGTAGTCCGCCGCCGACCGGCTTCCCTGCTGGAGAGCAAGGAGACGGTCGGTTAGGACGCTATCGAGCCGAGAGTGATCAAACACTTCAAGGAAGTTTCGCACGAATTGGTTATAGGAGAGGTTCGCGCAACTGGGCTTCGCCATTACGGCGTAAGCCCAGGTTAGCGCTCGCCCCTCCAGGAGATTACCTACGTAACCAATCCAGCTGTGGTCTGAGGGGAAGTCCCCGGGAACGCGCATGAACACCAACTCACACTGCATAATGAAACCCCGAGCTCCGCCAAGCTTCCCGTTAAAACGGGCTGGAGTCGGGATCGGTGTGAGCCGGGTCGGCATCCCCGCGGCAGCCTGGCCGGCCACCGGAGCGACTGGAGCTAACCCTTCCTGGGGAGCTGGGGGGAACGCCTGCTGGGGGTCCAGGCGGTCTAACCGGTGAGTAATTGAAGTCAACTGATTCAAAATTACCTGCTGTTGGTGGGCTATTAAGTCTACTCGAGCCCCGAGAGTGGAAAGATGGCGTGCGAGCCCGCTGTCTGCCGAGCCGCTCTGCTGAAGCCGTACTGACATACTGTCCGGCTCAGGAGACACACACGCAGGCTCAGAATAGATTTAACAGCTTTATTGACAGACAGGTATGGATGAATGCGTGAGTGGAATATGGAAATGTGTTGAGGGAGAACTTCTGGGTGCAGGTAGCAGAGCAGACCGTCGTACAGCCGGGCAACCCTATAACGACAAAGCAGAGGGACAAGGTAAAGGGCAACACACCCAGACGGGGAATGTGAGAATGACAGCTGCTTACTTGGTATGACAGCTGGCTGGCGTCAGCAAGGGATGAGCCCAGAAGACAGCGGCCTGCGGTGCCTGTGGCAGTGGTGTGGAGAGATTAGCGAAGGCGAAGGTCCGCCGCCGAGGAATCCACCTGTGCACAGGGGAGAGGACTGAAGAAACAAGGTAAGATGCTTACAGTTAAGCGTAGTCTTGCCGGTCATGGGGGTTCCAAACGCCAAGACGAGCTGAAGGGAACAGACGGCTTCAGGCCGAAGCACAGGGCTGAGTGGGTTAAGCAGTCTGTTGCTGACGAGGCGCAGGTGTGCGCGCAGCAGGAGCCGATGATGAATGGTGAGTCATGACACAGAAATATTTGGACAGTGACACAATCTTCATGATTTGGGCTCTGCATGCCACCACATTGGATTTGAAATGAAACAACTACAACGGAATTGAAGTGCAGACTTTAAGGTTTAATTCAAGGGGTTGAACAAAAATATATGATTAAATGTGTAGGAATTGTAGCTATTTTTATACAAACGCTCCTCATTTCAGGGGCTCAAAAGTAATTGGACAAATAAACATAACCCTAAGTAAAATGTTACTTTTCAATATTTTGTTGAGAATCCTTTGCAGGCAATGACTGCCTGAAGTCTGGAACCCATGGACATCACCAAATGCTGGGTTTCCTCCTTTGTGATGCTTTTCCAGGCCTTTACTGCAGCTGTCTTCAGTTGTTGCCTGTTTGTGGGTCTTTCTGCCTTAAGTTTTGTCTTGAGCAAGTGAAATGCATGCTCGATTGGGTTGAGATCTGGTGATTGACTCGGCCATTGCAGAATATTCCACTTCGTTGCTTTAAAAAACTCCTGGGTTGCTTTTGCAGTATGCTTTGGATCATTGGCGAAGCGCCGTCCAATCAACTTTGCTGCATTTGGCTGAATCTGAGCAGAAAGTATATCCCTATACACTTCAGAATTCATCTGGCTGCTTCTGTCTTTTGTCACATCATCAATAAACACAAGTGACCCAGTGCCATTGGAAGCCATGCATGCCCATGCCATCACACTGCCTCCACCATGTTTTACACAAGATGTAGTGCTTTGGATCATGAGCTGTTCCAATTCTTCTCCAAACTTTCTTCTTCCCATCATTCTGGTACAGGTTGATCTTAGTCTCATCTGTCCAAAGAATGCTGTTCCAGAACTGGGCTGGCTTCTTCAGGTGTTTTTTGGCAGTCAATTCTGGCCTTTCTATTTTTGAGGCTGATTCATGGTTTGCACCTTGTGGTGATTCCTTTGTATTTACTCTCATGAAGTCTTCTCTTTATGGCAGACTTAGATACTGATACACCTACTTCCTGGAGAGTGTTCTTCACTTGAATGGATGTTGTGAAGGGTTGTTCTTCACCATGGAAAGGATTCTGTGATCATCCACCACTGTTGTCTTCCATGGATGTCCAGACCTTTTTGAGTTCCCAAGCTCACCAGTGCACTCTTTTTTTTCTCAGAATGTACCAAACTGTTGATTTGGCCACTCTTAACATTTCTGCTATCTCTCTGATGGATTTCTTCTTTTTTTTCAGCCTCAGGATGGTCTGTTTCACCTCCATTGAGAGCTCCTTTGACCGCATGTTGTGTGTTCACAATAACAGCTTCCAAATGCAAACGCCACACCTGGAATCAACTCCAGACCTTTTAACTGCTTAATTGATGACAGGTTAACGAGGGAAGAGCCCATGCAGCCTTGTTATTTTATTTTTTTTGCAGCCTTCTGAGTCAATTGTCCAATTACTTTTGGTCCCTTGAAAAAGAAGCGGCTACGTATTAAAGAGCTGTAATTCCTAAACCCTTGCTCCAATTTGGATGTGAATACTCTCAAATTACAGCTGAGAGTCTGCACTTTAAGCCCATATTGATTATATAATTGTATCCTGAATATGTTTTCGTAAACAGCTAAAATAACAAAACTTGTGTCACTATCCAAATATATTTGGGCCTAACTGTATGTAAAGTTTCAGAAAAAATGGATTTAATATTGTTTGCCGATGACACTAATTTATTATGCAGTGGAAGCAATTTGGAACAACTTCTGGATACACTCGGAAAGGAATTAGGAAAGCTTAAACTGTGGTTTGAATCAAACAAATTAACGCTCAATTTAAGTAAGACAAAATTTATAGTTTTTAACAACTATCACAACAACTTAGTATCTAAACTCAGTGTAAATGGTGTAGAGATTGAAAGTGTATCTGAAACTAAATTTCTTGGTGTAATAATTGATAATAAACTGTGTTGGAAGTCACATATTAATTATATTTAAGGTAAAATATCCAAATCAATTGCAATACTACACAGAGTGAAATATTTGCTGAATCAACCCACACTATATACCTTGTATCATTCATTAATACTCCCATACATGACATATTGTACTGAAGTATGGGGAAATACATATAAAACAAACATATATCCAGTCTTTATGCTTCAGAAGAGAGCTATTAGAATAATAAACAAAGCAGCTTACAGGGAACCAACAAACCCACTTTTTCTTCAATTAAAAGCTCTCAAGTTGAAAGATCTGGTTGACTTTAAAACTGCAGTAATAATGTTTAAAGTGAAGAATCTATCACTGCCCGCAAATATCCAAAAGCTGTTCCAAATAAGGGAGAAACAATATCATTCCAGAGGAACATGTATATTTCAAAAATCTTCAGTGAGAACTACCACCAAGCAACACTGTGTTTCAGTGCAAGGAGTCAGATTATGGAACGATTTTGGACCTGAATTAAAATCATGTACAACGCTTGGACAATTTAAACAAAAACTAAAGGAAGAAATACTCCAAACATATTTACAAGATGACATGTAAAATCACATAAGGATTGTCATATCCAGTCTGCGTTGTGTTGTTGCTTAGTTTTTTTTTTGTCACATTGTGTCTTAGCTTTGTTCTGAATTGTAATCGCTCTTGTTTTGTTTTCCTTTTGAATTCTTGGATGGAATATGGGTGGGCAATATAAGCTGCGGCTTCAGCCATCACCCATTTCAGATAACTTATGTTGAACTGTATAATCAGAGGAGTTATTGTCTAATTTGACCTTGTTGGATTTTCTTTCCCCCTTGGTTATATTATTCTGTTTCTTTTAAACTGTACTTTTAATCTATCCGAAATAAAGATTGATTGATTGAAGTCAGAGTCTCGTCTTGCAGGGAACCAACAGCCAACCACACACTTTATTATCAGAACACAGAATTATATACACAAGTGGCCGTGTCCGTCTGACGTCACCCCGTGGACAGATACGGCATCACACACATACACTACACAACATTCCCCTCCCCCTTACAAAAGTGTAAGACCACACACACAATGCAGACCCTCCCCAATTTAGGACCCGAATCACGCACTAAGGAACAGGGAATAATTAACTGTAATAAAATCACCTAACATACTCATCCAAAAGAATAACAAAAACAACTAAAATTGGACTGAGTCTCTGAAAACCTATAAAATAATCCCATACCATACATACCCTCATGCACACACCAGCAGGCTATATACATATTTACATTTGAGATTTTTATATTACTCCACAGTCCCTGGACAGCCATGGACAAAACCAGCTCAGAGGTCCCAGGCAGCCCCACGGCATGTGCACCCCTGGCCGCCGTTTGCCCCCAAGATCGAAGCCACCCTCCCTGGTGAAAATGTCTCTTCTCACCATCAACTGCTTCTCCCCTCTGGCCCCGCAGTGCTGCTGTCCAGCACGCCATCCCTCCATGCCTATCGGTCCACTCCTGACCGCCTTCAACACCACTGTCATGGCTTAACACTTCAGCCCCCTGTGGCTGCTCTCCGGGGAAAATCGAAGCCTGCTCATCGGCACCACTCGCTGCACCTCGCCGTGCCACCCAGCGCTCTCATCCAAGGCGCATGGATGTCCTGCACTGAGACACTGCCTGACCACCGTGGCGCACGACTGCTGTTGTTCACTCCCAGGGCTCACAGCATCGCTTTTGCCGGCATCACTCTCTGACCCAGGCTCATCATCCCTGCTCTCATCACCCTCATCCCAGGTGCTCTGCTGCATCGTCTCCATGCCCAGCTGCAGCTGCTCTCCCCCGGGATTCTCAGCGTCACTCTGGTCAGTGTCACTCTGGTCGGTGTCACTCTCCAACCCAGGTGTCTCGTCGCTGCTCTCAGTACCCTCGTCCCAGGTGCTCCGCTGCATCGTCTCCATGCCCGGCTGTCGCTGCTCTTCCCTGGGGCTCTCAGCCTTCATGGTCCCACTCTCCCGCTGCCCAGCCTCCAGCTGTGGGGATGACTCCTGCTGCTGCTCTCCTTCTCCGCTGTCGTCATACATCGCGTCGTCAATCTCACCAGCGCTACAGTCCTGCATCCTTCTGCACTTCGTGGCTGGCCCACTGTCTTCAGTGGCTGGGAACTCCCCCTCTCACAGACCCGGTCCCACCTCGAAGCCTAACTGGTAACCTGAAGCTCTCTTTTGGCGTGCAGTTAGCTTTGCGGCTAACCTGCCCATAGACAACAAATGCGCTGTTAGCTTCTCCAAGCTAACTAGCCTAGCCTCTTTAGGCGCCAAAACTTCTGCCACCCACAGCTTCGTGGTCCTCGTCTGCCCGGCGAAAAATTTGGCCAGCCGCTCGACAGCATCCTCTTACACTTCCATCTCACCCAATGTACTGAGGATTCTTCGGCCCTCCATGCCAAGATGGTGGGTCAGAAGCACTCATCGTCATCTCCCGTCAAGTCTGCTCAAGCCCAACGCCCCGATGTAATCTTCAAACACGGCCCACTGCTTTGGCCACAGGATCACCGGCTCTCCCACGTACTCCAGAAATGGAATCAAGGGTTGAAGCAGCCCATACGCTCCCATAGTTTACTTCTCGTTGCCAAATGTTATGTATGAAGGAGTCTCATCTTGCAGGGAACCAACAGCCAACCACACACTTTATTATCAGAACACAGAATTATATACATAAGTGGCCGTGCCCGCCTGACCTCACCCCGTGGGCGGGTACAGCATCACACACACACACTACACAACACTACAGTCATGACGAACTGCTGATTCTGCAAAAAAAAAAAAAAAAAACTTGATCATTTTCATAAAGCAGTGGTGGTAACTCCAGCATTTCAACTACAGGGTGTGTGGAATGGTTGGAGACAGCTGCAACATTCAGCTTATTTAAACAGGACAGACTCCATGCAGGACCCCATGTGGCTCCTGTCTCCATGTCTCTCCATAGTGATTTTTAGACAATGTCGCCGTCTGAAAAATCACGTTCACACAAACAAGCAGCTCTCAGTGCTTTATCATTAGGATCATAAACAATCCGCTTAGAAGGAACCCATCCAGCCATTATTTTATTAGATTTAGGATAATTTCTCCCCCCCCCCCCCGCCCCCACATCTGCCACAAGCAATCTGATCTCGCCTATAGTAGTACAAATAACACACTTTATGCCCTGCAAACATGTATTTTGTGTGGAGCTGTTCTGGGATTATTTTGATTTTATTTTCTTAGTTACATGGCTTTGTTCTGTGTTCAGCGGCAGAATAATCCGCCCAGCCATGTGGGGGTGCTGGTAGTCTCCCTTCCCCCCAGTTGCTTGTGTGCATGGATAGGTTTTTTTTTTTGTCTTTGCCCACAGTATAAAGGTGTGGGTGGAAGAGGCTCTGCCTCTTTTGTCGTGGAGCCACCTGGTCAGCGGGGCGTGTGCCGTAAGCCTGTATATATACTTGACACTAGTGATGGAATGATGACACCTCAAGGAGTGTATTGACACATTACCCAAACTGTGTTGGCACTGTATTGACACTGTGTTGGTCACTCAATAGTGACCTCTGCAGTAGTTGTAAAATCATTGCAGGTAAACAAAATGAAAATAAGATGGAAAAGCTTACATGCTGCAAATCCTACATCAGCCTGTGAAATAATATTTAATCTTTATTTAATTGCTAGTCTTTTACTTAAAATATGATCTCATCGTTGTATAATTTTATTTGCTCAATTTGTTTGCTGAGTTGTTTATGAGAAGAGATTAAAATTTGCTTAAAACCTTGTTTGTGTAAATGCTAAAATAACTTGGTATGTAAAATATAGCAAATTTGTCTATAATAAAATTCAGAGTTAAAATTTTTAACTCATGTATGAATTTCTTTTAACTTAAGTGTTCAATCATACGAAATAACAGACTAAAAATGGATTCATTCATACATTTTTATTGAGGAGCAAAAGTTTTTGTAGTGTCTTTGCTCCAAGGCGATTTCTCTTCTTAGACACCAGTTCCCCTGCCTTAGAAAAAACTCTTTCACAGGGAACACATGAAGATGGTGTGCATAAAAATTTAGGTGCGAGTTGACAAAAGTGTGGCCATGTTTTCTGCAGTGTGTTTCTGAGGAAAATGCTGCACTCCCAAGACTGATGAACGGAGTTCATGGCTTTCTTTGTCCACATAGTGGCAAGTAACAGCAAGATATGCCTTCATATTAATGGACGTCCACATATCATTTGTTAAACTAACAGCAACGACGCTCTGGAAGTCCTTTTTTGTTTTCTCCTTTTCCTCCTGATATTTCTGGCTCACCAAGACCTTGATGGCCTAAAAATAACCAGACAAATACTGTAATACATTATGAATATACTGTATATATGTGTATATATATATACTGTATATACAGTATATATATATATATATATATATATATATATATATATATATATATATATATATATATATATATACAGTATATATATATATATATATATATATATATATATATATATATATATATATATATATATATATATATACAGTATATATATATATATATATATATATATATATATATATATATATATATATATATATATATATATATATATATATATATATATATATGTATATATATATATATATATATGACATGACAGTACTCAATTAATTCAACTATACATTTCTTACACATACCTTCCTGCTTGGTAGAACATATGAGGGTGCAATAAGCGTCAGGAGCTCCCTGACTCCCTCATTTTAAACAATGGTGAGTGGCTGACAGTCTTTGATGATCATGTTAACCACAGCCTCATCCACTGCTTGCTTGTTAGGAACTGCAAGCCAAAAGGAAATATTTTGTTTTAAAGTTTGTTAAAGGACTGTAATTTTTACAAACAATATCACAGTCACACAAAGCCTTTTGTGTGTAATAAACTATTTTTGAAAATTCAAATTTTTTGTGAGAATTTCAACATACCTGGGATACTCACACGAGTATCTGCCAATTCTTCATTGCCATTCTTCATCAATGCCTCAGCATTGATGAAGTGCTCTTATTGATGTAAGATAGCTCTGTGGAGCAGAGCCGACACTTCACCTACAATAAAATAAAAAGTTAATTTATCTGAAAACAATTCAAACCTCTTACAGAAAAGAGTAGAAACATATTTAATTCAAAAACTAACAGTAAACAATGCCTAAAGGAGAAAAAGATTTACCTTATTTGCCGTCAAAAGATCAAAATGATTCCAGACTGGGGAAAACTTCTTATTGGAATGTTCCATGAAGTCAGAAGTTGAACAAGGTGAGTGCAAGCAAAAATCCAACAGACACAGCAACAGCAAACAGTTTCATCACCATTTAACAAATCCACAATACATGTCAATACAGTTTGTTTCCTTATAAACACAATTTGGAGCGGTGAACCTCGCCAGCCCGGTCTGTAACGTGGAGACTTCCGGAAGATGGCGATCCTAACCAGTTCGCTCTTCTAAACCCGCATTCTCCAGCCCCGAAACTTGGACAATAACTCATATTCAGACTGAAAACATTTTCAGAGCTGACAGCTTTAAAGCAAGTAAGTTCAATTGGTGAATTTGAACGCAAGTTTCTGTCACGGGAAACTAATCAAATCCGACTAACATGTCCGGCGGGAAAACGAACGTTAAGCTAACAACAACTACTACTGATCACGACTACACCCCGATGGAAACCTCCGTTAGTAGCGGTCCTGGTAAGAGAAAAAGTTCTCCCGTCACTCCAACAAAGTCCTCTGCTCCGCCACTTTCCAAGATGAAAACTGCCCAAGAGCAATCTTACGACAACTTGGTAGATGCTATCACAAAACTAACCATCAAAGTTGATGATTTTGGAGCGCAGTTAAGGGAGACCGCCACAATGGTAGCCAGCATCACCCGTCTTGTTGAAATTAATACTGCTGACATCAAAAATTGCCAGACCAAACTACAAAGCTTTGAGAGAGACATCCCCAAGCTTATACAAGAAAACGAAGAGCTAAAGGAAAGGATTACTGAGCTGGAGAGGTACAAGAGGCGCTGGAACCTTAAAATACACGGGATCAAAGAAAAGGATAACGAAATGATCCATGAGGAGGTAATCCACATTCTGTCAGAAATTGCACCGCAGTGGGCAACGACCATGGGCACTATTGTTGATAATGTCCACCGCCTGGGAAAACGTGAAAATGGAAGAAACCGCCAGGTTATTCTCCAGTTTGTTATGAGATACCACTGTGAAGAAATTTGGAAGCTGACCAAAAACTCCAAATTCTGCAGAGTAGCCGGGATCCAATTCAAGCGAGATTTCTGTAAAGCCGACAGGGATGCCCGCGCAGCATGGCCACAGATGGAGCAAGCCCATGCAGCTGGGAAAAACATCTGGTACAAAGGCCATGTGGGATACATCGACGTAGAAGAGTCAGCATCTAAGGGTCTGGTTCACAACTATGGCTGAACAAGCACTTTGACTCTTTTATGTTCTGTACATGTTGCTAAGCTACTTCAATGTTTACTTTATAGGGAGTCATTTCATAGTCCCCTTTTGAAGTACGCTGTGTTCCTGGCAGCTGTCATTTGGAAATGTTTACATGCTACTTTTACTCAGGTTCCTGCATCTTTTTTTTGAAGGGTAGATTTATAAGGCAGCTCTTTTTCAATCCCATTTTGATAATTTGCATTACATATTTTCGATAATTTTATAGATTAGGTTTTTGGATTCTGTCATAACAAGCGTGCAGCTTGGGGAAAAAGGAGGAAGGGAAAGTGGAAAGAAAAGGGGAAAAAGGGAAAAGAAGGGGAAGGAAAAAAGAGGAAGAAAAAGGAAAAAAGGGAAGGGAAAAAGGGGGAAAAAAAGTTATGAGTTAAAACATATATTTAGCAATTTAATCAGGGGCTTTCTTCAGTGTACTTGGTCCAAAGTAACAACCTAAATCGTTTATCTACTTGCTATTTTTATTTTATTATTAGTTTAATTTTTTCCTTATTCTCTTTCATCCTTTATGTCTTTTATTACAACCTTTTCTTTTGCATCACTTAATGCTAGGGGTTTACGAGACTATAAAAAGAAAGGCTACATTTCTATTCCTTAAAAATGAAAAAGCACATTGTTATCTTATTCAGGAGACTCACAGCAACGATACAGATGAAAAAATGTGGACAAACCAATGGGGAGAAAAAATATACTATAGTCATGGCACAAATAGGTCAGCAGGGGTCGCCATACTCCTAAATAACTTTCCTGGGAAAGTAGTTGCAACCAAAAAAGATGACACAGGACACTGGATTATTTGCGTTTTTGAAATACACAAACAATTCTTGATTCTTGTTAACATTTATGGATTTATTAACCACAACCAGAACAAACAATTAATTACAGACGTGACTAACATATTGAAGGAATTATCTCAAATATATATCAATCCTGTTTTTGTGTTGGGTGGCGACTACAATATGGTTATGGATGAATGGCTTGATAGGCAACCCTCAAGATTTCCTAATCATCAGTATAATACCACTTTACTAGATTTCTGTAACACGTTTCAGCTTAGTGACATATGGCGTGCGCTAAATCCAGATACTCAAACCTTTACTTGGTTTAAACCTGATGGCACCATTAACTCACGATTAGACTACTGGCTTATTTCTGAATTCCAACCTGATATAGACATAAATACCTCAATTTCTGCAGCTTCGCTTACAGATCATTGTATGATCAAGTTAATCATAACTCCCACTAGCACAGTCAGAAGAAATAAAGGCTACTGGAAATTTAACTCAAATCTTCTAAAACATGACCCTTTCTGTCAGGATGTTAAAAGGACAATCGACAGTATAACCAAAGATACATTATTGTCAACTTACAGGGAGAAATGGGAATTTCTTAAATTTAAAATCCATCAGATTTCCATTTCATACAATAAAGTCATAAGCCGAGCCAATAAACAAAAAGAAATGGATATTGTAAATGAGTGAAGCGGATGATAAAATAAAGGCAGCGATGAGAGGTTTTAAGCAGGTTTATTAAATCATACCGCCATCACGGAGTTCGCCCCGGCGCCGTGCATGCGCGCCGGGAGCGAGCCCGGAGGCTCTCAGCAGAGAGACACAGAGTGTGTGTGCCAGCAGCAGTTGCAGAGTGAGAGAGAGAGTTACAGAATATGTGCAGTATTTATACCCAGTTACAGACAATGCATGAAAGGCATTCACAGCAGGAGGTATGGGCATTTGCATTTGAGAGACACAGTAAGGACAGGATGCATGAACACAATGCATGAATGGCACATTAACATCACAGTAGTGAAACAATGCATGAATGGCACATTACATCACAATAGTGCAGTGGAAAAAAACAGAAGTAGCGAGCTGTCTGTCCCAGTCTGTTGTGGGGGTTATCCAAACCACCACACTGCTCCCCCCCCCCAGAGCTGAAATGCTCCCGGCCCCCTGCCAGAGGGCTCGGCAGGGGGCCGAGACCTCGACAGTTCAGCTTTGGCAGCGAGCAGGGAAAGCTCTGTGCAGGCGAAGGTGGAGGGGGGGTGGGGGGTAGTAAATACCGGCCGGGGACGGTGAAATTGTCCGGGCCGTGCAAAAATTGCTTGTTGTTCCGCGATGTCGAGGGGCTGTCCCATTGCACGTGCGGAGAACCACAAGAAGAAAAATTAGTCACTGACTCCTCTCGCGGTTAAGTCCTGCGAGGATTAACAGCGGCCGTGAAGAAAAACAGGAGCGGCGAGGCTGCGTAGCGGCTGTAAAAAAAAACAAAAGCAGAGGGACTTGGTGTGTTGACTTTAGGTGCAGGCGCAGCCCTAAAGCCCTCGGGAAAGCTGACGGCTGAATCTCCTTGTGCGCCGTGGCTGAGACCATTAGAAAATCCTGTGGGCGAGCTGTGTGCGTGCTTCAGGTGTGCGAGCAGCCCTGAAGGTTCTGTGTGCAGCGGCGAAGGATGCTGGTGGTCTGTGGAGCTGTATGCGTCCCGTGCATGGTGCGCCGTCCTCGTAACCCCCCGGTGTGCGCGCGGGGGCTCGGTGCGTGGGTGGGCCGCTGGAGAGGCGAGTCAGGGTCCGGAATCTTGGTGGAGATCAGCGCAGTCGGCGCCGATAATCATCCAAGTTGAGCTGTGGCTGTAGATTGGTCATGATGCGTTGGAGTGGTGAGAGGGAATAGACGATCTTTGTCCCTCGGGCTTGTGCAGATGTGTTTTAGCGGTGAGAGGGAGGAGACGATCTTTGTCACTCGCTTGGCCATTGTGCGTTCAGGTCCACGCACTGCGTTCTCCGCCGGCCCTGGAGGTCGCCGTCATGGAGAGAGGACGAGGTGCGTGCGCTCTCGCGTGGAGGAGCTGTGAGAGTGGCCGGTCCCAGCGTGGATGTGTCGATCTAGGCGTGCAGATCCCACCATGAAGTTTGCTGCGGCTTTCCCGGTCGTGGGTGATGTCCGGAGAGTTCCCTGAAGCAGAAGGGAGATGCTGTGTTTGCTTGCCGTCGGAGCATCACCGCCGGGTGCTGCGTTTGCCGGCAGCGTGTTTTTTTCAGCATCGGGTCACCAATGTGGCTGTCCAGACCAGAAGGTTGCGTCGTACAAAACGTGTGCTTCCTCGGGGTCACCAGTGAGGCGGATGATAAAATGAAGGTGACGTGAAGGATTTAAGCAGGTTTATTAAATCATACCGCCATCACGGAGCTCGCCCCGGCACTGTGCATGCGCGCCGGGAGCGAGCCCGGAGGCTCTCAGCAGAGAGACACAGAGTGTGTGTGTCAGCAGCAGTTGCAGAGTGAGAGAGAGAGTTACAGAATATGTGCAGTATTTATACCCAGTTACAGACAATGCATGAAAGGCATTCACAGCAGGAGGTATGGGCATTTGCATTTGAGAGACACAGTAAGGACAGGATGCATGAACACAATGCATGAATGGCACATTAACATCACAGTAGTGAAACAACGCATGAATGGCACATTACATCACAATAGTGCAGTGGAAAAAACCAGAAGTAGCGAGCTGTCTGTCCCAGTCTGTTGTGGGGGTTATCCAAACCGCCACATGAGATCCATTTAATATGCAACAAACATTCCTTATGTGAAGAGGACAAACAAAAACTGATTTTATTGCACTCTTCCCTAGATAACATCTATATTAATAAAGCCAAAGGAGCATATATTAGGTCGAGAGCGAAATGGATAGAGGAGGGAGAGAGAAGCTCAGCATACTTCTGTAGGCTTGAGAAAAGAAGACAAGAACGAAATGCCATTAAGTCTCTTATAATTGATGGTAAAGAATGTACTGATTCTGTGAGGATCTCTAAAGAAATATTTAAATTTTACAGTGAATTATACTCCTCCTCTTACTCACACACTAATGCAGAGGGTTTCTTTGAGTCCATTTCAGGACAGATACCGAAAATTGATGAATATTTTAGAAAATCATGTGACGCAGAGATCCAAATGGAGGAAATTGAAAAAGCTTTAAAATCCTTAGCTCTAGACAAATCACCTGGCTCAGACGGCTTGACAGCCAATTTT
This sequence comes from Pholidichthys leucotaenia, assembly GCA_020510985.1. Lineage (NCBI taxonomy): Eukaryota > Metazoa > Chordata > Actinopteri > Cichliformes > Pholidichthyidae > Pholidichthys > Pholidichthys leucotaenia. Next base: position 71,853,188 of record CM035843.1, read on the forward strand.
TACAGGCACTTCTGGATTAACCTAAAAGATTTATTTTTTAATATGTTAAAGGAAATCCGTGCTACATCAGTTTTACCAAATACTATGAAACAAGGAGTCATCACATTAATTCCTAAACCTGGCAAGGACCCAAAATTGATTGATAATCTCAGACCAATTATTTTACTTAATAATGATTACAAAATTTTAACACATATTTATGCCAACAGACTCAAAACTGGCATCACTGATCTTATCTCAGAGACACAATCAGGTTTTGTTAAAGGGCGCTCAATACACAACAATATACGCCTTGTATTGGATTTACTTGACTATAGGGACCTAATTGACGAGGGGTTTATTTTATTTTTGGATTTTTTTTAAAGCTTTTGATATGATTGAACACAAATTTATGTTTAGGACCTTAGAGCTTTTTGGTTTTGGGGAGCACTTTTTAGACTTTATAAAACTAATTTATACGGATACCAACAGCTCAGTCCTATTACCACATGGTACCTCCCCTAGATTTTCAATAGGCAAAGGAATTAAACAAGGCTGCCCGGTTTCGCCTCTGTTGTTCATTGCAGCAGCTGAAATGCTCTCAATTTTTATAAAAAACTCTGACTTTGATAAATTAACAGTATTTGGAAAACAACTAACAATCAGCCAACTGGCTGACGACACAGCCATATTCATGCTCAACTCTGATCAAGTCCCTAAAATTCTCAATTATATAGATGTTTTCTCTAAAGCCTCTGGGCTTAAACTGAATCTAGGTAAATGTGAATTATTACCTATTCATGATTGCAGTCTATCAGCCATTCATACCATTCCCGTCAAACAAACAGTGAAATATTTGGGCATGCATATCACTAAAGATGTTGATCAATTAGTCAAGCTCAATATATGGAATTGCTTGGAGAAATCAAAAACTTATCTCAACTCCTGGTCTCAAAGAGATATTTCCATCATAGGAAGAACATTTCTGACAAAAATGGAATGCATCTCCCGACTTATTTATCCAGCCCATTCATTGCCAATGCCCAAAGATGCCGTTAAAGCCATCAATCAAACTATTTTCAATTATATCTGGAAAGGGAAAACACATTATATTAAAAAAGGTACCATGATTCAAGAATATGAGGAAGGTGGTGTTAAAGCAATAGACTTTGAATGCATTAATGGCACCATCAAAATTAACTGGCTGAGACAATTTATTAAACAACCCAAACATTTCTGGTTTCATATTCCCAATGAAATGTCTGCTAAATTTGGGGGCGTTGAATTCCTGCTCAGATGTGACTATGACCCAAAAATATGACCCCTCTGTGGAATTGTAGATATGTACTATATAAACACAAATCAATATTCCTACAACACTGGCAAAATAAGGGCATTTGGTCTGTACTACACTTATTAGACAGCACAGGGAACATTTTAACTTTTGAAAATTTCTGAGCTAAATATAACATAAATGATAAACAAGAATATAACCAAGTAATGGAGGCAATACCTCAGACAATTATACTAATGGCCTCAACTCTAAATAGATTTGGCTCTTGCCCAAATCTCCCTTTGCTTTTGGTAAATGGTTTCCGCCTAGATGACTCAAAATTAAACAATTTAGCGATTAGAAAAATATTTAATAAAGAAATCTTCCCAGTAACAGTTTCTAGAGCTGCTATTCTTAATTTTTTCTCCAAAAAAGAAGCTCAAATTCTAAGATCTAAATTCTTTAAATTTCCTATTTCACCAAAAGCAAAAGAGATCCATTACAAAGTTTTAAATGGAATTTATCCTTCTGCTGAGTTTCTAAGTAAACGTTTTGGCTTTGAGAACAATAACTGTACCTTTTGTAATGAACATATAGAAAGTACAGATCACATTTTCTTTTCCTGTATGTACACTAATGCGTTTTGGGATGATTTTCATCACTGGTTATCCAAACATGTACCAACCCCTGTTTTTAACTGTCAGAATATTTTGTATGGCTTTATTATTAAGAACTCATTGCATGATATGTCTATTAACACCCTCGTAATCTTGGGAAAATTTTATGTACACAGAAATAGATTTTTAAAATGCAAGCCAAATTTTAATGTATTTCATAAAGAACTCTGCCTTTTTTTCTCATTGAAGAGGATGATAAAATAAAGGCAGCGTTGGATTTTTAAATAGCTTTATTATCACCCGCCTTCATCAGAACTTGGCTGCAGCCCATGGCTTGAGCAGGCTGCAGCTTCATTCCTCCAGCTCTCAAAGAGAGGAGACACGTGTGTGCCTACCAGTTGCAGAATCAGAAAGAGAGGCAGATTTACAGCACAGTGCAGCATATATACTCAACTCAGACAATACATCAAAGACATTCACAGCAGTCGATCTGGGCATTTGCATATCAGAGGTACAGACAGGATGCATGAACACAATGCATGGATGACACTTTAACCTCACAGCTGTAAATGCAGCATGCAGCGGAAAAAAACCAGGAGTGCGAGCTGACTGTCTCTGCGTTCTGTCTCTGTGTTGTGGGGGTTGAATCAAACCGCTACATCATCACTGAAACACATGAAGAAGTGGAGCTGTGAAACTCCACTGTTTGGTTGATGATCGGAAACTCATGGAAAACCCCTAGTGCTCTGGACACTCTGGACTGGAAAGAACCCCCCCCCCTCCCCCACCGGTTTCTCTTTTTGTCTACTTTTATTATGCTTTTATTTACTTTATCTTATTATTATTTACTACTCTTACTATTTTATTTTATCCTTGGTACCTCTTGTACGACTGTTGACTGAACTACACAATTTAGGGGGAAAAAAAACTTGTTAACTGCCATGTTTATCACCATCTATGTCATAATTCTGTACCTTCACCTTGTTCTCAATAAAGTTTTGAAAAAAAAAACAATTTGGCACGGCACATCCCATAGATATCTATGGCACATCCAAACGACACACTTCCTGTATCGGTCACATGATTTTTTCTTAAAGCGATACACGCATCAATACGGGGTTTGTTGTTGGTCCCATCACTACTTGACACTGTTTATAATAAAGCTCGGTTAAACTGCAGCAACCGTGTGCTTGCTTGTCTCAGTTATGGACATAAGGGAGTGGAGTGGTTTCAGCTGCTGATTGGAGACACCTGCAGCTGACTGGTGATTAACCTGGCTCTATTTAAACCAGCCTCACAGTGTCACTTTTCTCAGTGTGGTAATGCTACCACTAATTCAGTGGATTAAGCCTGAAAAATTTCATATTTTTTTTCTTGCTTCTGACCTGCTCTCTTTGTCTCCAGGAAGTTGACTCATTTCCTCCCAGCTTCAAGCTACAGCCATCTCTCAAAAGACTGCTGCCCTCAAGGCTCACCCTGCTTAGTGCCTACTTACTCCAATGCACCACCCTTTCCTGTCTAGACTCCTGGACTAACACTGTGACCCTTGGAGTTTCTCCTCCTAGAAATTAAGGATCTCTACATTAAGGACACCATTGTGTTAACCTTTCCTGCCTTTCGTCTCCTAACCATGGTTGGGGGACGCAGGGGAGATCTGTCTTCTCCAGGGCCGGAGGCAGCTCTTCCTCCGGGGTCAACTCCCGAGTAAACCTCACACTTGTTAAAAATGGTATGGTGGTACACAGAAGCACAGGCCGTTTTGCTGAAGCGTTGGGGCTTTATTCACATACCGCACTGATAATAGCAGCAATTTTTACCTGCTCCGGTCGCCTCGCTCTCTCTCCACTCATCCGCCAATTCACACACACCATTCGATTCTCGAGGCCATTCCACACACATGGGGGCGCGCCTCGGCTGCGCGCACGCACTCACTCACTCACGTTCACGCACTGAGCTGCCCTATCTAAACACATGAACCAGACACATCCTACAACACTACCCCCACCATGGACTGGCAATTAACATTAATTCCATTCCATCCAAACAATATAAAACTGGTGCACAATCTCTGTATCTGTAGACCTAAAAAAAAATGTGAAGAGATAGCAGTGTCCAATGTATTACAGGAATTCAAATAGGTAGGTTATACTATGACAAGTGTCTATGCAGTGATAAAGAAATTAGCTCGTTTAGCAGTGAAAACATGAGGGACAAATACATTGGAATACAATTGTTTCTAATTAAACAAGGAATACATTACACTTTTAAAACCTATTTCTTGGTGACCGGGAGTAATACTGTCCAACTAATCAAAATGCAATACATTCAAATGAAATAAAGTGCACATTAGTATATGAAAGCATTGTCTCTTCAGCTTTTTTTTTTTTTTTTAAACAAACGTATAGAACATTATAACTAGACTAGAGTCCAAAAATGTAAACTGGAGAGTCTCTGGTGCAAATATGAACTGCTACCATTGGCTCACTCAGTAACCCAGTCCCCGTAACGGTCCGGTCTTCTGCGCCGACGTTTGGGCCGTGACACGTGCTGAGCCTGATGGTGCGGCTCTCCCACCGCACTCCCACCATGGTCAAATATCACATGGGAAGGAGTAGATGGGGGGGGGGCCCAGACACGCCGTCTGGGCCCCCGGCCCAGACGGCGTGTCTCCCTCCACCCTGAGACTCTGTGCGAAACAGCTGGCTCCTGTATTCACAGACATTTTTAACACCTCCCTTAAGTTATGCCACGTGCCGTCCTGCCTCAAATCCTCCACCATCATCCCTGTCCCCAAGAAGCCACGGATCACTAGACTTAATGACTACAGACCTGTAGCGCTCACCTCTGTAGTCATGAAGTCCTTTGAGCGCCTGGTCCTGTCCCACCTCAAGTCCATCACCACCCCTCTCCTGGACCCGCTGCAGTTTGCCTACCGAGCCAACAGGTCTGTAGACGATGCAGTCAACCTGGCCCTCCACTCCATCCTGCAGCACCTGGACTCCCCGGGAACCTACGCCAGGATCCTGTTTGTGGACTTCAGCTCCGCATTCAACACCATCCGCCCCGCTCTGCTCCGGGACAAGCTGTCCCTGCTCAACGTGCCTGACTCCCTCTGCAGGTGGATCATCGACTTCCTGACGGACCGGAGGCAGCATGTGCGGCTGGGAAAGACTGTCTCAGACTATACTAGCATCAGCACCGGATCACCCCAGGGCTGTGTACTTTCCCCCCTACTCTTCTCCCTTTACACCAACTCCTGCACCTCCAGCCACCAGTCTGTCAAGTTGATCAAGTTTGCGGACGACACCACCCTCATCGGGCTCATCTCCAACGGCGACGAGTCCGCCTACAGGAGAGAGGTGGCCCAGCTGGCGTCCTGGTGCAGCAATAACAACCTGCAGCTGAACGCTCTGAAGACAGTGGAGATGATTGTAGACTTCAGGAAAGTCACTACTCCTCTGCCCCCCCTCACCGTCTCAGGCTCTCCCATCACCACTGCTGATTCCTTCCGCTTCCTAGGCACTACCATCACCAGGGACCTCAAATGGGAGCTGACCATCAGCTCACTCATCAAAAAAGCCCAGCAGAGGATGTTCTTCCTGCGGCAGCTGAGGAAGCTCAAGCTACCCACCAAGATGTTAGTGCAGTTCTACACAGCCATCATCGAGTCCATCCTCACCACCTCCATAACCGTGTGGTACGCAGGAGCCACTGCCAGGGACAGACTAAGGCTGCAGCGCGTCGTGCGCACTGCTGAGAAGGTGATCGGCTGCAAGCTCCCATCTCTCCAGGACCTGTACATCTCCAGGACCCGGAGGCGTGCTGGCCGGATCATAGCCGATCCCTCACACCCTGGTCATGTACTGTTTGCCCCCCTCCCCTCTGGTAGAAGACTTCGGTCCATCCAGACTAAAACCTCCCGTCACATGAACAGCTTCTTCCCCTCTGCCATTAGACTGCTGAACACTAAGTGACTCTCGTGCACCATGTACAGCAGCTCAACCAGACTCATGTCAATCATCACTGTTTTTCTTCCTGCATTACCGACTGCACTATATAGTTCTCCACAGTATCTGCTGCTGGCTAATATATATTTTAACTGTTGACCAGTATCACTTAATCTTATCCTACACTTTATTACATGTATAGTTTATTTCTCTTATCTTATCATGTTTAATGTTGCAGCATTGTACCGAGACAAATTCCTAGTTTGTGTACTACATGAGCAATGGCAATAAACCTGATTCTGACTCTGATTCTGATTCTGAGATGGAAGAGACCCGATCACATTGGGAACATTAGCAGGTGGAGTAGACGGCCGGGAATTGCTGGGGCCATCACTGGAGGCAGTAGCGAACAAGTTGTACAGGCTGAGGTCCTGGTCTGCTGGGTCCCCCTCCACAGCTGGTGGCAAGATCTCAAAAGGTGTCCAGTTCTGGGCTTGGTCCAGGACCCAAGTGTTGTCCAGCTGCTCACAGCTGCAGTAGTGTTTCAGTTGGTCATGGTGGATGACTTTGACTTTGGCTCTGGGGCTCTTTTGGATCCGGTAGACTAGATCATCCAACTGTCCCATAACAAAGAAGGGTCCGTCGTAGGAGGGGAGGAACTTTTTGACTCTGTTTTTGACATGCTGTTGTAACGGTTCACGTCACAAGTGTAACGGCTCCTCTTTTTGGCACCCTTAAACGGCCGTGATCGGGAACATCAATGCATACGAGTGGGCAGCATAAGGACCACGATGACACCAGACTGCTATTTCCACAATTTATTCAATAAAACAAACTACATCACGCGCCGTCTGTACCTCGATCCCACACAGGCTCCCCCAGCAAAGCAACGCGATACTGTGTGGAAAAGGAGCTCTAAAATAATTTTACAATGCAAAAAAAAAATAAATCACATTTTAAATAATAAGATTTTTCAAAACAAACATACTTGTAGATGAAATAAAACAAACTACATCACGCTCCGTCTGTACCTCGATCCCACACAGGCTCCTACATTTACAAAAACATGAATTACACAACGACACAAGCTGCTGGAGTCACCATAGAGCCTATATTGGCGCAAAACTCTAAAATGGCGCCTAGCGGACTCCTAATGTGCGCTGAAACATCCATAAAACTCTTATTTATAACACAAATAACAAAAAAAAATACACTACAGTGACATGTCAAATTAATAAGGAACAATTACAAACTAAGGTTACAGTTTAAATGATAAGACTAACGAACAATACAATCATTTAGTGCCAGCAGCGTTTTAAACACAACTTACCCCCAGCAAAGCAACGCGATACTGTGGGGAAAAGCTGAACTACCGGAGCCTCGGAGGTACAGGAAGAGCGGATGTGAGAAGTGTACCACCAAAATAAAACACTCAAGTAAAATAAAATTTACAACAATATAAAGTAAAACATAACTGAGAAAAAGAAATGCTTAAGGTACATTTTCGACTCCGTTACACCCACCCCACTGAATTTTATCGAACTTGAGCCATAGCTACACAGAACTCACCACAATACACGAAACACCCGGGGTTAGTTAAAGAACACCATCTGACAGAATATCCCACACAAGGACAAAGTGGCATGAGAGCAGCGCTTATCTCTCAACCCAACCACTGGTAATGGAGTGCCTTGTACACCCCACCAAAAACCCCAACTATTAGTGTAGTAAAGGCTCTTGAATAATAAAATAAAATAAAACAACTGAACACTAGAATACAAGGTCAAGTCCACAAAAATATAGTCCACACATGTAACATTTAGTCAGTCAGGGTCTGAAACACAGACCTACAAACAGCCTTAACATTGAACTTGTCACGAATCACATCTTGCCTGGACATTATCTGCACTAGTCTATTTACAGGTTTAATCAGGCGACCAAATCTTGACCTGATTTGAGATTGTGCACTCGGACGGTCACAATGTGTACGTGACGTCTGGTCAACGGTACAGCGAACAAGGGGAGTGTCTGTCTTTCTCTTGGAGTCAGGAACAGAAACTAGTTGACTGTCAAGTGTTTGTCCACCATGAATATCAGTAGCAGCTGTAGTCACAGGTCTAGAGTCAGAGGACATGGGATGATCTAAACCTTGAGCAACAGGTGCAACTGAAGAGTTCTGGGGGTCAGAGGACACACTTGTCACATCAGAAACGTCTACCTGTGACACAGATGGTTCAGGGAGCTGCGTGATCCACTCAACAGTTCTTCTTTCAGAGTCAACAGGTTCTGGATCAACTAATGGTTCACGTGTTTCTCCACATGAAGACGGATCACCTGTACCAGCCTCACTCTCTCCCTCGAAGAGGTCCACAGATGTGTCTCCCTCATCACCAATGTCTGTAGCTAAGGTTTCTGGAAGTAAGGTGGATGAACCATGGTTGGACACATCGCACACATCCACCACAGGAAGAAAATTTACCAGCATCAACAGATTCCTGTGGACCACTTTTGTCCGTCCAGTAAGAGTGTCACAAATTCTGTATGTATGGGTCTGTGGGTTCACATCCATTACAGTGTAAACAGTTGATTCCCACTTATCAGCAGTTTTCTTTTTGCCTCTCTCCTTTCTGTTGGCCAAAAGCACCCTGTCACCAATCTCAATCTTGGATCCTGTCACTTTCCTGCTGTAAAGATTAGCATGTCTGTGTTGCTCCTTAGCAGCACGGTCCTGAGCAACCATCATTGCTTCTTTTAGCTCACAAGTGAGAGTTGCCACATACTTGTCATAACTGGTTACATCAGCATCGTGAAGAACAGAACGAAACATGACATCTACTGGCAAACGGGGCACACGACCATACATGAGGTAAAACGGAGGAAAGCCAGTCATCTCATGGGCTGTACAGTTGTACATAAATGCCAAAGTCTGCAACTGTCGTGGCCAGTTAGCTTTCACCTCAGGGGACAGTACACGAATCATCCCACCCAGTGTCCTGTTAAACCGTTCGACACTCCCATTTCCCATTGGGTGGTAAGGGGTAGTGTGAGATTTCCTGACACCGGACACTTTGAGGAGTTCACTGATTATCAATCAAGAATCAAGATACACTACCGTTCAAAAGTTTGGGGTCACTTCTGCTCCCTTCCCTTCTGCTGGGATCGTCACTTCCTTGTGGTAACATATCGCCACTTCCTGGTTTGCTGTCTGCCTGTGTGGTTTGCTCTCCAGCCACTAGCTATGGCTACTAGCTCTCTTTCCTCTCCTCCTCTGGTGTGCTCTCTCTGTCAGATGTTTAGCTACACCTCTGCCTCTTTTAGTGATAACGGTAAATGTAATAAATGTTGTCTTTTTGAGGCGCTCGAGGCGAGGTTGTCTGATTTGGAATCCCGGCTCCGCTGCATTGAAACACCGTCTGCGCCAGTTAATCTTGACGGACACCCATTAGCTGCAGCGGAGCTAGCTAGCTTAGGCCCCCTTGTCAGCGGTCCCCCGGCTCTCCTCAGCAGCGAGGAGACTGGGTGGGTGACGGTGAGAAGGAAGCCTAGTCGCAAAGCCCCGGTACACCACCAACCTGTTCACGTTTCTAATCGTTTTTCCCCGCTCAGCGACACACCCGCTGAGGAAAAAACTCTGATCATTGGCGACTATGTAGTCAGAAACGTGAACCTAGAGACTCCAGCAGCCATAGTCAAATGCATTCCTGGTGCCAGAGCGGGCGACATCGAGTCAAATTTGAAAATGCTGGCTAAAAGTAACTAAATATTCCACAATTGTTATTCACGCCGGCATTAATGACATCCGTCTCCGGCAGTCGGAAGTCACGAAACTCAATATAGAATCGGTGTGTGACTTTGCAAAAACGATGTCTGCCACTGTAGTATTCTCAGGGCCCCTCCCCAATCTGACCAGTGATGACATGTTTAGCCGCTCGTCATCCTTGAACCGCTGGCTGTCTGTGTGGTGTCCTAAAAATGACATGGGCTACATTGACAATTGGAGCTCTTTTTGGGGAAAACCTGGTCTTATGAGACGAGACAGCATTCATCCCACTTTGGATGGTGCTTCTCATTTATCTAACAATCTGGCATCTTTTTTATCCAAATTTCCAAAACCCTGACTACTCAGAGTTGGGACCAGGAAGCAGAGTCGCAGTCTTACACGCCTCTCTGCAGCTCCTCTTCATCCACCACCCCTCAACTTAGCCCCTGTCTTCCCCATCAGAGAATCGTTGTCTGCTCCCTCCAAAGTAAATAAAAATATACTGTATAAGCATCCCAAAGTGATAAAGCAAAATATTGGTAAAACTCAAATTAAACATAAAGCCTGTAAATTGAATGATTTGGCCTCTGTTCCTCCTCATAATTTAAAAATTAAATGTGGTTTATTAAATATTAGGTCTCTAACGCCCAAGTCTCTGTTAGTCCATGATCTGTTAATTGATCATCAGATTGATTTAATTTCCCTTACAGAGACTTGGATAGGGCAAGAGGATTATGTTGGTTTAAATGAATCAACTCCCTCTGGTTAGTTAAACTGTCAAAATCCCAGAAGTTCTGGTCGTGGAGGAGGAGTAGCAACAATTTACCATTCCAAATTACTAGTTAATGTAAAGCAAAAAGCATGTTATAATTCCTTTGAGGGCCTGGTCCTCAGTATTAGGCACTTTAGCAATTTTAGGTTAAACCCAATTTTATTTGCCATAGTTTATCGTCCCCCATCAACCTACTCAGAATTTTTATCCGAATTTGCTGATTTCTTAGCTGATTTAGTGCTGAAATCTGATAGAATAATTATAGTAGGGGACTTTAATATATATGTGGATGTAGATAGTGACTGCCTTAATGTAGCATTTAATTCAATATTGGACTCGATTGGGTTTTCTCAGAAAGCAGGAAATTCTACTCATTACCTCCACCATACATTGGACCTTGTTCTGACATATGGCATAGAAATAGAAAATCTTGTAGTGTCTCCTCATAACCCTGTACTGTCAGACCATTGTCTGTTAACCTTTGTTTTTACTATTTCTGGCTATTTGGCTCCTAAAGAAAAATATTATTACAGTAGATGCCTCTCAGATGATGCTGTTACCAAATTTATGCAGATTGTTTCCTCTATGCCATGTGTCAACACAACGGAAATAAGCTATAGACAGCTTGCTCCTTCTGTAATTGATAACATGGTGGATAGTGTTTCAGCTTCTCTGCATCAGACTCTAGACTTGGTGGCCCCCTTAAAAAAGAAAAAGTCTAATCAGAGATTTCTAACTCCTTGGCTCAACACAGAAACTCGTAGCTTAAAACAGAAGACTCGTCAATTAGAAAGAAAATGGCGCTCCACTAATTTAGATGAAATCTATTTAGCTTGGAGAAATCATCTTTTAATTTATAAAAAATCTCTTAGAAAAGCTAGAACGAGTTATTACTCTGCATTAATAGAAGAGAACAAGAATAATCCCAGGTTTCTTTTCAGTACTGTAGCCAGGTTGACAAAGAGTCAGGACTCTGTCAATCCTAGCATTCCCTTAGAGCTTACTAGTCAGGACTTTATGAACTTTTTAAATAATAAAATTTCATCCATCAGAGATAAAATCAATCAGATTCTTCCCACAGTTAACTTAAATACTGTAACTACTACAACTCCTTCTATTGATGTCTGTCTTGATGAGTTTACTCCAATCGACCTTTGTGAGTTAGACAAAATAGTTTCCTCATCCAAACCTTCAACTTGTCTTTTAGACCCTATTCCTACCAGGTTATTTAAAGAAGTCTTCCCACTTATTGGTAGCTTTATTCTTCATATAATCAATTCTTCATTAACTTTAGGCCATGTACCGCAGGCTTTTAAAACGGCTGTAATTAAACCCTTACTCAAAAAGCCAACGCTAGATCCAGGAGCTTTAGCTAACTATAGACCAATCTCTAATCTCCCTTTCATTTGAAAAATCTTTTGATACTATCGATCATAATATTCTACTTGATAGATTAGAACACTATGTTGGACTTAATGGAACTTCATTGCAGTGGTTTAGATCTTATTTATCTGATAGGTTCCAGTTTGTTCATGTAAATAATGAGTTTTCTTTCAACTCAAAGCTTAGTCATGGAGTTCCACAGGGATCTGTGCTAGGCCCTACTCTTTTTAGTTTATATATGCTTCCATTAGGCAACATTATTAGAAAGCACTGTATACATTTTCATTGTTATGCAGATGACACACAATTATACCTGTCAATGAAGCCAGATGATAGTAATCAATTAGCCAAGTTAGAAGCCTGTCTTAAGGAAATCAAAGCTTGGATGACTTGTAATTTCCTGCTATTAAATTCAGATAAGACTGAAGTCATTCTTGTTGGTCCAAAAAACCTTAGAAACTCCTTTCCAAATCAAACTTTCAGTTTGGATGCAGTTACTCTTTCTCTTAATAGCTCTGTGAGGAACCTTGGAGTTATTTTTGATCAGGATTTGTCCTTCAATTCACATATTAAATTTGTTTCTAAGACTGCCTTCTATCATTTGCGTAATATTGCCAAGATTAGGAGCATCTTGTCTCAGAGTGATGCTGAGAAACTGATCCACGCTTTTGTTAGCTCGAGATTAGATTATTGTAATTCTTTATTATCAGGCTGTCCTAAAACATCTTTAAAAAGTCTTCAGCTGATCCAAAATGCTGCAGCAAGAGTTTTAACAGGTACTAGAAAGAGAGATCATATCTCTCCGGTTCTGGCCTCCCTTCATTGGCTTCCCATAGAGTTTAGAATTAAGTTTAAAATCCTTCTTCTTACTTACAAAGCTCTAAACAATCAGGCTCCTTTTTATTTAAAAGATCTGATACTACTGTATTATCCTAACAGAGCACTACGCTCCCAAAATGCAGGATTACTTGTAATACCTAGAATCTCCAAAAGTACAATGGGAGGCAGAGCCTTCAGTTATCAAGCTCCTCTCCTGTGGAATCAGCTGCCAATCTGGATTCGGGAGTCAGACTCGATCTCTGTTTTTAAGAATAGGGCTAAAACCTACCTTTTTGATGTAGCCTACAATTAGGGAGGGATCATGTGTTTCTGAACCCTCCATTAGTTATGCTGCTAATAGGTTTAGTCAGCCGGGGGACCTCCAGTAATGCACTGGGCCTCACTCCTTTCCTCACTCTCAATGAAATATTTTTTTTGCTGGTCATTAACATTTGTTTGTTCTCTCCCATAGATTGAGTCCCCATCGTGCTGTTCGCTCTCTACATGTCTGTTCTTTTCTTCTTCTCTATCCCCTCACCCCCCAGCCAGTCGCAGCAGATGACTGCCCCTCCCTGAGCCTGGTTCTGCTGGAGGTTTCTTCCTGTTAAAAGGGAGTTTTTCCTCTCCACCGTCGCCAAGTGCTTGATCACAGGGGATCGCTTGATTGCTGGGGTCTTTCTGCAACTGTGGGGGTTCCCCCTACAGTTGATAGTGCTATGAGATGACTGTTGTTGTGAAATGGCGCTATATAAATAAAGTTGAATTGAATTGAATTGAATTGAATTGATTAATTGACTTTCAAAATTAGGACCTTGGTCACTGTGGATTCTTTCTGGGAATCCAAAGACACAAAAGTACTTGTTCCACAGAACATTTGCCACTTGCTTAGCTGTTTGATCCTTACAAGGAAAGGCCTGAGCCATCCTGGTAAAGTGATCTGTTATCACTAGGACATCGATAGACTTGTTCCTAGAGTCTTCAGCTGACCAAAAGTCAATGCAGACCAGCTCCAGCTGTCTAGATGACAAGATGCTCTCTAAGGGAGCTCGTCCCTCAGGTTCAGCTGACTTGCTGAGGACACAACGCTGGCAGTGTCTGACATGGTCTCTAACATCTCTCAAGGGTCAGCCAGAAAAATCTCTGTCTGGATAAACTGAGGGTTCGCGACAGGGCTTGATGACCAGCATCATCATGCACGCCTTTCAACACCTCATCCTTAAGTGAGTCTGGGACAACATACTGAAGCCGTTTGGACTTGGTTCTCTGGTCTCTTGAAACTCTGTACAGAACACCATTGCTCACAGATAGCTTATCCCAGTGTTTCAGATATTTAATCACTGAAAATGATTCTTTCACTCTTTCTCTCCTTGAGTGTCTCCGATGTCTTTCAACATAAAACAGGACGCGAGAAAGAGTTCCATCCTCCAACTGTTTGTCACGCAAAGCCTTTTCAGAATTGGCAGGCAATGGGTCTTGACCTGGTGGGACTAACTGGGGCAAAAACTGCAAGGCTTCAATTGCCCGGGCCCTCGGACCAGCATCCCACTCAATATGTGACTGCATCACAGCAGACACTTCTTCTGAATTCACAATCTGAGTGTGTACCCGGGAGGTATGAGCATTGTAACACATCGCATCCACATGATCACTGGATGAACGAAAAGCATCCTGAACAGAGGCAGTAGACACATTTTTGACTTCACTGAGGAGTTTCACATATGGTTCATTGAACAGTCTGTGACCAATACTTTCCTTGACAAAAGGCACACGGCTTAATGCATCAGCCACTATGTTCTGCCGCCCTGGAACATACTTTATGTCAAAGTCATACGCAGCCAACTTGGCTACCCAGCGTTGCTCACAACAGTCTAACTTGGGCTTTGTCAATATGTGAGTCAAAGGATTGTTGTCAGTCCACACAGTGAATTTGTGACCCTTTAGCCAATGACTAAACTTGTCAGTGATAGACCATTTCAAAGCCAGAAATTCCAGTCGGTGCGCTGGATAGTTTTTCTGAGACTGTGTCAGTGACTTACTGGCAAAAGCAATAGGTCTGGCATGACTTTCACCTTCCTGGACTTGGGACAGAACGGCACCTATCCCATCCAGAGATGCATCAGTTGAAAGCATGAAGGGACGGTCAAAGTTAGGATGAGCCAAGACCACAGTGTTAACAGGTGCAGATTTGAGACTTTCAAAGGCATGTATGTGCTCTTGGGTCCAATCAGAAGCACAAAGCTTTCTGCAAGCCATCTTGGTTTTCTTACATCTGCCTTTAAATTTTCCACCTTTCAACAGGCTGAACAATGGCTTGGCAATGGCAGAATATCCTGGCACAAAATGCTGATAGTAATTAACCATCCCCAAGAAGGATCTAAGTCTTTTTTGGGACGGTGTCACACCATCAGCGTCCATAAGGTCAGCACAAGTCATTTTTGCGATGTTTTCAACCTTACTAGGGTCGGTTGAAACACCATTCTCATCAATTACGTGACCAAGAAACCTCACAGATCTCCTGAGAAAAAAACACTTTTTGGGTGCCAACTTCAAGTTGTGCCTATGCAGCCTGCTGAACACCATCTCAAGGCGCTGCAATGCACTCTCCTCATCAGATGCAAAAATCAGCAGATCATCCAAATAGCACAACAAAGTCAAATAATTCTTGTCACCAAAAATGGCAGTCATCATGCGCATAAAACTAGCAGGACTATTGCATAATCCCTGGGGCAGGCGATTGTACTCATACAAGCCCATCGGAGTGGTAAAAGCAGAATACTTCCTGTCATCCTCATGAAGCGGCATGCTGTAGAAGCTGGACGTTAAATCCACTGTGCTGAAGAGGCAGTTACCTCCCAGTGCTGCCAGACAATCTGCCTGGTGAGGGAGAGGGTGAGCGTCTTTCAGAGTCCTCTTATTCAGCCAGCGAAAATCCGTGCAGATGCGGAAGTCGCCATTCTTTTTCCACACAAGAACCAGAGGAGCTGCATACTCGCTAGCTGATTTCCTGATAATGTCTTTTTCCTCCATTTCATTTAGCACCTGTCTTAATTTCTGATACTGACTAGGGGGTACACGCCTGTATGGGAGTCTGAATGGTTTATCATCAGATAAATGTATGCAGTGTACAAAGCCCTTAGCTTCTCCACAGTCTAGGTGGTGGCGTGAAAAGACATCCTCGTACTGAAGTACCAAGTCAGCCATTCTCTTTTTGCAGTCCTCTGACACTTGGCATGCATTAATGTTTATGTCACAAAGCCCCACTGACTTGAGTTTTTCTTTTACAGACTCCATACCAGCATCACATGCCGTTGTAGACTGTGTGTAGCAGGTCACTGGTACACTAGACTGCTCAGCTGCATCCATGTTTTCAAGGGCTACACATGTGTAGACGTCAACTAGCTTCGCATTGCGCCGTGACAACACAGGCTTGTTGGACGTGTTGATGAGTTTGAGCGGGACCCACCTGTCACCCCACATAGGAGTTACAATCTTAGCTACTAGGACACCCCTAGGAGCTGAATGAGAAGATGTGGGCTCTGTCATGACTGTACTGCCTGGAGATACAACAGTGTCTTTCGGCAATTTACCCCAAACAAGGTACTCACATACCTGCCAACTTTTCAAACCTGAAAAGCCTAGTAGCTAGCCAGGGTCCAGGGGCCGATGCTAATGCTAATAATGCTAATGCTAATAATAATAATAATGCTAATATTTGCCAAACAAATATTAGCATTAAATCCAGTTAAATGTAGCTAACAACCTCATATTTCTTCAACTTTCAAACCTGAAAAGCCTAGTAGCTAGCCGGGGTACAGGGGCCACAGGCCCCAGTAGGTCCAGAACAAAGTCCTGGTGGGGGGTTCAGGGGGGGCGAAGCCCCCCCCCCCCCGACACCAAACAAATATTAGCATTAAATCAAGTTAGAATGTAGCTAACAACCTCATATTTCTTCAACTTTCAAACCTGAAAAGCCTAGTAGCTAGCCGGGGTCCAGGGGCCGCAGTGTCAAACAAATATTAGCATTTGACATAGAAGTCACATATTAATTATATTAAAGGTAAAATATCTAAATCAATTGCAATACTACACAGAACAAAATATTTGCTGAATCAACCCACATTATATACTTTGTATCATTCATTAATACTCCCATACATGACATATTGTACTGAAGTATGGCAAAATACATATAAAACAAACATACAGTATATCCAGTCTTTATGCTTCAGAAGAGAGCTATTAGAATAATAAACAAAGCTGCTTACAGGGAACCAACAAATCCACTTTTTCTTAAATTAAAAGCTCTCAAGTTGAAAGATCTGGTTGACTTTAAAACTGCAGTAATAATGTTTAAAGCTAAGAATCTATCACTGCCCGCAAATATCCAAAAGTTGTTCCAAATAAGGGAGAAACAATATCATTTCAGAGGAACATGTATATTTCAAAAACCTTCAGTGAGAACTACCACCAAGCAACACTGTGTTTCAGTGCAAGGAGTCAGATTGTGGAACGCTTTTGGACCTGAATTAAAATCATGTACAACGCTTGGACAATTTAAACAAAAACTAAAGGAAGAAATACTCCAAACATATATACAAGATGACATGTAAAATCACATAAGGATCGTCATATCCAGTCTGTGTTGTGTTGTTACTTAGGTTTTTTTTTGTCACATTTTGTCTTAGCTTTGTTCCGAATTGTAATCGCTCTTGTTTTGTTTTTCTTTTGAATTCTTGGATCGAATATGGGTGGGCAATATAAGCTGCGGCTTCAGCCATCACCCATTTCAGATAACTTATGTTGAACTGTATAATCAGAGGAGTTCTTGTTTAATTTGACCTTGTTGGATTTTTTCGCCTTTGTTATATTATTCTGTTTCTTTTTAATCTTTACTTTTAATCTATCCGAAATAAAGATTCATTCATTCATTAAATTTGCATTCAAAAGACTATCTTAACACTGCATAGAACTTCAAATAGGCCAGATGTGATGTATTATGAATACTAGAAAAGCACTCGGAGAGCGCAGACCTCCGCCAAGCGCCACAGTTCCCCCCATACAGTGTTTAACATCATAAATAAAATTTTGAAAATGGCCCTCTCTCACAATGTTAAATAAAAAAATTAAAAAAAGGATCCTTTAAAAAATTCCTGGATCCAGACGGTGATCCGGATCACCACCAAAATCTAATCATCTGTAGGATACCCCATTTCTGACAATCTGTGAAAATTTCATGAAAATCCGTCCATAACTTTTTGAATTATCTTGCTAACAAAGAAACAAACAAACAGACAAACCAACGCTGATGATCACATAACCTCCTTGGCGGAGGTAACTAGAAGACTAGAAATATCAGCAGGGTATACTAGCACTGTATAACACACGTGCGTAAATGACAGCAAAATTGCTCTGATATTTTATGTGTTTACATGATACACCAAACATGACAAGGCTTGCAATTACACAGCACATGTTCTTCAGAATCTTAGGCATTATATAAAATGTATTCTCCCTTTAGATTTCGAATCCATGGTCCATTTGCCAGGATTGAAGTGCAGTCGCGAACGTCTGCAGCAGTTTACATCGTGTTTACATCTCGCCATGTGCGCACGCCTCTCCGGGATTTCGCGCGAGAATAGAAACCTCAATACCCTCAATAGTGATAGCGTTAGCTTAGCAAACGCTTCAGGTAAAGCGTAGCAGCGAACCACGAAAAGAAACGCTACTCAGTTTACTCACAGAGTCCGGTGAAAGGCGAATAAAGGGGTATTTCTAGTTCAAAAGCTGGTTCAACCAAGGTGGAGATTCAGCCTGTGCGTGTGCGTCACAAATGTTGATCCGATATTCGCTGTTGGTTATTTTAGTGGCAAAATCAGTAACTTTGTCTCAGCACTGAAAGTGTGACTATCCCGGCCGCCATCACGTGTTGCTCTGTTCTAAATTTAGATACGATTCCTAACAATCTCCTGTTTGGAATTGCTTTCGTGTTTTTTTTACGAGTTAAAATTTTTGACTGAATTTTTAGTGAAAAACCGTAATTTTGATTAATAAAACCGTAACCCGGAATGGGGTCTTGAAAACTGGAACCATTACGGCAAAACCGGAGTAGTTGGCAGGTATGTACTCACGTCCAGGTTCAAGGTAGGTGGCTGAGTTACATCTGACAGTACCAACTTTGTCAGGAATGTCGTTTCCTTTCCAGGGGTTCAAACCAGTGAGCATAGACAAGAACTGCTCAGCTTCTGGTTCTGCAGTTGGGCAGGGGCCAGACACTGTTTTCCAATAGGACTTGCATTGTTTTGAATGGTGTAGGATGTGCTTTCATTGGTGTGTTGCAAGGTCAAGCTGCAGCTGAAGAAATTCCATCGTGCTAGACAGCCTGGAAAGGCACGGATTGACACCAGCAAGGTGGCTCAACCAGAACTTGTTGAGCAGTTTGCCTCCACCTTTGAGAAGGAACTTGGTGTACCACAAGAAGGAGAATCTGCAAAGCAGAAGTGGGAGGTGCTGCAAAACACCATCCACCGCACAGCCTTGGCTACCTTTGGGAGGAAGACCTCGAAGTCACAGGACTGGTTTGATGCCAAGTTGACCGAGATGACCCCCGTCATTGAAGCCAAGCGCTCAGCACTTGCTGAGTACAAGAAGTACCTAAACGAGAAGAATCTCCAGATTCTCAGGGCTGCGAGAAGCAAAGTTCAGCAGACTGCTCGGCGCTGTGCCAACGAGTACTGGACTCAGCTCAGCCAAGACATTCAAACCGCTGCCATAACAGGGAACATCCGTGGTATGTACGATGGCATCAAGAAGGCACTTGGTCCGGCTCAGAGCAAGACGGCCCCCCTCAAATCCTCCACTGGGGAGATGATCACAGAAAAGAACAAGCAGATGGAGAGATGGGTGGAACACTACTCCGACCTCTACTCCAGAGAGAACACCGTGACACCGTCAGCCCTTAATGCCATCGACTGCCTGCCATCCATGGACGAACTTGACGCCGAGCCAACCATCGACGAACTCAGCAAGGCCATTGATAGCTTGGCCGCTGGCAAGGCACCCGGCAACGACGGCATACCCCCTGACCTGATCAAGCACTGCAAGACCGCCCTACTGCTGCCATTGCATGACGTCCTCTGCCAGTGTTGGAAGGAAGGTGCCGTACCACAGGACATGAGGGACGCCAAGATCATCACCCTCTACAAAAACAAAGGGGAGAGAAGCGACTGGCTAGGCCACGTTCACCGTATGGAGGATGGCAGAATCCCAAAAGACGTCCTCTACGGAGATCTGGCAACTGGCAGGAGAGACGTTGGCCGCCCACAGCTGCGCTTTAGAGACGTCTGCAAGAGAGACATGAAGGCCCTGGAGATCAACACAGAGCACTGGGAGGACCTTGTAACGGACCGCTCCAAATGGAGAGGCACCCTGACCAGACAGCTCAAGGCGGGTGAAGAGAGACTGACTGCTGCAGCAGATGAAAAAAGGACCCGCAGGAAGAACCGCCACAGACCCAGCAGCACGGAGACCACCCACAAGTGCGACCTGTGTGACAGGGACTGCCATTCGGGCATCGGCCTGTTCAGCCACAGGCGGTGCTGTTCCAGCAGAGTAGACATTTAGGATTCTCTTCCATGGTCATCATAGACCGACGGAGGCCGATGATGATGAGGATGTGCTTTATTACATTGGTACCAATAATCAACTCATCACGCTGACCACAGACAACCAGAGTGGGGACCAGCATTTTACAACCATACACCTCCATCACAATGTCAAAAGCACTCTTTGGCCTGACACGCTGTCCACCACACCCAACCAGCATCACATTCACATCAATCTGGTTGTCATTTGTTATCACTCCAGCAGTTCTCAGTTTCTTCTCTGCATCCTCGTTGATACTGCAGGCCATGGAGCCACTGTCCAGCATGCCATCAATTATCACTGCACCACCAAAAGCTACTGGTGTGTAGAAAAGGCTGGAACTATTGCCAATAATGTGAATGTTCTGATACACAACAGCTACATCATCGCATGAGCTTCTCACCGATGCAAGAATCGACTCGGCATCAGATGTGTCACTGCAGTGGGAGCTTGAGTTGAGACCCGCACTGCCTCCCTCCAAGTACAGGTCAGTTAGTTTTCCCTGAGACAGAGAAGGAGGCTGACAGTTGTTGTTGGGACAGGCCAGTCTGGTATGACCAGAGGAAAGACAGGTAAAACACAGTTTCTCAGACATGCAATGTGAAATGGTGGGTGACGTGTGTCATTACAGACCTTACAAGTTGCTTCTCTGGGGCGTCTCTGACGAGGGGCACATTTAAATCTGTTGCTCTCAGTCGGGTGAGGAATTGTACACTGCTGCAACTTCTCCATCATTTCCTGAAACATGTTAACCATGCAACCAAGGAGCCTCTCCTCTGACTGTTGGAGATTTTGAGCAACAACTGGCACACTAGCACAATCTGAGTTGAGGGTATTTGGGCTAGGGTCAGAGATGGGGAATGGAGAGGGACCCTGACATGTAAACTGTCGGGTTTGAGAAAGTAAAGAGGGAATGACTGGGGTGTGGCACTGTTCTGGCATGGTCATGGCTGAAGACGGCAACCTGGGTTTGTCAGATGTTACAGTGGCTGTGTGACTCATTAGCTGTGGACCATCAGGTGCTCTGGCACTAGCTCTAACCTCTCTCTGATAATCGTCAATTCTCAACTGAACATCACGTGAGGTCCATTCATGAGGTGGTTTCCACTTCAAGGTGCAAGACAGATCAGGATCAGGACAATTTTTGACGAACATGATAGCAACCTCTTTGCTCATGTCCTCAGTCTGCTTGCCTTGTCTACGCAGGCCCTCGAGAGCCAGGTCAGCTGCTTTGTTCAGCCTTATCCAGTAGTCCACTGGGTTTTCTCTGTGCCTGGGCAGGGTTGCATAAAAATCTGCGAGCGGAAGACATGAGGAGGCATCACAGAAGTAACGGAGAAGAACATCATAGATTATCTCAGGTTCCTTTTTAGCATCTAGCTCCAGGTCACTACGCAGGACAACTTTCACAACATCTTTGGCTTTGCCCAATAAATGACTCATTATTTCTCCTGCTTGCTCACACACAGGAATCTCTCTCTTCTTGAGGTCAGTCTTAGTCAAGTCAATCCAGTCCCGAACTGAATATTTGTCAGTACCGTCACCTCTAAATGTTCGTAGTTCTCTGTCTGACTTAACATGGACAGTCACATGTGGAGGGTCATATTTGGTAACATCACAATGTGCAGTTCGATCAGTAGGAGAAGTCTGGTTGTCATTGGTCATATTCACAACACCAGCAGACATTAATTTAGTAACTATAGACTCGCCAATTTGAGCACCAAGTTGCCCCACCATATCTGTAAATTGTTCAATGGCACCAACATTACTGGAGGGTGTGGAAACATGAGGACCTTCACTCATGAACTCACCAACAGGAATACAACCTGGGCTCTGACCTAACCCTGTATCCCCACCACTGTTCATAAATGTCAAATGTCCCACACCTCTACTATTAGTAATATTGCTGCGCCAAACACCTCTTCCTTTTGGCAAAACCGGTGTTGTATAATTATCCATGTCTCTTTTTGTTTTTTGACCTACTTTACACAGTGAAATTTTCTTGCGTTGTGACTAACTCCAAAATAAAGTGGCATATATCACAGTACAGAATCACAATTATTACTACTTCAAATACTATAAATGTACTGTGGGTAATCATATAAAATGTATTTCAATAGTCCTGTATATGTCTGACCACATATACGTCCTAGCCTAGACCTAAGTAGGTGATGCAGCATCCATGGTGACCGGCGTCGAGCTGATCTGAAGATCCAAGGGTCACTGGCACCAGTGTAACGGTTCACGTCACAAGTGTAACGGCTCCTCTTTTTGGCACCCTTAAACGGCTGTGATCGGGAGCATCAATGCATACGAGTGGGCAGCATAAGGACCACGATGACACCAGACTGCTGTTTCCACAATTTATTCACTCCTGTAGATGAAATAAAATAAACTACATCATGCTCCATCTGTACTTCGATCCCACACAGGCTCCCCCAGCAAAGCAACGCGATACTGTGTGGAAAAGGAGCTCTAAAATAATTTTACAATACAAAAAAAAATAAATCACATTTCAAATAATAAGATTTTTCAAAACAAACATACCTGTAGATGAAATAAAACAAACTACATCACGCTCCGTCTGTACCTCGATCCCACACAGGCTCCTACATTTACAAAAACATGAATTACACAACGACACAAGCTGCTGGAGTCACCATAGAGCCTATATTGGCGCGAAACTCTAAAATGGCGCCTAGCGGACTCCTAATGTGTGCCGAAACATCCATAAAACTCTTATTTATAACACAAATAACAAAAAAAATACACTACAGTGACATGTCAAATTAATAAAGAACAATTACAAACTAAGGTTACAGTTTAAATGATAAGACTAACGAACAATACAATCATTTAGTGCCAGCAGTGTTTTAAACACAACTTACCCCCAGCAAAGCAACGCGATACTGTGGGGAAAAGCTGAACTACCGGAGCCTCGGAGGTACAGGAAGAGCGGATGTGCGAAGTGTACCACCAAAATAAAACACTCAAGTAAAATAAAATTCACAACAATATAAAGTAAAACATAAATGAGAAAAAGAAATGCTTAAGGTACATTTTCAACTCCGTTACACCGTGTTCCTTTGATGAGGTACCACACTGCGTCTCCGACTTTGTACTGTATGTGGCAAGTGTTTTTGTCATATTGTCTTTTTGCACGTGTGACTGACTCACCCAGGGTTTCTCGAGTAATGTTGTGAGCCAGCTCCAGCCGCTCGTGTATTTGTTGCACGTACTCTGGGGCTGAAGGTGCATTGTCAGAGTCCAGGGGCAGACTGGCTACAAGGTCAACTGGCTCATTTATTTCACGTCCAAACATCATATAGTTGGGGATGAAACCAGTAGCACTGTGCTTGGTCGCTCTGTAGGCCATAACTGCATATGGGGTCATCAGGTCCCAATCCCAGTGACAGCGTTCTGCAGTAGAGGCCAAGATCTTTTGAAGTGTGGCATTGAAACGCTCAACCTGGCCATCTGACTGTGGTCTGAATGGTGTAGTGTGGGTTTTCTCAATGCCAAATAGACGGCACATTTCTTGAAACACCTCTGATTCAAAATTGCGCCCTTGGTCGCTGTGCAAAGAGTGAGGCATTCCGAAGCGGCACACCCATTCTGTGGCAACAACGCGTGCCACGGTGACAGCCTTTTCATCTGGGATAGGAAATGCTTCAGCCCATTTTGTGAAATACTCCTGTATTACGAACACATAGCTGTTTTTGCGTTCTGTCTCATTGAGTGGGCCCATAATGTCCAGTGCAATGCGCTCCATGGGGGCTCCGACCCTGACAGTTCCCATGGGCACTTGTGGCGTTTTGTGGGGTCTGGCTCTGCATGCACAGTTGGTACAAGTCCGGCACCAGAGGGCCACGTCTTCTCTCATGTGGTACCAGTAGTATCTGGTTTGAAGTCTGGCCACAGTCCGTTCAATACCAAAATGTATGGGGACCTATTGGCCCCTCGTGCATCTGGCGCATGACGTCGGTTTGCATTTTGCGTGGCAGGACAATTTGGGGGTAGTACTGTGTGTCATCCAAACAGTAAAAACGGTGGACCAGAACTCCATCTCGGAAATACAGTCTTTTCCATTGACTCCAGTATGTTTTGGTGGCTGGACTGCAAGGGGCGACTGTGGTCCAGGGAGGGCGCTCACTGCTGGCCTCTAACCAAGCTTTTATTGGTGCAATGTCTGTATCAGTGGCTTGGGCCTGGCACAACTCTTCCATAGTCCAGCCAGGAAACAGTGTGGTCTCGTTTGTATTCGTCACATAAATTGTCTCTTTTAGTTTTAAAGTGTCTGTATTGGTAAAGCTGTCTGCACTTACCCCCACCGGACTCACAGCTGTAGCTGTAGGGCATGTCTCTACCCCCACCGGACTCACGGCTGTAGTTGTAGGGCATGTCTCTACCCCACCGGACTCAGCGACAGGGAGCTGGTGTCGGAGTCCAATTCACACTGAATGGCTTGGTGGCTTGTGATCTCGGCTGTGAGGAGGGGGTCCTGCAGTTTACAAGGACAGGACTGGTGGCAGGGCTGCGGGAGAGACTGTCAGCATTAGTGTGTAAGCGACCTGGGCGATGAATGATTTCAAACTTGTACTCTGCTAGCTTCTCAAGCCACCGGGCTAACTGACCTTCTGGCTCGTTCATTCGGGTTAACCAACGCAGGCTGCTGTGGTCGGTACGTACTTTGAAAGGCCGCCCAAGTAGATACTGCCGAAAATGTGACGTGAAATCGACAATGGCTAGCAGCTCTCGTCTTGTAGTGCAATAGTTCTGTTCAGCTTTGGCTAGTTTGCGGCTGCCGTATGCCAACACACGTTCTGCGCCATCCTGCATCTGTGAGAGGACGGCGCCGATGCCTGTGTCACTAGCATCAGTGTCCAAGATCATTTCACCATGGTCCAGTGGGTAGCCTAGGACAGGGGCTGTGGTGAGGCGGTGCTTGAGCGTGTTGAAAGCAGCTTGGTGTTCAGCGTGCCACTGGAAATGTGCGTTTTTCCTTATCAGGTTGTGTAACAGTTTGGCAATGGAGGCAAAGTCTTTCACAAACCTGCAATAGTAGGAGGCGAGGCCAATGAAACGTCGGACCTCTTGGACCGATGTGGGAGTGGGCCAAGCTTGGACTTTGTGGACTTTATTGGGGTCAGTGGCTACACCGTGCTTGGACACAATGTGACCTAGATAAGCCACTTGGTGGCGGAAGAGGCAGCATTTGGCTGGTTTTAGTTTGAGGTTTGCATGTTTAAGTCTCTGGAACACCTGACTCAGCCGCTGCAGCATCTCGGACACATCCTTGGCCAGCACGATGATGTCATCCAAGAAGACGAGGCAGGTCTCCCACTGCATGCCGGCAAGGACGCGGTCCATAAGGCGTTGGAACGTCGCTGGCACATTGCATAACCCAAATGGCATAATGTTCCATTCAAACAGCCCATTTCGGGTGCAAAAGGCGGCTGCGCGGCGAGTTCTTGGAGTCAGCTCGACTTGCCAATAACCTGAAGCAAGGTCCAAGGTGCTGAACCATTTGGCGGTGGCGAGGGTGTCTAATGTGTCTTGGATGCGGGGTAGCGGGTACGTGTCAGTGATGGTGCGGTCGTTGAGTGTTCTATAGTCTATACAAAGACGGTAAGTCCCATCCTTTTTACGTACCATAACAATCGGTGAGGCCCAACTGCTGTGGCTGCGGGTGGCGAGGCCGTTCTGGAGGCTCTCACGGATCTGCTGGTCTGCGTGTTGCTGCTTTTCCCCAGCCATGCGACGAGGGGGCTGCTTCACAGGAGCTCCAGGCTGGGTTATGATGTCGTGCTGCACAAGACTGGTCCGTCCCAGGTCACCGGGCCCTCTGGAAAACACATTTTCATCGGCACACAACAGGTTAGACAGTTCAAGTTTTTCATTGTCATTAAGCTCAGTGGAACTCTGGACATAGAGCTCCTGGAGGTGGTCTGGGACTGCAGGGGAGCTAGCTGGGAAGTCTGCCGCTGGGGAGGCACTGGGTGGGGGAAGAGCTTCAGCTGGCTGGAGGATGCCTGCAATGGCACCTTCTTTAATAGTGACGGCCTTGTTGCCAGGGTTAAAGAGGCGTAGTGGAACAACATTAGTGGGCTGAGCATTGACTAGGACCCTGGCAACGAGTATTTTGTGCTTCTCAACAAAGCCTTTTGTGGGGCTGAGCATCATGTCTCCCTGAGCTGCTTTGCCACAAGGCACAGTGCCCTTGACTAGGTACTCCTGTCCAGGTTCAACCACGACAGTGCTGGCTACTCTCACAGCATGCGACTTTGGGACAGTCTCTGGGTGAAAGTATGGCACTTCTTCTCCAAACAGCACTATGCGGCGCTTACCAAAATCAAGGCGGGCCTCGGCTTGAGTGAGGAATGGGTGGCCCAGCAGTACTTCATTGCCCGTTATGTCCGCCACGAGGAAGTCCACTTCAACTTGCCAGTTGTTAATACTGACAGGTATTTTGGCCTCACCACGCATGAGCACGTCTCCTGGTCCCACCCCGAGCAGAGTCTCTATGATGGATGACCGTAGTAGGGGTCTCATGTCTCGGTGAATGGCATTGTAATGGTGAAGGGGCAGCACATTCCTCCGTGCCCCACTGTCCAAGACTGCGTACACCTCCAGTTCATATATGCGCATGTGGATGCTCATGTCACAACTCTGGCCTTTAAAGTGGAGCACAGTGGCCTGTGGGCTTCCCTGGGGAGTGCTCGGAATGAAAGTCTTTGCATTTCTTTGAGGGGATGAACACTGGCTCTGTTTGTGACCCCAGCCCTTACAGTTATGGCAGCGAATGTCACCCTTTTTAAAGTTCTTGTGTTGCCCTGGTGTTTTTGCAGACGTGGGTGGAGCAAAGCGATTGGGTGAGGAGCTAGCTGCAGGTGTAGTGGCAGTTACAGTCTCATTCTCGTCTCTTCTCTGACAACAGCGGCCTGGGGCCTGCGTTCAGTGAGGTTACGGGCCCCTGGCTGCATGACGCTAGTGATATAGGGTGCAGCTCTCTTTGTGGTTTCATGGCGATGGGCTTTCTCGTACGCTCTGGCTAGTGTGGCTGAACGTTCTTCTAACAGTTTTTGGATTAGCTCTGCATCGCCCAGGCCATTTGTGAAAACTTCAACAGCTATAGCATCTTGCTCAGCCTCTGACCAATTTCCATAAGCTACAGCTACTTTCCCATAAATGTCATCTCTGAACACATGAAGGGCCTCACCAAATTTGCGTACTCTTTGCCTCAGTTCCACTGCCACAGCCGCTGAGTGATATGAGGAAGGGCCGTATGCAGTTTCGAGTTCCTCCAGCAGGCGGCAGTAGTCCCATTTGGATGAACGAGGGTTTCTGTGGATGATGGCGCCTGCAGCTCCAACAAGGCAGAATTTCAGCTGGATGGCCATTGTCTTTTCTGACCAGTGATTTGCCTCTGCGCAGCTCTCAAATCTGTGCAGGAACTCTCTCCATGGTGTGCTGCTGTTGTACTGGCCTGGACGTAGAGTGGGGACTCTTTCTTTGGGATCATAGTCCTCATCACTGTCCGATAAGAGGCTGACGGGGCGCAGAGCGGCTCTTATGTGTATGTGAGTGACAGGAATGGCTCAATGGTGAATGCCCCTGTTTATCAGTCTCCTCCGAATTGATGTAAGGAGTAGACATGGGGAGCGTACCTGCTTTTGGCTTGGAAGTAGCCAGTGTGCTGTGTACAAAACTTCTCATGTGAGCAGTGGCAAAGGGGTTTGTATCTGCATAATACAACTTTAACGATGTGTTTGGAGCAGGATTCGGGGGCACGTAAATGTCTAGGCCTCCCACGGGGGCGCGGCTTTGATTGTCGGCTCTGAAAAAGGGATTTGTGGGGGCAAATTGAGCAGGGCTGCCGAATGGCGCTATTGTAAGATGTGCCTAATGCAGGTGTTTAGAAAGGACAGCTCAGTGCGTGAACGTGAGTGAGTGCGTGCGCGCAGCCGAGGCGCGCCCCAGGGGTGTGTGGAACGGCCCCGACGAGTGAACGGTGTGTATGATTTTGGGCGGATGAGAGACAGAGAGCGAGGCGACCGGAGCAGGTAGAAATCATTGCTATCAACTGTGCAGTCTGTAAATAAAGCCCCAACGCTTCAGCAATACGGCCTGTGCCTCTGTGTACCACCATATCCTATTTAACAAGAGTGGGGTTTTACTCGGGAGTTGACCCCGGAGGAAAAAAGCGCCTCCGGCCCTGGAGAAGACGGATCTCCACTGCGTCCCCCAACCACGGTTAGGAGACGAGAGGCAGGAACGGTTAACACTGGCGACCACGAAGGGACTCTCACGTTGTTAAGAGGGTGGTGAGTACCGAACGCAAAGGACAGCGGCAGCTGGGCCGAGTGACTGTGATGGCAGCTAAGCTAATGAGACATGGCGGCCGCTCGCTATCCCGCTTATATCTACAGACAAGAAACTAACTACTCAAACCCGTTCATGCCGCTGGCTAATCGTCAGGAGTGCAGACGAGGTGCTGTGAGGGCTCATGAATGTCGGGCTGAGACGAAGTGTGGACATTGTGGCCCATTTCTGTGTGATGAGAGCTGCGCGGGCGCACCTGTTGATGGAGAGGATTTGTTTGCGCCATTCGGCAGCCCCGCTTAATTTGCCACCGGCTGTGGACGGGGACCCAGCAGACCAGGACCTCAGCCTGTACAACCTGTTCGCTACCGCCTCCAGTGATGGCCCCAGCAGTTCCCGGCTGTCCACTCCACCTGCTAATGCCCCCAATGTGATCGGGTCTCTTCCACCCACTCCTTCCCATGTGATATTTGGCCATGGTGGGGGTGCGGTGGGAGAACCACGCCATCAGGCTCAGCACGTGTCACGGCCCAAACGTCGGCGCAGAGGACCAGACCGTTACGGGGACTGGGTTACTGAGTGAACCAACTGTAGCAGTTCCTGTTTGCACTAGAGACTCTCCAGTTCACATTTTTGGACTCTAGTGTGGTTATAATGTTCTGTATGTTTGTTTAAAAAAAAAAAGCTGAAGTGACAATGCTTTCATATACCAACATGCATTTTATTCCATTTGAATGTATTGTATTCTGATTAGTTAGACAGTAATACTCCCGGTCGCCAAGAAATAGGTTTTCAGAATGTAATGTACTCCTTGTTTAATTAGAAGCAATGGTATTTCAATGCATTTGCCCCTCACGTTTTCACTGCCAAATGAGCTAGTTTTACCACTGCATAGATACTCGTAGCCTACCTACCTATTTGAATCCCTGTTATATATTGGACACTGCTACTGCTAGGCATACGAATGTAGAGAGTGTGTACCAATTTTATATGGTTTGGATGGAATGGAATTAATATTAATTGCCAATCCATGGTGGGGGTAGTGTTGTAAGATGTGCCTAATGCATATGTTTAGATAGGACAGCTCAGTGCGTGAACGTGGGTGAGTGAGTGCGTGCGCGCAGCCGAGGCGCACCCCGGCGGTGTGTGTGGAATGGCCCTGACGAGTGAACGGTGTGTGTGATTTTGGGCGGATGAGAGACAGAGAGCGAGGCGACCGGAGCAGGTAGAAATCATTGCTATCAACTGTGCAGTCTGTAAATAAAGCCCCAACGCTTCAGCAATACGGCCTGTGCCTCTGTGTACCACCACATCCTATTTAACAAGAGTGGAGTTTTACTCGGGAGTTGACCCCGGAGGAAAAAAGCGCCTCCGGCCCTGGAGAAGACGGATCTCCCCTGTGTCCCCCAACCACGGTTAGGAGACGAGAGGCAGGAATGGTTAACACTGGCGACCACGAAGGGACTCTCACATTGTTAAGAGGGTGGTGAGTA
Source organism: Pholidichthys leucotaenia (assembly GCA_020510985.1). Taxonomy (NCBI): domain Eukaryota; kingdom Metazoa; phylum Chordata; class Actinopteri; order Cichliformes; family Pholidichthyidae; genus Pholidichthys; species Pholidichthys leucotaenia. The sequence goes on from CM035843.1 coordinate 71,883,194, forward strand.
CCGAACGCAAAGGACCGCGGCAGCTGGGCTGAGTGACTGTGATGGCAGCTAAGCTAATGAGACATGGCGGCCACTCGCTATCCCGCCGATATCTACAGACAAGAAACTAACTACTCAAACCCGTTCATGTCGCTGGCTAATCGTCAGGAGTGCAGACGAGGTGCTGTGAGGGCTCATGAATGTCGGGCTGAGACGAAGTGTGGACATTGTGGCCCATTTCTGTGTGATGAGAGCTGCGCGGGCGCACCTGTTGATGGAGAGGATTTGTTCGCGCCATTCGGCAGCCCCGCTCAATTTGCCACCGGCTGTGGACGGGGACCCAGAAGACCAGGACCTCAGCCTGTACAACCTGTTCGCTACCGCCTCCAGTGATGGCCCCAGCAGTTCCCGGCCGTCTACTCCACCTGCTAATGCTCCCAATGTGATCGGGTCTCTTCCACCCACTCCTTCCCATGTGATATTTGGCCATGGTGGGGGTGCGGTGGGAGAACCACGCCATCAGGCTCAGCATGTGTCATGGCCCAAACGTCGGCGCAGAGGATCGGACCGTTACGGGGACTGGGTTACTGAATGAGCCAACTGTAGCAGTTCCTGTTTGCACTAGAGACTCTCCAGTTCACATTTTTGGACTCTAGTCTGGTTATAATGTTCTATATGTTTGTTTGTTAAAAAAAAAAAAGCTGAAGTGACAATGCTGTCACGCCGCGCCGCTCATCAGCGGCGCCACCTGCACGCACACCTGCACATCATCAGCGGCGAGGGATTTAAGCCGCCTCGCCCTGAGCTTCGGCCTGAAGCCGGCAGACTTCCCTACGCATCGCTGTGAGTTCCCTTTCATTCTCAGCTGATCATTCCGGTAAGAAGACCTTACCTCTTTTCTCCTCCAAGTCTGCTCCCCTGTGCACAGGTGGATTTCCCGGCGGCCGACAAACTCCTCTCCATCGCCTGTTCCTCGCTGCTGCACCGGGCTCTCCAGGTGGCTGTCTACCGGGTCTCGTCCCTTGCTGTGCCAGTCTTCTGTCCTGTCCAAGTAAGCTCCTCTCTCGCTCATATATCTCCTGTGTTGGTGTGTGCCCGTCACCCTTCTCCTTGTGCTTTTCCCATAGGGTTGTCCGGCTGTACGGCCTCTTGCCTCTGTGCCCGAAGCAGACGCCGCCACCAACACATTTACATCTCGCAGACACACATTCATACACTCCTGTTGTTAATAAACTATTTGAACTACTCTGAGCCTGTGTGTGTGCGACTCCTGAGCCGTGCGTCATGTCAGTACGGCTTCAGCAGAGCGGCTCGGCAGACGGCGGGCTCGCACACCGGCTTACCACTCTCGAGGCTCGAGTGGATCAGATAGCTTATCAGCAACAGGTGATCTTCAATCAGTTAATAAATATAACTAACCGATTGGACCGCTTGGACCCCCAACAGCCGTTCCCCCCGGATCGTCAGGGTGGCGCGGCTCCTGCTGCTCCAGTGGCCGTCCAGCAGGCTCCGGCGGTACCGACTCGGCTCACGCCCATTCCAACCCCCGCCCGCTTTAGCGGAAAGCTCGGCGGAGCGCGGGGGTTCATAATGCAATGTGAGTCCATGTTCCATCGTGTGCCTGGAGACTTTCCCTCAGATCATAGCCGAATTGGTTATATCGGGAATCTCCTGGAGGGGCGAGCATTAACTTGGACCTACGCCGTAATGGCGAGGCCCAGTTATGCCACCCTCACATATGACCAATTCGTGAGACGCTTCCTGGAAGTCTTTGACCATTCTCGTACCGAGACGGTCCAGGTCGATTGGCTTCTCGCCCTCCAGCAGGGAGGCCGGTTGGCAGCGGACTACGCGGTCGACTTCCGGGTAGCGGCGGAGGAACGCTCCCTCTGTGGCCTTTTCCTCCGCAGTCTCAATGATGATCTGAGGGATGAACTGGCTGGGCGGGATATCCCTGGGACGCTAGCGGAGCTAACATCACTAGCCATCAGTTTGGACAACAGGCTGCGCGAGCGCTCCTCAGGACGGAAGTCGTCTTCTTCTCGCCCTCGTGGAGCCTCGTCGCGCCTGCCCCAAGCTCGCCCCCTGGCGACGCCGCCACCATCGCGCCCCGAGGAGTCGGAGCCGATGGTGACGGGCTGGATAAAGCTCTCCCCGGCGGAGAGACAACGCCGCCGTGAGTTAAATCTCTGTATGTATTGCGGAGATAGTCAACACACGGTAGAGCTTTGTCCACAAAAAGCCAAACAGCGGGGTCCGCGAGTCACTGTAGGGGGCCTCGCGGACGTCAATCGGTTAAGTCCCCTCACACAATTGAAACTGCCCATCCGTTTCTGTCACAATTCCACTGGGCATCTCACCCACGCACTGGTGGATTCGGGCGCGGAAGGCAGCTTTATTTCTCAAAGCCTGGCAACCCGATTGGGCATCCGCTGCCAGGTACTAAGGAACCCTATCTCCCTGGTCAACCTCTCTCGTGCCTCCCTGGGGAGAGTTACACACCAAACCATCCCCGTCCCGGTTATTATCTCTGGAAACCACCGGGAGGAGATAACCTTTTACGTCCTGCCCAACTCTGTGTCGCCCGTCATCTTGGGGTATCCCTGGCTACGTCTCCATAACCCCGTTTTGGATTGGAAGTCCGCCGGGGTGTCGGCATGGAGCACGTTCTGCATGAGCACCTGTCTACAGTCCGCTGCCTGCTCTCCGTCCGCTTCTCCCTCACCTACGGACGCTGCGCCCCCGGACCTGTCCTTGGTGCTATTGGAATTTCACGACCTGGGTATGGTATTCAGCAAATCCAAGGCGATGTCTCTCCCTCCTCATAGGCCCTATGACTGTGCTATCAACCTCCGCCAGGGGGCACCCTTACCTTCTGGACGACTCTACAGTCTGTCGGCGCCGGAGAAGGAGACTATGAACTCATACCTCAAGGAGTCGCTGAGTGCTGGGATAATCCGCCCGTCGTCATCACCTGTGGGGGCAGGATTCTTCTTCGTCGGTAAGAAGGACGGATCCCTCCGTCCTTGCATTGACTATCGTGCCCTTAACGACATAACGGAGAAGGATCGCTACACCCTGCCCCTCATGGACACCGCTTTCCACTCCCTCCAGGGGGCGACTTGGTTCACCAAGCTGGATCTATGCAGCGCATACCACCTCGTCCGGATCCGGGAGGGAGATGAGTGGAAAACAGCCTTCCGTACACCGAACAGCCACTTCGAATACCTGGTGATGCCGTTCGGGTTGACCAACGCTCCAGCCGTCTTTCAGCGCCTCATCAATGACGTCCTCCGGGATTTCATCGGCCTTTTTGTGTTCGTCTACCTGGACAACATTCTCATCTTCTCCAAGTCCAGGGACGAGCACCAGGTCCACGTGAGGCGGGTCCTTCAAAGGCTGCTGGAAAACTGGTTGTACGTGAAGGCCGAGAAATGCGAGTTTTACGCGAAGACAACATCCTGCCTCGGGTTCATCATCTCCCACGACCAGGTGCTTCTGGACCTAGAGAAAGTGAAGGTGGTGGTGGAATGGCCCACACCTGCGTCAAGAAAGCAGGTGCAGCAGTTCGTTGGGTTCGCGAACTTCTACCGCCGCTTCGTCCCAAATTTTGGCACCATCGTCGGCCCGCTGACCCGCCTCACGTCCCCTAAGGTCCCGTTCCGGTGGACCGAAGAGGCCGCGGCTGCCTTCCAGGCGCTGAAGGCGGAGTTCTCCTTCTCCCGGGTCCTTAGCCAAGTCAACCCCGCGCTGCAGTGCATCATGGAAGTGGACGCTTCGGACACAGGAGTGGGGGCGGTGCTATCCCAGCGGTCGCCAGATGACGGAATCAAATGGCCCTGCGCCTTCTTCTCCCGGCGCTTGTCCCCAGCGGAGAGGAATTACGACGTGGGTGACAGAGAGCTCCTCGCCATCAAGCTCGCGCTGCAGGAGTGGCGTCACTGGCTAGAGGGGGCGGACCTGCCGTTCGTGGTCCTGACGGACCACAAGAACTTGGAATACCTTAGATCTGCCAAGCGCCTGAACGCCCGCCAGGCGCGCTGGTCCTTGTTCTTTGCCAGGTTCCAATTTACCATCACCTTCAGGCCTGGCTCCAAGAACGGCCTGCCCGACGCCCTCTCTAGGCAATTCGCCCCTGAGGAGTCGGAGGACACGGTTCACACCATCCTACCCAGGTCGTGCGTCGTGGGAGCCGTCACCTGGGACATCGAGAGCAAGATCCGGAAGGCGCAGGAAGTGGAACCTGACCCTGGCGGCGGACCGGAGGGGAGGCTGTTCGTGCCATCCACGGTTCGGGGGGAGGTCATCCACTGGTTGCACACATCCAAGCTCACCTGTCACCCTGGCTCCTCCCGGATGATTGACCTCCTCCAGCGGTCCTTCTGGTGGCCGGGCCTGCGGAGGGACGCTGCCCGCTACGCCCGGGCCTGTCCAGTGTGTGCCACCAGCAAATCGGGTAATGCCCCTCCAGCGGGTTTGCTCCAGCCCCTGCCCGTCCCTGGCAGGCCCTGGTCGCATATCGCCCTGGATTTCGTCACCGGATTCCCAGTCTCGAACACCTACGACACCGTCCTGACCATCGTGGACCGCTTCTCCAAGGCGGCACACTTCGTCCCCCTACGAGGTCTCCCAACTGCCCTGGAGACGGCGGACCTCCTCATCCAGCACGTGGTCAGGCTGCATGGGATTCCGGTGGACGTGGTCTCGGACCGAGGGCCCCAATTTTCTTCAGAAGTTTGGAGGTCGTTCTGCAACGCCTTAGGAGCCAAGGTGAGCCTCTCCTCCGGCCATCACCCCCAATCCAACGGGCAGTGTGAGCGGACCAATCAGGAGCTGGAGGCTGCGCTCCGCTGTGTAACGGCGTCCAAACCAACGTCCTGGAGTAACCATCTCGCCTGGGTTGAATACGCCCACAACACCGCTCGCTCTTCTGCAACAGGGATGTCCCCCTTTAAGGCATCCCTGGGTTATGACCCCCCGCTGTTCCCGGCGCAGGAGAGTGAGGTAACTGTCCCCTCAGTACGGGCGCATCTCAGGCAGTTCCGCTCCATCTAGGCGTCAGCGCGCAATGCGCTTTTACGCATGGCGGAGCGCAACAGAGCCGTGGCGGACCGGCACAGAAGACCTGCCCCGGCGTACAGAGTTGGTCAGCAAGTCTACGTGTCGACCCAGGACGTGATTTTAAAGGGCGAGAGGAGGAAGCTGGCACAGCGCTTCATGGGCCCATACCCCATCACCAGGATCATCAACCCGGTGACTGTGCGTGTAGCTATTCCCCCCTCCCTCCACATCCATCCCACCTTCCACGTGTCCAAAGTGAAGCTGGCAGTCTCCGACCCCCTTTGCCCTCCTCCTGCTGCGCAACCCGCGCCCCGGATGATTGATGGCCATCCGGCCTGGCCCGTCTCCTCCATCCTGGACTCCCGGCGCCGGGGTCGTGGGTTGCAGTACTTGGTGGACTGGGAGGGCTATGGGCCTGAACATCGGCAGTGGGTACCCTCGTCGTTTGTGTTGGACCCATCACTCATCGCTGATTTCCACCGAGCGCACCCAGAGAAGCCATCGCCAGGAGGCGCTGCTAGAGTGGGGAGTACTGTCACGCCGCTCCGCTCATCAGCGGCGCCACCTGCACGCACACCTGCACATCATCAGCGACGAGGGATTTAAGCCACCTCGCCCTGAGCTTCGGCCTGAAGCCGGCAGACTTCCCTACGCATCGCTGTGAGTTCCCTTTCATTCTCAGCTGATCATTCCGGTAAGAAGACCTTACCTCTTTTCTCCTCCAAGTCTGCTCCCCTGTGCACAGGTGGATTTCCCGGCGGCCGACAAACTCCTCTCCATCGCCTGTTCCTCGCTGCTGCACTGGGCTCTCCAGGTGGCTGTCTACCGGGTCTCGTCCCTTGCTGTGCCAGTCTTCTGTCCTGTCCAAGTAAGCTCCTCTCTCGCTCATATATCTCCTGTGTTGGTGTGTGCCCGTCACCCTTCTCCTTGTGCTTTTCCCATAGGGTTGTCCGGCTGTACGGCCTCCTTCCTCTGTGCCCGAAGCAGACGCCGCCACCAACACATTTACATCTCGCAGACACACATTCATACACTCCTGTTGTTAATAAACTATTTGAACTACTCTGAGCCTGTGTGTGTGCGTCTCCTGAGCCGTGCGTTATGTCAAATGCTTTCATATACCACATGCACTTTATTTCATTTGAATGTATTGTATGCTGATTAGTTTAGTAATACTCCCGGTCGCCTAGAAATAGGGTTTCAGAATGTAATGTACTCCTTGTTTAATTAGAAACAATGGTATTTCAATGTATTTGCCCCTCACGTTTTCACTGCCAAATGAGCTAGTTTTACCACTGCATAGATACTCGTAACCTACCAACCTATTTGAATCCCTGTTATATATTGGACACTGCTACTGCTAGGCGTACGAATGTAGAGAGTGTATACCAATTTTATATGGTTTGGATGGAATGGAATTAGTGTTAATTGCCAATCCATGGTGGGGGTAGTGTTGTAAGATGTGCCTAATGCAGGTGTTTAGAAAGGACAGCTCAGTGCGTGAACGTGAGTGAGTGCGTGCGCGCAGCCGAGGCGCGCCCCAGGGGTGTGTGGAACAGCCCCGACGAGTGAATGGTGTGTATGATTTTGGGCGGATGAGAGACAGAGAGTGAGGCGACCGGAGCAGGTAGAAATGGTTGCTAATAATATTGCAGTCTGTGAATAAAGCCCCAACGCTTCAGCGAAACGGCCTGTGTTTCTGTGCACCACAATACCGTTATTAACAAGAGTGAGGTTTTACTCGGGAGTTGACCCCGGAGGAAGAAAAGCGCCTCCGGCCCTGGAGAAGACACATCTCCCCTGCGTCCCCCAACCACGGTTAGGAGACCAGAAGCAGGAACGGTTAACAGCGCGAACAAATCTTCTCCATTAACAAGTGTGTTTGCGCAGCTTTCATCACACAGAAATGGGTTATAATGTCCACACTTCGTCTCAGCCTGACATTCATGAGCTTCCACAGCCTTGTCTGTATTCCTGATTATTACTTAGCGACATGAACAGGTTTGAGTAGTTCGTTTCTTGTATGTAAATATCGGCGGGATAGCGAGCGGCCGCCATGTCGCATTAGCTTAGCTGCTATCACCGTCACTCGGCCTAGTTGTTGTTGTCTTTTTCTTTTAGTACTCACCACCCTCTTAACAATGTGAGAGTCCCTTCGTGGTCGCCAGTATTAACCTTTCCTGCCTTTTGTCTCCTAACCGTGGTTGGGGGACGCAGGGGAGATCTGTCTTCTCCAGGGCCAGAGGCAGCTCTTCCTCCGGGGTCAACTCCCGAGTAAACCTCACACTTGTTAAAAATGGTATGGTGGTACACAGAAGCACAGGCCGTTTTGCTGAAGCGTTGGGGCTTTATTCACACACCGCACTGTTAATAGCAACAATTTTTACCTGCTCCTGTCGACTCGCTCTCTCTCCACTCATCCGCCAATTCACACACACCGTTCGCTTCTTGGGGCCATTCCACACACACGGGGGCATGCCTCGGCTGCGCGCACGCACTCACTCACTCACGTTCACGCACTGAGCTGCCCTATCTAAACACATGAACCAGACACATCCTACAACAATTGCCTGGTAAATAACCAAGCACTCTCAATTAATGCTCACCAAGATTGCCTACTTATCATGCTCACCACACCTCTCCTTTTCTAGAAGCCCTTTATTCACCTGAGCTCCTATAGTACGGAACCCTCTGTGACTTGCCTCCATTGCAACATATTCATTCACCTGCTTTCAATAAAACTCATTAAACCAGCTCCTGAGGCTGTTCCTGCTTTTAATAATAGCTTAGATTTGTATAGCACCTTTCAAAATACCCAAGGTTTGGGGTTCTATTACTTAATTATGACAAACGGTGCCCCTATTTTTGACCTAACTTTGAAGTGAGATTTTCAGCAGTGTTGGCAACCAAAAGGAAAGGTTGGAATAGACTTTGACATTAGGAGTCCATTCAGGAGTCACCTTTTCCAATCACCCCAAGATGGGATAGTCTCCTCTCAGCGAAATGACCTCCGGGATCTTACTGAAGTTTTTGGAATCAAATACTTATATATGCATGATGCTAATCCTACTATTAATCCCACCAAGAAGAGGAAGGTTGCAGTGCTGCTTTAGAGAGAGACAGAGAGAGAAAGAAAAAGATCATTTCTAAACCATAGGTATTTAAAAAGGTAGCATCTGTCCTCCATCATCTAATGAGCACAGCACTTGTTTTATGGAAGAAGACTCAAAGGGAATATGTTATCCTGAGATGGTTCAGAATAAGACAAAGATGGACTTGCAATGACATACTTGACTCAAAGAAATACTATTGTGCATGTGTGTATATATGGAGGTAAATTAGTCTTTAGAATTTCCACACTAAGTATCCTCACATTTATTTGGAAAAAAATATCTCCCTCATGGCTGGTAACGGTGACACCCAGTGGCTTAAAGCTGAATGACAAGTGTTGACTGCTGGTGATAAAAGAAATATCCAAATGCACAATAGTTAGCTGACATTAACCACACAATACTGGTAAATACAACCATTAATAGTCACTTAAATCCACACCCTTCTAGTTAAACATAGACGCACATGGGTGAGGAACAAAAACATTAGATCAGTTAATTCACATTACACCTAATAACGTGAAGACAAAATTAAACATTTAACTAACTAACTAACCTGCACTTATATAGTGCTTTTCTAGTCACAAAGACCACTCAAAGCGCTTTCACTAGTACTAACCCTCTATTCTAAGGGCCTATAGGAAACAGATATTTAGGGACAATTTAGAGCAGCCAATTAACCTAACATGCATGTCTTTGGATTGGATTGGATTTCACACGCTGAATACGTAAAAGGAAAAATATCTTAAAAAAAATAGGTAGAAACAGAACTGCCAAGGAAAGGTCAGAATTGCCTTTGTTAAAATGTTTTTTTTAGATACATATAACAAGGTAACGTTTAGACTATTACAATAATACCCTCCTACAATACAGTTACATTTATATTTAATACTTCAAGCCTTTTCAGGATGACCATTTTTGTTTCAAATTAAGGACCAAATTTAGAACATGGGGAAATAAATCCACTATTAAATATGTTTTAATTAGCAAGGCTGATAGGAAAAACACAACAGTCCAAGAAAACCAAACAAAAACTAAACAATACAGATTGTAAATCCTGCCAACTCACACAGAAAAGGCAAAAACTGTGAACAACACCACTAAACATTCTGACAAAAACAGTAGAGTCAAAAATATCTTGTAAGAAGTTAGAGGCAGGATATGACAAAAGACACAGTAATCATTAATTAACAAGTTTAAACAAAAAGTAACTTAAAGTAGGACATTCAAAAACCATAAATAAAAATGAGTAAGTAGAAAACAAAAGAGGAACCAAACCCTTACAAATGTACACCCTCCAACCCCCACCACTACAGGAAGTGCAATATTACTGAGCGAGAGCTCACCACGACAGGAATCAGACTGGAGTAATTCACAAATACATTTTGAGCAATTTTTGTCCAAACAAATTTATGAGGAGCCCAAAATCACAACTGAACCTGAAAATGAAGGTAAAACGGCAAAGTTATAGGGACAGGCAGGCCTGTTAACATTCATAATTGAGTTTTTTTCCCCATCTAGCTACAGAGCAGCATGTCATTGATCGCTGGTTTGAACAACAGACAGTTCCTCATTCAGGCCCAAACACAGACTCCTTAAATCATATACATTCCTTGACTCCACTGAAAGAAGCAGCTGAACAACACGTTCCCTCTGATGTTGATGTTCAAGCTTACATTTTACTGAGAACATTAAGCTTGAAACATCCCTGTCATGCCCTCCATAAAATTTAAACAACTCTGCTCATTTCTGGGATTAAGAGGTAATTTTATTGACATTGCATCAGTCGTCGTTGCTTTTCGGAGAGCAAAAAGGCAAGGCAGACCTCCACACAGCATGACAATCTTTAAAAACACCTCAGATGTGTTGCGTTTGTTATGCAGCAGTGGCTTCACCGACCGAGCTATCCTCTGATGTCCTTCCTTTGGAGCCCATGCTTTGAAACTAAAAACATTTAAGCACTATCTCTCCATTGTCTCCGTTTAGCTTTCATTTGAATGTCTTGACTGATTAGGTGTGGCCATAGATTGAATTCAGCCTCTCTTGGTACTCGCTCCTCTCGTTGTTATTCACCCTTTCAGCCATGTCACCTTGCAGTTGATGGAGAGTCATCTATAAATGTGGAGAATGAAAATGATCAACACAATCTCTCAGACAGGAAATGGAGCAAAGACGTGAACGTTTAAAAGACTGCAACATTTTTACTGACCTCTGCTGTCATCTGAGGAGGAATCTGGTCTGGGCTTAGATGTTCTCGTGTTGAGCACCGGCATTTTCTGCCAAGACAAAAAAGCGGGGAAAAAGAAGTAACTTTTATAATATCTTCTAGTTTCGTCATTTGTCATCTTCACACAGGACTTATAACGGTCACAGAAGCATGTACTGTATGTGTCTAAACATATATGTATTGTACACAAGCTGAAAGAAAAGTTTTGGTGTTGCATTTAGTAAGTGTTGCTGTGAAAGTCATGTGGGTTCTCAGGTCCATTGTGTCAAAGGTTGCTTTGTTTCCACAACAGCTGCACCGCAACATTTATGCAGCCATCTGTGCTCAGACATTGTTCTTCTCTTTATGCAGCAACTCCAGCTACACATTAAAACATATAGATATTCTCTTTAGGAAGAATTAATTTGATGAATCTTGTGTCTGTCCGACCCCAATATACTGTAGACAACTGGCTATAAGGCAGCATAACAGACTTTAAAACTGATAAAAAGCATCTTCAGCAAAGAGTGATAAAACATTAGTGAGTGTAGTGTCAGAATGGTATTTCAGATTTTCATGTCAAATTACTTTTTCTTTCATTCATTCAGCAACGAGACAAAATGCTTTCACCACACACAATGTGCTGTTTTGTTTATGTTTAAGTTTACCAAGCCCAGAAATGCTGGATTTAATTTTTAAAATATTTAACCTCTATAGGCCATTGTTTGCATCAGTTTCATCATTGTGATCATGAACTCAATTCCCATCATCACCACTTCCTCCTAACACTGAACCATATACTAACCAGTCCAGCTGTGCAATAAAGCACACAGTCCAAAGGATTTGTATAATACTTTCTGGACCTTTTGTATTGAGCTGTTAATTGATACTGCCTCAATTTTTGTGTCCTGACTCTGGAGTTACATCAACATTATCTGCAAACTTCTTTCTGTCTTTTTCTTTAATTCAATAATACAAACACCAATGGTTAAAACGCCTGAATTTAACCTGTGCAATATACTGTATACCACAAATGATATTCAATTTACTTTATGATTTTGAGTTTTTGGCTGACAGAAGTCTCTCAATATGAAATCATTAGTTGTAATTTATGTAAACACTGATATCCACAGTTTCACTCAGTTCTGTACATTGCAGGTCAGTCTCTTTTTATAACTGTTCTGCATCATAACAGAAAAACAGTTACTCATGATTTCATATTTACATCTTTGGAGTCCAAGCATTTTACTCACCTGCAGAGGCAGACAGCTGAAGTGATGGTAAATAGTAGCAGCCCGAATGCAAGTGGGAGAATAATATATAAACTGTTTCCTGCATAGAATCAGATTAGAATTATATTGCAGCTGTACTATGGTTTTACATTATTATTCCCACTTCGGTCTCTACCTACCTGTGAGTTTTTCAGACACAGTTAAAGTCCATCTAATACTGTGTAGGCCGTCTGTATAAGTTACTTCACATGTATAATTTCCCTCATCATCATGTTGAGCACTAAAAATAGTTAGCTTTGTAGGTAAGCCAGGCTCTATTTTCAGTCTGTGAGACAAGAAATTTGAAATACTCTCTTTATGGGCAGCGTCATATGTAAAGGAAGATTTGTTTTTAATCCATTTAATCAGTGTAGCATTCTTCTCCTCCTTTGATATGTTGCAAGTGAACACGACCTGGTCTCCTCTGAACACCTTCATCATGATGTGCTCATTTCTTGGAGTTTCTAAAAGTTAAAGAAAACAATTAACCACTATGAAATTCATGCAATTAGATAATTAAGTTTAAAAAAATCTACACTGTACCTGCGAAGACATGACACATCAGCACCATTTGAGCGGTGAACACTGCTGCTCTGTTACAGCTGAACATCGTGACTAACACACTACAACTTTACCTGCAGCTTCAAATGAACTTGAGGAGGAGACTGAGGACAGGAAGTGGTTGGTTGCTGTTCTGGTGAACTCAACTTCTTTTAAAAAGTGTCTATTTAACAACAAATTCAGACAGCAGCATGTTCCTAAAAGTGAAATGAGGGATGCAAAATGTAAACTGGAAATAGCTGTCTGTCGTTTAGTAACTCAAAATGAAATGGATGATTCCGAGATGTGCTGTTAGGAGCCAGTTTTCCAGGAAGACCACAGGAACATCAAATCTGTCACACTTTACCCACGGTGTGCAGATTGAGTGCCTCCTCACATTTGTGCATCAACTTACAAACATGATGCCAATGATTTTGTCACAGTGTGCAGGTTGTGATTTAATTAGAAATGCTCCTAAATGTGTTGGTTCCCCTTTTTATGCAAGAAACCTCTTTGAGGTCGTCTGCCAGTCTTCAAAAGGGATACTAATATATCACCTACGGGAGCATAGTGTCTCATCTAACCACATTCCGTCAATTAAAACTGCTGAACAGACAACTTCCTGACTTCTTTGTGCTGTGGTCTTGTAGATGCATGGATATTTTAACATCATGTTAACATGCCCTCTATAGATCAACACCCCACCATTTCATCAACATAACTGTGCATGCATTTACAAAAATAATGTGTGAACGCCATGGTGCTTTAAATAATTTAAGAGCTTCATTAAACTTTGCAGCTTTGACAAAGAATTCACACTAATTACAGCAGTCATGCAGTATACTGCAGCACTAGAATAACTGAAACTACAATTAAATTTTACACAGTCAAGTTTAAGTTTATGTAGGCCATTGATATGATTCGTTGTCTTTATCTCCATTATGATTTGCATAATGAGGGACTACCACTATATAAGATGTCTTTCATTTCCTATATTCTTGCCCGCACAAACCAAACCGAATTTTCAACGAGAACCAGAACAGGAAGCTCTTTTCTGTAGGTGTCAGAATTAACTTTAAAGTCCATGTACTGTCTGGAACTCTTTAGATTAGCAAAGATGTATTGTGGAGCACAAATATACCAATGTCACAGGGAGACTGGACACTGCAGACTGAGCCTTTTATTATGTTATTGCATCTATTTGTTAATTATGGTGTCAGTCATTATGCTTATACTGTAGGGTGGAACACTATAACAAAAACAGCTGCAAACTAAATGTTGAAAGATAGGAAAACTTTCATAACACGTGACAAAATACGACATCATTATAAGTACAAACACTTAAACTTAACACCTAGATTGGCACAGAGCATGGAGGGAGATTCACTGAAGTCAACTCCAATGATGTCGCTCTTAAAAGAGCATGGAAACATTATTATTATTATTACTTCCGCCAAGGGAGGACCGAGGGAATGTTTTTAGTGGCGTTGGTTGGTTGGTTTGTCTTTTAGCAACATAACTCAAAAAGTTATGAACAGATTTTGATGAAATTTTCAGTAAAGGTGTGTAACGGAATGGGGAACAGATGATTAGATTATGGTGGTGATTCGGCTCACGATCTGTATGCAGGAATTTTTTGAATATTATTTTTATACAGTTGTGAAAAAAATTGGACACCCCTTTAAATATTCAGTTCTTTATTAAGAAATATTCACAAATCTATGTCTAATCTTGTTTTTGCTTTTATTTGCATTTTTTTTTTACATTTATTTTATCTATTGTAAGTTTGAATGAATGTGGGGGTGTCCTAACAAAGATGGGGGTGTGGCGCACATATGTGGTTTCATATGCTCACATGTACATTACTTTTCATATGCTCACATGTATATTACTGTATGCTTATTGTGGCTTCATGTCTCAGAGGAACAAAAGGTCTGAACCTCCTAGGGGTAATAGGAGGATGTGAGAGCTGGCCTTTTGGTATGCAAAGAGATGGCCGTGAGGGATTTCCTGACCACCAGGACTTTAGGTGGAGGCGAGAAGGCCTGAAGGGGGATGCATTGTGTTTGGGATTTAAAGACAATGTGATCTTGTGCTTTGATGTCCGGGGGTGTAAAACGGACAGATGTTGGGGGTTACACTCTCTTACTGCTTTTGAATGTTGGAGAATGTGATGTGAATAAAACTGAACCTGAGAAATAAACTCAGCCTCATCCTTCCCACACTTCTCCACACTGGTGACCTTAAGACGTATCATGAGCGGAGACGATTCTCCCGGGCCAGACTCATCAGGAGCCAGCCAAACTAATGCAGCCACAGTTCAGCTACCGGACTTCTGGCAGAACAGTCCGCGCTCCTGGTTTAGCGCAGTCGAGGCACAGTTCCATCTTCGGAGGATTTCGGTAGACGCCACAAAGTTCTACCATGTGGTTGCAAAGCTGGACAACCACACAGCCCAGCGAGTGGAGAGCCTGATCAACCACCAGCCAGACGACGACAAGTACAGCACGTTGAAGGCTGCACTCATCCGTTATTTCACCCCCTCGGTGGAAGAATGAGCAGAGAGGCTCCTGGCGCTGACTGAATGTGAAGGCGACAGACCTGCAGACCTGATGGCGAAGATGCTGAGTTTGAGGGACTCCGAAGATGATGGCTTCATTTTCACCCACCTGTTCCTCAGGACCCTACCGTCAGCGGTGAGAGTGACCCTGGCCAGTTCACCGCTGCTGGCCCGACAAGACTACCACGAGCTGGGCCAGGAGGCACAGCGACTCGTCGACGCCAATAGATGGCGCGCGGCCACGGCCGCAGCAGCGGAGCTGGGTGCAACATCCGGAGAAGGCAGGGGGCCAGAGGCTGCAGCACCAGACTCACCGACGACGGCGGCAGCGAGGGCCAGGAGACACGGAGCAGGCGACGTCCTTTGCTTTTACCATCACCGCTTCGCCGAGAGGGCACGCAAGTACATCCCACCGTGCCATTTCAAGCGCTCGGGAAACGCCAAGTCCGGGAGTCGGTAGCAGCTGCGGCTCTCGGAGAGGAGAACAAGCTGCTCTACTTGAGGGACGCGCGCTCAGGGAGGCACGTCCTCGTGGACACAGGCTCCCAGCTGAGTTTCATCACACCTTCCTACGCTGACCGGCTGGCGCCTTCCAGTGGTCCCGGGGTGTCAGCAGCGAACGGCTCAGCGATTAAGACCTTCGGGGAGAGGACTCTCTGTCTTTACATGGCCGTACATTCGAGTGGACTTTTGTCATAGCGGCAGTCAATTTCAACATGTTAGGTGCTGATTTTTTGTGCTCACATGGTTTGTTGGTCGATCTTGCTAACAGACGCCTGGTTAATGCACTCTCTTTTTATTCTATTCCCTGTACAGCGTGAGTGGCCCCGCCAACAGCACAAGCCAACGTCACAGCTGCAGGTGGTAAGTTCCACACACTCCTCACTCAGTTTCCAGCACTCACGGTTCCAACGTTTTCGGCGACCGTGGCTAAACACGGGGTGGAGCATTTTATTGCTACCACCGGACCGCCTGTTTTTGCAAAAGCTCGGCGCTTGGATTCAGCTAAACTGACCATAGCACACGAGGAGTTCGCCAACCTGGAAAAATTAGGCATCATCAGACGTTCAAAGAGCCCATGGGCTTCACCGCTTCACTTGGTCCTGAAAGCTGATGGCTCGTGGCAGCCTTGCGGTGATTTTCGCAGGCTGAACAATGCTACAGCACACGACCGCTACCCAATCCCAGCTAAAAGGTTTGATCAGGTCCACGTGGACCTCGTAGGCCCCCTTCCGCCCTCGCAAGGGTGCACACATCTTCTGACATTGGTTGACCGCACCACACGCTGGCCGGAAGTGGTTCCCCTGTCGTCAACCACAGCCGAGGAGGTGGCGCGTGCTTTTTTAATGGCATGGGTAGCACGTTTTGGAGTCCCGTCGGATATTACGTCCGACAGAGGCCCTCAATTTGCTTCCGAACTTTGGTCAGCGATGGCCCGCAGCCTGGGGGCAACGATCCACCACACGACCGCATATCACCCGCAGGCTAACGGGTTATGCGAACGTTTTCACAGGTCACTGAAGGCGGCTCTCAGAGCATCGCTTGCGGATGCAAATTGGGTGGACAAACTACCAGGGGTTTTATTGGGGTTGCGTTCTGCACCTAAACAGGATTTAGAAGCCTCCCCAGTGGAGCTAGTGTTCGCACAGCCACTTCGGCTGCCCGGGGAATTTCTCCCTGGCAACCCAGCGCCAGAGTGCTCCCCGGCTCAGCAGTTACAGAATAGCATTGACCCGAGCACGCTACCTGGCCCCGTTCACCACAGTTTTCCGCGTGTTTTTCGTTTGTTTTCCAAACTGTGCCATTTGGCACAATTTGGCACAGTTCCAAAACGCCTGGGAACAGCCTGAGAACAAAGCTGTGTAAAATATTCATTTTTTTGTGGTATTGTTACAGAATTTGGACCTCGGCTGGATAACACTTGGTTCTACATTTCTGTTGCATTTTCCAGCCCGGATCTGACCAACCCCATGAAGATGCTGCAAAGGGTTGAATAACAGCTTTCGATTTACTTTGGGCACGTTATTTTTTGGCGTTTTTAGGAAAATTGCCCGGAGTGCAAGGGGTTAAGCACAGCTGTGGGTGGCCAACGTCTCTCCTGCCAGTTCTCCTTAGAGGACGTCTTTGGGGATTCTGCCATCCTCCATACGGTGAACGTGGCCTAGCCAGCGGAGCCTGTGCTGCCTGAGTAGAGTGAACATGGAGGGAAGGCCGGCGTGGGACAGAACTTCTGTGTTGGGCACTTTGTCCTGCCAGGATATGTCCAGGATGTGGCGAATGCAGCGCAAGTGGAAGGAGTTCAGTCTCTTTTCCTGCCGGGCGTATGTTGTCCACATCTCCCTCCCATAGAGCAGTGTGCTGATGATGCAGGCATTGTACACTGCCATCTTCTTCTTGACAGAGAGTTTGGGATTCTCCCACACTCGTGTGGTGAGGCGAGCGAGTGTGAAGGCTGATTTTCCAATCCTCTTGTCGATCTCTGTATCAAGGGAGAGGTTGTTGCTGATCGTGGACCCCAGGTACGTGAACTGATTCACGACCTCCAGCTCATAGTCGTCGATGGTGATGGTTGGTGGTGCTTCCGTGCCTTGCGCCAAGACGTTAGTCTTCTTCAGGCTGATGGTAAGCCCAAAGTCCTTGCATGCCTGGGAGAAGCGGTCCATCAGGGTCTGAAGCTCCTGCTGTGTGTGGGTTGCAACTGCAGCGTCGTCTGCGAACGGCATGTCTCTGATTAGAGCTTTGCGTACTTTGGTTCTGGCTTTCAGGCGGGCGAGGTTGAAGAGCCTGCCGTCAGATCTTGTGTGCAGGTAGATTCCCTCTGTTGCTGTGCTGAATACATGCCTCAGGAGCATAGCAAAGAAAATCCCAAAGAGGGTTGGCGCAAGTACACAGCCCTGTTTCACTCCACTGCGTATGTTGAATGGCTCTGAGACGTTGCCGTCGTGCTGCACTATCCCCTGCATGTTGGTGTGAAACGATTCGATGAGGCTTTGCAACTTTGGTGGGCATCCTATCTTTGGCAGGATCTTGAAAAGGCCCTCTCTGATGACTGGATCGAACGCTTTGGTGAGGTCGATGAAGGCGACGTACAGGGGCATGTTCTGTTCTCTGCATTTCTCCTGGAGTTGGCGGATGGAGAATATCATGTCTACCATTGATCGCTCAGCGCGGAAGCCACACTGAGACTCGGGGTAGACACGTTCGGCAAGCTTCTGTAGACGAACGAGAACAACTCGTGAGTAGACTTTGCCAACAACGCTGAGGAGGGAGATGCCCCTGTAGTTGTTGCAGTCGCTTCTCTCCCCTTTGTTTTTGTAGAGGGTGATGATCTTGGCGTCCCTCATGTCCTGTGGTATGGCACCTTCCTTCCAGCACTGGCAGAGGACATCATGCAATGGCAGCAGTAGGGCGGTCTTGCAGTGCTTGATCAGGTCGGGGGGTATGCCGTCATTGCCGGGTGCCTTGCCAGCGGCCAAGCTATCAATGGCCTTACTGAGTTCGTCGATGGTTGGCTCGGCGTCAAGTTCAGCCATGGATGGCAGGCAGTCGATGGCATCAAGGGCTGACGGTGTCACGGTGTTCTGTCTGGAGTAGAGGTCGGAGTAGTGTTCCACCCATCTCTCCATCTGCTTGTTCTTTTCTGTGATCATCTCCCCAGTGGAGGTTTTGAGGGGGGCCGTCTTGCTCTGAGCCTGACCAAGTGCTTTCTTGATGCCATCGTACATACCACGGATGTTCCCTGTTATGGCAGCGGTTTGAATGTCTTGGGATTGTTTGATGTTAAAAGTAGGAACACGGCAGGGTTTTTCATTTCATGGACTGTATATAATAATAAAGATGGCAAAATAATCCATCTAGACGTATGGGGGTGGGGCAGTAGTCCACCTGTCCCCCTCTAGTTTTAGTTATTTGTGTGCATGGATAGGCCTTAATTATTCTGTTTTTTAGTGTGTGATTCTGGTTATAAATGTGGGAGGGCCTAAATGGAGTGTGTGTGTGTTTTGGACTTTTCTGAAGGGGGGGTGTGATGTTGTGGGCTCATGGAGTGGGACTTCTCCACCCAGAGAAGAAGGCAGCTGGGGAAGGGGGAAACAATGGACCGAAAGAGGAGGTGTCACTGGGGGTGATCAGACCAGACAGTAAGGACTATACCCCCCCCCCCCGGGGGAAGAAGAGTAAATGCTGGAGCCTCTGGAAAAAGAAGGGTGTGAGAGTAGCACCGGCGTTATGTCATGTTAATGTGCCACACAGGCTTTGTTCTAGACACAATGTATGATGGTCGGAAGTTTCGGGTCTCAATGCATGGTATTAAACATATAAAAGTGGAATGTACAGAGACTCGGGACTCGCTTTTGCTGTACTTTATGTTGGAGAAAGAAGAAAAAAATGTATATCGTGATATATATCGCTATCGTGATACAAGTTGACTTATATCATGATGTGAAATTTTTGTCATATCACACAGCCCTGGGTTCTATATATACAGTATAGGGCTGTCACTATAACCTCACTACTGACAAGCTGACCACACAGGTTGCCAAGCAACCATAATAGCTGCAGCTGGTTTGTCCTATGTTTTTCATGTGAATGTGCACCCCCCCCCCCCCCACACACACACATAAATTTTGTTTTTCTGTAAATCTGCAGCTCTTTGACCGGCTGTTCCCGATGTTATGACCTCAGCCGGAGATGACACCGAGTTAAGTTTAGGTGCCTGTATTTTAAACGAATTATAAACTAAAAAGGTTGGCAGATTTTTTTTCCCACGACTGCTCTTCCTCCCACCAGCTGAGGCTGTTTGTGTCTGTTCATCAGTGTAGGATAGTTTCCTCTGAAATACTCGAAAACAACAGACTCCGTGTTGAAAACTTTGCAGAGGGGATCTTTCTCTACCCACAACACCGGGCAGGAAGCTCCAGCTGTCACATCTGCCCCGGCTTCACGGAGCCCCGTCACTGCAGTGTGGGTGAGCAGTTTCAGCTATTCAACTAACTAACTAACTAACTAACCTGCACTTATATAGCGCTTTTCTTGTCACAAAGACCACTCAAAGCGCTTTCACTAGTACTAACCCTCTACTCTAAGGGCCTATAGGAAACAGGTGTCTAGGGACAATTTAGAACAACCAATTAACCTAACATGCATGTCTTTGGATTGCGGGAGGAAACCGGAGCCCCCGGAGTAAACCCACGCAGCACAGGGAGAACATGCAAACTCCATACAGAAAAGTTCCACCCCCTGCCAGCCTGGGGATTTGAACCAGGAACCTTCTAGCTGTAAGGCAACAGTGCTAACCACTGCACCACCGTGCTGCCCACTGTACATTAATTTGAGGATATTCTCCAACCTATTAATTATTTTGTTGCCACTCTTCACAAATTAACTACAACCCTTTAATTCGTTTTTAAAATGCATGCCTCCGACAGCAGGCTGCTGTGGCTGTCGGAAAGTTGGTGACAGAAAAACTTATTAGAAATAAATTTAAATCAAACTCACCACTGCTGCTAAAAATAGTCTCTGTGCTGTTTTTAAACTGTAGCTTTCTTCTATGCTATTTTTTCTGGTGAATGTACCTTCCCCACCCCCACATAAATTTAATATATTTTCTACACATTTACAGCTTCCTTTCAAGTAAATTTCTGAGTTTTTCCACTTAGTCCAAAAACAGTGCGGTACATACAAAAAAAATGCAAAACAAGAAATACTTACAGACCATAGCACTCATGAGCTGGCTTGGCTCAGGAGGAAATGAGGAGGTGATCAGAGTGATGATCAGGCAGAGAATAATCCAGACAATAACCAGTTTTGGTACATGCAGTCTTGCCGCACCAACACAGTGAAAAGGCAGTGCTTCAATACATGGAAGAGGAAGAGCTGCAGGTGTGAGTCACTGAGCGAGCAGGTAACCTAATTAGCCCAACTCCTCCCAGCTGGACTGAGGGAGCACCAGACTGTGAGCAATTAGAGGGAGTGTCTGGGAAAAGGGGAGGCCCACATGAAAACAACCCAAAAATATATACAGAGAACTATCCATCCATCCATCCATCCATCCATCCATCCATCCATCCATCCATCTTCCACCGCTTTTCGGGAGGTCCGGGTCGTGGAGGCAGCAGTTCAAGCAGAGAAGCCCAGACTTCCCTCTCCCCAGCCACCTGCTCCAGCTCTTCAGAGAGGATACCAAGGCGTTCCCAGACCAGCTGGGAGACTTAGTCTCTCCACCGAGTCCTGGGTCTGCCCCGGGGTCTCCTCCCAGTGGGACATGCCCGAAACACCTCAAATGGGAGGCGTCCAGGAGGTATCCTAATCAGATGCCCATACCACCTCAACTGACTCCATTCAATGTGGATGAGCAGCGGTTCTACCCTGAGCCTCTCCCGGATGACTGAGCTCCTCACCCTATCTCTGAGGGTGAGTCAAGCAATCCTATGGAGAAAGCTCATTTGAGCCGCTTGTATCCGCGATCTTATCCTTTCGGTCATTACCCAAAGCTCGTGACCATAGGTGAGAGTAGGAACATAGATTGACTGGTAAATCGACAGCTTTGCCTTAGAACTAAGCTCCCTCTTCACCACAACAGACCGGTACAGTGTCCGCATCACTGCAGCTGCTGCTCCAATCCGTCTGTCAATCTGTCGCTCCATTTTCCCCTCACTCTTGAATAAGACCCCAAGATACTTAAACTCCTCCACTTGGGGCAGGAGCCTGTCCCCAACCCAGAAAGGACAATCCACCTTTTTCCGGCTGAGGACCATGGACTCGGACTTCGAGGTGCTGATTCTCATCCCAGCCGCTTCACACTCAGCGGCAAACCATCCCAGCAAGAGCTCTAGGTCATTGCTGGATGAAGCCAACAGGACAACATCATCTGCAAGCAACAGAAATGAGATCCTGTGGTCACTAAGCATGACACCCTCCATTCCCTGGCTGCACCTAGAAATCCTGTCCATAAAAGTTATGAACAGAATCGGTGACAAAGGGCAACCCTGGCGGAGTCCAACTCTCACTGGTAATGAGTCCGACCGAGTGTTGGCAATACAAACCAAACTCTCACAACGGTCGTACAGAGACCGAATAGCTTGTAACAACAAGCCCGATACCCTATACTCCCAAGCACCCCCCACAAAAAAACACGAGTGACGCAGTCAAATTCCTTCTCCAAGTGCAGAAAACACATGTAAACTGGTTGGGCAAACTCCCACGAACGGTCGAGAATTCTCAAGAGGGTAAAGAGCTGGTCCGAAGTGCCACGGCCAGGATGAAAACCACATTGCTCGTCCTGAATCCGAGGTTCGACCAACAGCCGGACTCTCCTCTCCAGTACCTTGGTATAGACCTTCCCAGGGAGGCTGAGGAGTGTGATCCCTCTAAAGTTGGAGTACACACTCCGGTCCCCTGTTTTGAAAAGAGGAACCACCACCCCGGTTTGCCATGCCAAAGGCACTGCCCCCAACCTCCACGCAATGTTGCAGAGGTGTGTCAACCATGACAGCCCAACAACATCCGGGGCCTTGAGGTACTCAGGGTGAATTTCGTCCACCCCTGGGGCCCGGCCACCAAGGAGATTTTTAACCACCTTGGTGACCTCAGCCTCTGTAATAGGCGAGTCATCCCCCTCGTCCACAAACCCTGCTTCCTCTGTGGAAGGCGTATCAGTGGGATTGAGGAGATCCTCCAAGTATTCCTTCCACCTCCTGACGATGTCCCCAGTCGAAGTCAACAGCGCCCCATCTGCACCATACACAGTGTGGACAGGGAGCTGCTTTTGCCTCCTGAGCTGCCGGACAGTTTGCCAGAATCTCTTCGAGGACGACCAAAAGTCTTGTTCCATGGCCTCACCGAACTCCTCCCATAAACGGGTTTTTGCTTCAGCAACCACCCGAGCTGCACTCCGCTTGGCCTGCCGGTACACCTCAGCTGCTTCAGGAGTCCCAAAAGCCAGCCAAGCTTGATAGAACTCCTTCTTCAGCTTAATGGCCCCCCTCACCACTGGTGTCTACCACTTGGTTCGGGGTTTGCCACCACAAGATGAACCGACCACCTTGCGGCCGCAGCTCTGGGCTGCCGCTTCAACAACAGAGGTGAAGAACATGGCCCATTCAGACTCCATGTCTCCAGACTCCCTCGGAATGTGGTTGAAGCTCTTCCGGAGGTGGGAGTTGAAGACCTCCTGGACAGTGGCCTCAGCCAGACGTTCCCAGCGCACCCTCACTATACATTTGGGTCTACCAGGTCTGAATGGCTTCCTCCCCTGCCATTGGATCCAACTCACCACCAGGTGGTGATCAGTTGACAGCTCTGCACCTCTCTTTACCCGAGTGTCCAAGACATACGGTCGCAGGTCTGATGACACGATAAAATCGATCATCGACCTGTGACCTAGGGTGTCCTGGTGCCAGGTGCACATATGGACACCTTTATGCTTGAACATGGTGTTTGTTATAGACAAACTGTGGTTAGCACAAAAGTCCAATAACTGAACACCACTCGGGTTCAGATCGGGCAGGCCGTTCCTCCCATTCACCCCCCTCCAGGATTCACTGTTGTTGCCCACGTGTGCATTGAGTCCCCCAGTAGGACAATGGAGTCTCCAAGAGGAGCACGCTCCAGCACCCCAGTCACAGACTCCAAAAAGGGTGGGCACTCTGAAACATCATTTGGTGCATAGGCACAAATGATGGTCAGGACCCGTTTCCCAACCCGAAGGCACAGGGAAGCAACCCTTTCATCCACCACGGAAAACTCCAATATAGAGGCAGCAAGGTGGGGGGATACAAGAATACCCACCCTTGCTTGTCGCCTCTCGCCCGGGGCAACTCCAGAAAAGGCCAAGCTCCAGCCCCTCTCCAGGAGACTTGTTCCCGAACCGGAGCTGTGTGTTGAGGTGAGGCCAACTATATCTAGCCAGTATCTCTCAACCTCGTACACCAGCTCAGGCTCCTTTCCAACCAGAGAGGTGACATTCCACCTACCAAAAGCCAGTTTTGAAAGCTTGGGATCAGTCCACCAAGGTCTCCACCTTTGACCGCCACCTAATCCACAGAGCACCGGAACCCCATGATCCCTCCTGCAGGTGGTGAGCCCACTGGAGAGCAGACCCATGTAACTCCTTCGGGCTGAGCCCAGCCGGGTCCCATGGGTGGAAACCCAGCCACCAGACACTAGCCATCAAGCTCCTCCTCCAGGCCTGGCTCCAGGGTGGGGCCCCGGTACAATACAGAGAACTAACAAAATCAAATTAATCACACATACCACTCTTAAGAATAAAGTGAGGGTCTGAGCTCAGTAAAAACATGAGCTCAGACACATGACATGTACGTTCGGGGAAACAGTTTTTGGTGGACTCTTGCTCCCAGAAGAGCCTCATCCTGCCGGTCAATGCAGACAGGGTGGCAGGAGGCAGCGGTCCCGAGCTGACGGCCGCCAGCGGATTCACCATCAGGACATTTGGTGAACGGACACTGACGATTTGCTTACACAGACGTAACTTCAGTGGGACTTTGTGATAGATCCATGTTCCGACCCTATTTTAGGCACAGATTTTTTTATGTGCTTATGGGTTGTTAGTCGATGTTGCTAATAGGAGATTAGTGGACATTGTCTCTTTTACCTCACTGCCCTGTACAGCTGGGGGAGCTGGGTCGACAACACTGGCTAACGTTATAGCTCCAGGGGGTAAGTACCAACATTTGCTCACACAGTTCCCAGCACTCACGGTCCCCACTTTTTCGGCTACAGTAATGAAACACCAGGTCGAACACTTTATAACGACAAAAGGCCCGCCTGTGTTTGCACGACCGCTGAGTTTGTGAGAGCACTACAGGAGTTGTTGGGAATGGTTAATTTTTATAACCGCTTCCTTCCCCAGGCAGCCCACCTGATGCAGCCATTGTATGTCGTGCTTAAAAAAAAGAAACCCGTGGAAACTATCTACTGGACTCCCAAGCGAGTCCAGGCTTTTACAAACGCCAGAACAGTGCTGGTGGATGCTGCATTGTTAGCCCACTCGGATCCGTCTGCACGGATGGCGTTCACTGCGGACACGTCTGATGTTGCCATGGGGCAGTGGTGGAGCAGTATGTCTCAGGTTTGTGGCAGCCGCTCTCATTTTTCAACTGAACTTTGCTCAACAACGAACGCAAATACAGCACGTTTGATAGAGAATTGCTGGCTCTCCACCTGGCGACAGTTTTGGCGACAGGGGCACGAGTTCACCGCGTTCATGGACTATAAGCTGCTGACGTACGCAATGTACAAGGTCTCGGAACGGTGGTCGGCCCAGCACCAACAGCATTTGGCCGCGATTTCGGAGTTTACAACCGACATTCAACACGTCGCCGGTAAGTTCAATGTTGTGGCCGATAGTCTGTCACACACGTTAGTCTCCCCGGTCTATATGGAAATAGGAAATAGATTTCCCTGAGATGGCCGGAGAACAAGCCAGGGACACGGACATTTGTGTGCTCCATTCTGCACCTACTGGGTTAAAGCTGGAGAGCAGGGTGGTGCAAGAAGAGTGCCCTCCCTTGCTCTGTGATGTCTCCACCGGCCGCCGGTGCCCGGTGGTTCCGAGCTCTTGGCACCGTCACATTTTTGACTCGATCCACTCCCTTTCACATCCGGCAGTGCGCACTTTGGTGAAGCTAGTGGGGGTGAAATTCGTTTGGCTGCACTTGCTCAAGGACGTGAAAGAGTGGGCTGCAGCTTGCGTCGTGTGCCAGTGGGCCAAAGTGCACAAGCACACCAGAGCCCCCCTCGAGCCGTTCCAAATCCCGGCAAGGAGGTTTGACCACGTCCACGTGGATTTGGTGGGACCCCTCCCGCTGTTGCAAGGTTTCACGCACCTTTTCACAATTGTGGACTGCACCACACACTTGTCTGAAGTGGTCCTGCTGGCTTCTACCATGTCTGCAGACATGGCTCATGCTATTTTGTCAGCTTGGGTTGCACGGTTCGGATCCCCGTCAGACATCAGTTCCGACAGGGGTCCACAATTCATTTCAGAACTCTGGTCTGCGAGAGCCCAGAGCCTGGGGATCAAAATTCACCGCACTACTGCATACAACCCCCAGGCTAACGGGTTATGTGAGCGTTTTCATAGGTCGCTTAAAGCAGCGCTCAGAGCTTCGCTCACGGACACAAACTGGGTCGATCGCCTGCTCTGGGTTCTTTTGGGGTTGTGCTTAGCACCTAAGGAGGATGCGGCAGCCTCCCCGGCAGAACTCGTTTTTTGTCAGCCGCTGTGGATCCCCAGAGAGTTTTTACCGAAAAACCCTGCACCCGAGTCTAATTCGCCCGTGCAATTTTGGCACAATACAGAGGCTTTTAACATACTGGGCCCAGCCCACCGTTGTTTTCCCCAGACCTTCATCCTAAAAAGCTTGCAGAATGCCAGTTTTGTTTTTGTCAGGCATGATGTGCACGGAACCCTGTTGCACCCACCGTACGACAGACTGTTCAGGGTGTTGTAATCTGGAGTGAAGCATTTTGTGTTAGACTTGGGGGGGACGTAGGGAGACCGTCTGCACTGACAGGCTGAAGCCCGCTTTTATGTTGGCAGACGAGCAGGTGGTGTTGGCCCAAGCTCCCCGGCGCGGACGCCCACCATTGGTGGCTCCGCAAGTTGGTGATCCCTCGCCAGGGCCCTGTGCTCGTGAAGCTGATGTTTTTTCTCCCCCTCCCTTTTTCCCTCTACAGATTGACATGCCCTCCTGTCCACCCCACCAGCAGAGCGGTTCGACTGGATCGGCGACCCCCTGCTACAGACGCTATGGGCGCCGGCTCAAGCCCAAAGGACTGGGGGGTTAGTGCCCTTTCTGGGTGTTTGGGGGGGCTGTGTAGGGGCATGGAGTGGGACTTCTCCACCCAGAGAAGAAGGCAGCTGGGGAAGGGGGGAACAATGGACCGAAAGAAGAGGTGTCACGGGGGGGGGGGGGGGTATCAGACGAGACAGTAAGGACTATGCCCCCCCCTCCCCTCGAGGAGAGGAGTAAATGCCGGAGCCGCTGGAAAAAGAAGGGTGTGAGAGCAGCGCTGGCGTTATGTCATGTTAATGTGCCACACAGGCTTTGTTCTAGACGCAATGTATGATGGTCAGAAGTCTCCATGCATGGTATTAAAGATATAACAGAAATGCACAGAGACCCAGGATTCGCTTTTGCTGCATTATATGTTGGAGAAATAATAAAGTTTCTGTGTCATTCAGCTCGTTGCCTCGCCTACTTCCTTTCTCCACAATGTATTAAATATAGTTAATATTATTATATTGTGACGTAGGCGAGGTTCACACAAAGAAGAGGAGCAGATGGTTGTGACGAACAGGCTTTATTAAAACATCACCCAACACCCACACTCTGAGCACAGACAGGAGGGGAGGTCATTCTCCCAGACCTCCGTTTCAATCATGGTTACACACACATGATACATCTTGCCCTAATCCTGCCTATAAACACTGCTGGGTCATCATAACGCAGTTATAATGACACAGCAGTATAATAGCTCAGAAATCACACTTAATACACAAACACAGTAACGTTCTCTGCTGGCAAAGCATGCTGGGAAATCCCTGCCCCCCTTAACATGGCCCCGACGTTACAATATTATTGTGTGTTATGGGTGGTGGCTTCACCTTTCCGGTTCCACCGTCATCCACAGTATAAAAGGCTGATGCAGTAGGGGGACGGTCTCTTTTGACCTTGCCTCTACCGAGACGGGAGCGCCTTGTGTCACTGTGAGTCACCCATTAAAGTCACGTTGTATTGCATCTCCGGCCTCGTTATTGAAGTACTGGTTATGGACATAACAAAAACCCCTTCAGCTTGAGAGGCAGAGGGGTCATTAAAAAGTGCATTTCACAGAAACGAGAATGCAAATAGTACCTTTCAGACAATCACTGGGGTATAGCATACATATGAGTGATATATGATAGGACACAGATGTTGAGATATATGGGAAGAAACAAATAAATTCACTTCCAGTAATGACATATTGAAAATGTATCAAAAATAAAACACAAAATTTATTGTTTAGAGTCATTTTTCTAACCATCAGAACATGTTTTTCCTCATTTCCTTTGGTCAGACTGCATTGAGAATTCATTCATTCATTCATTCATTCATCTTCTTCCGCTTAATCCTTTTCAGGTCGTGGGGGGGCTGGAGCCTATCCCAGCATCTTTGGGCGAGAGGCAGGATACACCCTGGACAGATCGCCAGTCCATCACAGGGCCAACACTGAGAGACAGACAAACATTCACTCTCACAGTCATACCTAAGGACAATTTAGAATCCCCAGTTTTGATGCCAATTAACCTAACTTGCATGTTTTTGGCATGAGGGAGGAAACCGGAGAAATCCCGGAGTAAACCCACGCAGACACGGGGAGAACATGTAAACTCCGCACAGATCACCGTTGGTCGGGGGCTGGGATAGAACCCAAAACCCCCGGCCAAGGGTGAATTGTTGTGCTGCCGCAGTGCTAACCACTCCGCCACCGCGCTGCCCCATTCAATTATGCAGTATATGAATGTCTTTTAGTAAACCATTTTCTTGAATTTCAGTGTCATCTCAACTCCTTTCAAAGTTACGGAGAAATTCATACAAGGACACTGAAGAATTTTTTTTTTTTTTCATGTGCATTGGAAAATCAAATGCCTTTTCCCCTTTTTGTTAGATTTCTTTTCTTCTTGCTGTTGTGTTGTGTTAATGCCATATATTGTTGTGTTTACCACTTCAGGCCAGCATCATAAAGTTTAATTTCATTGAGACATCCAGAACAAGTCTGACTGTTGAACTGAAGCCTTGGTTGAGGAACTGAGGGTTCAGCTGCATTAAAAAAAGGATTGTTTCTCCTCCTCTAGTACACCTTTCTATGACAAAACAGCGCTGCAAGGAATACTGAATAACATTTTGAAGGAAAAATACATCTTTCAAAGAAGCCATGCACAAGGTTACCCATGAGCCTGAAACTTTGGCAAACAAAAGAGCATAAACTTTGGACATTTTGCTTTTAAAATTCAATGCTAGAAGAAGAATCAGAATCAGAATCAGATTTATTGCCATTGTTCATGTAGTACACAAACTAGGAATTTGTCTCGGTGCAATGCTGCAACATTAAACATGATAAAATAAAAGAAATAAACTATACATGCAATAAAGTGTAGAAAGAAAGAAGAAAGAAGCACACACATACAAATGAAAAGCCCCAGGGGTCAAGTAAACCACAGCAAATATTAAATAGGTATATGCACCCAGAGAGGATGAAGTTATTGACAACGGATGGCTGGCAGCCCAGCAAAGTCCTTGATTCCTTTATATTCAAAATTCTGCACTGCCCCTATTAATCACTCCTTAATTACTCCACAGTGGAGCATCCACACCAACAATGGTTTCTAATCATAAAGCACTAAAATCATTAGTACGTTTCATCATTAATCTTTCAGTACATTAGCTGAAAAGGTCTGGCTGCCTTGACGGGATGAAGAAATTCTTTGTTTATGATTTTATTATGACTGAACAAACTGATCAAGAAAGCTAGCTCTGTCCTGGGGAAACGCCTTGACCCAGTGGAGGAGATAGGAGAGAGAAGGATGGTGGCTAAACTGTCATCTCTGCTGGAGTCCGAGTCCCACCCTATGCAGGACATACTGAACGCACTGAGGAGCTCATTTAGCAGCAGACTACATCATCCTAGGTGCACAACCAAGAGGTTTCGCAGGTCCTTCCTACCTATGGCAGTCAGACTGTATAACCTAAGCAGGGCTGCTTGCAGAGATAGCAAAAAAATGTGACGACCTAATAGTATTGAATGCAAAAGACGCAATAGACTTACACAATGGTCCCCTCCAGTATATACAACTAGGACAGTATCGGTCGCTACGGAGGGTGACAATATGTATGGGTACATATTCATACTATGTAGGATAACTAAATAGACAGTTATGCTGTTTATTCCATCTAGCTACAATGCTCCACACTTTGTATATATATTTATATATTGATGTGTATGTATGTATATCCACTGCTCTTATTTATATCTTCCGTATCTTCTAAATTGTTGCTCTGAGTGTTGCTATCCCTGTGCTGTTGCAATCCTGGAATTTCCCCATTGTGGGACTAATAAAGGCTTATCTTATCTTATAAAAGTGAAGGATTGTCTTATCTGGAAATAAAAACCAAAGCAAGAATGAAGCAACAACTACAACTAGAAATTTTACATTTGACACTTATTTGTGAATATTTGTTGTGTTCCTGCAAATTAAAAATGTGCAAATGCTTCCAGCTTGTACAAAACATCAATATTTCATTGTGCCAGTGCCCTCTAGTGGTCATGTATGTTATGACCATAAATGGCCTGTGACCATTAACCAAAAGTCTGAACATTCAGTCGTTGTTATTCACCCTTTCAGCCGTGTCACCTTGCAGATGATGGAGAGTCATCTATAAATGTGGAGAATGAAAATGATCAACACAATCTCTCAGGCAGGAAATGGAGCAAAGACGTGAACGTTTAAAAGACTGCAACATTTTTACTGACCTCTGCTGTCATCTGAGGAGGAATCTGGTCTGGGCTTAGATGTTCTCGTGTTGAGCACTGGCATTTTCTGCCAAGACAAAAAAGCGGGAAAAAAGAAGTAACTTTTATAATATCTTCTAGTTTTGTTATTTGTCATCTTCACACAGGACTTATAACGGTCACAGAAGCATGTATGTGTCTAAACATATATGTATTGTACACAAGCTGAAAGAAAAGTTTTGGTGTTGCATTTAGTAACTGTTGCTGTGAAAGTCATGTGGGTTCTCAGGTCCATTGTGGCAACAGTCGCTTTGTCTCCACAACAGCTGCACCGCCACATTTATGCAACCATCTGTGCTCAGACATTGTTCTTCTCTTTATGCAGCAACTCCAGCTACACATTAAAACATATAGATATTCTCTTTAGGAAGAATTAATTTGATGGATCTTGTGTCTGTCCGACCCCAATATACTGTAGACAACTGGCTATAAGGCAGCATAACAGACTTTAAAACTGATAAAAAGCATCTTCAGCAAAGAGTGATAAAACATTAGTGAGTGTAGTGTCAGAATGGTATTTCAGATTTTCATGTCAAATTACTTTTTCTTTCATTCATTCAGCAACGAGACAAAATGCTTTCACCACACAATGTGCTGTTTTGTTTATGTTTAAGTTTTCCAAGCCCAGAAATGCTGGATTTAATTTTTAAAATATTTAACCTATGTATAGGCCATTGTTTGCATCAGTTTCATCACTGTGACCATGAACTTAATTCCCATCATCACCACTTCCTCCTAACACTGAACCATATACTAACCAGTCCAGCTGTGTAATAAAGCACACAGTCCAAAGGATTTGTATAATACTTTCTGGACCTTTTGTATTGAGCTGTTAATTGATACTGCCTCAATTTTTGTGTCCTGACTCTGGAGTTACATCAACATTATCTGCAAACTTCTTTCTGTCTTTTTCTTTAATTCAATAATACAAACACCAATGGTTAAAACGCCTGAATTTAACCTGTGCAATCTATACCACAAATGATATTCAATTTACTTTATGATTTTGAGTTTTTGGCTGACAGAAGTCTCTCAATATGAAATCATTTGTTGTAATTTATGTAAACACTGATATCCACAGTTTCACCCAGTTCTGTACATTGTAGGTCAGTCTCTTTTTATAACTGTTCTGCATCATAACAGAAAAACCGCTACACTCATGATTTCATATCTACATCTTTGGAGTCCAAGCATTTTACTCACCTGCAGAGGCAGACAGCTGAAGTGATGGTAAATAGTAGCAGCCCGAATGCAAGTGGGAGAATAATATTTAAATGTTCCGATAATGAACTTTTTCCTGGATAGAATCAGATTAGAATGATATTGCAGCTGTACTATGGTTTTACATTATTATTCCCACTAAGGTCTCTACCTACCTGGGAGTTTTTCAGACACAGTTAAGTCCATCTAATCCTGTGTAGGCCGTCTGTATCAGTTACTTCACATGTATAAGAAATCAAGTCCTGCTACCCACTCCCCACTCCACCGACACCCCCCCCCACTCCCAACACACAGCCCCCCATCCTGACCCTGACCAAGACCCAGGTGAGGACGGAGCTGAGGAAGATCAAGGCGAGGAAGGCGTTGGGACCGGACGGCATCAGCGCAAAGCTCCTCAAGTCCTGTGCAGACCAGCTGTGTGGGATTGTGACGTATATCTTCAACATGAGCCTGAAAC
This sequence comes from Pholidichthys leucotaenia, assembly GCA_020510985.1. Lineage (NCBI taxonomy): Eukaryota > Metazoa > Chordata > Actinopteri > Cichliformes > Pholidichthyidae > Pholidichthys > Pholidichthys leucotaenia. Next base: position 71,915,172 of record CM035843.1, read on the forward strand.
TGGGGAGGGTACCACAGCTGTGGAAAACATCTTGTGTGGTACCTGTACCAAAAACTTCCCACCCCAAAGACCTGAACAGCTTCACACCGGTGGCCTTGACGTCCCACTTGATGAAGACCCTGGAGAGACTGCTCCTTGCTCATCTCCGCCCCCTGGTGGAACCAGCGATGGATCCACTCCAGTTCGCCTACCAGCATGGCATTGGGGTGGAGGATGCGGTGATCTTCCTCCTTCACCGTTCTCTGTCCCACCTGGAGAAGCCCGGGAATATGGTGAGGATCATGTTCTTTGACTTCTCCAGTGCTTTCAACACCATCCAACCGATGATCCTGAAGGACAAGCTGCTGCGCGCAGGGGTGGACCAGCACCTGTCATCATGGATCCTGGACTACCTCACGAACCGGCCTCAGTTTGTGAGAACCCGGGACTGTGTTTCCGACACGATCATCAGTAGCACGGGGGCCCCCCAGGGAACGGTGCTGGCTCCCTTCCTGTTCACTCTTTATACTGCGGACTTCTCACACAACACAACACATTGCCATCTACAGAAGTTCTCTGATGACTCTGCGATCGTTGGTCTCATCTCCAGCGGAGATGAAGCTGAGTACAGAGGGCTTATCCAGGACTTTGTGGACTGGTGCCATCGGAACTGCCTCCAGATCAACGCGAGGAAAACTAAGGAGCTGGTGGTGGACTGCCGCAGGCATGGGCAGCCCCTCACAGCACCAGTAAATATACAGGGAACAGACATCGAGATGGTGACATCCTACAAGTACCTGGGTATTCATCTGAACAATAAACTAGACTGGTCACACAATACTGACGCACTCTACAAGAAGGGACAGCGCAGGCTGTTCCTGCTGAGGAGACTCAGGTCTTTTGGTGTACAAGGGGCGCTGCTGAAGTCATTCTATGACACGGTGGTGGCATCAGCCATCACTTTTGGAGTGGTCTGCTGGGGCAGTGGCATTACTGCAGCCGATAGGAAGAGACTGAACAAACTGATTAAGAAAGCTAGCTCTGTCCTGGGGCAACGCCTTGATCCGATGGAGGAGATAGGAGAGAGAAGGACGGTGGCTAAACTGTCATCTCTGCTGGAGTCCGAGTTCCACCCTATGCAGGACATACTGGATGCACTGAGGAGCTCATTTAGCAGCAGACTACATCATCCCAGGTGCACAACCGAGAGGTTTCGTAGGTCCTTCCTACCAACGGCTGTCAGACTGTACAACCTAAGCAGGGCTGCTCGCAGAGATAGCAAAAAGACGTAACAAACTAATAGTTTTTTTTTTGTTTTTTTTTGAATGCAAAAGATGCAATAGACTTACACAATGGTCCTCTCCGGCATACAACTAGGAACATACCGGTCGCTATGGAGGGTGAGAATATGTATGGGCACATAATCATACCATGTAGGATAACTAAATAGACGGTTATGCTGTTTCATCCCACCTAGCAACAATGCTCTGCACTGTGTGTGTTTATATATTTACATATTTATTCCATCTAGCTACAATGCTCTGCACTGGGTGTGTTTATATATCTATATATTTATTCCATCTAGCTACAATGCTCAGCACTGGGTGTGTTTATATTTATATATCTATATATTTATTCCATCTAGCTACAATGCTCCGCACTGTGTTTTTATATATCTACATATTATTCCATCTAGCTACATTGCTCCGCACTGTGTGTGTTTATATACTTGCATATTTATTCCACCTAGCTGCAATGCTCCATACTGTGGGTGTTTATATATTTACATATTTATTCCATCTAGCTACAATGCTCTGCACTGTGTGTTCATATATTCATATATTTATTCCATCCAGCTACAATGCTCTGCACTGTGTGTCTGTGTGTGTGTGTGTGTGTATATATATATTTTATAGTAATATGTACATATGTATATTAGCTGCTCTTGCTTGCTTGTTTTTTTTGTTTTTTTTTCTTGCCTTCTGATTGTTGCTCTGAGTGTTGCTATCCCTGTGCTGTTGCAATCCTGGAATTTCCCCGTTGTGGGACTAATAAAGGCTTATCTTATCTTATCTTATCTTATAATTTCCCTCATCATCATGTTGAGCACTAAAAATAGTTAGCTTTGTAGGTAAGCCAGGCTCTATTTTCAGTCTGTGAGACAAGAAATTTGAAATAGTCTCTTTATGGGCAGGGTCATATGTAAAGAAAGATTTGTTTTTAATCCATTTAATCAGTGTAGCATTCTTCTCCTCCTTTGATATGTTGCAAGTGAACACGACCTGGTCTCCTCTGAACACTTTCATCATGATGTGCTCATTTCTTGGAGTTTCTAAAAGTTAAAGAAAACAATTAACCACTATGAAATTCATGCAATTAGATAATTAAGTTTAAAAAAATCTACACTGTACCTGCGAAGACATGACACATCAGCACCATTTGAGCGGTGAACACTGCTGCTCTGTTACAGCTGAACATCGTGACTAACACACTACAACTTTACCTGCAGCTTAAAATGAACTTGAGGAGGAGACTGAGGACAGGAAGTGGTTGGTTGCTGTTCTGGTGAACTCAACTTCTTTTAAAAAGTGTCTATTTAACAACAAATTCAGACAGCAGCATGTTCCTAAAAGTGAAATGAGGGATGCAAAATGTAAACTGGAAATAGCTGTCTGTCGTTTAGTAACTCAAAATGAAATGGATGACTCCGAGATGTGCTGTTAGGAGCCAGTTTTCCAGGAAGATCACAGGAATATCAAATCTGTCACACTTGACCCACACGGTGTGCAGATTGAGTGCCTCCTCACATTTGTGCATCAACTTACAAACATGATACCAATGATTTTGTCACAGTGTGCAGGTTGTGATTTAATTAGAAATGCTCCTAAATGTGTTGGTTCCCCTTTTTATCCAAGAAACCTCTTTGAGGTCGTCTGCCAGTCTTCAAAAGGGATACTAATATATCACCTACGGGAGCATAGTGTCTCATCTAACCACATTGTGTCAATTAAAACTGCTGAACAGACAACTTCCTGACTTCTTTGTGCTGTGGTCTTGTAGATGCATGGATATTTTAACATCATGTTAACATGCCCTCTATAGATCAACACCCCACCATTTCATCAACATAACTGTGCATGCATTTACAAAAATAATGTGTGAACGCCATGGTGCTTTAAATAATTTAAGAGCTTCATTAAACTTTGCAGCTTTGACAAAGAATTCATACTAATTACAATAGTCCTGCAGTATACTGCAGCACTAGAATACCTGAAACTACAATTAAATTTTACACAGTCAAGTTTAAGTTTATGTAGGCCATTGATATGATTCGTTGTCTTTATCTCCATTATGATTTGCATAATGAGGGACTACCACTATATAAGATGTCTTTCATTTCCTATATTCATGCCCACACAAACCAAACCGAATTTTCAACGAGAACCAGAACAGGAAGCTCTTTTCTATAGGTGTCAGAATTAACTTTAAAGTCCATGTACTGTCTCTAACTCTTTAGATTAGCAAAGATGTATTGTGGAGCACAAACATACCAATGTCACAGGGATGCAGATTGAGCCTTTTATTATGTAATTGCATCTATTTGTTAATTATGGTGTCAGTCATTATGCTTATACTGTATGGTGGAACACTATAATAAAAACAACTGCAAACTAAATGTTGAAAGACAGGAAAACTTTCATAACACGTAACAAAATACGACATCATTCTAAGTACAAACACTTAAACTTAACACCTAGATTGGCACAGAGCATGGAGGGAGATTCAATGAAGTCAACTCCAATGATGTCGCTCTTAAAAGAGCATGGAAACATTATTATTATTACTTCCGCCAAGGAAGGACCGAGGGAATGTTTTTAGTGGCGTTGGTTGGTTGGTTTGTCTTTTAGCAACATAACTCAAAAAGTTATGAACAGATTTTGATGAAATTTTCAGGAAAAGTGTGTAGCAGCATGGGGAACAGATGATTAGATTATGGTGGGGATTCGGCTCACGATCTGTGTGCAGGGATTTTTGAATATTATTTTTATACAGTCGTGAAAAAATTTGGACACCTCTTTAAATATTCAGTTCTTTGTTAAGAAATGTTCACATATCTATGTCTAACCTTGTTTTTGCTTTTATTTGCTTTTTTTTCACATTTATTTTATCCATTGTAAGTTTGAATGAATGTGGGGGTGTCCTAACAAAGATGGGGGGTGTCCTAATTTATTCCTCACTATTTCTTAAGAATCACATTTTACAGAAAATTTGAAAAAATAAAGTCTTTAATTCATTTTTAATTGCTTAGTTGTAGTACGTGAATCTCCCAGTATTTTTAACAGTGATATTAAATATCCATATGTCCAAATATGTTTAAAAAAACCACACAGGCTGATACAGGGTGTCCTAATTTTTTCACGACTGTATATTAATATGGCGTTTTTCATGTATTGCCCCTTTAAGACGTGTCCACTGAGTTACCCCATAGGACCACATGCCTCGGCAACCCAGAAGCCAAACACTGCAGAAAAAGTATGAGGGGACGTGTCCACCAAACTCATTTTTCCTGCTGTGAGCGACTATTTTCGATTCCTTCTCTATGTAGTCCAGCGTTTACAGCGCTGAGCGCCCTCGGCACTGAAACGCTTTGAGCAGTGGACGCTTTTTGTCGCGGTCCTCAGGGCTGAAAAAAGTTCAACTTGTCACACTACTGTACAGCTGCACTCATCAATGTCAGACCTTTCTAAGCAGCCAATCAGAATTAAGGAAGGGCGGGACATAGGACACCAGTACAGCAGGATGAGAATGGGAGGTGACGTGGAGGAGGTGGAGGCTGAACTTTGCTGCATCAAACAGCCCTGTACTCTTTGATCTGACACTAAAAGGATATCATGGTCAAAATTTGAAAGCAAACGCTTGGAGGAACATGTCCGCATCTGTCAGAGTGCTAGGTGAGTGTTTGTGCCTTTTTCATGGTCATATTTCTTACAAGTTTGTTGCTGTAGATAATACGGATACTATGTGAATTTGTAGTTGATAATTGCAAAAAAATGGTCTGATACCACATTATTGTGTAATATTGCTTAGTAATTATGAACCTTGTCAATAAACCGTAATGGAGAAGAGGGGAGGAAAAAAAAATGAAAACCAACCTGAAAGATTCAATAAACCATGATGTTGATTTAAGGTGGAATTGCCCAGCCCCAATGTATAGTCAATACAAATATGACAGTCTTGTTATTATTATTATTATTATTATTATTATTATGTCGTGGACCCCGAGTTACCAGCGGTATCGGAGAGGAGCGGTCGGGCCATGGTTTGTGGGACCGGCTGGTTCCGAGAGTGGTGGATGATGCAGTATGGAACGAATCTTGGTCTAGTATTCTGGGAAATGAACAGGACCAATCCCACTCAGGGCCATCGCGGGAGGGTTCTGGTGCCAGGGCCCAAGTTACCCTGGATGAGGGATCTGGGTGGCACAGTGGAACGCCTGTGATGGCGGGTGGAGCCGAAAGGATGGCTCTCTCTTTCAGCTGTCCAATGACTCATGGAGACGTGCCAACGAGGAGAAGGAGGTGTTGGGGCTCCGACGTGGTTCATCTCCTGGGGTGAAGCGAAGAAGAAGCTCTGGACGGGACCTGTGGAATGGGTCTCCGGAGGGTGGTTTCTCCATCGGGACTGTGTGGTAGTAGGGGGGGCAATGGGTTATGTTGAATGTTATGATATGAATTGCCCGAGCCACATAGCCTATATGTTCCACACATAGTTAATATGTGAATTGCTCTAGTTGGTTTAAAAAAAAAAAAGAAAAAACAAAATGATGATTGTCTTAACGTGTTTAATACATGGTTGATGTGTGGTTGGCCCAAGGTACGAGTTAATTATAGCGTTGTGTTTAACACATGAAGTTGCTGAGAGGGCTGTCCAGGTTTTGAGGTGTTCATAGCATGACGTGGGTGTGGATATTGACATATGTGTTTTGAATTCATGTTTAAGGGTTTATCCTGTTTGTATTTATGTTTACGGGATTGTTTGATGTTAAAAGTAATAACACGGCAGGGTTTTTCATTTCTCGTCGGCCTCCGTCGGTCTATGATGACCATGGAAGAGAATCCTAAACGTCTACTCTGCTGGAACAGCACCACCTGTGGCTGAACAGGCCGATGCGCGAATGGCAGTCCCTGTCACACAGGTCACACTTGTGGGTGGTCTCCGTGCTGCTGGGTCTGTGGCGGTTCTTCCTGCGGGTCCTTTTTTCATCTGCTGCAGCAGTCAGTCTCTTTTCACCCGCCTTGAGCTGTCTGGTCAGGGTGCCTCTCCATTTGGAGCGGTCCGTTGCAAGGTCCTCCCAGCGCTCTGTGTTGATCTCCAGGGCCTTCATGTCTCTCTTGCAGACGTCTCTAAAGCGCAGCTGTGGGCGGCCAACGTCTCTCCTGCCAGTCGCCAGTTCTCCTTAGAGGACGTCTTTGAGGATTCTGCCATCCTCCATACGGTGAACGTGGCCTAGCCAGCGGAGCCTGTGCTGCCTGAGTAGAGTGAACATGGAGGGAAAGCTGGCGCAGGACAGAACTTCTGTGTTGGGCACTTTGTCCTGCCAAGATATGTCCAGGATGTGGCGAATGCAGCACAAGTGGAAGGAGTTCAGTCTCTTTTCCTGCCGGGCATATGTTGTCCACATCTCACTCCCATAGAGCAGTGTGCTGATGACGCAGGCGTTGTACACTGCCATCTTCGTCTTGATAGAGAGTTTGGGATTCTCCCACTCTCGTGTGGTGAGGCGAGCGAGTGTGAAGGCTGATTTTCCAATCCTCTTGTCGATCTCTGTATCAAGGGAGAGGTTGTTGCTGATCGTGGACCCCAGGTACGTGAACTGATTCACGACCTCCAGCTCATAGTCGTCGATGGTGATGGTTGGTGGTGCTTCCGTGCCTTGCGCCAAGACGTTAGTCTTCTTCAGGCTGATGGTAAGCCCGAAGTCCTTGCATGCCTGGGAGAAGCGGTCCATCAGGGTCTGAAGCTTCTGCTGTGTGTGGGTTGCGACTGCAGCGTCGTCTGCGAACAGCATGTCTCTGATTAGAGCCTCGTGTACTTTGGTTCTGGCTTTCAGGCGGGCGAGGTTGAAAAGCCTGCCGTCAGATCTTGTGTGCAGGTAGATTCCCTCTGTTGCTGTGCTGAAGGCATGCCTCAGGAGCATAGCAAAGAAAATCCTAAAGAGGGTTGGTGCAAGTACACAGCCCTGTTTCACTCTGCTGCGCATGTTGAATGGCTCTGAGACGTTGCCGTCGTGCTGCACTATCCCCTGCATGTTGGTGTGAAACGATTCGATGAGGCTTTGCAACTTTGGTGGGCATCCTATCTTTGGCAGGATCTTGAAAAGGCCCTCTCTGCTGACCAGATCAAACGCTTTGGTGAGGTCGATGAAGGCAACGTACAGGGGCATGTTCTGTTCTCTGCATTTTTCCTGGAGTTGGTGGATGGAGAATATCATGTCTACCGTCGATCGCTCAGCGCGGAAGTCACATTGAGACTCGGGGTAGACACGTTCGGCAAGCTTCTGTAGACGAACGAGAACAACTCGTGCATAGACTTTGCCAACAACGCTGAGGAGGGAGATGCCCCTGTAGTTGTTGCAGTCGCTTCTCTCCCCTTTGTTTTTGTAGAGGGTGATGATCTTGGCGTCCCTCATGTCCTGTGGTACGGCACCTTCCTTCCAGCACTGGCAGAGGACGTCATGCAATGGCAGCAGTAGGGCGGTCTTGCAGTGCTTGATCAGGTCGGGGGGTATGCCGTCGTTACCGGGTGCCTTGCTAGCGGCCAAGCTATCAATGGCCTTGCTGAGTTCGTCGATGGTTGGCTCGGCGTCAAGTTCATCCATGGATGGCAGGCAGCCGATGGCATCAAGGGCTGACGGTGTCACGGTGTTTTGTCTGGAGTAGAGGTCGGAGTAGTGTTTCACCCATCTCTCCATCTGCTTGTTCTTTTCTGTGATCATCTCCCTAGTGGATCTTGGTTTTCCAAGATGGCGCCCACAGCGGTCGCCATGGTGCTTCGCTGCCCTTTAATTTTATAATTTGTTTGTTTTTGTTTATTGATTGTGCATCTGCCGGTTCATACACCCGTGAAGAGTTATTAAATATCAGGACTCTTACTCCCACGGACCTTCTCCCAATTTTCTTAGCTCCTGCCGCCGATCTGATCCATTGTTTGGCTCAAAGAGTAAGACGGCGGAAAAGAGGAAGGCGAGGGGGGATTCTCGCTCGGCTGCGAAGGAGAGGCACGCGAACAGCCTTGCCTGGCATATTTCTATCCAATGCCAATTCTCTCTTGAACAAGGTAGAAGAATTAAGACTGCTGATGCGATTTAAGGACCTCACTTCCTCGTCTGTCATCTGTTTCTCTGAGACCTGGCTTAAATGGAACATTCCAGATAGCGCGATCAGCCTCGAGGGATTTCAGCTGATTCGTGCTGATCGCGTGACAGAACTCTCCGGTAAGTCTATTGGAAGAGGAGTGTGCTTCTATATTAACAACAGCTGGTGCTCTGATGTAACGGTGATTTCCAAACACTGTTCTCCCGCCCTGGAATTTCTTTTTATTAACTGCAAGCCATTTTATTCCCCGCGGGAGTTCACCTCATTCATCCTCGTCGCTGTGTACGTCCCTCCCGACGCGGACACGCGCGAAGCTCAGCGCGTGCTCGCGGATCACATCCAACTCACGGAGCGCAACTTTCCAGACTCTCTGGTTATTGTGGTGGGCGATTTTAACCAGAGCAATCTGAGTCACGAGCTCCCCCGCTACAAACAGTTTATTAAATGTCCAACCAGAGGAAATAACACGCTGGATCACTGTTACACTACAGTGAAGGACGCTTATCGTGCTGTTCCCCGCGCTGAGCTGGGACTATCTGATCACGTGATGGTCCACCTCATCCCCACATACAGACAGAGACTGAAATTCACTAAACCTGTTGTGACCACCACGAAGAAATTGACCAGTGAAGCTGGAGAGAAACTGAACACATGCATGGAAATAACTGACTGGGGCATGTTTAAAGGAGCCACACATGATCTTAATGAGTACACAGACACTGTGAATTCATATATCAACTTCTGTGAGGAGAACATTCTTCCATCGCGCACCAGGGTGAGGTACTCTAACGACAAACCCTGGTTCACGGCCAAGCTCAGACAGATCAGGAAGGAGAAGGAAGCAGCGTTGAAAAGTGGAGACAGGGACTGCTACAGAGAGGTCAAATATTGGTTTAACAGAGAGCTGAGGAGAGCTAAATCTGTGTATTCTGAGAGACTCCAGCAGCAGTTCACTGCTAATGACTCGGCTTCTGTGTGGAGAGGACTGAGGCAAATCACCAACTATCGGCCTCAGGCTTCTAAAGGTCAGGATGACAAAGCCCTTTGTCAAAAACTGTCTCAACATTACGCTCGTTTTGACACCTCGTCAGCTGTGTCCAACTCACCCACTCCACCCAGCTCCACTGCTTCCTCAGCCCCTAATTCATCAAAAGCGGTCCCCCCCCCTCCTCCTCCTCCTCCTCCTCCTCCTCCTCCCCCTCCCCCCCTGCCCTTGTCATCAGTGAGCAGGACATGCACAGACAGTTCTCCAGACTGAACCCGCGCAAGGCCCCCGGGCCGGACGGTGTGTCTCCCTCCACCCTGAGACACTGTGCGAAAGACCTGGCTCCTGTCTTCACAAACATTTTTAACACCTCCCTTAAGCAATGTCACGTGCCGACCTGCCTCAAATCCTCCACCATCATCCCTGTCCCCAAGAAGCCACGGATTACTGGACTTAACGACTACAGACCTGTAGCGCTCACCTCTGTAGTCATGAAGTCCTTTGAGCGGCTGGTCCTGTCTCACCTCAAGTCCATCACCACACCCCTCCTAGACCCGCTGCAGTTTGCCTACCATGCTAACAGGTCTGTGGACGACGCAGTCAACCTGGCCCTCCACTCCATCCTGCAGCACCTGGACTCCCCGGGAACCTATGCCAGGATTCTGTTTGTGGACTTCAGTTCCGCATTCAACACCATCCGCCCCGATCTGCTCCAGGACAAGCTGTCCCTGCTCAACGTGCCTGACTCCCTCTGCAGGTGGATCACCGACTTCCTGACGGACCGGAGGCAGCATGTGCGGCTGGGGAAGTCTGTCTCGGACCCTGTTAGCATCAGCATAGGATCACCCCAGGGCTGTGTACTTTCCCCCCTACTCTTCTCCCTTTATACCAACTCCTGCCCCTCCTCCCACCAGTCTGTTAAGCTGATTAAGTTTGCGGACGACACCACCCTCATTGGGCTCATCTCCAACGGTGACGAGTCCGTCTACAGGAAAGAGGTGACCCAGCTGGTGTCCTGGTGCAGCCATAACAACCTGCAGCTGAACGCTCTGAAGACAGCGGAGATGATTGTGGACTTCAGGAAAGTCACAACCCCCCTGCCCCCCTCACCATCACAGGCTCTCGCATCACCATTGCAAATTCCTTCCGCTTCTTGGGCACCACCATCACCCGGGACCTCAAATGGGAGCCAACCATCAGCTCCCTCATCAAAAAGGCCCAGCAGAGGATGTTCTTTCTGCGGCAGCTGAGGAAGCTCAAGCTACCCACCAAGATGTTAGTGCAGTTCTACACGGCCATCATCGAGTCCATCCTCACCTCCTCCATAACTGTGTGGTATGCAGGAGCCACTGCCAGGGACAGACTAAGGCTGCAGCGCGTCGTGCTTACTGCTGAGAAGGTGATCGGCTGCAAGCTCCCATCTCTCCAGGACCTGTACATCTCCAGGACCAGGAGGCGTGCTGGCCGGATCATAGCCGATCCTTCACACCCTGGTCACGTACTGTTTGCCCCCCTCCCCTCAGGTAGAAGACTTCGGTCCATTCGGACTAAAACCTCCCAGCACATGAACAGCTTTTTCCCCTCTGCTGAACATTAAGTGACTTATTGACTCTCGTGCACTATGTACAGCAGTTCAACCAGACTCATGTCATTCATCACTGTTTTTTCTGTTGCATTATCAACTGCACTGTGGTACCCCATATTATCTTACTTGCTAATTTTTTTTAAACTGCCTTGACTAGTACTACTCATTATTACTTTTATTATTATTATTATTACTTATTTTTCTACACTTATTGCACGTTTTTAGTCCTTTAGTTTTTTAGTTTATCTCTTTATCTCATCATGTTTTTAATGTTGCAGCATGGCACCGAGACAAATTCCTAGTTTGTGTACTACATGAACAATGGCAATAAATCTGATTCTGATTCTGATTCTGATTCTGATTCTGGAGGATTTGAGGGGGGCCGTCTTGCTCTGAGCCGGACCAAGTGCTTTCTTGATGCCATCGTACATACCACAGATGTTCCCTGTTATAAGATAGATAAAATAAGATAAGCCTTTATTAGTCCCACAATGGGGAAATTCCAGGATTGCAACAGCACAGGGACAGCAACACTCAGAGCAACAATCAGAAGGCAAGGGAAAAAAAAAAGGCAAGCAAGCAAGAGCAGCTAATATACATATGTACATATTACTATAAATATATATATATATATATATATATACACAGACACACAGTGTAGAGCATTGTAGCTGGATGGGATAAATATATGAGTATATAAACACAGTACGGAGCATTGCAGCTAGATGGAATAAATATGTAAATATATAAACACACAGTGCGGAGCAATGTCGCTAAATGGAATAATATGTAGATATACACTACCGTTCAAAAGTTTGGGGTCACCCAGACAATTATTTTGGTTTTCCATGAAAAGTTACACTTATTTACCACCATGAGTTGTAAAATGAATAGAAAATATAGTCAAGACATTGACAAGGTTAGAAATAATGATTTGTATTTGAAATAATAATTTTTTCCAGATACTCAACTTGTTCAAAGGAAAGTCAGTTTTATAGCTTCTCTCACCAGCTAAACTGTTTTCAGCTGTGCTAACATGATTCCACAAGGGTTTTCTAATCATCCATTAGCCTTCCGACGCAATGAGCAAACACATTGTACCATTAGAACACTGGAGTGATAGTTGCTGGAAATGGGCCTCTATACACCTATGTAGATATTGCACCAAAAACCAGACATTTGCAGCTAGAATAGTCATTTACCACATTAGCAATGTATATTAGATATTAGAGTGTATTTCTGATTAGTTTAAAGTTATCTTCATTGAAAAAACAGTGCTTTTCTTTCAAAAATAAGGAAATTTCTAAGTGACCCCAAACTTTTGAACGGTAGTGTATAAACACAGTACGGAGCATTGCAGCTAAGTGGAAAAAATATGTAAATATATAAACACACAGTGCGGAGCAATGTAGCTAGATGGAATAATATGTAGATATATAAACACACAGTGTGGAGCATTGTAGCTAGATGGAATGAATTTATAGATATATAAATTAAACATAAACATAAACACACCCAGTGCGGAGCATTGTAGCTAGATGGAATAAATATGTAAATGTATAAACACACACAGTGCAGAGCATTGTTGCTAGATGGGATGAAACAGCACAACCGTCTACTTAGTTATCTTACATGGTATGATTATGTGCCCATACATATTCTCACCCTCCGTAGCTACCGGTATTTTCTTAGTTGTATGCCGGAGGGGACCATTGTGTAAGTCTATTGCATCTTTTGCATTCAAAAAACTATTAGGTTGTTACGTCTTTTTGCTATCTCTGCGAGCAGCCCTGCTTAGGTTGTACAGTCTGACAGCTGTTGGTAGGAAGGACCTGTGAAACCTCTCGGTTGTGCACCTGGGATGATGTAGTCTGCTGCTAAATGAGCTCCTCAGTGCATTCAGTATGTCCTGCATAGGGTGGAACTCGGACTCCAGCAGAGATGACAGGTTTAGCCACCGTCCTTCTCTCTCCTATCTCCTCCACCGGATCAAGGCGCTGCCCCAGGACAGAGCTAGCTTTCTTGATCAGTTTGTTCAGTCTCTTCCTATCGGCTGCAGTAATGCCACTGCCCCAGCAGACCACTCCAAAAGTGATGGCTGATGCCACCACCGTGTCATAGAATGTCTTCAGCAGCGCCCCTTGTACACCAAAAGACCTGAGTCTCCTCAGTAGGAACAGCCTGCGCTGTCCCTTCTTGTAGAGGGCGTCAGTATTGTGTGACCAGTCTAGTTTATTGTTCAGATGAACACCCAGGTACTTGTAGGATGTCACCATCTCAACAGGAAAGGAGCCAACACCGTTCCCTGGGGGGCCCCCGTGCTACTGATGATCGTGTTGGACACACAGTCCCGGGTTCTCACAAACTGAGGCCGGTTCTTGAGGTAGTCCAGGATCCATGATGACAGGTGCTTGTCCACCCCTGCGCGCAGCAGCTTGTCCTTCAGGATCATCGGTTGGATGGTGTTGAAAGCACTGGAGAAGTCAAAGAACATGATTCTCACCACATTCCCGGGCTTCTCCAGGTGGGACAGAGAACGGTGAAGGAGGAAGATCACCGCATCCTCCACCCCAATGCCATGCTGGTAGGCGAACTGGAGTGGATCCATCGCTGGTTCCACCAGGGGGCGGAGGTGAGCAAGGAGCAGTCTCTCCAGGGTCTTCATCAAGTGGGACGTCAAGGCCACCGGTCTGTAGCTGTTCAGGTCTTTGGGGTGGGAAGTTTTTGGTACAGGTACCACACAAGATGTTTTCCACAGCTGTGGTACCCTCCCCAGCTTCAGGCTCAGGTTGAAGATGTACGTAACAATCCCACACAGCTGGTCTGCACAGGACTTGAGGAGCTTTGCGCTGATGCCGTCCGGTCCCGACGCCTTCCTCGCCTTGATCTTCCTCAGCTCCGTCCTCACCTGGGTCCTGGTCAGGGTCAGGATGGGGGGCTGTGTGTTGGGAGTGGGGGGGTGTTGGTGGAGTGGGGAGTGGGCAGCAGGACTTGATGTCTTTACAGGCAGCAGTGGTTGTTGTGCAGTCAGGGGGGAGGGAAGTTGGTCAAACCTATTGAAAAACAAATTCAGATTGTTCGCCCACTCCCTGCCCCCCATGGCCTGGGGGGAGGTATTCTGGAGCCCAGAGATGGTTTTGAGGTTTCTCCAGACCCCGCTGATGTCGCTCTGTTGCAGCTTGTCCTCCATCTTCCTCCTGAAGCTGTCCTTGCCTTCTCTGATCTTTCTCCTCAGCTCCCTCTGTACGGACTTCAGCATCTCCCTGTTCCCCGACCTGAAGATCCTCTTCTTCTCTCTCAGAAGTGTTTTAATCTCAGGGTTGATCCAGGGTTTGTTGTTTGAGCAACACCGTATGGTCGTGGTGGGAACGGATTATGGCAGTGGTTTGAATGTCTTGGGATTGTTTGATGTTAAAAGTAGGAACACGGCAGGGTTTTTCATTTCATTGACTGTATATAATAATAAAGATGGCAAAATAATCCATCTAGACGTATGGGGGTGGGACAGTAGTCCACCTGTCCCCCTCTAGTTTTAGTTATTTGTGTGCATGGATAGGCCTTAATTATTCTGTTTTTCAGTGTGTGATTCTGGTTATAAATGTGGGAGGGCCTAAATGGAGTGTGTGTGTGTTTTGGACTTTTCTGAAGGGGGGGGGGTGTGATGTTGTGGGCTCATGGAGTGGGACTTCTCCACCCAGAGAAGGCGGCAGCTGGGGAAGGGGGGAACAATGGACCGAAAGAGGAGGTGTCACTGGGGGTGATCAGACGAGATAGTAAGGACTATAACACCCCCCCCCCGCCCGGGGGGAGAAGAGTAAATGCCAGAGCCTCTGGAAAAAGAAGGGTGTGAGAGTAGCACCGGCGTTATTTCATGTTAATGTGCCACACAGGCTTTGTTCTAGACACAATGTATGATGGTCAGAAGTTTCGGGTCTCAATGCATGGTATTAAAGATATAAAAGTGGAATGTACAGAGACCCGGGACTCGCTTTTGCTGTACTTTGTGTTGGAGAAAGAAGAAAAAATGTATATCGTGATATATATCGCTATCGTGATACAAGTTGACTTATATCATGATGTGAAATTTTTGTCATATCACACAGCCCTGGGTTCTATATATACAGTATAGGGCTGTCACTATAACCTCGCTACTGACGAGCTGACCACACAGGTTGCCAAGCAACCATAATAGCTGCAGCTGGTTTGTCCTATGTTTTTCATGTGAATGTGCACCCCCCCCCCCCCCCACACACACACATAAATTTTGTTTTTCTGTAAATCTGCAGCTCTTTGACTGGCTGTTCCCGATGTTATGACCTCAGCTGGAGATGACACCGAGTTAAGTTTAGGTGCCTGTATTTTAAACAAATTATAAGCTAAAAAGGTTGGCAGATTTTTTTTCCCCCGACTGCTCTCCCTCCCACCAGCTGAGGCTGTTTGTGTCTGTTCATCAGTGTAGGATATTTTCCTCTGGAATACTTGAAAACAACAGACTCCGTGTTGGAAACTCTGCAGAGGGGCTCTTTCTCTACCCACAACACCGGGCAGGAAGCTCCAGCGGTCACATCTGCCCCGGCTTCACGGAGCCCCGTCACTGCAGTGTGGGTGAGCAGTTTCAGCTATTCAACTGTACATTAATTTGAGGATATTCTCCAACCTATTAATTATTTTGTTGCCGCTCTTCACAAATTAACTACAACCCTTTAATTCGTTTTTAAAATGCATGCCTCCGACGGCAGGCTGCTGTGGCAGTCGGAAAGTTGGTGACAGAAAAACTTATTAGAAATAAATTTAAATCAAACTCACCACTGCTGCTAAAAATAGTCTCTGTGCTGTTTTTAAACTGTAGCTCTCTTCTATGCTATTTTTTCTGGTGAATGTACCTTCCCCGCCCCCACATAAATTTAATATATTTTCCACACATTTACAGCTTCCTTTCAAGTAAATTTCTGAGTTTTTCCGCTTAGTCAAAAAACAGTGCGGTACATACAAAAAAAAAGGCAAAACAAGAAAAACTTACAGACCGTAGCACTCATGAGCTGGCTTGGCTCAGGAGGAAATGAGGAGGTGATCAGAGTGATGATCAGGCAGAGAATAATCCAGACAATAACCAGTTTTGGTACATGCAGTCTTGCCGCACCACCACAGTGAAAAGGCAGTGCTTCAATACATGGAAGAGGAAGAGCTGCAGGTGTGAGTCACTGAGCGAGCAGGTAACCTAATTAGCCCAACTCCTCCCAGCTGGACTGAGGGAGCACCAGACTGTGAGCAATTAGAGGGAGTGTCTGGGAAAAGGGGAGGCCCACATGAAAACAACCCAAAAATATATACAGAGAACTATCCATCCATCCATCCATCCATCTTCCACCGCTTTTCTGGAGGTCCGGGTTGCGGAGGCAGCAGTTCAAGCAGAGAAGCCCAGACTTCCCTCTCCCCAGTCACCTGCTCCAGCTCTTCAGAGAGGATACCAAGGCGTTCCCAGACCAGCTGGGAGACTTAGTCTCTCCACCGAGTCCTGGGTCTGCCCCGGGGTCTCCTCCCAGTGGGACATGCCCGAAACACCTCAAATGGGAGGCGTCCAGGACGCATCCTAATCAGATGCCCATACCACCTCAACTGACTCCATTCAATGTGGATGAGCAGCGGTTCTACCCTGAGCCTCTCCCGGATGACTGAGCTCCTCACCCTATCTCTGAGGGTGAGTCTGGCAATCCTATGGAGAAAGCTCATTTCAGCCGCTTGTATCCGCGATCTTATCCTTTCGGTCATTATCCAAAGCTCGTGACCATAGGTGAGAGTAGGAACATAGATTGACTGGTAAATCGACAGCTTTGCCTTAGAACTAAGCTCCCTCTTCACCACAACAGACCGGTACAGTGTCCACATCACTACAGATGCTGCTCCAATCCGTCTGTCAATCTGTCGCTCCATTTTCCCCTCACTCGTGAATAAGACCCCAAGATACTTAAACTCCTCCACTTGGGGCAGGAGCCTGTCCCCAACCCAGAAAGGACAATCCACCTTTTTCCAGCTGAGGACCATGGACTCGGACTTCGAGGTGCTGATTCTCATCCCAGCCGCTTCACACTCAGCGGCAAACCATCCCAGCAAGAGCTGTAGGTCATTGCTGGATGAAGCCAACAGGACAACATCATCTGCAAACAACAGAGATGAGATCCTGTGGTCACTAAGCATGACACCCTCCATTCCCTGGCTGCGCCTAGAAATCCTGTCCATAAAAGTTATGAACAGGATCGGTGACAAAGGGCAACCCTGGCGGAGTCCAACTCTCACTGGGAATGAGTCCGACCGAGTGTTGGCAATACAAACCAAACTCTCACAACGGTCGTACAGAGATTGAATAGCTTGTAACAACAAGCCCGATACCCTATACTCCCAAGCACCCCCCACAAAAAAACACGAGGGACACGGTCAAATCCCTTCTCCAAGTGTACAAAACACATGTAAACTGGTTGGGCAAACTCCCACGAACCGTCGAGAATTCTCGAGAGGGTAAAGAGCTGGTCCAAAGTGCCACGGCCAGGACGAAAACCACATTGCTCGTCCTGAATTCGAGGTTCGACCAACGGCCGGACTCTCCTCTCCAGTACCTTGGTATAGACCTTCCCAGGGAGGCTGAGGAGTGTGATCCCTCTAAAGTTGGAACACACCCTCCGGTCCCCTTTTTTGAAAAGAGGAACCACCACCCCGGTTTGCCATGTCAAAGGCACTGCCCCCAACCTCCACGCAGTGTTGCAGAGGCATGTCAACCATGACAGCCCAACAATATCTGGGGCCTTGAGGTACTCAGGGTGAATCTCGTCCACCCCTGGGGCCCGGCCACCAAGGAGATTTTTAACCACCTTGGTGACCTCAGCCTCTGTAATAGGCGAGTCCACAAACCCTGCTTCCTCTGTGGAAGGCGTATCAGTGGGATTGAGGAGATCCTCGAAGTATTCCTTCCACCTTCTGACGATGTCGCCAGTCGAAGTCAACAGCGCCCCATCCGCACCATACACAGTGTAGACAGGGAGCTGCTTTCCCCTCCTGAGCTGCCGGACATTTTCCAGAATCTCTTCGAGGATGACCAAAAGTCTTGTTCCATGGCCTCACCGAACTCCTCACATACCCGGGTTTTTGCTTCAGCAACCACCCGAGCTGCACTCCGCTTGGCCTGCCAGTACACCTCAGCTGCTTCGGGAGTCCCACAAGCCAACCAAGCTTGATAGGACTCCTTCTTCAGCTTAATGGCCCCCCTCACCACTGGTGTCCACCACTTGGTTCGGGGGTTGCCTCCACGAGATGAACCGACCACCTTGCGGCCTCAGCCAGACATTCCCAGCACACCCTAGCTATACATTTGGGTCTACCAGGTCTGAATGGCTTCCTCCCCTGACATTGGATCCAACTCACCACCAGGTTGTGATTAGTTGACAGCTCTACACCTCTCTTTACCCGAGTGTCCAAGACATATGGTCGCAGGTCTGATGACACGATAACAAAATCGATCATCAACCTGCGACCTAGGTTGTCCTGGTGCCAGGTGCACATATGGACACCCTTATGCTTGAACATGGTGTTCGTTATGGACAAACTGTGGTTAGAACAAAAGTCCAATAACTGAACACCACTCGGGTTCCGATTGGACAGGCCGTTCCTCCCATTCAACCCCCTCCAGGATTCACTGTTGTTGCCCACGTGCGCATTGAGTCCCCCAGTAGGACAATGGAGTCTCCAAGAGGAGCACCCTCCAGCACCCCAGTCACAGACTCCAAAAAGGGTGGGCACTCTTAAACATCATTTGGTACATAGGCACAAATGATGGTCAGGACCCGTTTCCCAACCCGAAGGCACAGGGAAGCAACCCTTTCATCCACCACGGAAAACTTCAATATAGAGGCAGCAAGGTGGGGGGATACAAGAATACCCACCCCTGCTTGTTGCCTCTCGCCCGGGGCAATTCCAGAAAAGGCCAAGCTCCAACCCCTCTCCAGGAGACTTGTTCCTTCACCGGAGCTGTGTGTTGAGGTGAGGCCAACTATATCTAGCCGGTATCTCTCAACCTCGTACACCAGCTCAGGCTCCTTTCCCACCAGAGAGGTGACATTCCACGTACCAAAAGCCAGTTTAGAAAGCTTGGGATCAGTCCACCAAGGTCTCCACCTTTGACCGCCACCTAATCCACAGAGCACCGGAACCCCATGATCCCTCCTGCAGGTGGTGAGCCCACTGGAGGGTGGACCCATGTAACTCCTTCGGGCTGAGCCCGGCCGGGTCCCATGGGTGGAAACCCAGCCACCAGACGCTAGCCATCAAGCTCCTCCCCCAGGCCTGGCTCCAGGGTGGGGCCCCGGTACAATACAGAGAACTAACAAAATCAAATTAATCACACATACCACACTTAAGAATAAAGTGAGGGTCTGAGCTCAGTAAAAACATGAGCTCAGACACATGACATGTACGTTCGGGGAGACAGTTTTTGGTGGACTCTTGCTCCCAGAAGAGCCTCATCCTGCCGGTCAATGCAGACAGGGTGGCAGGAGGCAGCGGTCCCAAGCTGACGGCCCCCAACGGATTCACCATCAGGACATTTGGCGAACGGACACTGACGATTTGCTTACACGGACGTAACTTCAGTGGGACTTTGTGATAGATGCTTGTTCCGACCCGATTTTAGGCGCAGATTTTTTTATGTGCTTATGGGTTGTTAGTCGATGCTGCTAATAGGAGATTAGTGGACATTGTCTCTTTTACCTCACTGCCCTGTACAGCTGGGGGAGCTGGGTCGACAACACTGGCTAACGTTATAGCTCCAGGGGGTAAGTACCAACATTTGCTCACACAGTTCCCAGCACTCACGGTCCCCACTTTTTCGTCTACAGTAATGAAACACGAGGTTGAACACTTTATAGCGACAAAATGCCCGCCGGTGTTTGTACGACCGCTGAGTTTGTGAGAGCACTACAGGAGTTTTTGGCAATGGTTAATTTTTATAACCGCTTCCTTCCCCAGGCAGCCCAGCTGATGCAGTCGTTGTATGTCATGCTTAAAAAAAAAAGAAGCCCGCGGAAACTATCGACTGGACTCCCAAGCGAGTCCAGGCTTTTACAAACACCAGAACAGTGCTGGCAGATGCTGCATTGTTAGCCCAGTCGGATCCGTCTGCACGGATGACGTTCACTGCGGACGCGTCTGATGTTGCCATGGGGCAGTGGTGGAGCAGTATGTCTCAGGTTTGTGGCAGCCGCTCTCATTTTTCAACCGAACTTTGCTCAACAACGAACGCAAATACAGCACGTTTGATAGAGAATTGCTGGCTCTCCACCTGGCGACAGTTTTGGCTACAGGGGCACGAGTTCACCGCGTTCATGGACTATAAGCTGCTGACGTACGCAATGTCCAAGGTCTCAGAACGGTGGTCGGCCCAGCACCAACAGCATTTGGCTGCGATTTCGGAGTTTACAACCGACATTCAACACGTTGCCGGTAAGTTCAATGTTGTGGCCGATTGTCTGTCACACACATTAGTCTCCCCGATCTATATGGGAATAGATTTCCCTGAGATGGCCGGAGAACAAGCCAGGGACACGGACATTTGCGTGCTCCAGTCTGCACCTACTGGATTAAAGCTGGAGAGCAGGGTGGTGCAAAAAGAGTGCCCTCCCTTGCTCTGCGATGTCTCCACCGGCCACCGGTGCCCGGTGGTTCCGAGCTCTTGGCACGTCACATTTTTGACTCGGTCCACTCCCTTTCACATCCGGCAGTGCGCACTTTGGTGAAGCTAGTGGGGGTGAAATTTGTTTGGCTGCACTTGCGCAAGGACGTGAAATTGTGGGCTGCAGCTTGCATCGTGTGCCAGCGGGCCAAAGTGCACAAGCACACCAGAGCCCCCCTCGAGCCGTTCCAAATCCCAGCAAGGAGGTTTGACCTCATCCACGTGGATTTGGTGGAACCCCTCCCGCTGTTGCAAGGTTTCACGCACCTTTTCACAATTGTGGACCGCACCATGCACTGGTCTGAAGTGGTCCTGCTGGCTTCTACCATGTCTGCAGACGTGGCTCATGCTATTTTGTCAGCTTGGGTTGCATGGTTCGGATCCCCGTCAGATATCACTTCCGACAGGGGTCTACAATTTGTTTCGGAACTCTGGTCTGCGAGAGCCCAGAGCCTGGGGGTCAAAATTCACCGCACTACTGTGTACAACCTCTAGGCTAACGGGTTTTGCGAGCGTTTTCATAGGTCGCTTAAAGCAGTGCTCAGAGCTTCGCTCACGGACACAAACTGGGTCGATCGCCTTCCCTGGGTTCTTTTGGGGTTGTGCTTCGCACCTAAGGAGGATTTGGCAGCCTCCCCAGCAGAACTCGTTTTTTGTCAGCCGCTGCAGATCCCCAGAGAGTTTTTACCGAAAAACCCTGCACCTGAGGCTGATCCGCCCGTGCAATTTTTGCACAGTACAGAGGCTTTTAACGTACTGGGCCAGGCCCACCATTGTTTTCCCCACACCTTCATCCGAAAAAGCTTGCAGAATGCCAGTTTTGTTTTTGTCAGGCATGATGTGCACCGGACCTTGCTGCATCCACCGTAAGACAGACTGTTCAGGGCATTGTAACCTGGAGCGAAGCATTTTGTGTTAGACTTGGTGGGGACGTAGGGAGACCGTCTGCACTGACAGGCTGAAGCCCGCTTTTATGTTGGAAGATGAACAGGTGGTGTTGGCCCAAGCTCCCCGGCGCAGACACCCACCATTGGTGGCTCCGCAAGTTGGTGATCCCTCGGCAGGGACCTGCGCTCGCGAAGCTGATGATTTTTCTCCCCCTCCCTTTTTCCCTCCACAGACTGACATGCCCTCCTGTACACCCCACCAGCAGAGCGGTTCGACTGGATCGGCGACCCCCTGCTACAGACGCTATGGGCGCCGGCTCAAGCCCAAAGGGCCGGGGGGTTAGTGCCCTTTCTGGGTGTTGGGGGGGGGGCTGTGTAGGGGCATGGAGTGGGACTTCTCCACCCAGAGAAGAAGGCAGCTAGGGAAGGGGGGAACGAAATGGACCGAAAGAGGAGGTGTCACGGGGGGGTATCAGATGAGACAGTAAGGACTATGCCCCCCCTCCCCCTGAGGAGAGGAGTAAATGACGGAGCTGCTGGAAAAAGAAGGGTGTGAGAGCAGCGCCGGCATTATGCCATGTTAATGTGCCACACAGGCTTTGTTCTAGACATATTGTATGATGGTCAGAAGTACTGGGTCTCAATGCATGGCATAAAAGATATAACAGAGGAATGCACAGAGACCCAGGATTTGCTTTTGCTGCACTATATGTTGGAGAAAGAATAAAGTTTCTGTGTTGTTCAGCTCATTGCCTCGCCTGCTTCCTTTCTCCACAATGTATTAAATATAGTTAATATTATATTATTGTGTGTTGTGGGTGCTGGCTTCACCTTTCCAGTTCCACCGTCATCCACAGTTTAAAAGGCTGATGCGGTAGAGGGACGGTCTCTTTTGATCTTGCCTCTACCTAGATAGGAGCGCCTTGTGTTACTGGGAGTCACCCATTAAAGTCACGTTGTATTGCATCTCCGGCCTCGTTATTGAAGTACTGGTTATGGACATAACAAAAACCCCTTCAGCTTGAGAGGCAGAGGGGTAATTAAAAAGTGCATTTCACAGAAACGAAAATGCAAATAGTACCTTTCAGACAATCATTGGGGTATAACATACATATGAGTGATATATGATAGGACACAGATGTAGAGGTATATGGAAAGAAACAAATAAATTCACTTCCAGTAATGACATATTGAAAATGTATCAAAAATAAAACACAAAATTTATTGTTTAGAGTCATTTTTCTAACCATCAGAACATGTTTTTCCTCATTATCTTTGGTCAAACTGCATTGAGAATTCATTCATTCATTCATTCATCTTCTTCCACTTAATCCTTTTCGGGTCGCGGGGGGCTGGAGCCTATCCCAGCTTCTTTGGGCGAGAGGCAGGGTACACCCTGGACAGATTGCCAGTCCATCACCGGGCCAACACAGAGAGACACACAAACATTCACTCTCACAGTCATGCCTAAGGACAATTTAGAATCCCCAGTTTGGTGCCAATTAACCTAACTTGCATGTTTTTGGCATGTGGGAGGAAACCAGAGAAATCACGGAGTAAACCCATGCAGACACAGGGAGAACATGCAAACTCCACACAGATCACTGTTGGTCGGGGGCTGGGATCGAACCCAGGATCCCCTGGCCAAGGGTGAGTTGCTGTGCTGCCGCAGTGCTAACCACTCCGCCACTGTGCCGCCCCATTCAATTATGCAGTATATGAATGTCTTTTAGTAAACTATTTTCTGGAATTTCAGTGTCATCTCAACTCCTTTCAAAGTTATGGAGAAATTCATACAAGGACACTGAAGAATTTTTTTTTTTTTCATGTGCATTGGAAAATCAAATGCCTTTTCCCCTTTTTGTTAGATTTCTTTTCTTCTTGCTGTTGTGTTGTGTTAATGCCATATATTGTTGTGTTTACCACTTCAGGCCAGCATCATAAAGTTTAATTTCATTGAGACATCCAGAACAAGTCTGACTGTTGAACTGAAGCCTTGGTTGAGGAACTGAGGGTTCAGCTGCATTAAAAAAAGGATTGTTTCTCCTTCTCTAGTACACCTTTCTATGACAAAACAACGCTGCAAGGAATATTGAATAACATTTTGAAGGAAAAATACATCTTTCAAAGAAGCCATACACAAGGTTACCCATGAGCCTGAAACTTTGGCAAACAAAAGAGCATAAACTTTGGACATTTTGCTTTTAAAATTTAATGCAAGAAGAAGCACACACATACAAATGAAAAGCCCCAGGGGTCAAGTAAACCACAGCAAATATTAAATAGGTATATGCACCCAGAGAGGATGAAGTTATTGACAACGGATGGCTGGCAGCCCAACAAAGTCCTTGATTCCTTTATATTCAAAATTCTGCACTGCCCCTATTAATCACTCTGTAGTGGAGCTGAAATAACGAGGCGGCTTTGAATTAAAAACAGGGTTTTTATTGAATAGCTCCTCTGTCAAATCTCAACAGGTGCAGAGCTTAGCAGAAGGCAAGAGAGAGATCTCTGCTTTGCTCGCTGGTTAAATACAAGCACACATGGCACCACTCATTGAAACAGCTGACGTCAGAGTCCACTCATTGAAAAAGGTAACATCTCCCCGTTATCTAAATCCCCCATTAGTCCTGTTAACTCCTCCCTTCGCCTTGGGAGGTGAAGGGAAGACCTTCTCCTCTCTCGGGGTGAAGGTGTCGAGTCTGTTGCCATGGCGTCCTGTGACGTCATGGGTCTTCACACGGCGGTGAGATTCCTTTGTTCTTTCAGAGGTGTGAAGTTCCTTTGTATATGTTGTCCCAAACATTTCCACATGCTCTAACCAATGTAGGTATGGAATATCTGAGTGATATATACCACAGGCCCCCCAAACAACTATGAAGGAACACAGAAAGATTCACAGTCTAGGGTAATTACTAAGACATACTACGTGTTACAGCTGTTGCCACAGAAGAAACTTTCAAGCAGCCATGCTCCTAAGAGAGTTCAGTGAAAACATAACGGCATAGTATAATCATAAATCAGTCCTAAACTGTTGCGGCACAATTAGCGAAAATTTGCATAGTGGTGTAATCAGACCCTGTGTAGTCTGGGTTTCAGTCTTCTCCCAAAGCTGCTGTAGGTCGGTTTAGGCGTCCTGCTGGGACCTTGTTGTGATGAATCTGCAGTGTGGGAAGGAGAGAGATTATCTGTTCCCTGCCTGGGGGCTGAGACTTTCTCCTTGGGGGGTCTACCTCGCCGAGGTGCTCGGGCCAGCTGTGCAGGTCCGTCTCTCAACAAGAAGGCAGGTTTGAGTCTGTCAGTGCTGACCGTTTCATTTCTATCCCCATAATCAACCACAAAGTGTTTGTCACCATTTTCCAGCACTCTATACGGGCCATCGTATACTGGGCGTAACGTTGGTTTTAGAGCTTCATGCTTAACAAAAACAAACTCAGCGTTTTTTAAAGTTTGAGGAACAAAAACTCGTGGAAAGGAGTGATGAGCTGGACCGTGGAGAAAGTCCGGACTGTTACTGCCTAAAAACCTTGGGACTGGGAGGTGCCCTGGTTCCGGGTTTTCTGGTAAAAATTCACCTGGTAGTCTGATAGGCTGAGCGAAGACTAATTCTGCAGGGGAAGCGTCTAAATCCTCTTTAGGTGCCGCACCCAACCCCAATAAAACCCAGGGAAGTTTATTTACCCAATTTGTGTCCGTTAATGAGGCCCTGAGGGCGGCCTTTAAGGACCTGTGGAAACGCTCGCATAACCCATTAGCCTGAGGGTGATAAGCGGTGGTACGGTGAATTGTTGCCCCTAAACTGTTGGACATGGCTGACCAGAGCTCTGAGACAAATTGAGGCCCCCTATCTGACGTGATGTCTGATGGGACGCCAAAACGTGCCACCCAATTTGTTAGAAAAACGCGAGCGACTTCCTCCACTGTGGTTACCGCTAGCGGGACTGCCTCTGGCCAGCGCGTGGTGCGGTCTATCATTGTTAGCAGGTGTGTGAAACCTTGGGAGGAAGGCAGCGGCCCCACGAGGTCGACATGAATGTGGTCGAACCTTCTAGCAGGGACTGGAAAAGGCTCCAGAGGGGCTTTAGTGTGTTTGTGTACTTTGGCGCGCTGACAAGGAATGCAAGTTTTTGCCCATTCTCTTACGTTTTTGCGTAGGCCTGGCCACACAAACTTTTCGGCAACCATTTTGACCGAGGCACGCACACCTGGGTGCGCGAGGGAGTGAATTGCGTCGAAAATGCGGCGGCGCCAAGCAGCTGGTACTAACGGGCGAGGTCGGCCGGTTGAAACATCGCATATTAAGGGGGGCACGCCGTCGCGCAACCCTTTTTCCTCCAGCCTTAACCCTATTGGTCCAGACAGGAGCGCGCGCACATCCGCATCACTACCTTGCTCTTCCGCCATGGCTGCATAATCTATCCCTTCATGGATAGGTGCTGCATATGTGTTTGCGTTAGAGAAAAGCTCAGCTGCTGAAGCAGTGTAATCTGTCTCCTCGTGCTCTGGCGGTGCCACAGCATGGGAGAGACAGTCAGCTACTACGTTAAGTTTGCCTGCTACGTGTCGAATGTCTGTGGTGAACTCTGAAATCGCAGCTAGCTGTCTTTGCTGTCTGCCTGACCATGGCTCTGAAATTTTAGCCATAGCAAAAGTGAGCGGCTTATGGTCCACAAAAGCCGTGAAACTCCGCCCTTCTAACCAAAACTGGAAGTGGCGGATGGACAAATGAAGCGCCAGCAGCTCTCTGTCAAAAGTGCTGTATTTGCGTTCAGTAGGGTTTAGCGATTTGCTAAAGAATGCTAAAGGTTGCCAGACCCCACTGACAAGTTGTTCTACAACTGCCCCTATAGCCAGGTCTGAAGCATCTGTGGTTAGAGCAATGCGGGCTGAGGAATCTGGGTGGACTAACATTGTGGCGTTAGCTAGGGCGCTTTTTACTTCCGCGAAAGCGCGTTCGCGCTCCGGGGTCCATTCGACCGCGTTGGAAGCTTTCTTTTTTCTGAGCGCGTCATATAGGGGTTGCATGAGCTGAGCTGCGTGGGGGAGGAAACGGTTGTAAAAATTAACCATCCCCAAAAATTCCTGTAGCGACTTAACCGTTTGAGGCCGTGGAAAACTTTCTATCGCACGAACTTTGTCTGGAAGCGGAATTGCCCCTGCCGGGGAGACCCTATGTCCCAAAAAATCAATTTGTGATACGCCGAATCTGCATTTGGCTGGATTGATTATAAGTCCGTGCTCTTCCAGCCTCTGAAAAACGGTAGTGAGGTGCTGTTCGTGTTCTTCCTCGGATGAACTGGCTACCAGCATGTCATCGAGGTAGACAAAAACAAAGGGTAGGTCGCGTAGGACTGCGTCCATCATCCGTTGAAAAGTTTGAGCCGCGCCTTTGAGGCCGAATGGCATTCTTAGAAATTCAAAAAGGCCGAAAGGGGTTATAACCGCTGTTTTAGGAATATCTTCTGTTCGGACTGGGACCTGGTGATAACCGCGGACTAAGTCTATTTTTGAAAAAATGCGCGCACCTGCTAAATGCAATGAAAAATCCTGAATGTGAGGAATGGGGTAGCGGTCATGCGCTGTAGCGTTGTTTAGCCTGCGGTAATCTCCGCACAGTCTCCAAGAACCGTCGGATTTCGGGACCATATGAAGTGGTGAGGCCCAAGGGCTCTTTGAACGTCGGCAAATGCCTAATTTTTCAAGAGCTGCAAATTCGTCCCTTGCTATGTTGAGCTTGGCCGCGTCTAAGCGGCGAGCTTTGGCAAAAACGGGAGGACCGTTTGTTGGAATGAAGTGTTTAACCCCGTGTTTGGCTACAGTGGCTGAGAATTTGGGGGTTGTGAGTGCTGGAAATTGGGTGAGGAGTTGCTCAAACTTACCTCCTGCCGTCGTGACGTTGGCCTGCACAGGTGGTGGAGAAACTCGAGCTGAGCATGGAATAGAAGCAAAAGATAGTGCATTAACCAGGCGCCTATTTGCAAGATCCACTAATAACCCATGTGCACACAGAAAATCTGCGCCTAACAAGTTAAAGCTCACCGCTGCTACAACAAATGTCCATTTGTAGCTGCGGCCGTGGATGAGGAGGTGCAGGCTCTTTTCCCCGAACGTGTTGATGTCAGAGCCGTTGGCTGCCACTGCTCCGTTGCCCCGGGTGCCCATGGTTCGCTCTGCGTGGGAGGGCATGACGAAACTCAGCTGAGCTCCCGTGTCGATGAGGAACTGCTTGCCTGTGTATCCATCCGTCACGTATAACAGCTTATTCTTCTCGCTGAGAACTGCTGCTGTTAATGGCCCTCGGCTTTGGCGTTTCCCCGACATCGTAAACTTGCAGGGGGGAACGCATTTGCGGGCTTTCTCTGCGAAGCGGTGGTGATAATAGCAGACGTCGTTCTGCTCGTTGCACTTGGGCCGCGCCGCTGTCACCGTGGGTTGAGTCTCTCCAAGGCTCGGGGTGTCAGTTCTCAGATCTGCGGATGCCGCTGTGGGTGTCCGTTCTCTGCAGGCGTTGGCGAGCCGGTAAGCCTCGTTGGCCAGTGTGCGGAAATCCTGATGGTTATTGCACTTCATCCTGGCGAGTGTCCCTCTCAAATGCGGTGGTAGCGTGCTGAGGAAAATGAATTGGAGAAGGAAATTATCATTATTCTCCTCCTTGAGTTGTAGCAAATCCTCCATGAGGGTCCTTGGATTGCCCCCTCTGTGGCCGTAGACCGCCAGGATTCTCTCGGCTCTTTCCTCCGCTGATGGGACATAATTCGCCACGATGGTTGCCTTGAGTGTCTCATATTTGTCCCGGGTTGGTGGTTGCTGGACCAAGCTCCGCACACACTTCGAAGTTGCGGAGTCGAGCTTGGAGATGATGTGATAAAATTTGGTATCATCTGCTGTGATACCCACCAGTATAAACTGGGCTTCGGCTTGCTGGAACCAAGATGCAGGGTCCTCTCTCCAGAAGTCTGGCAGCTTGACAGCGACGGCGTTCGTGCACACCATCATTGTCGTGTTCACCGGGTGAGAGTGCATTTCTACGGCTCTCGCGGCGGTGTTGGAGCTCGGTTGAGCTCTCTCAGTGCCCTCTGCCGCGGGGAACAGCTGTCTGCTTGTTCCCTCGTCTGCGTCGTCGCTGGCGTGTGCCAGAGCCACCATGGATGAGCAGCTTGAAGAGCGCCTCCGGTCCATATTCTCGCGTAAGGGTCACCAGTGTAGTGGAGCTGAAATAACAAGGCGGCTTTGAATTAAAAACAGGGTTTTTATTGAATAGCTCCTCTATCAAATCTCAACAGGTGCAGAGCTTAGCAGAAGGCAAGAGAGAGATCTCTGCTTTGCTCGCTGGTTAAATACAAGCACACATGGCACCACTCATTGAAACAGCTGACGTCAGAGTCCACTCATTGAAAAAGGTAACATCTCCCCGTTATCTAAATCCCCCCATTAGTCCTGTTAACTCCTCCCTTCGCCTTGGGAGGTGAAGGGAAGACCTTCTCCTCTCTCCGGGGTCAAGGTGTCGAGTCTGTTGCCATGGCGTCCTGTGATGTCATGGGTCTTCACACGGCGGTGAGATTCCTTTGTTCTTTCAGAGGTGTGAAGTTCCTTTGTATATGTTGTCCCAAACATTTCCACATGCTCTAACCAATGTAGGTATGGAATATCTGAGTGATATATACCACAACTCCTTAATTACTCCACAGTGGAGCATCCACACCAACAATAATACATAATTTTTTTGTTAACATTGGACCTAAACTGGCCCGAGAAATACCCACTACGGTGCCAACAGGTGATTCAATATGCAATAACACTGCTGTAAAAGACACCATCTTCATAAAGAACACAGACGAAAGAGAGGTCATTGAAATTGTTAAGTCGTTCAAAAGTAAAACATCTACTGACTGCGATGGTATTGATATGCTACTAGTCAAAACTGTTATCGAATGCATAGTGAAACCACTGACGTATATCTGTAACCTGTCTCTCCAATCAGGTATATTTCCCAATGCAATGAAAATAGCTAAAGTAATTCCAATTTACAAGACAGGCGACAGAGGGGAACTCTCCAACTACAGACCAATTTCACTATTACCGCAATTTTCCAAGATACTTGAAAAAATATTCTATGAGAGAATTGACAACTTCATACTGAAGAATGATTTATTGTGTGAGCAGCAATATGGGTTCAGACACAAAAGGACAACAGCATATGCCTTAATGGAATTTACAGAAAAAATATCAACAGCCATTGAAAATAAAGAGTATTCAGTTGGAGTATTCCTGGATCTTAAAAAAGCATTTGATACAGTAGATCACAATCTATTATTAAAGAAACTACAAAATTGTGGTATCAGAGGGGTAGCACTGTCCTGGTTAAGAAGTTACTTAAAGAATAGATATCAGTTTGTATGTGTTAACAACAAAAACTCAGAGCTACTGAAGGTCACCTGTGGAGTCCCACAGGGTTCAGTTTTGGGACCATTATTATTCAATATGTATATAAATGATATATGTAAAGTTTCAGAAAAAATGGACTTAATATTGTTTGCTGATGACACTAACCTGCTATGCAGTGGAAACAACTTGGAACAACTTCTGGATACACTCGGAAAGGAATTAGGAAAGCTGAAACTGTGGTTTGATTCAAACAAATTAACGCTCAATTTAAGCAAGACAAAATTTATAGTCTTTAACAACCATCACAACTACCCAGTACCCAAACTCAGTGTAAATGGTGTAGAGATTGAAAGGGTATCCGAAACTAAATTCCTTGGAGTAATAATTGATAACAAACTGTGTTGGAAGCCACATATTAATTATATAAAAGGTAAAGTATCCAAATCAATTGCAATATTACACAGAGTGAAAAATTTGCTGAATCAACCCACACTATACACCTTGTATCATTCATTAATACTCCCATACATGACATATTGTAATGAAGTATGGGGAAATACATATAAAACAAACATATATCCACTCTTTATGCTTCAAAAGAGAGCTATTAGAATAATCAACAAAGCAGCTTACAGGGAACCAACAAACCCACTTTTTCTTAAACAAAAAACTCTCAAGTTGAAAGATCTGATCGACTTTAAAACCGCAATAATAATGTTCAAAGTGAAGAATCTATCACTGCCCGCAAATATCCAAAAGTTGTTCCAAACAAGGGAGAAACGATATCACTTCAGAGGAACATGTATATTTCAAAAGCCTACAGTGAGAACAACTACCAAGCAACACTGTATTTCAGTGCAAGGTGTCAGATTATGGAACGATTTTGGACCTGAATTAAAATCATGTACAAAGCTTGGACAATTTAAACAAAAACTAAAGGAAGAAATACTCCAAACATATTTACAAGACGACATGTAAACTCACATAAGGATTGACATATCCAGCCTGT
This sequence comes from Pholidichthys leucotaenia, assembly GCA_020510985.1. Classification (NCBI taxonomy): domain Eukaryota; kingdom Metazoa; phylum Chordata; class Actinopteri; order Cichliformes; family Pholidichthyidae; genus Pholidichthys; species Pholidichthys leucotaenia. The sequence goes on from CM035843.1 coordinate 71,946,092, forward strand.
GTTGTGTTATAGCTTAGTTTTTCTTTTTTCTCTGTGACACTATGTCTTAGATTTGTTTTTGAATAGTAACCGCTTAACTTAGACTAGCTCAGTTTTCTTTTTCTCTCAGTCATATTTTGTCTTAGCCTTGTTTTAAATTGTAATCGCTCTTGTCTTGTTTTCTCTTTTTTCTCCTTTGAATTCTTGGATGGAATATGGGTGGGCAATATAAGCTGCGGCTTCAGCCATCACCCATTTCGGATAACTTACGTGGAATTGTATAGTAGAAGGAGTCTTTGTCTAATTTGACCTTGTTGTTATATTATACAGTTTCTTTTAACCTGTAATGTACTATCCGAAATAAATTCATTCATTCATTCATTCATTCATTCATTCATTCACAATGGTTTCTAATCATAAAACACTAAAATCATTAGTACGTTTCATCATTATTCTTTCAGTACATTCCTATAAGCCCTTAGAATAGAGGGTTAGTATTAATGAAAGCGCTTTGAGTGGTCTTTGTGACTAGAAAAGCGCTATATAAGTGCAGGTTAGTTAGTTAGTACATTAGCTGAAAAGGTCTGGCTGCCTTGACGGGATGAAGAAATTCTTTGTGTATGATTTTATTAAAGTGAAGGATTGTCTTATCTGGAAATAAAAACCAAAGCAAGAATGAAGCAACAACTACAACTAGAAATTTTACATTTGACACTTTATTTGTGAATATTTGTTGTGTTCCTGCTAATTAAAAATGTGAAAATGTTTCCAGCTTGTACAAAACATCAATATTTCATTGTGCCAGTGCCCTCTAGTGGTCATGTATGTTATGACCATAAAAGGCCTGTGACCATAAACCAAAAGTCTGAACATTCAGTCGTTGTTATTCACCCTTTCAGCCGTGTCACCTTGCAGTTGATGGAGAGTCATCTATAAATGTGGAGAATGAAAATGATCAACACAATCTCTCAGACAGGAAATGGAGCAAAGACGTGAACATTTAAAAGACTGCAACATTTTTACTGACCTCTGCTGTCATCTGAGGAGGAATCTGGTCTGGGCTTAGATGTTCTCGTGTTGAGCACCGGCATTTTCTGCCAAGACAAAAAAGCGGGAAAAAAGATGTAACTTTTATAATATCTTCTAGTTTCGTCATTTGTCATCTTCACACAGGACTTATAACGGTCACAGAAGCATGTATGTGTCTAAACATATATGTATTGTACACAAGCTGAAAGAAAAGTTTTGGTGTTGCATTTAGTAACTGTTGCTGTGAAAGTCATGTGGGTTCTCAGGTCCATTGTGGCAACAGTCGCTTTGTCTGCACAACAGCTGCACCACCACATTTATGCAGCCATCTGTGCTCAGACATTGTTCTTCTCTTTATGCAGCAACTCCAGCTACACATTAAAACATATAGATATTCTCTTTAGGAAGTATTAATTTGATGGATGTTGTGTCTGTCCGACCCCAATATACTGTAGACAACTGGCTATAAGGCAGCATAACAGACTTTAAAACTGATAAAAAGCATCTTCAGCAAAGAGTGATAAAACATTAGTGAGTGTAGTGTCAGAATGGTATTTCAGATTTTCATGTCAAATTACTTTTTCTTTCATTCATTCAACAACGAGACAAAATGCTTTCACCACACACAATGTGCTGTTTTGTTTATGTTTAAGTATACCAAGCCCAGAAATGCTGGATTTAATTTTTAAAATATTTAACCTATATAGGCCATTGTTTGCATCAGTTTCATCATTATGACCATGAACTTAATTCCCATCATCACCACTTTCTTCTAACACTGAACCATATACTAACCAGTCCAGCTGTGCAATAAAGCACACAGTCCAAAGGATTTGTATAATACTTTTTGGAGCTTTTGTATTGAGCTGTTAATTGATACTGCCTCAATTTTTGTGTCCTGACTCTGGAGTTACATTGTGGAAATGTGAAAATGACGAGGCAGAGTTTATCTCATGAGTCAGGTTTATTCACATCTTCCAACATCAGCAAAGCAGAAAAGGGGGAAAACACAGACATTCGTCCTTTACATATCCAGGACCTTCAAAGCTCACAGTCACATTGCATTTAATCACAAGTAACAATGCATCTTCTCTTAAATCCTATAACATCCCCCTCATAGTCTCTGGCAGACCAGGAAATCCCCCAAGGCCGTCTCTTGCATACTAAAGACTAAATTTTCACATCCTCCTGTTATCTCCAAGGAGACCCAGTTCTTTGTTCTACTCTGAGATGTGAAGCTTAAAGTGATACATATGTGTCCCACAACATCAACATTATCTGCAAACTTCTTTCTTTCTTTTTCTTTAATTCAATAATACAAACACCAATGGTTAAAATGCCTGAATTTACCCTGTGCAATATATACCATTTATTTTGAGTTTTTGGCTGACAGAAGTCTCTCAATATGAGATAATTTGTTGTAATTTATGTAAACACTGATATCTACAGTTTCACCCAGTTCTGTACATTGCAGGTCAGTCTCTTTTTTATAACTGTTCTGCATCATAACAGAAAAACAGTTACTCATGATTTCATATTTACATCTTTGGAGTCCAAGCATTTTACTCACCTGCAGAGGCAGACAGCTGAAGTGATGGTAAATAGTAGCAGTCCGAATGCAAGTGGGAGAATAATATATAAACTGTTTCCTGCATAGAATCAGATTAGAATTATATTGCAGCTGTACTATGGTTTTACATTATTATTCCCACTTAGGTCTCTACCTACCTGTGAGCTTTTCAGACACAGTTAAAGTCCATCTAATACTGTGTAGGCCGTCTGTATAAGTTACTTCACATGTATAATTTCCCTCATCATCATGTTGAGCACTAAAAATAGTTAGCTTTGTAGGTAAGCCAGGCTCTATTTTCAGTCTGTGAGAGGAGAAATTTGAAACATTCTCTTGACGGGCAGGGTCATATGTAAAGAAAGATTTGTTATTAATCCATTTAATCAGTGTAGCATTCTTCTCCTCCTTTGACATGTTGCAAGCGAACACGACCTGGTCTCCTCTGAACACTTTCATCATGATGTGCTCATTTCTTGGAGTTTCTAAAAGTTAAAGAAAACAATTAACCACTAAGAAATTCATGCAGTCAGATAATTAGGTTTAAAAAAAATCTACACTGTACCTGCGAAGACATGACACATCAGTACCATTTGAGCGGTGAACACTGCTGCTCTGCTACAGCTGAACATCGTGACTAACACACTACAACTTTACCTGCAGCTTCAAATGAACTTGAGGAGGAGACTGAGGACAGGAAGTGGTTGGTTGCTGTTCTGGTGAACTCAACTTCTTTTAAAAAGTGTCTATTTAACAACAAATTCAGACAGCAGCATGTTCCTAAAAGTGAAATGAGGGATGCAAAATGTAAACTGGAAATAGCTGTCTGTTGTTTAGTAACTCAAAATGAAATGGATGATTCCGAGATGTGCTGTCAGGAGCCAGTTTTCCAGGAAGAGCACAACTCACACAGGTGTCGGCGTCTTTAAACGTCTCGTTGCGTCAAAGCATTATCTTGTCCGCTTCTGTTTGTTTTTATTGACTTCGTTTTTAATTTTTTATCTCTTTTCGCTGATATTAGCTTTTTGCTTGGTGTTAGCTTAGTGTTGGCCTAACAGAAAGCCCGATCAGACACTTGGGTGGATCGGACCCCGGGCCGGGCTGTTCACTGGGCTGGGCTAACCTGTTTTTAGCTTTTTTTAGCTGTTTTTTGCTGGCTGGCTATCCACTTCTCGCCTGGAACGTCATTGCTCCATCCCCGACGTGTGTCAGCTGTGTGTCAATCCTTAGGAAGGTTTCTGAGTTGGAAGTGAGACTCTCCAACCTCTATAAGATTTGGGAGACTGAAGACCACCTTGACACTATAATTCTAGGGCGAACATTGGTCCCGGCAACCGACTCACAGCTGGCAAAGACGGCTCCTTAGCTGAGTGAATTCAGCACATCGCCATCCACTTCCACCTCTGCTCCGGTCTCTTCATATTTCCAGGGCCCCAGCAATAAACACTGGCTTCAGCTCGGAGCTAAACCCAAAGCCCCGGGTGGTTTTTCTCATCCTCAATGCGCGCCCTGGGCCTTGATTGGGCCAACTAGCAAACATCGGTGATTGACCAGCCAGGGCCGCGCCTCTTCTCTTCCCTTGCTACTGGAAAACAGATTCAACATCCTTTCCCTGGAAGATTTTCCCCACCTGGACATTGATCATCCTCCCATGGCCGCCCCTCCTCCTCCTCCTCCTTCAGCAGCGGCCCAAACCCACAAGCCCCGGATTAAAACTACTTTCGGTGTGCCAAATTATACACCAGCTCCAAAAAGAAGAGTGCGCATCACCCCGCCATCACTGCAACAACAGCAAAATTATCCACCACTTCAGAAACCACCGACAACCCCCCCCCCCCCCCCCCCAGACGACGCTGGTAATTGGTGACTCAATTATGAGGAACGTCAGAAGCAGATACTGTGTCTCTAAATTTTTCCTGGGGTTAAAGTGTCTGACATTGAGACTCTAACCCCTGACCTATTAAATGAATTCCCCCACGCTAAAACTGTCATTGCACATGTTGGATGCAACACCATCCCAGATGAAGCGTCAGAGATCTTAAAGAGTGACTTCAGGGGCCTTTTGTCAACTCTTGTGAACTGTGGCAGATGTGTGTTTATCTCTGGGCCTTTGGCACCTTTCAGACGAGGCTGCCATTACTTTAGCAGAACTCTCAGCCTTAATACCTGGTTGTGTTCTACATGTCCTAATTATAACATTGGTTTTGTAGACATTTTCAACCTGTTTTGGAACCGCCCATCACTTATGAGGCCAGATGGCATCCATCCAAATTGACTTGGTGCATGTGTTTTAAGGGACAATCTGTTCTATTCCATTCAGAATTTTTAGTACAATGACTGAAATTTGGTGCGTTAACTCACTCCGAAGTTCCTGGGTCTGCCAACCAGCCCTTCTTTGTTTCCACTTCGAATATTAATCATATTAATCCAAATAATCCTCACTGTTTAGATCAGTCTTCAATTGATAACCCCATAGAGATTGTGTCTGTCTCCCTTTACCCAAAATATTATAACCCAAGACAAATACAACATAACTTGATAAATACATGCCTTTCTGCAGCTCCTTCTCATCCACCACCCCTCAACTTTGCCCCTGTCTTCCCCCTCAGAGAACCTTTGTCTACTCCCCCCAAAGTTAATAAAAATATAATGTATAAACATCCCAAAGTGATTAAACAAAAAGTTGGTAAAACTCAAATTAAACATCAAGTCTCTAAATTTAATAATTTGGCCTCTGTTCCTCCTAATAATTTAAAAATTAAATGTGGTTTGTTAAATATTAGGTCTCTAACCCAAGTCTTTACTAGTTCATGATCTATTAATTGATCATCAGATTGATTTAATATCCCTTACAGAGACTTGGCTAGGGCAAGATGATTATGTTGGTGTAAATGAATCAACTCCCTCTGGTTATCTAAACTATCATAATCCCAGAAGTTCTGGTCGTGGAGGTGGAGTAGCGGCAATTTTCTATTCTAAATTACTAGTTAATGTAAGGCAAAAATCATGTTTTAATTCCTTTGAGGGCCTGGTCCTCAGTATGGGGCATGTTAGCAATCCTAGCTTAAACCCAATTTTCTTTGCCATAGTTTATCGTCCTCCATCAGCCTACTCAGAGTTTTTATCTGAATTTGCCAAATTTGTAATTCAATTCAATTCAACTTTATTTATATAGCGCCATTTCACAACAACAGTCATCTCATAGCACTATCAACTGTAGGGGGGAAACCCCACAGTTGCAGAAAGACCCCAGCAATCAGGTGATCCCCTGTGAGCAAGCACTTGGCGACGGTGGAGAGGAAAAACTCCCTTTTAACAGGAAGAAACCTCCAGCAGAACCAGGCTCAGGGAGGGGCAGTCATCTGCTGCGACTGGCTGGGGGGTGAGGGGACAGAGAAGATGAAAAGAACAGACATGTAGAGAGCAAACAGCACGATGGGACTCTATCTATGGGAGAGAACAAACAAATGTTAATGACCAGCAAAAAAAAATATTTCATAGAGAGTGAGGAAAGGAGTGAGGCCCAGTGCATTACTGGAGGTCCCCCGGCTGACTAAACCTATTAGCAGCATAACTAAGGGAGGGTTCAGAAACACATGATCCCTCCCTAATTGTAGGCTATATCAAAAAGGTAGGTTTTAACCCTAATCTTAAAAACAGAGATCGAGTCTGACTCCCGAATCCAGATTGGCAGCTGATTCCACAGGAGAGGAGCTTGATAACTGAAGGCTCTGCCTCCCATTGTACTTTTGGAGATTCTAGGTATTACAAGTAGTCCTGCATTTTGGGAGCGTAGTGCTCTGTTAGGATAATACGGTAGTATCAGATCTTTTAAATAAAAAGGAGCCTGATTGTTTAGAGCTTTGTAAGTAAGAAGAAGGATTTTAAACTTAATTCTAAACTCTATGGGAAGCCAATGAAGGGAGGCCAGAACCGGAGAGATATGATCTCTCTTTCTAGTACCTGTTAAAACTCTTGCTGCAGCATTTTGGATCAGCTGAAGACTTTTTAAAGATGTTTTAGGAAAACCTGATAATAAAGAATTACAATAATCTAATCTCGAGCTAACAAAAGCGTGGATCAGTTTCTCAGCATCACTCTGAGACAAGATGCTCCTAATCTTGGCAATATTACGCAAATGATAGAAGGCAGTCTTAGAAACAAATTTAATATGTGAATTGAAGGACAAATCCTGATCAAAAATAACTCCAAGGTTCCTCACAGAGCTATTAAGAGAAAGAGTAACTGCATCCAAACTGAAAGTTTGATTTGGAAAGGTATTTCTAAGGTTTTTTGGACCAACAAGAATGACTTCAGTCTTATCTGAATTTAATAGCAGGAAATTACAAGTCATCCAAGCTTTGATTTCCTTAAGACAGGCTTCTAACTTAATAATTGATTACTATCATCTGGCTTCATTGACAGGTATAATTGTGTGTCATCTGCATAACAATGAAAATGTATACAGTGCTTTCTAATAATGTTGCCTAACGGAAGCATATATAAACTAAAAAGAGTAGGGCCTAGCACAGATCCCTGTGGAACTCCATGACTAAGCTTTGAGTTGAAAGAAAACTCATTATTTACATGAACAAACTGGAACCTATCAGATAAATAAGATCTAAACCACTGCAACGAAGTTCCATTAAGTCCAACATAGTGTTCTAATCTATCAAGTAGAATATTATGATTGATAGTATCAAAAGCTGCACTAAGGTCTAAAAGGACAAGTACAGAAACTAGTCCATTATCAGATGCAATGAGGAGGTCGTTAGTGACCTTCGCTAAGGCTGTTTCAGTACTATGATGGATTCTAAACCCAGATTGAAACTCTTCAAGTAAACCATTTCCCTGCAGGTGGTTGAATAATTGCGTAGCAACAACTCTTTCTAAGATTTTTGAAATGAAAGGGAGATTAGAGATTGGTCTATAGTTAGCTAAAGCTCCTGGATCTAGCGTTGGCTTTTTGAGTAAGGGTTTAATTACAGCTGTTTTAAAAGCCTGCGGTACATGGCCTAAAGTTAATGAAGAATTGATTATATGAAGAATAAAGCTACCAATAAGTGGGAAGACTTCTTTAAATAACCTAGTAGGAATAGGGTCTAAAAGACAAGTTGAAGGTTTGGATGAGGAAACTATTTTGTCTAACTCACAAAGGTTGATTGGAGTAAACTCATCAAGACAGACATCAAAAGAAGGAGTTGTAGTAGTTACAGTATTTAAGTTAACTGTGGGAAGAATCTGATTGATTTTATCTCTGATGGATGAAATTTTATTATTGAAAAAGTTCATAAAGTCCTGACTAGTAAGCTCTAAGGGAATGCTAGGATTGACAGAGTCCTGACTCTTTGTCAACCTGGCTACAGTACTGAAAAGAAACCTGGGATTATTCTTGTTCTCTTCTATTAATGCAGAGTAATAACTTGTTCTAGCTTTTCTAAGAGATTTTTTATAAATTAAAAGATGATTTCTCCAAGCTAAATAGATTTCATCTAAATTAGTAGAGCGCCATTTTCTTTCTAATTGACGAGTCTTCTGTTTTAAGCTACGAGTTTCTGTGTTGAACCAAGGAGTTAGAAATCTCTGATTAGACTTTTTCTTTTTTAAGGGGGCCACCAAGTCTAGAGCCTGATGCAGAGAAGCTGAAACACTATCCACCATGTTATCAATTACAGAAGGAGCAAGCTGTCTATAGCTTATTTCCGTTGTGTTGACACATGGCATAGAGGAAACAATCTGCATAAATTTGGAAACAGCATCATCTGAGAGGCATCTACTGTAATAGTATTTTTCTTTAGGAGCCAAATAGTCAGAAATGGTAAAATCAAAGGTTAACAGACAATGGTCTGACAGTACAGGGTTATGAGGAGACACTACAAGATTTTCTATTTCTATGCCATATGTCAGAACAAGGTCCAATGTATGGTGGAGGTAATGAGTAGAATTTCCTACTTTCTGAGAAAACCCAATCGAGTCTAATATTGAATTAAAAGCCACATTAAGGCAGTCACTATCTACATCCACATGTATATTAAAGTCCCCTACTATAATTATTCTATCAGATTTCAGCACTAAATCAGCTAAGAAATCAGCAAATTCGGATAAAAATTCTGAGTAGGTTGATGGGGGACAATAAACTATGGCAAATAAAATTGGGTTTAACCTAAAATTGCTAAAGTGCCCAATACTGAGGACCAGGCCCTCAAAGGAATTATAACATGTTTTTTGCTTTACATTAACTAGTAATTTGGAATGGTAAATTGTTGCTACTCTTCCTCCACGACCAGAACTTCTGGGATTTTGACAGTTTAAATAACCAGAGGGAGTTGATTCATTTAAACCAACATAATCCTCTTGCCCTAACCAAGTCTCTGTAAGGGAAATTAAATCAATCTGATGATCAATTAACAGATCATGGACTAACAGAGACTTGGGAATTAGAGACCTAATATTTAGTAAACCACATTTAATTTTTAAATTATGAGGAGGAACAGAGGCCAAATCATTCAATTTAGAGGCTTTATGTTTAATTTGAGTTTTACCAATGTTTTGCTTTATCACTTTGGGATGCTTATGCATGATATTTTTATTTACTTTGGAGGGAGCAGACAACGATTCTCTGATGGGGAAGACAGGGGCTAAGCTGAGGGGTGGCGGATGAAGAGGAGCTGCAGAGAGGCGTGTAAGACTGCGACTCTGCTTCCTGGTCCCAACTCTGAGTAGTCATGGTTTTGGAAATTTGGATAAAAAAGATGCCAGATTGTTAGATAAATGAGAAGCACCATCCAAAGTGGGATGAATGCTGTCTCGTCTCATAAGACCAGGTTTTCCCCAAAAAGAGCTCCAATTGTCAATGTATCCCACGTCATTTTTAGGACACCACACAGACAGCCAGTGGTTCAAGGATGACGAGCGACTAAACATGTCATCACTGGTCAGATTGGGGAGGGGCCCAGAGAATACTACAGTGGCAGACATCGTTTTTGCAAAGTCACACACCGATTCTACATCAAGTTTGGTGACTTCCGACTGCCGGAGACGGATGTCATTAATGCCGGCGTGAATAACAATTGTGGAGTATTTACTACTTTTAGCCAGCATTTTCAGATTTGACTCGATGTCGCCTGCTCTGGCCCCAGGAATGCATTTGACTATGACCGCTGGAGTCTCTAGGTTCACGTTTCTGACTACAGAGTCGCCAATGATCAGAGTTTTTTCCTCAGCGGGTGTGTCGCTGAGCGGGGAAAAAACGATTAGAAACGTGAACAGGTTGGTGGTGAACCGGGGCTTTGCGACTAGGCTTCCTTCTCACCGTCACCCACCCAGTCTCCTCGCTGCTGAGGAGAGCCGGGGAACCGCTGACAGGGGGGCCTAAGCTAGCTAGCTCCGCTGCAGCTAATGGGCGTCCGTCGAGATTAACTGGCGCAGACGGTGTTTCAATGCAGCGGAGCCGGGATTCCAAATCAGACAACCTCGCCTCGAGCGCCTCAAAAAGACAACATTTATTACATTTACTGTTATCGCTAAAAGAGGCAGAGGTGTAGCTAAACATCTGACAGAGAGAGCACACCAGAGGAGAGGAAAGAGAGCTAGTAGCCATAGCTAATAGCTGGAGAGCAACCACACAGGCAGACAGCAAAACAGGAAGTGACGATACGTTACGTTACCACAAGGAAGTGACGATCCTCAGTCCCAGGCTTCTGGGTCAATCATAGCTGATTTAGTGGTGATTTAGTGGTGAAATGAGATAGAATAATTCTAGTAGGGGATTTTAATATACATGTTGACATAGATAGTGACTGTCTTAATAAGGCAATCAATTCAATATTAGACTCAATGGGGTTTTCCCAGAAAGTAGAAAATTCTACCAATTATCTCCACCACACATTGGACCTTGTTCTGACTTATGGTATAGAAATAGAAAATCTGGTAGTGTCTCCTCATAATCCTGTACTGTCAGACCACTGTCTGTTAACCTTTGATTTCACTATTTCTGATTATTTGACTCCTAAAGAAAAGTATTACTACAGCAGATGTCTTTCAGATGACGTTGTTACCAAATTTTTGCAGATTGTCTCCTCTATACCATGGGTCAACACAACGGAAATAAAAGATGGAGAGCCTGCTCCTTTCATAATTGATAGCAAGGTAGATAGTGTGACAGCCTCTCTGCATCAGACTCTAGACTTGGTGGCCCCTTTAAAAAAAAAAAAGTCTAATCAGAGATTTCTAACCCCTTGGTTTAACACAGAAACTCGTAGAAGACTCGTCAATTAGAAAGAAAATGGCGTTCCACTAATTTAGATGAATTCTATTTAGCTTGGAGAAATCAGCTTCTAATTTATAAAAAATCTCTTAGAAAAGCGAGAACAAGTTATTACTCTGCATTAATTGAAGAGAATAAGAATAATCCCAGGTTTCTTTTCAACACTATAGCCAGGCTGACAAAAAAGAGTCAGGACTCTGTCAATCCTCGCATCCCCCTAGAGCTTTCTAGCCAGTACTTTTTGAACTTTTTCAATCATAAAATTGTATCTATTAGAGATAGATCAGTCAGATTCTTCCCACTGTAAACTTAAGTACAGCAATTACTACACCTCCTTCAATTGATATCTATTTAGATAAGTTCACTCCAACTGACCTTTTAGAGTTAGATAAAATAATCTCCTCATCCAAGCCTTCAACTTGTCTTTTAGACCCTATTCCTACCAGGTTATTTTAAAAAGTCTTCCCATTTATTGGCAGCTGTATTTTTCAAATAATCAATTCTTCTTTAACTTTAGGTCATGTAATGCATTCTTTTAAAATTGCTGTAATTAAACCCTTACTCAAAAAGCCAACACTTGATCCAGGAGTTCTGGCTAACTATCGACCAATCTCTAATCTGCCTTTCATTTCAAAAATCTTAGAAAGAGTAGTTGCTACGCAATTATTTGACCAATTGCAGGGAAATGGTCTATTTGAAGAGTTTCAATCTGGGTTCAGAATTCATCACAGCACTGCAACAGCCTTAGTGAAGGTAACTAATGACCTCCTTATCGCATCTGATAATGGACTCATTTCTGTACTTGTCTTTTTAGATTTTAGTGCAGCCTTTGATACTATTGATCATGATATTCTACTTGATAGATTAGAACACTATGTTGGACTAAATGGAACTTCGCTGCAGTGGTTTAGATCTTATTTGTCCAATAGACTTCAGTTTGTTCATATCAACAATGAGTTTTCTTCCAACTCTAAGCTCAGTCATGGAGTTCCACAGGGATCTGTTTTAGGCCCTACTTTTTTTAGTTAATATATGCTTCCATTAGCCAGCATCAATAGAAAGCACTGTATACATTTTCATTGTTACGCAGATGACACACAATTATACCTGTCAATGAAGTTTGATGATTGTAATCAAGTAGCCAAGTTAGAAGCCTGTCTTAAGGAAATCAAAGCTTGGATGGCTTGTAATTTTCTGCTATTAAACCCAGACAAGACTGAAGTCATTCTTGTTGGTCCAAAAAATCTTAGAAATACCTTTCTGTCATGGATGTTTCTTGCAGGGCAACATTGAGACACTATAGTCTAACCAGTGAGTTTGCATATTTATTAATAAAAAACAAGACTGACAAAATAAACCGCCACAAGGGGAAAAACACGAACAACGACTAAGGCACGAGACAATAGGCTAAGAGGAGGAATAACACTTACTGGAAATAATGAACCATAAAGGAGACTGGAGTTGGGGTTAGGAACTCCAGTCAAACGTTGTGAAGGCCGCAGCGAGGAGTAACCTCAGCTGCTCCCTTAAATGAAGACACAGCACCAATCAGAAAAGGGGAATGTACTTAAATGAAATGACAAACAGCTGTCACCACGTGACTCAGCTTTGACAGCGGGAAGTCCCATTGTGATGCTGTCAAAATAAGAGCCCAGACGAAGGCCATATTGTCAAGGCTCAAAATGAGATGAAACGGGGAAAATACTGGACAACCCAAGCGCGGATCGAATCTGCGCCCAGGCCATAACAGTACCCCCCGTTCACAAAGTGCATTCCAGGCGCAAACGTGATATCCAAGCCCCCCACCACCACCACCACCAACCAGAAAGCTACCAGGACTGACCCAGGGAGGGCGGAGGGGTAAACAGGCCAGGAGGGAGAGAACCAAAAAAATTAAGAAATGACGACACCAGAAAAAAGAAAAACAAAAAAAAAAAAACCACAAGGGACGGGCAACAAAAATAACTAATAAACTGGTGAGGCTAAACACAGAAACCAAAGGCCGAACATACTACAAGGAAAATCCTCAAACACAGCTGAATCAAATAAACAAATATACACAGCATCCTGCCTGGTAAGGAAACAAGAGGAGCCAAAATTCAGGTACATTTCCAAAAATACAGGTACCCTGTACATACTAAGGAAAAAAAAACTCAAAAGCATGGAAACCAAGATACAGGTACATTTAAAAAAAAAATAAATAAATAAAATATATATATATATATATATATATACTACCGTTCAAAAGTTTGGGGTCACTTAGAAATTTCCTTATTTTTGAAGGAAAATCACTTTTTTTCAATGAAGATAACTTTAAACTAATCAGAAATACACTCTATACATTGCTAATGTGGTAAATGACTATTCTAGCTGCAAATGTTTGGTTTTTGGTGCAATATCTACATAGGTGTATAGAGGCCCATTTCCAGCAACTATCACTCTGGTGTTCTAATGGTACAATGTGTTTGCTCATTGCGTCAGAAGGCTAATGGATGATTAGAAAACCCTTGTGCAATCATGTTAGGTCTGCAATGCTGTAATTGCTGCAAATGGAGGATTCTTTGACGAAAGCAAAGTTTGAAGGAAAAAATTATTATTTCAAATACAAATCATTATTTCTAACCTTGTCAATGTCTTGACTATATTTTCTATTCATTTTACAACTCATGGTGGTAAATCAGTGTGACTTTTCATGGAAAACACAAAATAATTGTCTGGGTGACCCCAAACTTTTGAACGGTAGTGTATATATATGCAAGTACCATTTACCCACCAAGGGGAGAAACAAAACTCGTAAGAGAACCAAGATACAGGTATATTCAATTCAATTCAATTCAACACAACTTTATTTATATAGCACCATTTCACAACAACAGTCAACTCATAGCACTTTCAAATGTAGGGGAAACCCCCACAATTGCAGAAAGACCCCAGCAATCAGGCGATCCCCTGTGAGCAAGCGCTTGGCGGTGGTGGAGAGGAAAAACTCCTTTTTAACAGGAAGAAACCTCCAGCAGAACCAGGCTCAGGGAGGGGCAGTCATCTGCTGCAACTGGCTGGGGGGTGAGGGGATAGAGAAGAAGAGGAAAAGAACAGACATGTAAAGAGCAAACAGCACAATGGGGACTCAATCTATATAACTATATCAAAAAGAAAGGTTTTAACCCTATTCTTAAAAACAGAGATCAAGTATGACTCCCAAATCCTGATTGGCAGCTGGTTCCACAAGAGAGGAGCTTGATAACTGAAGGCTCTGCCCCCATTGTACTTTTGGAGATTCTAGGTATTACAAGTAATCCAGCATTTTGGGAGCATAGTGCTCTGTTAGGATAATAGGGTAATATCAGTTCTTTTAAATAAAAAGGGGACTGATTGTTTAGAGCTTTGAAAGTGAGAAGAAGGATTTTAAACTTAATTCTAAACTCTATGGGAAGCCAATGAAGGGAGGCCAAAACCGGAGAGATATGATCTCTCTTTCTAGTACATATTAAAATGCTTGCTGTAGCATTTTGGATCAACTGAAGACTTTTTAGAGATGTTTTAGGACAACCTGATAATAAAGAGTTACAATAATCTAATCTAGAGCTAACAAAAGTGTGGATCAGTTTCTCAGCATCACTCTGAGACAAGATGCTCCTTCGTCGGCCTCCGTCGGTCTATGATGACCATGGAAGAGAATCCTAAACGTCTACTCTGCTGGAACAGCACCGCCTGTGGCTGAACAGGCCGATGCGCGAATGACAGTCCCTGTCACACAGGTCACACTTGTGGGTGGTCTCCGTGCTGCTGGGTCTGTGGCGGTTCTTCCTGCGGGTCCTTTTTTCATCTGCTGCAGCAGTCAGTCTCTCTTCACCCGCCTTGAGCTGTCTGGTCAGGGTGCCTCTCCATTTGGAGCGGTCCGTTGCAAGGTCCTCCCAGCGTTCTGTGTTGATATCCAGGGCCTTCATGTCTCTCTTGCAGACGTCTCTAAAGCGCAGCTGTGGGCGGCCAACGTCTCTCCTGCCAGTTGCCAGTTCTCCATAGAGGACGTCTTTGGGGATTCTGCCATCCTCCATACGGTGAACGTGGCCTAGCCAGCGGAGCCTGCACTGCCTGAGTAGAGTGAACATGGAGGGAAGGCCGGCGCGGGACAGAACTTCTGTGTTGGGCACTTTGTCCTGCCAGGATATGTCCAGGATGTGGCGAATGCAGCGCAAGTGGAAGGAGTTCAGTCTCTTTTCCTGCCGGGCGTATGTTGTCCATGTCTCACTCCTATAGAGCAGTGTGCTGATGACACAGGCGTTGTACACTGCCATCTTCGTCTTGACAGAGAGTTTGGGATTCTCCCACACTCGTGTGGTGAGGCGAGCGAGTGTGAAGGCTGATTTTCCAATCCTCTTGTTGATCTCTGTATCAAGGGAGAGGTTGTTGCTGATTGTGGACCCCAGGTACGTGAACTGATTCACGACCTCCAGCTTGTAGTCATCAATGGTGATGGTTGGTGGTGCTTCCGTGCCTTGCGCCAAGACGTTAGTCTTCTTCAGGCTGATGGTAAGCCCGAAGTCCTTGCATGCCTGGGAGAAGCGGTCCATCAGGGTCTGAAGCTCCTGCTGTGTGTGGGTTGCGACTGCAGCGTCGTCTGCGAACAGCATGTCTCTGATTAGAGCCTCGCGTACTTTGGTTCTGGCTTTCAGGCGGGCGAGGTTGAAAAGCCTGCCGTCAGATCTTGTGTGCAGGTAGATTCCCTCTGTTGCTGTGCTGAAGGCATGCCTCAGGAGCATAGCAAAGAAAATCCCAAAGAGGGTTGGCGCAAGTACACAGCCCTGTTTCACTCCGCTGCGTATGTTGAATGGCTCTGAGACGTTGCCATCATGCTGCACTATCCCCTGCATGTTGGTGTGAAACGATTCGATGAGGCTTTGCAACTTTGGTGGGCATCCTATCTTTGGCAGGATCTTGAAAAGGCCCTCTCTGCTGACCAGATCGAACGCTTTGGTGAGGTCGATGAAGGCGACGTACAGAGGCATGTTCTGTTCTCTGCATTTCTCCTGGAGTTGGCGGATGGAGAATATCATGTCTACCGTCGATCGCTCAGCGTGGAAGCCACACTGAGACTCGGGGTAGACACGTTCGGCAAGCTTCTGTAGACGAACGAGAACAACTCGTGCGTAGACTTTGCCAACAACGCTGAGGAGGGAAATGCCCCTGTAGTTGTTGCAGTCGCTTCTCTCCCCTTTGTTTTTGTAGAGGGTGATGATCTTGGCATCCCTCATGTCCTGTGGTACGGCACCTTCCTTCCAGCACTGGCAGAGGACGTCATGCAATGGCAGCAGTAGGGCGGTCTTGCAGTGCTTGATCAGGTCAGGGGGTATGCCGTCGTTGCCGGGTGCCTTGCCAGCGGCCAAGCTATCAATGGCCTTACAGAGTTCGTCGATGGTTGGCTCGGCGTCAAGTTCGTCCATGGATGGCAGGCAGTCGATGGCATCAAGGGCTGACGGTGTCACGGTGTTCTGTCTAGAGTAGAGGTCGGAGTAGTGTTCCACCCATCTCTCCATCTGCTTGTTCTTCTCTGTGATCATCTCCCCAGTGGAAGATTTGAGGGGGGCCGTCTTGCTCTGAGCCGGACCAAGTGCTTTCTTGATGCCATCGTACATACCACGGATGTTCCCTGTTATGGCAGCGGTTTGAATGTCTTGGCTGAGCTGAGTCCAGTACTCGTTGGCACAGCGCCGAGCAGTCTGCTGAACTTTGCTTCTCGCAGCCCTGAGAATCTGGAGATTCTTCTTGTTTGGGTACTTCTTGTACTCAGCAAGTGCTGAGCGCTTGGCTTCAATGACGGGGGTCATCTCGGTCAACTTGGCATCAAACCAGTCCTGTGACTTCGAGGTCTTCCTCCCAAAGGTAGCCAAGGCTGTGCGGTAGATGGTGTTTCGCAGCTCTTCCCACTTCTGCTTTGCAGATTCTCCTCCTTGTGGTACACCAAGTTCCTTCTCAAAGGTGGAGGCAAACTGCTCAACAAGTTCTGGTTGGGCCATCTTGCTGGTGTCAATCCGTGCCTTTCCAGGTTGTCTAGCACGATGGAATTTCTTCAGCTGCAGCTTGACCTTGCAACACACCAATGAATGGTCTGTGTCGCAATCTGCACTCTGGAACGAACGGGTGATTAGCACGTTCTTCAGTGAGGTGCGCCTGGTCAGGATCAAGTCTAGCTGGTGCCAGTGCTTTGAGCGCGGATGTTGCCAGGAAACCTTGTGTTGGGGCTTGGTCTTGAAAAACGAGTTTGTGATGCACAGATCGTGATATGTGCAGAACTCGAGCAGCCGCTGTCCATTGTCGTTCATTCTGCCCACGCCAAAAGGTCCAAGACAGGAGGGCCAGGAGTCGTGGTCAGCACCCACTCTGGCATTGAAGTCTCCAAGGAGAATGAGTTGTTCAGAGTTGGGGATGATCCTGACAGTTGTTGCGAGATTCTCGTAGAACTCGTCTTTTGCCTCTGGTGTGGCTGTCTGTGTTGGGGCATACACACTGACGAGGGTGACTGGGCCTTCTGTGGTGTTCAGGCGGAGGGTGAGGAGTCGTGCAGAGCCAGTGCTGCCCGGTTCCACCATCTTCAGCAAAGTGTTCTTCACTGTGAAGCCCACTCCGTGTTCCCTGTGTTCGTCACTGCCCTTTCCCTGTCAGTAGAACGTGTAGTCCTTCTCTCTCAGTGTGCCTGCATCAGCTAACCGTGTTTCCTGGAGAGTGGCGATATCCACTCCCAGTCTCTTCAGCTCATTATTGATGATGGCAGTCTTCCTGGTGTCGTTGATGTCCTTGAGGTTAGCAGCGAGTCCTGTCATCATAGTGCGGACGTTCCAAGTTCCCAGTTTTAGAGTTGGTCTCTTTTGTTTTATTGTCTTGCCTGGTGCGAAGGTTCTCAGCCTGCTGTTTGGATTTCTCCTTATCCCCATGCACCCAATGAGGAAAGCAAGCTGTGGCGGGACAACACCTTATTGGCTGGGGGCTGCCCAGCTTGAGGCGGGCGGTAGCTGTCCAGTGAGATCTGATGATCCCTCCCACCGTCGGGAACAACCCCTGGCGCCACGCTCTACGCCAATTGAGCAGTGGCTTATAACTGGTAACTGTCATTCCCCGTGTTTTGTCTACGCCAAAGGCGAAGCTGGAGTGTCCTCTCCAGTGATCCAGTGTTCTACCTTCCAGCGTTGGGCGTTGGTAGGATTCAAGCCTGGGCAGGAAGATATGGAGGACAAGATGTTGCCCATGCAGCATGTCCCCCCTCTCCACGTCACTGATGAATCCAAAGGAACAGCAGGGCTGCTACAGTTTGGCACCAGCGCCGTTGCAGGAGCTGCCAGAACGATGTTGAGCACAACATAGAACTGCCTTAGGGGCTCCGACTCCGGATTTTTCCTCAGGGTTGACTCCCGAAGCCTTTCCCGTGACCGGGTATGCCGCAAGGCAGTAGAGGTTTGAAATCAGGGTTTACCTTCCCCTAGATGGGCTACCTTCCCAGGTTGACGAGCCACCATCTACCCGAAGCATCTGGTTTTAAGGCACCAGAGATCCGCCCTCGCCCCTTCTCCTATTAGTAAAAACAGTTCCGCCGGGCTTAGAGACTAAACCACACGGGCAGGCTAGGAGTTGGACTTAGTTGTCAGAGGCTTTTCGAGACGCACGCCATAAGGAGCATTTTATGAGCACTGGGAGCTTAACCCCAGTGCCACTCCTGGCTATGACAACCTTGGAACCCAAGAACCCAAGATGCTCCTAATCTTGGCAATATTACGCAAATGATAGAAGGCAGCCTTAGAAACAAATTTAATATGTGAATTGAAAAACAGATCTTGATCAAAAATAACTCCAAGGTTCCTCACAGAGCTATTAAGAGAAAGAGTAACT
Organism: Pholidichthys leucotaenia; assembly: GCA_020510985.1. Taxonomy (NCBI): domain Eukaryota; kingdom Metazoa; phylum Chordata; class Actinopteri; order Cichliformes; family Pholidichthyidae; genus Pholidichthys; species Pholidichthys leucotaenia. The sequence goes on from CM035843.1 coordinate 71,964,811, forward strand.
ACATCCAAACTAAAAGTTTGATTTGGAAAGGTATTTCTAAGGTTTTTTTGGACCAACAGGAATGACTTCAGTCTTATCTGAATTTAAGAGCAGGAAATTACAAGTCATCCAAGCTTTGATTTCCTTAAGACAGGCTTCTAACTTAGCTAATTGATTACTATCATCTGGCTTCATTGACAGGTATAACTGTGTGTCATCTGCATAACAATGAAAATGTATACAGTGCTTTCTAATAATGTTGCCTAACAGAAGCATATATAAACTAAAAAGAGTAGGGCCTAGCACAGATCCCTGTGGAACTCCATGACTGAGCTTTGAGTTGGAAGAAAACTCATTATTGACATGAACAAACTGGAACCTATCAGATAAATAAGATCTAAACCACTGCAACGAAGTTCCATTAAGTCCAACGTAGTGTTCTAATCTATCAAGTAGAATATTATGATCGATAGTATCAAAAGCCGCACTAAGGTCTAAAAGGACAAGCACAGAAAAAATTCCATTATCAGATGCGATCGGGAGTTCATTAGTGACCTTCACTAAGGCTGCTTCAGTACTATGATGGATTCTAAACCCAGATTGAAACTCTTCAAATAGACAATTTCCCTGCAAGTGGTCAAATAATTGCGTAGCAACAACTCTTTCCAAGATTTTTGAAATGAAAGGGAGATTAGAGATTAGCCTATAGTTAGCTAAAATTCCTGGATCCAGCGTTGGCTTTTTGAGTAAAGGTTTAATTACAGCAGTTTTAAAAGTCTGTGGTACATGGCCTAAAGTTAATGAAGAATTGATTATTTGAAGAATAAAGCTATCAATAAATGGGAAGACTTCTTTAAATAACCTGGTAGGAATAGGGTCTAAAAGACAAGTTGAAGGCTTGGATGAGGAAACTATTTTGTCTAACTCTAAAAGGTCAGTTGGAGTAAACTGATCAAAACAGATGTCAATTGAAGGAGTTGTAGTAGTTACTGTATTTAAGTTAACAGTGGGAAGAATCTGAATGATTTTATCTCTGATAGATGAAATTTTATGATGGAAAAAGTTCATAAAGTCCTGACTAGTAAGCTCTAAGGGAATGCTAGGATTGACAGAGTCCTGACTCTTTGTCAGCCTGGCTACAGTGCTGAAAAGTAACCTGGGATTACTCTTGTTCTCTTCTATTAATGCAGAATAATAACTCATTCTAGCTTTTCTAAGAGATTTTTTATACGTAAATGAAAAGATGATTTCTCCAAGCTAAATAGATTTCCTCTAAATTAGTGGAGCGCCATTTTCTTTCGAACTGACAAGTCTTCTGTTTTAAGCTATGAGTTTCTGTGTTGAACCAAGGGGTTAGAAATCTCTGATTAGACTTTTTCTTTTTTAAGGGGGCCACCATGTCTAGAGTCTGATGCAGAAAAGCTGTAAAACTATCTACCATGCTATCAATTACAGAAGGAGCAAGCTGTCTATAGCTTATTTCCGTTGTGTTGACACATGGCATAGAACAAACAATCTGCATAAATTTGGTAACAGCATCATCTGAGAGGCATCTACTGTAGTAATATTTTCCCTTAGGAGCCAAATAGTCAGAAATAGTAAAATCAAAGGTTAACAGGCAATGGTCTGACAGTACAGGGTTATGAGGAGACACTACCAGATTTTCTATTTCTATGCCATATGTCAGAACAAGGTCCAACGTGTGGTGGAGATAATGGGTAGAATTTCCTACTTTCTGGGAAAACCCCATTGAGTCTAATATTGAATTAAATGCCAAATTAAGGCAATCACTATCTACATCTACATGTATATTAAAGTCCCCTACTATACTTATTCTATCTGATTTCAGCACTAAATCAGCTAAGAATTCAGCAAATTCGGATAAAAACTCTGAGTAGGTTGATGGAGGACGATAAACTATGCCAAACAAAATTGGGTTTAGCCTGAAATTGCTAAAATGCCCAATACTGAAGACCAGGCCCTCAAAGGAATAATAACACATTTTTTGCTTTACATTAACTAGTAATTTGGAATGGTAAATTGTCGCTACTCCTCCTCCATGACCAGAACTTCTGGGATTTTGACAGTTTAAATAACCAGAGGGAGTTGATTCATTTAAACCAACATAATCCTCTTGTCCTAACCAAGTCTCTGTAAGGGATATTAACTCAATCTGATGGTCAATTAACAGATCATGGACTAGCAGAGACTTGGGAGTTAGAGACCTAATATTTAACAAGCCACATTTAATTTTTAAATTATGAGGAGGAACAGAGGCCAACTCATTCAGTTTAGAGGCTTCATGTTTAATTTGAGTTTTACCAACTTTTTGTTTAATCATTCTGGGATGCTTATACATTATATTTGTATTTACTTTGGAGGGCGCAGACAGTGATTCTCTGATGGGGAAGACGGGCTAAGTTGAGGAGTGGCGGATGAAAAGGAGCTGCAGTGAGTCGTGGAAGACTGCGATTCTGCTTCCTGGTCCCAACTCTGAGTTGTCAAGGTTTTGGAAATTTGGATAAAAATGATGCCAGTTTGTTAGATAAATGAGACGCACCATCCAAAGTGGGATGGACGCCGTCTCGTCTAATAAGACCAGGATTTCCCAAAAATGAGTTCCAATTGTCAATGTAGCCCATGAAGCGGCATGAAATAATGCAGCGTTGGTGAAGGTTTTAAGCAGGTTTATTAAATCATACCGCCATCACGAAGCTCGCCCAATGGGTGGCTCGGAGGCTCTCCAGCAAAGAGACACAGGATGTGTGTGTCAGCAGCAGTAGTAGGAATGAGAGTGAGAGGATGAGTTACAGAATTGTGCAGCATATATACCCAACTCAGACAATACATCAAAGACATTCACAGCAGTCGATATGGGCATTAGCATATGAGAGGCACAGACAGGACAGGATGCATGAACACAATGCATGAATGGCACATTAGCATCACAGCAGTGAAACAATGCATGAATGGCAGATTACATCACAGCATGCAGCGGAAAAAACCAGGAGTAGCGAGCTGTCTGTCTTTAGTCTGTTGTGGGGGTTTTTCCAAACCCGCCACACTGCTCCCCCCCAGAGGGCTCGGCAGGGGGCTGAGACCTCGATAGTGTAGCTTGGCAGCGAGCAGGAAAAGCTCTGTGCAGGCGAAGGTGGAGGGGGGTGGGGGGGGTGGTAAATGCCGGCCGGGGACGGTGGAATCGTCCGGGCTGCGCAAAAATTGCTTGCTGCTCCGCGATGTCGAGGGGCTGTCCCGTTGAACGTGCGGAGGTCGCAAGAAGAAAAATTAGTCTCTGACTCCTCTCGCGGCCATGAAGAAACAGGAGCGGCGAGGCTGCGTAGCAGCTGTAAGAAAAAAAAGAAACAAAAGCAGAGGGACTTGGCGTGTTGACTTTAGGTGCGGGCGCAGCCCTAAAGCCTTCGGGAAAAGCTGACGGCTGAATCCCCTTGTGCGCCGTGGCTGAGACCGTTAGAGAATCCTGTGAGCAAGCTGCGTGCTTGCTTCAGGTGTGCGGGCAGCCCTGAAGGTTCTGTGTGCAGCGGCGGAGGACGATGGCGGTCTGAAGAGCCGCATTTGTCCCGTGCATGGTGCGCCGTCCTGGTATCTCCCCAGTGCGTGTGCTGGGGTTCCGTGCGTGGGTGGGCCACTGGGGAGGCGAGTCAGGGTCAAGAATCTGGCTGCACGGTGGCGCAGTGGTTTAGCACTGCGGCAGCACAGTTTACCCTCGGCCGGGGGATCGCGGGGATCATGAGATCGTGGGTTCGATCCCAGCCCCTGACCCACACTGAGCTGTGTGGAGTTTGCATGTTCTCCCCGTGTTGCGTGGGTTTACTCCGGGATTTCTCCGGTTTCCTCCCGCATACCAAAAACATGTAGGTTTAGGGCGCTCGCACAAGCAGCGACCAGCAGCCGGTGGCTCGTCACCAGACTGCAAACCAAATCTACCTACGGGTACAAATAAGTAACAAAAAAAAAAGAATCTTGGTGGAGATCAGCGCAGACGGCGCCGATAAACATCTATGTTGAGCTGTGGCTGCAGATTAGTCATGGTGCATTGGCGCGTTGAGGGGAAATAGACGATCTTTGTCCCTCAGGCTCGGGTAGATGCGTAGGATCGCTGAGAGGGAGGAGGAGCGGTGAGAGGGAGAAGACGTTCTGTGTCCCTCGGCCGGTCCAGCGTGGACGTCCCGATATCAGGCGAGGGTCGCGCCATGACGTTTTCTGCAGTTTTCCCGGTCGTGGGTGATGTCCGGAGAGTAGCTCGCCTGTGTTGGCTCCGCGTCGAGGTCTCCCTGAAGCAGAAGGGAGGGCAGATCGTTTGCGTCAGGCTGCTGTGTTCGCTGGCAGCGTGTTTTTTTCAGCGTCGGGTCGCCAGCATGGCCGTCCAGACCAGAAGATTGCGTTGCACAAAGCGTGTGCATTCTCGGGGTCACCAGTGTAGCTGTCCAGACCAGAAGGTTGCTTTGCACAAAACATGTGCATGTTCGGGGTCACCAGTGAAGCGGATGATAAAATAAAGGCAGCGTTGAGAGTTTTAAGCAGGTTTATTAAATCATACCGCCATCACGAAGCTCGCCCAATGGGCGGCTCGGAGGCTCTCCAGTAAAGAGACACAGGATGTGTGTGTCAGCAGCAGTAGTAGGAATGAGAGTGAGAGGATGAGTTACAGAATCGTGCAGCATATATACCCAACTCAGACAATACATCAAAGACATTCACAGCAGTCGATATGGGCATTAGCATATGAGAGGCACAGACAGGACAGGATGCATGAACACAATGCATGAATGGCACATTAGCATCACAGCAGTGAAACAATGCATGAATGGCAGATAAACATCACAGCATGCAGCGGAAAAAACCAGGAGTAGCGAGCTGTCTGTCCTTAGTCTGTTGTGGGGTTTTTTCCAAACCCACCACACCCACATCGTTTGCAGAACACCACAGAGACAGCCAGAAGTTGAAGGATGACAAGCGGCTAAACATGTCATCACTGGTCAGATTGGGGAGGGGCCCAGATAATACTACAGAGGCAGACATTATTTTGGCAAAGTCACACACCGATTCCACGTTAAGTTTTGAGACTTCCGACTGCCGGAGTCGGACGTCATTAATGTCGGCGTGGATAACAATTGTGGAGTATTTACAGTTACTTTTAGCCAGCATTTTCAAATTTGACTCGATGTCACCTGCTCTGGCCCCAGGAATGCATTTGGCTATGGCCGCTGGAGTCTCTAGGTTCACGCTTCTGACTACAGAGTCGCCAATAATGAGAGTTTTTTCCTCAGCGGGTGTGTCGCTGAGGGGGAAAAGTGATTAGAAACATGAACAGGTTGGTGGTTAACTGGGGCTTTGCGGCTAGGCTTCCTTCTCACCATCACCCACCCAGTCTCCTCGCTGCTGAGGACTGGAGGACCGCTAACAGGCCGTCCTATGCTAGGGAGCTCCGCTGCAGCTAAGGGATTACATTTACCGTCATCACTAAAAGAGGCAGAGGTGTAGCTAAACATCTGACAGAGAGAGCACACCAGAGGAGGAGAGGAAGGAGAGCTAGTAGCCATAGCTAGTGGCTAACCCGAAGCTAACAAAAACACCGATGAAAGGTGAACAGAAGGCTAAAGAGGGTGATTAGATGACACTGAGTGCGCACACAAGTGCAGGAGGCTTGATAACCAGAAGTGAGAGCTGACGGTAGATGGAAAAAAGTGATTAAAATACAATTAAAGGCAAAATCCTCGGGAGAATGAGGAGAGCAAACCACAGACAGCCAGCAACACAGGAAGTGACGATACGTTACTACAGGAACACCTCAGCAGTACAGTACAAAACAGAAAAAACAAGTACCATATAACCACTGAGGGGAAGAAAAAAAACCCTCAAACGCTACAGAGTAGGTCAACAAAACTACAGATACAGTCTCATACAATAAACCAGGCAAAGACAAAAAAGGAGCATCCCTTCAAACTCACAGAAAAAACCCCCCACAACTTACAGGGATGCCGGCAGGTAGAACACGGAGACAAAAAAAGGCAGTTTGGGCGGTCTACCTGCATCCAGATTCCAAATCGTTGGAAGGGAAAAAAGCAGTTCGGGCGGCCTACCCCAGTCCCAGGCCCGGAGAAACAGTACCTCAGGCGGCCGGACCAGGTCAACAAACCAACAAGGCAGTCCTTCGGGCAGCTGACCCAGAACGCCAAACCGGCAAAGCAGTCTCCCGGGGGGCCGACACGCATCTTTAGGCCACCAGGACCGGAGGGGAGAACTCGGAGGCAGCCTCCCTACCGAGAGGAATAGCGAGGGGAAGCCGAGCCGAATACGGGGAACCCCAGCGGCACCCGGTGGAGGAAGATTGGGGGAAAGATGAGGGACCAGTCCAGTGTCAGATGGCAGAGGATCTGCAGCAACTTCACTGACCTAGAAATGAACCAGCGCTGCGCCCTTGGTGGACCCCGATTGGGCCAGCGCTGCACCCTCGATGGACCCCGATCAGGCCGGAGCAGCACCCACGACGGACCCCGACTGGGACAGCGCAGCTCCAGGGATGACCTCCAAGCACGAACCTGGAGACTTCATGACGACGACCGGAGCTGATTCGTCACCAGTGACCCCGGGAGAAGACTCAGAAAAACAAAGAAAACCGGGATCAGGATCACCGGCAGCGGCAGCAGCAGAGCCCGGCGAGACAAGCTCGGATGCACCCAGCTCGTTTCCCTGAGAGACAGGCAATAATGCTGCAGAACGGAAAAGCGAAAGACAAAATATAGCACTTGCCTGATCTCGGACTCTACCGCTGTCCAGGACTCTGACGATCCAGGCTCAATGATCTGGAGGTCCATTCCTAGTTCTGACTCGACTGCGACGGGCTCCGCAGCCGGCATGATGGTTGTCACAGTTTGGGGACTCCCTGACGCTGAAGTCCACGCCAAGGGCCCGCACGGCGTGGTGGCAGGGGGTCCGTGACCTGCTGGGTCTGACTGCTCCTCCACGGAGACCCGGGGACGCTTGATCGTTGGCGCAGGCTCCAAACGACAGTCCGCCCTCCTCCTCTGCCCGTGACGTGGCTGCGGGGCTGGCACCAGGCTCTCCAGGGCTGCAGGCTCCTTCTTTGTCCGATGGTCTATTCCTGGCACCGGGGGATGCTCACAGAGAAGGGAAGCAGACACAGAGAATGCAGGTTCAATATTTATGGCTACAGCAGGTGGAGGGAACTCAGGGGACTGTGAACCCCGAACTCCACCCCCAGGAGTCAGACAAGGCAATTCATTATAGGGAGTGAGAGAATGAAACAGCACTTGCCTGTTCTCCAGAGGGCCGATGGTGACTGCTGTAGTGGGCTTGGTTCTCCCCTTTCCCCTATGAATGGTGACGGGGGGCCAGCCCCCCGGGAAGACGAAAAGGAGCCGCTCTCACTGGACCAGAGACAGGCACAGCCGGAGAAGGACTCATTGGGCTCAATGCAGCTGGAGAGAGCGCCGAGGAGGAGGGAGGAGCAGCCGAGGCAGTCCAGGGACGAGGAGCAGATGAGCAGAACAGTGGGAAAGGATGACCCGGAGGCTGAGGCTGCTGTCTGTCCCTTCCGTTGTGACACAGGCATAACAGCTGGCTGGTAGGCAGAGTTCTCAAGGATTCAGGATTTGGCTGGGATGGAAGGAAGAGCGAGCTTCAGCCACACGGCCCCGGATGAGCTCAGCTGCCCACTGCGTCTCTTCACGGGGGGTCCCGGCTGTGCTCTTCCTCTGCTGCGGACGGAGACGACCCTTCGGTGACGTAGAACCCTGGGTTGGATGGGTGGCAGGAACCTGATCCCGTCGTGAGCAGCGGAAATGCTTCACCGTCGGCTCTGGCTTCGGCTTCCTGCTGGAACTGTTCTCATTCCCATGGATCCCCCTCCAAAGTACAGCAATTTCAGCCATCCTCTCCATGCCCTCAGTGTGATCAGCAAGGCGAGGATTGCGTTTAATTGCCGCCTCTGCGAGGTCCAAGTACCAGCGTGCGTCGAAGGAAGTGAAGGGCCTACAAGCGTCGGCGAGGAAGTAGTCTACATCTTTGAGGGCGATGATCAGCTCGTAGCCCAAGTCCAAGGAGTAGCCCTTTCCTAGCGACGCCATTTCCCAACACGCTGGTACAAGGAAAAAAAGTGGAAAAACTACGAGCCCAAAAAACCAAACTCAAGGTGACCGGCGTCTCATTTGGCTGCGACCTACTGTCATGGATGTCCCTTGCGGGGCAACATTGAGACGGCCAACCAGTAGTTTGCATATCTATTAATAAAAAACAAGACTGACAAAATAAACCGCCACGATGGGCAAAACACGAACAACGACTAAGGCACGAGACAATAGGTTAAGAGGAGGAATAACACTTACTGGAAATAATGAACCATAAAGGAGACTGGAGTCGGGGTAAGGAACTCCAGTCAAACGTTGTGAAGGTCGCAGCGAGGAGCAAACCTCAGCTGCTCTCTTAAATGAAGACACAGCACCAATCAGAAAAGGGGAATGTAATTAAATGAAATGATAAACAGCTATCACCTCGCGACTCGGCTTTGACGGCCGGAAGTCCCGTCGTGACGTTGTCAAAATAAGAACTCAGATGAAGGCCACAATAACAAGGCTCGAAATGACATGAAACGGGGAAAATACTGGACAACCCGAGCGCAGATGGAATCAGCTCCCAGGCCATAACACTTTCCAAATCAAACTCTTAATTTGGATGCCGCTACTCTTACTCTGAGTAGTTCTGTGAGGAACGTTGGAGTGATTTTTGATCAAGATCTGTTTTTTAATTCACATATTAAATTTGTTTCTAAGACCGTCTTCTATCATCTGCACAATATTGCCAAGATTAGGAGCATCTTGTCTCTGAATGATGCTGAGAAACTGATCCACGCTTTTGTTAGCTCTAGATTAGATTATTGTAACTCGTTATTATCAGGTTGTCCTAAAATATCTTTAAAAAGTCTTCAGTTGATCCAAAATGCTGCTGCAAGAGTTTTAACAGGTACTAGAAAGAGAGATCATATCTCTCCGGTTCAGGCCTCCCTTCATTGGCTTCCCATAGAGTTTAAAATTAAGTTTAAAATCCTTCTTCACACTTACAAAGCCCTTAATAATCAGGCCCCCTTTAACATGAAAGATCTGATATTACCCTATCATCATAACAGAGCATTATGCTCCCAAAATGCAGGATTACTTGTAATACCTAGAATCTCCAAAAGTACAATGGGAGACAGAGCCTTCTGCTATCAAGCTCCTTTCCTGTGGAACCAGTGACCAGTCCGGGTTCGGGAGTCAGACTCGTTCTCTGTTTTTATGAATAGGGCAAAAACCTTCCTCTTCACTATAGCCTACGATTAGGGAGGGATCTTGTGTCTCTTAACCCCCCTCTGTTTTGCTGTTAATAGATTTAGACTGCCGGGTAACCTCCAATAATGTACTTGGCTTCTCTCCATTAATGTTTGCTCTCTTTATGTCTGTCCTTTTCATCTTCTCTATCCCCTCACCCCCCAGCCAGTCGCAGCAGATCACTGCCCCTCCCTGAGCCTGGTTCTGCTGGAGGTTTCTTCCTGTTAAAAGGGAGTTTTTCCTCTCCACCGTCGCTAAGTGCTTGCTCACAGGGGACCGTCTGATTGCTGGGGTCTTTCTGCAGCTGTGGGGTTTTCCCTACATTTGAAAGTGCTATGAAATGACTGTTGTTGTGATATAATGCTATATAAATAAAGCTGAATTGAATTGAAAGACCACAGGAACATCAAACCTGTCACACTTTACCCACACGGTGTGCAGATTGAGTGCCTCCTCACATTTGTGCATCAACTTACAAACATGATGCCAATGATTTTGTCACAATGTGCAGGTTGTGATTTAATTAGAAATGCTTCTAAATGTGTCGGTTCCCCTTTTTATCCAAGAAACCTTGTAAGGGAAAATGGGAATATTAATAAATAATAAATATGATCAGGTATGAATTATTTAATTTATATTGATGTATTGGAATCTGAGCTCAAATCTCATTTCATATACATCAGAAAAGTTAATAACACTCGTAAGGGGCACCAGCTTCTATCTTTAAGAAGCAATTTGATCTTTAATTTCACTTTATACCTGTTTGATCACTCAATAAATTAATCAATAATCAGTCTCAAAAATTTTCCGTGAATTCGATACCTGGGCTTGAAACAGACTCAAAATGAAATAAATTTCCAACAACTTCTCTCATTTTTAAATATTTATTAAATGAAATGATGAACAGACATTGTAATTTCCTTAATCATAAAATCAATCTTGTAAATGATAGATTAACAATGTCAATATTTTCGGAACCAGGGTTAAACTGAGAAATGAATTTCTATCAGTTTGAGTTAACAGATTATAAGCCCCCCCCCCCCCCGCAAATTTATGGAGAAAGTTTACTAATTATGAAAAAGTCCTAAATTAATCTTAAGAAAATAAAAACGGAACTTTAATGAAAAGGAGAGTTATGTTAAGGGCTTCTTAATTTGCATCTGATTAGATATACAAATTATTACCGAACCTCAGACGTTAATTCAGCAGTGGAATTAAAGTTTTTGCAGCTCACGTGATCCTCGGTCGATGTCTGTCGTCGTCCTCAGCCCAAGATTTCATGGATGTTAGGGGAAATATCTGCCCGCAGATATTTCAGGGTCCACAGTTCGACCTTTAGATTCAAGCGGTCGAAGGGGGCTGGATCTTGGCCGTATGACCCACAGTTGAAACGGGTCCTAGCCAGATGGTGCCGATGCTTCTTCAGCGCGATGTGGGACAGCAGCGCGTTGATTCCTCAGCTGCGTCTTTTCTTCCTGGTAGACAAGCAGCTGCAGAGGTTTTCAGGAATAATTCAATTCAATTCAATTCAACTTTATTTATATAACGCCATTTCACAACAACAGTCATCTCATAGCACTATCAACTGTAGGGAGGACCCCCACAGTTGCAGAAAGACCCCAGCAATCAGGCGATCCCCTGTGAGCAAGCACTTGGCGACGGTGGAGAGGAAAAACTCCCTTTTAACAGGAAGAAACCTCCAGCAGAACCAGGCTCAGGGAGGGGCAGTCATCTGCTGTGACTGGCTGGGGGGTGAGGGGACAGAGAAGAAGAAAAGAACAGACATGTAGAGAGCAAACAGCACGATGGGGACTCAATCTATGGGAGAGAACAAACAAATGTTAATGACCAGCAAAAAAAAATATATTTCATAGAGAGTGAGGAAAGGAGTGAGGCCCAGTGCATTACTGGAGGTTCCCCGGCTGACTAAACCTATTAGCAGCATAGCTAAGGGAGGGTTCAGAAACACATGATCCCTCCCTAATTGTAGGCTATATTAAAAAGGTAGGTTTTAGCCCTATTCTTAAAAACAGAGATCGAGTCTGACTCCCGAATCCAGATTGGCAGCTGATTCCACAGGAGAGGAGCTTGATAACTGAAGGCTCTGCCTCCCATTGTACTTTTGGAGATTCTAGGTATTACAAGTAAACCTGCATTTTGGGAGCGTAGTGCTCTGTTAGGATGATACGGTAGTATCAGATCTTTTAAATAAAAAGGAGCCTGATTGTTTAGAGCTTTGTAAGTAAGAAGAAGGATTTTAAACTTAATTCTAAACTCTATGGGAAGCCAATGAAGGGAGGCCAGAACCGGAGAGATATGATCTCTCTTTCTAGTACCTGTTAAAACTCTTGCTGCAGCATTTTGGATCAGCTGAAGACTTTTTAAAGATGTTTTAGGACAACCTGATAATAAAGAATTACAATAATCTAATCTCGAGCTAACAAAAGCGTGGATCAGCTTCTCAGCATCACTCTGAGACAAGATGCTCCTAATCTTGGCAATATTACGCAAATGATAGAAGGCAGTCTTAGAAACAAATTTAATATGTGAATTGAAGGACAAATCCTGATCAAAAATAACTCCAAGGTTCCTCACAGAGCTATTAAGAGAAAGAGTAACTGCATCCAAACTGAAAGTTTGATTTGGAAAGGAATTTCTAAGTTTTTTTGGACCAACAAGAATGACTTCAGTCTTATCTGAATTTAATAGCAGGAAATTACAAGCCATCCAAGCTTTGATTTCCTTAAGACAGGCTTCTAACTTTGCTAATTGATTAGTATCATCTGGCTTCATTGACAGGTATAATTGTGTGTCATCTGCATAACAGTGAAAATGTATACAGTGCTTTCTAATAAAGTTGCCTAACGGAAGCATATATAAACTAAAAAGAGTAGGGCCAAGCACAGATCCCTGTGGAACTCCATGACTAAGCTTTGAGCTGAGAGAAAACTCATCATTTACATGAACAAACTGGAACCTATCAGATAAATAAGATCTAAACCACTGCAACGAAGTTCCATTAAGTCCAACATAGTGTTCTAATCTATCAAGTAGAATATTATGATCAATAGTATCAAAAGCTGCACTAAGATCTAAAAGGACAAGTACAGAAACTAGTCCATTATCAGATGCAATGAGGAGGTTGTTAGTGACCTTCGCTAAGGCTGTTTCAGTACTATGATGGATTCTAAACCCAGATTGAAACTCCTCAAGTAAACCATTTCCCTGCAGGTGGTCAAATAATTGCGTAGCAACAACTCTTTCTAAGATTTTTGAAATGAAAGGGAGATTAGAGATTGGTCTATAGTTAGCTAAAGCTCCTGGATCTAGCGTTGGCTTTTTGAGTAAGGGTTTAATTACAGCCGTTTTAAAAGCCTGCGGTACATGGCCTAAAGTTAATGAAGAATTGATTATATGAAGAATAAAGCTACCAATAAGTGGGAAGACTTCTTTAAATAACCTGGTAGGAATAGGGTCTAAAAGACAAGTTGAAGGTTTGGATGAGGAAACTATTTTGTCTAACTCACAAAGGTCGATTGGAGTAAACTCATCAAGACAGACATCAATAGAAGGAGTTGTAGTAGTTACAGTATTTAAGTTAACTGTAGGAAGAATCTGATTGATTTTATCTCTGATGGATGAAATTTTATTATTGAAAAAGTTCATAAAGTCCTGACTAGTAAGCTCTAAGGGGATGCTCGGATTGACAGAGTCCTGACTCTGTCAACCTGGCTACAGTACTGAAAAGAAACCTGGGATTATTCTTGTTCTCTTCTATTAATGCAGAGTAATAACTCGTTCTAGCTTTTCTAAGAGATTTTTTATAAATTAAAAGATGATTTCTCCAAGCTAAATAGATTTCATCTAAATTAGTAGAGCGCCATTTTCTTTCTAATTGACGAGTCTTCTGTTTTAAGCTACGAGTTTCTGTGTTGAACCAAGGAGTTAAAAATCTCTGATTAGACTTTTTCTTTTTTAAGGGGGCCACCAAGTCTAGAGCCTGATGCAGAGAAGCTGAAACACTATCCACCATGTTATCAATTACAGAAGGAGCAAGCTGTCTATAGCTTATTTCTGTTGTGTTGACACATGGCATAGAGGAAACAATCTGCATAAATTTGGAAACAGCATCATCTGAGAGGCATCTACTGTAATAATATTTTTCTTTAGGAGCCAAATAGTCAGAAATAGTAAAATCAAAGGTTAACAGACAATGGTCTGACAGTACAGGGTTATGAGGAGACACTACAAGATTTTCTATTTCTATGCCATATGTCAGAACAAGGTCCAATGTATGGTGGAGGTAATGAGTAGAATTTCCTACTTTCTGAGAAAACCCAATCGAGTCTAATATTGAATTAAAAGCCACATTAAGGCAGTCACTATCTACATCCACATGTATATTAAAGTCCCCTACTATAATTATTCTATCAGATTTCAGCACTAAATCAGCTAAGAAATCAGCAAATTCGGATAAAAATTCTGAATAGGTTGATGGGGGACGATAAACTATGGCAAATAAAATTGGGTTTAACCTGGAATTGCTAAAGTGCCCAACACTGAGGACCAGGCCCTCAAAGGAATTATAACATGTTTTTTGCTTTACATTAACTAGTAATTTGGAATGGTAAATTGATGCTACTCCTCCTCCACGACCAGAACTTCTGGGATTTTGACAGTTTAAATAACCAGAGGGAGTTGATTCATTTAAACCAACATAATCCTCTTGCCCTAACCAAGTCTCTGTAAGGGAAATTAAATTAATCTGATGATCAATTAACAGATCATGGACTAACAGAGACTTGGGAGTTAGAGACCTAATATTTAATAAACCACATTTAATTTTTAAATTATGAGGAGGAACAGAGGCCAAAGCATTCAATTTAGAGGCTTTATGTTTAATTTGAGTTTTACCAATATTTTGCTTTATCACTTTGGGATGCTTATACATTATATTTTTATTTACTTTGGAGGGAGCAGACAACGATTCTCTGATGGGGAAGACAGGGGCTAAGCTGAGGGGTGGTGGATGAAGAGGAGCTGCAGAGAGGCGTGTAAGACTGTGACTCTGCTTCCTGGTCCCAACTCTGAGTAGTCATGGTTTTGGAAATTTGGATAAAAAAGATGCCAGATTGTTAGATAAATGAGAAGCACCATCCAAAGTGGGATGAATGCTGTCTCGTCTCATAAGACCAGGTTTTCCCCAAAAAGAGCTCCAATTGTCAATGTAGCCCACGTCATTTTTAGGACACCACACAGACAGCCAGCGGTTCAAGGATGACGAGCGGCTAAACATGTCATCACTGGTCAGATTGGGGAGGGGCCCAGAGAATACTACAGTGGCAGACATCGTTTTGGCAAAGTCACACACCGATTCTATATTAAGTTTCGTGACTTCCGACTGCCGGAGACGGATGTCATTAATGCCGGCGTGAATAACAATTGTGGAATATTTACAGTTACTTTTAGCCAGCATTTTCAAATTTGACTCGATGTCGCCTGCTCTGGCCCCAGGAATGCATGTGACTATGGCCGATGGAGTCTCTAGGTTCACGTTTCTGACTACAGAGTCGCCAATGATCAGAGTTTTTTCCTCAGCGGGTGTGTCGCTGAGCGGGGAAAAACGATTAGAAACGTGAACAGGTTGGTGGTGAACCGGGGCTTTGCGACTAGGCTTCCTTCTCACCGTCACCCACCCAATCTCCTCGCTGCTGAGGAGAGCCGGGGAACCGCTGACAGGGGGGCCTAAGCTAACTAGCTCCGCTGCAGCTAATGGGCGTCCGTCGAGATTAACTGGCGCAGACGGTGTTTCAATGCAGCGGAGCCGGGATTCCAAATCAGACAACCTCGCCTCGAGCGCCTCAAAAAGACAACATTTATTACATTTACCGTTATCACTAAAAGAGGCAGAGGTGTAGCTAAACATCTGACAGAGAGAGCACACCAGAGGAGGAGAGGAAGGAGAGCTAGTAGCCATAGCTAGTGGCTGGAGAGCTGGAGAGCAAACCACACAGGCAGACAGCAAAACAGGAAGTGACGATACGTTACCACAAGGAAGTGATGATCCCAAACGTAATTAATGATATCTAATCCGATCTCAAATTTAAAAAAAAACTTTCGGACTTTAGATAAAAATAGTAGCTTCTGGTGGGTGCTTGGTCAAGAAAAATATTATAAAAATAAAGTCAAAATTAAGTTTACATTAAAATCAAACAAACGGTGGTTTTACAGAAAGTTTAACAAAGAAAAAAAGTGATAAATAAAAATTGGAGTTTAACTCCAATTAAGAATTGAGCTCAAAGAAATAGGAATTCCTAGGCATTTAAGAGAAAAAGAAAAATACAAAGTGACATAAACAAATTACGAGTTACCTGCTCTGTGTTCAGAAAAGCGACGCGTGGTCAGACGGTCCTTTGTTCTTCCTTGCTGTGTGTAGACAATGGGAGCAGATCGGAAAAAAAGGGAGCCGAGCCGGACAGAGGATCTGCAAAGAGTGTCCGGAGCAGAAGAGGAGTTGACGAAAAGGGGTGAAGCAGAGTCTGACGAAAAAGAGACTTGAAGCAGGGGTCTCTCTGCTTTTTATAAGCTCTGTTGAGTTTCGCGGGATTCCGGCCTGACCGGAATCTCAGCCAACGAGCGTCCTTCGTGGGCGGGCTCGATGAACTTTTAGTCCAATGAACAAACAGTCTATTGTTCGGAGTCCTTTGGGGTGAAGAGTTGTCATGCAGAGATTGGCTGTTGGAGTCACATGTGATATCGAGGCAAAACTCATACATACTGGAAGTTAATATTTCCCTTTATGTATTAAACTAAGATAACTTTAGTGATTAGTATAAATTATAAGCAGTGCTTCTAAATCAAAATGCAGGAATAAACATTCATATAAACATTAGCATGCATATATATAAAATCACAGATTAATGCATTTCACACATATTTTCCACATCAAAAACATCAGAGTCCATCTGCATTTTCATAGTTCTGAAAAGAATGAAGGTTTAGAATTGAGTTTGTAATACTGTACTTTAAAGTTGACTGTTTAAATCCAGCATGTCCACAGTTTAAGGAAATTAGCTGAGTCGTGGATCTGTGTAGGTTTTATGGGGGCAATAAAAGTGAAGCCGGACATTGGGGAAATTCCTTAGGCTGGTTTTAACAAAAGAAAGGGGATTTCAGCTGTGGCCTGGAGGAAGAAAATCCATTTATTTGTGTTATTCCTGGATGAAACAAAAATGTCTTTAAGCAGGAGAATAATTATTGCTGAGCCAAAGTGAGATGATGCTACAGTCCCCCCTCTGGTATCAATGGTGACGTTGATTCAGCGTTGATAGCAATCCTAGGCATCAAATCCCAATTTGGCGAGGCTTGATCCAAATGCTGAACTAAAGTTCTGATGTCGATAAGTCTTAAGCTTGTGAACAGTATCTATTCCAAAGTGTAGGTCCTTAAATTTGATTTTCTGAAAAACTTCCGGAAATTTCAAAAATAATTTTGGCATGACCAAATATAAACATTGTATAATTGTCTAGGATATACTAAAGTTCTGTATAAGCCTGTAAAGACTGTGGAAAAAAGTGAACTAGAAGTATGTGGGTTTTGACATACTTGATATAAATGTTTTGGGTTTGCTGAAAAATATCTAGTAAAAATTTCAAAAACAGTTTAAATGTGCATAAAATCTAAATAAAGTATAAAGGATTATTTGTATATACACATGCATGTATCCAAAAATCTTAGTCAAAAGCAAAAATAAAATTCTTTCATACTTCAGGTAGATTCAGACTAATCAATATTGAGGTGACTCAAGGAGGTTCAAATTGAATTTGTTTAGTTAGACTAAACCATGGTTCCACAGATGTCCAAATCATAGGGTGTTTGAAGCTTTTGTTCAGAAAAACTGAGTGGGCATAGGATGTCATCATTCTTTGGATGGCAATGAGAAGTAAATTTGGATTTACTGCAAAAAGGATATGATGAGAGAGCATATTCATTGCTAAAGCGTTAACTGAAAAGCTAATGTTTTTAGCTACTTCTGAGAGTAACATAGACATTGGCTGTGTGTGAGCATAGTCAACCTTTAACACAAAGAGCAAAGAGTTCAAGACCTTGTTGAGTTTGACTGAAGCTTCGGAGCAAGCATTCAAAACCAACACAGTGTCTTGTAAGATTTTGGTAACCATTTGTGGTTCGACAACCTGGCGTTTCGGTTTAGCGGTGTTGACCGAGTTAACAGTGGGCATGCTAAGGTTAACTAGAGGCTCTAACGATGAGGCTGTTATCAAGAATCCACCCGAGGATCTTTGACCTTTCGTTTTGGCTTGGCCCAATTCTGACTGGGTAACAGTGGGTGTGATTGCTAGGCAGATGGCTAAACTGATAAACAGGAGGGCCATCATCTTGGCAAACATAAAAGTGAGTGGTTTTGGATCTTAATCTTCTTGTTGATCTTTCTTTAGATACCTGGTTGGCAAATGAAAATTCCTCTTAGAGGTGGAATGATTTCTTTTAGATGGATGTACTTTATTGATCCCAAAACTGGGAAATTACAGAATAGAGCTTAAGAGATTAAACTCTAAACCTTGTGCTTGTTTTTCACCTTTGATGGGAGTTTTAAGATTATTAGCTCAAGCTAATGGTGTTGAATGTATTTGCGTGTACTATTTGATAATAGTAAGTTGATTGAAGTTTATTAGATTTTACAGAGGTCTTTGAAATTACTTTAAGGGCTAATTTGGTTTTAATATACCCTTTCCTTTCTGGAGGTTTTGATGCAGTTAACTGATTGGAGAAATTTGACTGAGTGTACCTGAGGCTAGTAGTTAGCTACAGTTATTTCTCGGATGTAGGTTTGATTTTAATCTTATTTATGGACTTACTTTGACAGTGTTGTGCCCGACAAGTCCCATGGGGTTTTGGTAAAGGTTACTCTGATTTTGGTGAGCCCATTTGAAAATGGGGTCCTGGATTTGGCTCTTGAGTGGCCAAAGTTTGTTGTTGACAATGTCTGGATTCATCCACTCGGGCAGGAATTTAGGAGTGATTTTCCTTTCCTGTAAATTTATTTCAGGTGTCTGTGGTACAAATGTGGGGTGGAAGATCTTGTCCCCCCTTCGCAGTTTGTCATGCAAGAGTTTTTGATCGTTGTACGCTTTCTGTTGTTTAGCGACTCGGTCCGAATGGTTTTGAAATACAGCCTTGGGAGCTTTGTATGTCGTTTTGACGTTTTTGTGTTCTGCAGCTGGAATGTTATAGGCATTGGCAGTCATCACCCCCCTCTGGTTTCGAGGAACACTGAGCGGTGGCGATGATGGTTCGTCAGAAGCATGATCAGGAGTGCCATTGCATAGCTGCAGATAAGATTGTGTCGCATGAAGTGGTATCAGTTTTGGTATGTCATAGGGTTTAGATGCGGGTAGTGCATGTACCGTTTTATCCAACCGGTGTTTGACGGTTTTATGGATCATTTGGTTGCACGGTTGAGTGACTGTGCGCCTTGCGTTTGCAAAAGTTGGGTTCGTTGTAGCAAAAAGTTGAGGTTTTAGAGGGTCTAGAGAGCCGGTTGGTGTGGCTCTTGTGACCATGCAGGCCTCATGGGCGGGTGGGTGGGTTTCAAAATGTGACACCACCATTGAATCATGGGTATCAAGTGTTTCAAGAGGGCCGTTTGGGGTTTTCTGCTCGGCCATTGAGTTTTTAAGATCATTTGAGTGTTTGGCTTGACCTTGTATTTGAAGGTGACTTCTGACATCTCGTGGACAGTACTCACCTTGGTCTTGGCGGTCGCTTTCACTCGGTTGCAGTTGTTCCAACAGTGCTAGTTGTGTGAGACTTGGGGTGTCTAAAGTGTTCAGAACAAAGCACTGTGATTCAGTTGTTCTTGTTGGGTCAAATGGGTGAGGGTGTAGCGTTTGAGCCCATAGTTTGAGGTTCTTGAAATCAATCAGTGGCTCAAAACGGTTCAGTAGGTCTTTGCCAACAAGCAATGGAATGGCGTCAAGTTTGGACACGTAGACCCGATGTGTCAAGGTCATGGGTCCAATGGACATGTTTAGTAGTGATACGCCCAACAGGGTTGTTTTAGTAAGCGCATATGGTTGCACAGCTAATGAACAGGGTTCCAGTTTCAAATATTTGTTAGCGCGGTTAGCGGCTACACGTACTTTGTCAAAAAGGGTGTGTGACATGAGCGTGATGTCAGCAGCGGTGTCTAAAACAGCGTCCTGACACACCATGTCTTCAAGGATCAGTGGAAGGTAGAATTTCCATGCCACCCCCCTCTCGTTTAAGTCGCATAGGAATTGTGGAACCGATGGTTCGACACAGAGTTGCGACATGTTGTTAGAGGAGTGGTCTGTGACCTGTGGTTGGGCTGCCATAACAGCACTGGACTGCGTTGAGTCCTTTGGTCCTTCCTCATTTGCATGAGGGATTTTCTTCTTGCGTTTCCTTCGTTTGGAACGCTTGTTTTGAGTTGGCACAGCTGATATAGCTAGAATGTTAGCAGTTTTATTCTCTTTGTAGTTTTGAATCTCTGCTAGGAGGTGTTGGACAATTTCAATAGCTTCTCTACTGAATGTAGAAGTTTCTTCTTCCTTCCAAGGTTTGTGATAGGTCTCTGCTTCTGAGCTTCTGTGATGAGATGGAGACCATTTGTCGCGGTTACGCGTGCCTTCGTATCGGTATCTGTCATCATGGTAGTCCGTATTGCGTTCTCGTGACCTATCCCGTGGATATGGTCTACGACGGTAGTCGGGTTTTTGCAAAGTTGGTCCAAAGTGATATCCAGAGGACCTAGTGTGGTTTTGACCTTGATGAGGTCACTTGGGAAAATGCTTCGGCTGTTGATGTACTCGCGGTGTAAGAGGTGGAGTAGAGCGAGGGGCTCCTTCCAACTCCAAGGTGTTAGATGCATCGCTAATAGCTAGCACTGTGGCAGGCTCAGCGTGCTTGTTGCAACTTTGTTGCTGTTTTTGGAACGCATAGTGTGCAAACTCTCTCAGCTGACTTATTGAGTTTGACCTTGGGTTAGCTGTAACTCCCAGGTAATGACTCACAGTGGGATGGAGGTTTTGGATGAAGAGGGTCTTGAAATTGTGGTCTTCTTCCATCCCTGGTGTATTTTGAGATCCAAAATATGCAAGTAGGAGTCTCTGGTAGTAGGCTTGTGTCGGCTCTGAGCGTCCTTGCTTCACGGCTAGGGCTGCGGTTAGCCCTGCTTGTAGGCAGTCGTCGGAGAACTCCTTTTCGATGGCTTCGCGGAGCAGCGTGTAATCTGCTTTGATGTTTGTCGGCTGTCTGTCTATGAATTTTGATACTAACCTGTTAGATGTTAGTTTAATCAGATAGATGCGATCGTCAATTGTAGCATCAGGGTGCTTACGCAGGTAGTAATCAATGTCCTGTAAATAGACTTTGGCATCAGGTGAACCCGTAGGTCCTGGATCGAATTTGGTGATATTTCGCGCGATCTTGTCAAGGTCGCGGTCTGAAGGGGCACACGCACGCTGTCCACGCGGTCGTCCGTATTCGAAACGGGAATCGGGCGAGGGAGCACGGTGGATGTCCCAGTATTCATGTCTTTCCTTTAGGAGCAGTTGACATTCCTTGTAATCCTTCTTCACATTTTCAAGTTGACCTTCAACTCTTCTGAGTTCCTTCTTTGTGTCTTGAAGGGCATCTTCAAGTTCATTGCTGTCTTGATGAAGCGTGTCATTGTTATGCATCAACCGTTCCTTTTCTGACTCTGCACGGTCCAAATCTTGTACCGCTTCATCCAGTTGGTTTTGAGTTTTGTCATTCTCCTCTTGAGATTGTTCCAAATTTTCCTTCAGCATTTCATTCTCTTCTTGGAGAGATAAGATCATTGTTTGTTGATTTGCTAGCTCGTTCTCGACTACCTTTAATCTTGCGACTAATGTTAGCGCAAACTTACCTAACACACTGGTGAGGTCCTTGCCTTCTGGTGGTTTTTCAGTGTGTTCATTCAAAAGTTCTTCAGCGAGTTGCTCCAATTATTCGGGCAGTGTTTCCTTGACCCGTGTTGTGAAGCTAGAAATTAAATTAGAAGTCCATGCTTCCAATGTTGTTTGAAGGTCATCCAGTTTGGTAAATTGGTCGGTTGTCTGATGACTTGTCATGTTTGACCGTTGTTGTTATTTAGCTTTTAAAAAAAAATTCAACTTGATTATCCTTAAATTTGTTCAACAAGGTTTAACCTTGAGTGTTTTATTTTACAACCGTGATAGTTGAAAGTTCCTTTAGAATTTGTTTCAACTTGTAGGCTTGCAGGATGGGAAATAGAATTTTGAAATTATTTAGAAATGTAGAAATGCTTCAATTAATTCGTTCGTTGAAACTATGTTGTTAAATAAAGTTGAATTGAAATTGGATTGAATTTGTTTCGCAAAACAAAACTGAAATTTCAATTGTGTGGATTGACTTCCTTCCTTTGATTTTCAAGTCTAGTATTGGAATTTGTCATCAATAACTAGCTTTGGGATTTTGCAAAATGTCACTTTGAAAGTGAGGATTTTATTTACAAAAGAAATCCAAAAGCAAAAGAGGCTAAATGCTTTAAAGATTTAAGATTATAAGTTTCCACTTTCTTTTAAAGTTAAGGCTTTCCTTTGGTTTTATTTGTTAAAGCCTATTTTCATTTGAAGCATTAAATGTTTAAAATATTTACAAATTAGAAACAAGTGAATTGTTTGAATATTTGGTGTCCTAGGATTTCTTAGGATTGAAGCCAATAGTGATCTGTCTTGATTGTTATCTATAAATTTCTTATTTACAGAATAATCAATGTTTGCACCTTTTTGACTTTTTCTTAAATCCTGGGAAAAATTTGAAAATTATGCTGGTTGGTTAAGTGTTTTTCTTTTCTTGTAGAGAAAGCATGAATCAGAAATGACACAATGAGTTTAAATAACACCTAGAGCTTCTCTTAAGTGTTAATTGCTTGATGTGGTTTCCTAAATTTGAGAAAGAGGAAAAATTATAAATATTCACTAAGTCTGTAAATTTGTTAAAATGCACAGGACTAATCCTACTTTAATGCTACTCTTGAGTAAACATCAGCATTAGAATCCTTAAGCTAAAACTGGGTTTCTGTGGGAAGGGAATCACACCATATCACATTTAAAAACAGCAATATAAGCACACATATAGCTTCAAAGTTTGTAACTTTTTGCTTAAAAGTGTGTAAATATGTTTGCTTTTAGCTTAAAAGATCATAATATGTGGTTATATAAGTGATTAAATACAATAGAGGTGTTTGTATATGTTCCTGCTATAGGTATCTATGCAATGAGTGGGATTTCACCACTGAGAAAAAACTTTCAGAAGCCAACAGGTCCTTTTCCTTTTATTCTTGGCATAAAAGTTTGGATTAGTGTTAAATTTAGTTTATTCCGAATAATATGAATTGCTTTGAAGTTACTTTGAAGACTTAATTTGGTTATAAATCGTCTTTAAAAATTAGAAGTTTAAATAAAAATTGCAGTCCCTATGTTTCACCACAAGATGGAGGCAGTTTTCGTCTGCACTTCCAGCAGAGGAAACCCAATGACGTCGCAAGGAGTCAAGGATCTCTACTCAAAATGGCGGCTACAGGGAACTCTACCTAGACTTAAGATGGCGTCGCTGAGCCGATCTACACATGCGCAGTTTTTTCATGCACAGCTTGACGGTCGCGTGCGCGACTGAGCGTGCACGTGTCACGTGGATGCAGCTCAAGCTTCAGTCCATAAAACCACGCCTTGCTTTCCAAAGGCGGGAAAACTTTGGTCTCCCTAAACTTTATTCAACAAGTTTATACAATGGTTAATTCAATTAAATCCTCCAAGGGTTTGCTTCGCCTGTGGGGTGTTGAAATAATGGGGAAAACAAATAGGATTTCTTCGCTATTTTGTTCCCAGGCCTGTTTTAATTATTCAGCGTGTAATCACGTTTAAGCATGCATTAAACAACAAAAAAACTGACTAGAGTGGGGTCTCTTCACCCCCACCTTCTCTTGGTCAGCAGACAGACACACACACACAGCAGGAGTAATCAGGGGGGCGAATTCACCCCCTCCCCCTCGTGACACAGAGACAGACAATAGACTGGCTGCAGACAATTGAACCACCTCTTTTTGTGAGTTAAAATTGACCAAAATCACACACAGCTTATGTATTAATTTCCTTCTGAGTCGTGTCAAGTTCAGCCAGGCCTCCACGCGGGGTACCAAAATTATGTAAGGGAAAATGGGAATATTAATAAATAATAAATATGATCAGGTATGAATTATTTAATTTATATTGATGTATTGGAATCTGAGCTCAAATCTCATTTCATATACATCAGAAAAGTTAATAACACTCGTAAGGGGCACCAGCTTCTATCTTTAAGAAGCAATTTGATCTTTAATTTCACTTTATACCTGTTTGATCACTCAATAAATTAATCAATAATCAGTCTCAAAAATTTTCCGTGAATTCGATACCTGGGCTTGAAACAGACTCAAAATGAAATAAATTCCCAACAACTTCTCTCATTTTTAAATATTTATTAAATGAAATGATGAACAGACATTGTAATTTCCTTAATCATAAAATCAATCTTGTAAATGATAGATTAACAATGTCAATATTTTCGGAACCAGGGTTAAACTGAGAAATGAATTTCTATCAGTTTGAGTTAACAGATTATAACCCCCCCCCCCCCCCCCCCCCCGCAAATTTATGGAGAAAGTTTACTAATTATGAAAAAGTCCTAAATTAATCTTAAGAAAATAAAAACGGAACTTTAATGAAAAGGAGAGTTATGTTAAGGGCTTCTTAATTTGCATCTGATTAGATATACAAATTATTACCGAACCTCAGACGTTAATTCAGCAGTGGAATTAAAGTTTTTGCAGCTCACGTGATCCTCGGTCGATGTCTGTCGTCGTCCTCAGCCCAAGATTTCGTGGATGTTAGGGGAAATATCTGCCCGCAGATATTTCAGGGTCCACAGTTCGACCTTTAGATTCAAGCGGTCGAAGGGGGCTGGATCTTGGCCGTATGACCCACAGTTGAAACGGGTCCTAGCCAGATGGTGCCGATGCTTCTTCAGCGCGATGTGGGACAGCTGCGCGTTGATTCCTCAGCTGCGTCTTTTCTTCCTGGTAGACAAGCAGCTGCAGAGGTTTTTGGGAATAATTAAAGATATCTAATCCGATCTCAAATTAAAAAAAAAACTTTCGGACTTTAGATAAAAATAGTAGCTTCTGGTGGGTGCTTGGTCAAGAAAAATATTATAAAAATAAAGTCAAAATTAAGTTTACATTAAAATCAAACAAACAGTGGTTTTACAGAAAGTTTAACAAAGAAAAAAAGTGATAAATAAAAATTGGAGTTTAACTCCGATTAAGAATTGAGCTCAAAGAAATAGGAATTCCTAGGCATTTAAGAGAAAAAGAAAAATACAAAGTGACATAAACAAATTACGAGTTATCTGCTCTGTGTTCAGAAAAGCGACGCGTGGTCAGACGGTCCTTTGTTCTTCCTTGCTGTGTGTAGACAATGGGAGCAGATCAGAAAAAAAGGGAGCCGAGCCGGACAGAGGATCTGCAAAGAGTGTCCGGAGCAGAAGAGGAGTTGACGAAAAGGGGTGAAGCAGAGTCTGACGAAAAAGAGACTTGAAGCAGGGGTCTCTCTGCTTTTTATAAGCTCTGTTGAGTTTCGCGGGATTCCGGCCTGACCGGAATCTCAGCCAATGAGCGTCCTTCGTGGGCGGGCTCGATGAACTTTTAGTCCAATGAACAAACAGTCTATTGTTCGGAGTCCTTTGGGGTGAAGAGTTGTCATGCAGAGATTGGCTGTTGGAGTCACATGTGATATCGAGGCAAAACTCATACATACTGGAAGTTAATATTTCCCTTTATGTATTAAACTAAGATAACTTTAGTGATTAGTATAAATTATAAGCAGTGCTTCTAAATCAAAATGCAGGAATAAACATTCATATAAACATTAGCATGCATATATATATAAAATCACAGATTAATGCATTTCACACATATTTTCCACATCAAAAACATCAGAGTCCATCTGCATTTTCATAGTTCTGAAAAGAATGAAGGTTTAGAATTGAGTTTGTAATAATGTACTTTAAAGTTGACTGTTTAAATCCAGCATGTCCACAGTTTAAGGAAATTAGCTGAGTCGTGGATCTGTGTAGGTTTTATGGGGGCAATAAAAGTGAAGCCGGACATTGGGGAAATTCCTTAGGCTGGTTTTAACAAAAGAAAGGGGATTTCAGCTGTGGCCTGGAGGAAGAAAATCCATTTATTTGCGTTATTCCTGGATGAAACAAAAATGTCTTTAAGCAGGAGAATAATTATTGCTGAGCCAAAGTGAGATGATGCTACAACCTCTTTGAGGTCGTCTGCCAGTCTTCAAAAGGGATACTAATATATCACCTACGGGAGCATAGTGTCTCATCTAACCACATTGTGTCAATTAAAACTGCTGAACAGACAACTTCCTGACTTCTTTGTGCTGTGGTCTTGTAGGTACATGGATATTTTAACATCATGTTAGCATCCCTTCTATAGATCAACACCCCACCATTTCGTCAACATAACTGTGCATGCATTTACAAAAATAATGTGTGAACGCTATGGTGCTTTAAATAATTTAAGAGCTTCATTAAACTTTGCAGCTTAGACAAAGAATTCATACTAATTACAGCAGTCATGCAGTATACTGCAGCACTAGAATAACTGAAACTACAATTACATTTTACAGTCAGTCAAGTTTAAGTTTATGTAGGCCATTGATATGATTTGTTGTCTTTATCTCCATTATGATTTGCATAATGAGGGACTGCCGCTATAAAAGATGTCTCTCATTTCCTATATTCATGCCCACACAAACCAAACTGAATTTTCAACGAGAACCAGAACAGGAAGCTCTTTTCTATAGGTGTCAGAATTAACTTTAAAGTCCATGTACTGTCTGTAACTCTTTAGATTAGCAGAGATGTATTGTGGAGCACAAATATACCCATGTCACAGGGATGTAGATTGTTGCATCTATTTGTTAATTATGGTGTCAGTCATTATGCTTATACTGTATGGTGGAACACTATAACAAAAACAACTGCAAACTAAATGTTGAAAGACAGGAAAAC
The DNA here is from genome assembly GCA_020510985.1 of Pholidichthys leucotaenia. Classification (NCBI taxonomy): domain Eukaryota; kingdom Metazoa; phylum Chordata; class Actinopteri; order Cichliformes; family Pholidichthyidae; genus Pholidichthys; species Pholidichthys leucotaenia. The sequence continues at coordinate 71,991,288 of CM035843.1, forward strand.
TTTCATAACACGTGACAAAATACGACGTCATTATAAGTACAAACACTTAAACTTAACACCTAGATTGGCACAGAGCATGGAGGGAGATTCACTGAAGTCAACTCCAATGATGTCGTTCTTAATGTCATGGCGGCCTCTGGACCGTCATTGGCGTCATCAGCTCCAGCTGTGCACAGACCAATAGGTGCCAATCAACGGCTATTAAAAGCCAGCGTCGCTGACAGCCCGTCATGGAGTCGTCTGTCCTCCTCGTCGGAGTATGAGCCTGAACTCCGCTCTCGTGCCTCGTCAAGAACCTCTCGTCAAGTTCAACCAAGTAAGAGAACAATTTGTTACTCAAACCCTTGTCTTAACCCCTGTGCACAGGTGGACCTCCTTGGCGGCGGACCTGCGTTCCCAGCTGACGGGGCAACGCCACCTCATCCACGTAGCTCATCGCTACCACCACGACTACCGGTACGTCTTGCTCCTCAGCTACGAGAACTGGAACATTCGCCACCGCTATCTGTGGAGTCATTGTCATCATTATCATCTGTATTGTCATCGCCACGTTCTGAGGAATCACTAACCTCGTCATCGTCGGAACTATCATCATCCCTGTCTGTGGAGTCACGGCCGGTGTTATCACAGGGACTTCCCTCATCACAGCCACGGGTGGAATCTCCAGCACGAACACGGACACCTTCACCACCACGCTGCACGGCCGCTGGAATCCAGCAGGGCGTAACCTGTGCTTTACCCAAGTAAGCTTCACCATCTGCAGCTCCTCAGGAGTGTTGAGCTTAAGTAATTATATCTGCTTGTATGTTCCAGGGTTGCCGGGTCTCCGTCCAGGCTGCTCAGTTCCAGCGACCAGAACCCAATCCTTGCACTCACTCAGGCACTACACACTCTCACTATCAAATAAAAGGATTATTGTCACAATCTGCACGTGTCAGTGTCTGTCTCCTGGGTCCTAAATCATGTCAGTACGACTCCGTCACGTTGACCCAGCGGACAGTTCACTGTCACGCCAACTCAACACTCTTAGCGCCCAGGTAGATTTACTAGCACACCAACAGACAGTAATCCTAAACCAGTTGACATTAATTAATGGTCGGCTGGATCGTCTGGAAGGACACCAGACGTTTCCCCCGACCGCAAATATCTCAGCCCCTGCAGGCTTAGCATCAGGACAGGCTAACACCTCTTCTTCCTCTCGCCTCACCCCTATTCCCACACCTGCCCGGTTCAGCGGAAAAATCGGGGAAGCCCGAGGATTCTTATTACAATGTGAATCAGTTTTTCTCCGCGTTCCGGGAGATTTCACTCTAGATTCTAGCCGGATTGCTTATGTCATAAATTTGCTGGCAGGAAGAGCCTTAGATTGGGCCTATTCTATCATGGCTAAACCTAGCTATCCCATGCTTACTTACCAGGAGTTTGTGACAGAATTTATATCTGTGTTTGACCATACTGATAGGGGTGAGGTGTTAACAGAACGGCTGTTGAGCCTACAGCAGGGAAAGAGATCAGCTGCTGACTACGCCAACGACTTCCGGGTCCTGGCTGCAGAGATTGGGTGGGGGGAGCCATCACTGTGTGGTATTTTCCTGCGCAGTCTTAACGATGAGTTAAAGGATGAGTTAGCGGCACGGGATAAACCGGACAATTTGCGGGATTTGATCGCCTTAGCGGTTAGTCTGGATAGCAGATTAAGGGAGCAGGCGGCTGAACGGCGAAATACGTCCCGTTCAGTTAGACTCCGCCCCCGCGTCCCTAACTCTCCTCTTCTCGCTTTACCCGCGTCAGAGGGATCCCCGGATCAAGAGGCTATGACTATTGGTCGGTCTAAAGTGTCAGCAGCTGAGAAACAATGCCGCAGGGATCAGGGCCTTTGTTTCTACTGTGGGAAAGAATCACATGGGGTTTTCGAGTGTCCCAGTAAGTTAAAAGGGAAGGCCCGTGGATCGCAGTAGGGGGATTCACGGGCAAGAATTCAGAAGAACCCCTTACTTGTTGTCGATTACCCCTCAGACTAATCCATACACACACAGAACACTCCACATTAGCGTTAGTTGATTCTGGAGCTGAGCAGAACTTCATTTCTAGAGTCCTGGCAACCCAGATGGGCCTCAGCTGTCAGACTCTAGACCCCCCTGTCAAACTGATCACCTTGTCCAAGGCGTCTCTGACCACCGTTGCCCATCAGACGGCCCCTGTGTCAATCATTGTGTCAGGAAATCACAGGGAGGAAGTTCAGTTTCTAGTCCTGCCCGTCTCTTCTTCTCCCGTTATCCTGGGGTACCCCTGGCTTCGCCTGCATAACCCCACTATTGACTGGCAAGCTGGGAGAGTAACGGCATGGAGTACGTTCTGCCTAAGTGCCTGCCTCCAATCTGCGGCGTGCGCCCCATCGGTCAAGGTGCCTCCGCCTCATTCATCTCCACCTGACCTGTCCAAGGTGCCAGAGGTCTACCATGATTTGGGGCTAGTGTTTAGCAAGTCTCGGGCGTTGTCTTTACCCCCCCCCCCCCATCGCCCTTATGACTGCGCAATCAACCTGAAGGCTGGGGCCCCACTTCCTGCAAGCCGCCTTTACAGCCTTTCAGCCCCGGAGCGCGAGGCCATGGATACGTACATCAAGGAGTTCTTGGCCTCTGGTATCATCCGCCCGTCGTTTTCGGCAGTGGGAGCCGGGTTTTTTTTCGTCGGGAAGAAGGACGGCTCACTACGCCCCTGCATCGACTTCCGGGGTCTGAATGAAATAACGGTAAAAGATAAATATACTCTGCCTCTGATGAACACCGCTTTTGACTCTCTCCAGGGGGCATCCTGGTTTACTAAACTGGACCTTAGGAATGCCTACCATCTAGTGCGCATAAGGGAAGGAGACGAGTGGAAGACGGCTTTCCGGACCCCTAGCGGGCATTTTGAGTATCTAGTAATGCCGTTTGGGTTAACCAACGCTCCAGCCGTTTTCCAGCGATTGATAAACGATGTATTACGGGATTTTCTGAACTCGTTTGTGTTCGTTTATCTTGACGACATTCTTATCTTCTCCCGTACACTAGAAGAACATCAGGTGCATGTCCGCAGGGTCCTGCAGCACCTCCTGGAGAATCAACTATTCGTCAAGGCTGAGAAATGTGAGTTCCACACTGACCAGACCTCTTTCCTTGGGTTTATAATAGCTCGGAACCAGGTGCTCCCTGACCCGGCCAAGGTCAAGGCGGTAGTGGATTGGCCTGCACCCACCTCCAGAAAGCAGCTTCAAGGGTTCCTGGGGTTTGTTAATTTTTATAGGAGGTTTGTGCCAAATTTTGGTAATATTGCTCATCCTCTGACTGCTCTCACCTCCCCTAAGACCCCGTTTTGCTGGAGTAAGGAGGCAGCTGGAGCATTTGAGAAGCTCAAGAGGGAGTTCGCCTCGGCCCAAGTCCTTACTCAGGTGGACCCGAAGCTGCAGTGCTTGGTGGAGGTGGACGCCTCTGATTCGGGAGTTGGAGCGGTACTCTCCCAACGCTCTCCCGAGGACGGTAAGATTCGCCCATGTGCTTATTTCTCTCATCGTCTCACTCCTGCAGAGAGGAATTACAGCATAGGAGACAGGGAGCTGCTGGCAGTGAAACTCGCTTTGGAGGAATGGAGACACTGGCTGGAGGGGGCTGCTCAGCCGTTCGTGGTTTGGACTGATCATCACAACCTGGAGTACCTCAGGACGGCGAAGTGCCTGAATGCACGCCAGGCCCGTTGGTCCCTCTTCTTCTGCCGTTTTAACTTTTCCATCACTTACCGGCCGGGAAGTAAGAACGGTAAGCTGGATGCCCTCTCACGGCAGTTTGACGCACCGTCCTCTGAAGACCAGGAGACCCCTATCCTGCCGCCTTCCTGCGTCGTGGGTGCCCTGTCCTGGGGGATCTGCAAGATGGTTCGCCGGGCTCAGAGGACTGAGCCGGACCCCGGGGGGGGGGGGCTGTTTGTTCCACGCGCCATCCGGGGCAAGGTGATCGAGTGGGGTCACGCTTCCAAGTTGGCTTGTCATCCTGGAGTGGGTCGGACTGTGGATCTTCTCCAGAGGACCTTCTGGTGGCCAGGGCTACGGAAGGACGTTGTAGGTTACATCCGGGCCTGCGCTCAGTGCGCCACCGGGAAGACGACATCATCCCCCCTGGCGGGCCTGCTACACCCGTTGCCGGTCCCTTCACGTCCCTGGTCTCACGTCGCTATGGACTTTGTGACTGGTTTACCCACTTCGGATAACTTTACCACGGTTTTGACCATCGTGGATCGGTTCTCGAAGGCAGCCCATTTTGTGTCTCTTCGGGGTTTGCCTTCGGCCCAGGAAACAGCGGACCTTCTCGTGCAACATGTGGTCCGTCTCCACGGTATCCCTGCTGACATAGTGTCGGACCGGGGACCACAGTTTGTTTCACAAGTTTGGAAGGCTTTCTGCGCGGTGCTGGGAGCCACAGCCAGCCTCTCCTCTGGTTATCACCCCCAGAGTAATGGCCAGTGTGAGCGGGCTAATCAGGAGCTTGAGGCCGCCTTACGCTGTGTCATCTCCTCCTGCTCATCCTCCTGGAGCAAGTATCTTCCTTGGATTGAGTACGCCCATAACGCCACGATCTCTACGGCTACGGGCGTCTCCCCCTTCAAGGCATCATCTGGGTTTGATCCACCGCTGTTCCCGGAGGAAGAGAGGGAGGTAGCCGTTCCCTCGGTCCAGGCACACATCAAGCGCTGTCGGCGAGTTTGGCTCATCGCCCGCCAAGCCTTGCTTAAGACCACCAAACGCAATATCCAGGTGGCCAACCGGCATAGGAGACCCGCCCCGGACTATAAGGTGGGTCAGAAAGTCTGGTTGTCTACCCGGAATATTGGTGTACCGGCCGAAAAGCGTAAGCTCACGAAACGCTTCATTGGCCCCGACACCATCAGTCGTGTTATTAACCCTGTGTCTGTGCGCCTGTCTCTCCCCTCTTCGATGCGTATCTGCCCCACCTTTCATGTCTCCCAGGTCAAACCGTACGTCTCTGATCCCCTGTGCCCTGCTCCCGCGGCTCCCGCCCCCCCGAGGATGATCGATGGCCATCCGGCCTGGGGGGTGACTGCCATCCTGGACGTCCGCAGGCGGGGTCGTGGTCTTCAGTATTTGGTGGACTGGGAGGGCTTTGGACCGGAGGATTGTTCTTGGATTCGCCCAGCGTTGATCCTGGATAAACAGCTGATCCGCGATTTCCATCGGGCGAATCCAGGTAGAATTGGGCAGGTGCCTGGAGGCACTGCTAGAGGGGGGAGTACTGTCATGGCAGCCTCTGGGCTGTCATTGGCGTCATCAGCTCCAGCTGCGCACAGACCAACAGGTGCCAATCAACGGCTATTAAAAGCCAGCGTCGCTGACAGCCCGTCACGGAGTCGTCTGTCCTCCTCGTCGGAGTATGAGCCTGAACTCCGCTCTCGTGCCTCGTCAAGAACCTCTCGTCAAGTTCAACCAAGTAAGAGAACAATTTGTTACTCAACCCCTTGTCTTAACCCCTGTGCACAGGTGGACCTCCTTGGCGGCGGACCTGCGTCCCCAGCTGACGGGGCAACGCCACCTCGTCCACGTAGCTCATCGCTACCACCACGACTACCGGTATGTCTTGCTCCTCAGCTACGAGAACTGTTATTATCTTAGTTGCAGGAACATTCGCCACCGCTATCTGTGGAGTCATTGTCATCATTATCATCTGTATTGTCATCGCCGGAACTATCATCATCCCGGTCTGTGGAGTCACGACCGGTGTTATCACAGGGACTTCCCTCGTCACAGCCACGGGTGGAATCTCCAGCACGAACACGGACACCTTCACCACCACGCTGCACGGCCGCTGGAATCCAGCAGGGCGTAACCTGTGCTTTACCCAAGTAAGCTTCACCATCTGCAGCTCCTCAGGAGTGTTGAGCTTAAGTAATTATATCTGCTTGTATGTTCCAGGGTTGCCGGGTCTCCGTCCAGGCTGCTCAGTTCCAGTGACCAGAACCCAATCCTTGCACTCACTCACGCACTACACACTCTCACTATCAAATAAAAGGATTATTGTCACAATCTGCCCGTGTCAGTGTCTGTCTCCTGGGTCCTAAATCATGTCACTTAAAAGAGCATGGAAACATTATTATTATTACTTCCGCCAAGGGAGGACCAAGGGAATGTTTTTAGTGGCGTTGGTTGGTTGGTTTGTCTTTTAGCAATATAAGTCAAAAAGTTATAAACAGATTTTGATGAACTTTTCAGGAAAGGTGTGTAACGGCATGGGGGACAGATGATTAGATTATGGTAGGGATTCGGATCACGATCTGTATGCAGGAATTTTTTGAATATTATTTTTATACAGTCGTGAAAAAATTTGGACACCCCTTTAAATATTCAGTTCTTTATTAAGAAATGTTCACATATCTATGTCTAACCTTGTTTTTGTTTTTATTTGCATTTTTTTAACATTTATTTTATCCATTGTAAGTTTGAATGAATGTGGGGGTGTCCTAACAAAGATGGGAGGTGTCCTAATTTATTCCTCACGATTTCTTTAGAATTACATTTCACAGAAAATTTGAAAAAAATAAAGTCTTTAATTCATTTTTAATTGTTTAGTTGTAGTACGTGAATCTCCCAGTATTTTTAACAGTGATATTAAATATCCATATGTCCAAATGTGTTTAAAAAACACACAGGCTGATACAGGGTGTCCTAATTCTTTCACATGACTGTATATTAATATGGCATTTTTCATGTATTGCCTTTAAGACGTGTCCACTGAGTTACCCCATAGGGCCACATGCCTCGGCAACCCAGAAGCCAAACACTGCAGATAAAGTATGAGGGGACGTGTCCACCAAACTCATTTTTCCTGCTTTGAGTGACTATTTTCTATTCCTTCTCTATGTAGTCCAGCGTTTACAGCGCCGAGTGCCCTCGGCACTGAAATGCTTTAAGCAGTGGATGCTTTTTGTCGCGGTGCTCAGGGCTGAAAAAAGTTCAACTTGTCATACTGCTGTACAGCTGCGCTCGTCAATGTCAGACCTTTCTAAGAAGCCAATCAGAATTAAGGAAGGGCAGAACATAGGACACCGGTACAGCAAGATGAGAATGGGAGGTGATGTGGAGGAGGTGGAGGCTGAACTTTGCTGCATCAAACAACCCTGTACTCTTTGATCCGACACTAAAAGGATATCATGGTCAAAATTTGAAAGCAAACGCTTGGAGGACCATGTCCGCATCTGTCAGCGTGCTAGGTGAGTGTTTGTGCTTTTTTCATGGTCATATTTCTTACAAGTTTGTTGCGGAAGATAATATGGGTACTATGTGAATTTGTAGTTGATAACTGCAAAAAAAATGGTATGATACCGCACTGTTGTGTAATATTGCTTAGTTATTATGAACCCAACCATCCATCTACTGAACGCCACTCGGGTTCAGATTGGGCAGGCCGTTCCTCCCAGTCACCCCCCTCCAGGATTCACTGTCGTTGCCCACATGCGCATTGAATTCGCCCAGTAGGACAATGGAGTCTCCAAGAGGAGCACCCTCCAGCACCCCAGTCACAGACTCCAAAAAAGGGAGGGTACTCTGAAACATCATTTGGTACATAGGCACAAATGATGGTCAGGACCTGTTTCCCAACCCAAAGGCGCAGGGAAGCAACCCTTTCATCCACTGGGGAAAACTCCAATATAGAGGCAGCAAGATGGGGATACAAGAATACCCACCCCTGCTCGTCGCCTCTCACCCGGGGCAACTCCAGAAAAGGCCAAGCTCCAGCCCCTCTCCAGAAGACCGGTTCCGGAACCAGAGCTGTATGCTGAGGTGAGGCCAACTATATCTAGCCGGTATCTCTCATGCTCGTACACCAGCTCAGACTCCTTCCCCACCAGAGAGGTGACATTCCACGTACCAAAAACCAGTTTAGAGAGCTTGGGATTAGTCTGCCAAGGTCTCTACCTTTGACCGCCACCTAATCCACATAGCACCGGACCCCCATGATCCCTTCTGCAGGTGGTGAGCCCACTGGAGGGTGGACCCATGTAACTCCTTCGGGCTGAGCCCGGCCGGGTCCCATGGGTGGAAACCCAGCCACCAGACGCTAGCCATCAAACTCCTCCCCCAGGCCTTGCTCCAGGGTGGGGCCCTGGTAACCCCATACTGGGCGAGGTACACTGAATCCTTGATCTAGAATTTATCATGAGAGTCTGTTGGATCGTTCTTAGTCTGGCCCTTCACCCAGGACCAGTTTGTCTTGGGTGACCCTATCAGAGGCAAATTGCCCCGAGCTACCAGCGGTATCGGAGAGGAGTGGTCGGGCTGAGGTTTGTGGGACCGACCGGTTCCAACATAGTTGGACAATGCGGTATGGAACGAATCTTGGTCTAGTATTAAGGGAGATGAACAGGACCAATCCCACTCTGGGCCATGGCGGGAGGGTTCCAGTGCCAGGGCCCATGTTACCCTGGATAAGGGATCTGGGCGGCATGGTGGAACGCCTGTGACGGTCGGTGGAGCCGAAAGGGTGGCTCTCTCTTTCAGCTGTCCAATGACTCATGGAGGCACCCCAACAAGCTGCAGCACGCCAGCGAGGAGAAGGAGGTGTCAGGGCTCCGACGTGGTTCATCTCCTGGGGTGAAGCGAAGAAGAAGCTCTGGACGGAACCTGCAGGACAGGTCTCTGGAGTTTGGTTTCTCCATCGGGACTGTGTGGTGGTAGGGGGGCAATGGGTTATGTTGAATGTTATGATGTGAATGTCATGTGTGACTCTGGGGAGCCACACAATGAGAGCCAAGGGCGAGCCAGTGAGTTATGATGTTTATTGGTGACAGGGGTAAGGGATGAGGAAAGCACAGATGCTCATACACATTAACACTCATGGGCAGAACAGCAACAGAGTTAACAGTGGGCACCGGGCGTAGGGGTACACAGCTAGAGAACTCACAGCAGGTAACACTCAAGGGTTAACCAGCCAGAGAGCTGGCACTGGGCAAAGGACTCCAATACACAGGTCACTCATACAAGGTGGTACTCCCAAGTGATACAGTAAGGCAAGTAGCGGGCTAGCACCGGACATGGGGGTACAAAGGCACAATACTCCTTACGGGAAGACACGAGTAATGCTGAAGATGAGGCAGGAGCTGGCACCAGACGAAGGGGCTCCAGCCTAGTAGTGCTTATGTCGCAGCCCCGAGTGATCGAGGCTGCTTCTCTTTATCCTCATTAGCAGCGCCCCAGCTGATGAGGATTAATTGGCCCCAGCTGTCCCGTGACACTGACAGCTGGGAGCCAGCTGAGACTCTGCCCAATGAGAGGCAGGGATGAGAAGGAGCATGGGCTGAGCGCCGAGCCGGCGTATCACCCCATGGTGACAGAGCCTCCCCCTCACGGTTGGGCTCCGAACGACCAGGAACATCCCAGCCCCCCCCCCCCCCACCCACACACACACACACACCTAGGGTGGGCGGCAGGGAGGCAGAACCGGAGGGAGAGAAGCAGAGAAAAAAAATAAAAGACCATGAACAAATACAGAGTACAAGGTAGACAAAATGAAAAAAACCCAAATACAACACTCTGTATCCACAGGAAATAATAACCGGAGCAAAGATGATGAAGAACGCTGAGCACAGGTAATAGAAAATACACAGCGCAATATGAAACAAAATAAGGCCAACACAGAGTACGGTAAAGTGGAACACAAAACACATACTCCATACAATAACAAGCAGACAATGTCTAAGTCGGGGCTAGGGAAAGCCCCCTACGAAGATAACAAGGAGGGATAAGGTGATCACAGAGTACGGTCGCAAAGGAAGCCAAACACATACTCCATGATGCACCGACAAGGCTAAGGCTGATGAAAACGCTGAGTACGGATAATAAGAGGAACACAATACACAGCGCTATATATAAAGGGAGTCACCCAGAGGAATAAAGGTGACCTAATAGGGACAGGATAACAACGAAGGAAAATACTGAGCAAGCTTAATAATAAAAAACACAATTCACAGCACAGAAAACACATATTCCCCTAAGGACAAAAAGCTACACCCGAGTGACCTTAATAATAGCAAAAGATAAGAGACACCCGAGGAGATGGCAGGCAGAGTCCAAAAACGGCCAAATGGTTCTGGTGATCTCCCCGCCCATTGTCCAATTGGTGAGCCGGGGAAGAGGAAAAGTTCGGACGGCCAACTCCAGACCCAGATCACAAGAAACCAGTCCGCCGGTAGCAGTGCCAGGCCACCCAGAAGCGAATACAGTTCGTCGGGGGGGTTGGACCAGATCGCTGAACGGGAAGTCTTGCAGGTCGAGCCGTCGACCCGCATCACTCAGCCACCAGGACCGTTGAGACGGGCGAAGGGTCAAAGCAGACCCCGGTGGAAGAGGCTTAGGGGAGAGCCGATGATGAGGTAGATGAGTGTCAGGACGCTGGGAAACAGCCACCTCCTCACCGGACCTGGACAACACTGGTGTAGCACCCGCGTCGGACCCCGATTGGGCCTTAGGTGAACCCACGTTGGACACCGCTGGGGCAGCACCCACGTCGGACCCCAGTTGGGTCTTGGGCGAACCCACGTCGAACACCGCTGGAGCAGCACCCACGATGGACCCCGACTGGGTCGGCACCGCACCAGAACCGACCTCCAACGTTGAACCTGGACCCTCCAGCACCACGAGAGACGGTAATTCCTCGCCAGCGACCCTGGAAACAGGCTCAGGAGAGAAAACAGAACCGGGATCAGGGTCACCGGCAGCGCCAGAACCCGGCGAGACGAGCTCGGACGCAGCGGGCGGCTGCACCTGGCTCATCTCCCCTAGAGACAGGCTAAAGTGCTCAAAGGTATGAAGAGAAAAAGGCTAAGAGAGCACTCGCCTGATCTCGGGTTCTGACGCCGTCCAGGACAGCGAAGATCCAGGATCCGTCGTCAGGAGGTCGTTGTCAGGCTCCCACCCAGCTGCGTCGGGCCCCGCAGCCGGCACAATGGTCAGCGCAGCTTGAGGTTCCTCCAGCGTTGGTAACCCCGCCGACGGTCCACGCGGCGTGATGACAGGAGAACCTCGTCCCGCTGGACCGAACTGCACCTCTGTGGAGACCCGGGGACGCTTGGTCGTCGGCGTAGACTCCACGTAGCAGTCAGTCCTCCTCCTCCGTCCACTACGTAGCTGTGGAGCCGCAGGCCCTCTCCTCATCCCACGACATGAACCCGAAGCCGGGGACCGCTCGGCGGAGAGAGACACAGAGGGTGCAGGATTAAAGACACGGGTTACAGCAGGTGGTGGGAGTTCAGGGCGCTGCGGACCCCTAACTCCACCTCCAGGAGTGTAACAGAGCAAATCACAAAACTGATGTAAATAAGCTAGGACTTGCCTGCCTCCTGGAGGTTGGGTGGTGCCTGCTGTCGTGGACATCGCTTCTTCCTCTCCCCGCCGGGCGATAACGGAGGACCCCCTGAGAAGTCGTCTGGGGATCACTCGTGTCGTCTCCAGAAGAGGGCTCGCCAGGTCAGGATTCCAGGCACACACAGCAGTCAGGAAGCACGTCAAGGAGGAGGGGATAACAGCTGGGATGAGCCAGCCCGAATGCCTTGGGATGACAGCAGGGGAAAGAGGCTCGGAGAACGGGGCTGTGAAATCTCCACGCTGACGAGACAAAGAGGTGACAGCTGCGTGGGGGAAAAGGTCCTGGCGGCAACCCGGAACTGGATCCGGACGGGGGTCGTGCTGAGGCGCCTGGGCATTGTGATGACGGCTATTCCCAGGGGGCAAAGCGAGGGGGGAACCCAGGAATCGCTGCTCCTGATCAGAGATCGAGGCAAGGGAGGCGTTGAAAACGGGAAAGCTTCGTAGCCCTGGAGTCCTCTCCACCAACCTCACTGCCGCCACCACATGCCTGAAGGTGGTGAATGGATGCATAGCAAAGCTCGCGACAGCCGTTCGGTCCCGGACGTAACTGCAGTCAGCTGCGGCTCCTTCAGTGGAATCCCGAGTGACGTGGTGCAGAACGGGGGAAGCCCTCTGGGTGGCGCGAACTCCCGGGCTGGAATGGAAGCAGGAATGGGATCCCGAAGCGGGGGGCAACGTCATCCACTTCGGCTTCCTGCCGGGATTTCCTTCCAACCCGCGGAGCTCCTCTCACAATGCAGCCATAGCGTCTCTCCTGGCACAGGCCTCCGGATGGTAAAAATGACGAGGCAAAGTGTCGAGGAGGCTCTCAGCATGGTCCAGATGTCTCGCGTTGGAGGCGTCATGCAGGGTGAAGAGCGTCCTGTCGACAGCCTCTGGGATGGACCTCAGCTCGTCACCCTGGCATCGGACATGACTCCTGGGAGACGGCATGCTAACGGCGCTGACACCCGGACAGGAAGGTACGAGTCCACACAAACTCACGGCCGCCGGCAACTCATCTGGCTGCGACATACTGTCACGTGTGGCTCTGGGGAGCCACACAATGAGAGCCAAGGGCGAGCCAGTGAGTTATGTTTATTGGTGACAGGGGTAAGGGATGAGGAAAGCACAGATGCTCATACACATTAACACTCATGGGCAGAACAGCAACAGAGTTAACAGTGGGCACCGGGCGTAGGGGTACACAGCTAGAGAACTCACAGCAGGTAACACTCATGGGTTAAGCAGCCAGAGAGCTGGCACTGGGCAAAGGACTCCAATACACAGGTCACTCATACAAGGTGGTACTCCCAAGTGATACAGTAAGGCAAGTAGCGGGCTAGCACTGGACATGGGGGTACAAAGGCACAATACTCCTTACGGGAAGACACTTACGAGTAATGCTGAAGATGAGGCAGGGGCTGGCACCAGACGAAGGGGCTCCAGCCTAGTAGTGCTTATGTCGCAGCCCCGAGTGATCGAGGCTGCTCCTCTTTATCCTCATTAGCAGCCCAGCTGATGAGGATTAATTGGCCCCAGCCGTCCCGTGACACTGACAGCTGGGAGCCAGCTGAGACGCTGCCCAATGAGAGGCAGGGATGAGAAGGAGCATGGGCTGAGCGCCAAGCCGGCGTCTCACCCTGTGGTGACAGTGAATTGCCCGAGCCACGTAGCCTATGTAGAGGCTTGGAAATAGTTAATAGTTATGTAAAAGGTGCTAAAAAGACATTTGGATAAAATAACAGGCACCCCTACAATTTTTAGTTTATCCCTTAATTGTTTTATTTTTCTACAATGCATTTGTAATTCATCTGGTTCCATTATAACTCATATGAGTTGAGTGCAGTTCCGTATGCCGACCAATAGATGGCACACATGTCGCACAATGATAGAAAGTAGACTCGCACACCAGAGGACGAAGAATAAACTCCTCTGTGTGAAGTAACGGCACGAAACGTGTTCCCTGTCTATTCTTCTATCACAGGTTGGTAAATACTAATAATTCAACAGTGCAATATAAACTGTAAGAGTCCTAAGATGTCCGAGATTATATTGTGATAAGTGTAAGACGAAAAGCTGGTTTGTAAGGGTATTTCTGTTAAAGTTGATGTGTTGTTGTATAAGCTAACCTGCTAATGTTAATGATCGAGTGTATGGGACGCACCACAAAGGTGAAGTCCGCCCACATGTTAGGAACCATTTGATTACTTTATTTAAAGACTTTTATGAAACGGTTTTCATACAGTATGACATTTACTGGTTTTATTTGTCACCAAGTGTGCATATTTCGGGTGTATTACCGAATACCGGGAATACTATTGTAAAAGTGTATTAGATACACAGTGGCCAGGTTAGTGCATTATTAAGAATAACGCCACATACTGTACATTTATGACAGTGGTTAAAAGGATCAATTTAAATGTAAATTCATGGGTTATTGTTTAAAGTATAAATATTTGAACAAGTTAAAAGCTATATACATGGGAAGGACATGCAAACTCCAACAGTGATCTGTGTGGAGTTTGCATGTTCTCCCCGTGTGTGCGTGGGTTTACTCCGGGATTTCTCCGGTTTCCTCCCACATGCCAAAAACATGCAGGTTAGGGAGTTAAGGGGCGCTTGCACATGCAGCGACCGGCAGCTGGTGGTTTGTCACCAGACTGCAAAACAAATCTGCTTACGGGTACAAAATAAGTAATAAAAAATAAAAAGGAGATAAAAACAATAATTAATTTCATGTTAAGATCATTTGTTAAAAATGTTAAGTATACAGTTAATGTCACATCGAAAATTGTGATAAATGGACATGTTTGTGTTTTGTTTAATGGTAATGTGATCAGATAATAAGAGAGAAACTATGGACTTTGATAGTAAATACTAGTCAGTTGATGTTGGTCATGTAAATGATCTGGATGAAGAATAAACTCCTCTGTGTGAAGTAACGGCACGAAACGTGTTCCCTGTCTATTCTTCTATCACAGGTTGGAGAGTTGACTTCCACATGCACGTTGCCTCCTCCTGGGCCGCTACCCAGGGGAACAACACCTGTATGTTCCACACATAGTTAATATGTGAATTGCCCTAGTTGGTTTAAAAAAAAAAAGATAAAGAAAAACCAAACGATGATTGTCTTAGTGTGTTTAATACATGGTTGATGTGTGCATTGCCCAAGTGACGCTGTTGCTATATCAATATGGATAATACCTAAAAGTTGCTATGTGAAGTGCCCAATTTACAAAAGAATTTTACCAGGGTATTTAAGTCAAAATGGTAATGTCTGAATGGCCCAAGGTATGAGTTAATGATAGCATTGTGTTTAACACATGAAGTTGCTGAGAGGGCTGCCCAGGTTTTGGGGTGTTCATAGCATGACGTGGGTGTGGATATTGACTTATGTGATGGTTGCCTTTTGAATTCATGTTTAAGGGTTTATCCTGTTTGTATTTATGTTTACGGGATTGTTTGATGTGCCGGAGCCACTGGAAGAAGAAGGGTGTGAGAGAGGTGCCAGTGTTATGTCCTGTTAATGTGTCACACAGGCTTTGTTCTAGACACAATGTATGATGGTTGGAAGTTTCGGGTCTCAATGCATGGTATTAAAGATATAAAAGTGTAATGTACAGAGACCCGGGATTGCTTTTGCTGTACTTTATGTTGGAGAAAGAATAAAGTTTCTGTGTCGTCCAGCTTTTTGCCTCACCTGCTTCCTTTCTCCACATTGGTGACCCCAAGACGTGCCATGGAAAGCGAGCCGAGCACCGCCCCGGAGACTACCTGGAGGGAGAGCACCAGCGCCATATGCGTGTTCCCAGTCAAGCTCCCAGACTTCTGGCTTCACAACCTGAACACATGGTTCTTGCACATAGAAGCCCAGTTCGCACTCCGTGGGATAATAACAGACGATATCAAGTATTACTACGTGGTCGCTGTGTTGGATGCGCACGCCATGCAACAGGTGACGACCTGCTACAGGATCTGCCAGCCCAAGGAAAATATGAAGCACTCAAGAAGATGCTTCTCCATTGCTATACCCTTTCTGACAGTGAGAGGCAGATAGAGTCCTAACACGTTCGGAGTTAGGGGACAGATCAGCAGTGGAGCTCATGGAGAGCATGCTGGCACTGAGGGGGAAGGATGATGAATCTTTCCTGTTCGTCCACCTGTTCCTCGGGAACCTACAAGCTACAGTGAGGGCGATCCTGGCCAACTCATGGCTGGTTGCTAAGGACAACCACGCCCGGGCGCAGGAAGTGGACCACATCATTTTGGTGACCAGATCTCTCAGTGTGCAGACAGTGGCACCGGCATCCATGACGGACTCCAGCGAGGTTGAGAAGCTGTTCGTGGTAGCTGGGACGAACACCAGGAGATGAAGGAATGGGGCGATCTGTTTTTATCATCGTTGTTTCAGCTCGAATGCCCAATGCTGCCTGTCGCTATGCCAATTCAAGAAGCCGGGAAGACGTCACTGTCATGTTTGCCACTACGGGGCAGAGAGACAGACCCAAGCGCTGAATTGTGTTTGTGACATTTATTAACAAAAAGAACATCGTCATCATCAAAGCAGTCTGTCGGGGGCAACAATGACTGTTTCATTTAGGTCTGATCAGACTCCTCTATGCAGCTCTGTCCTTCGCTCTCCGTTGCCAGGAACTCCTTGCCTTGTTGGCCGGGGCGACGTCTGAGCTGGTATGAGTTGCTTTCTGACTGACCATTTCATGAAACTGATTGCAAAATATTTGAGTACCGCTAGCTTTTGCTAGACTAGTGGCACATTCTTGGCAGATAGAGGTATTATCAATGGCAAGGACAGGCCAAGACAAACCAGTATCTGTTGCAGTGACTGACCAGATGATAGGTTTGTTTATCTCTGCTCTTTGTATAGTGCATGTCACGATGCACTGACTGGCAAAAGTCCACCACAGACCTTGCGACAGATGTGCTTATCTGCCAGGATGTCCAGTCTCCATTTTATTCAGTTTGATTAGAAGTCCATCCCTCCACAGTGAGTCACAAGCCCCTCAAAATCCAGATAAACTACAACCATTACTTCTTTCATAGTGCACACTATACAGTATTAAGTTTGGTAAATTATAAAACCTTCCATTGTCTGTAGTAAAAACATGCAAATGGTACAATAAATCATTGAGGAATAGGATTTTCATGTTTTATTCAGTATATCAAAATCAGTAATTATTTTTGTTAAAGATAGAAAGACTGTACTGAGGGAAATTCAGATTCTTAGGAAAACTGCTTATCAATTAATTATTAATTGATCAGTAAGGTGAATCTGCTACTGATGAATGAATTAATCGATAACTTGCATGCCTAGTTCAAAGTGAAGCGCAAGTTATGCACATGCGTCGACCCGACACAGCTGTGACTGCGATGATGCAGCATTGACGTGCGTTTGTATTGCGTCGACCGACATGCACCTCTCCACAGAAGGAGAGGTGCATGTCGGTGTTTTGTCTTTAAAAATTAATGCGGAGATAAAAGCAGCCAAAACATGAGCTTAATAAAATAATGTGTGAAAGCAAGTTAAATAATACTGGGCTGTCTGGAGACAGCTGTGGTCTTCTAAAAGAATGTCCAATAAAGGATGGCAGTTCCTAAAAGCACATTTTCAGATAAATTTGTCCATCTGTCAGATTTCTCTTCCATTTGTTTTAATGAAAGATGTTGGAAGTAAATTCATGGGTCACTGCAAATACTTTGCTTTGAAAGGACTACAGGGACTCAGAGACTAAAGATGGAAATTAGTGAGAATGCTAGAATCTGGTACAGAGCATCTTTGCCCTGTGTTTAATGTTTTTTTTCTGTACATGGTCCCTGACAAATAAACCGATAAACTCAAGTAAAAGGGCCAAGTTGTCACACAGTGGGAGGAAAAAATCCTAAAGAGAAAAAAATGCATCAAGATGCATTGAGAATGGTTTTAGAATCAAGTCGGAGTTCTGAATCATAATCAAACCATGAGGTACCTAAAGATTCCCACACCTAGTTCAGACCTCGGCTGGGGAGGAGTAGTGATATTATGCTCGACACCACCCACTCAACACTGACTCAGGCAATATACACAGACATGTCGCGAGCAGAGTGTCGAGCACTGTGTCAACATGCCCACAGTCATGTGACCGTAGCAAGCGCGGCCTCGTTATGTCGGTCACATCACGTGACTTGGGGGCTTGCAGGAAGTTTGAGAAGGAATTAGTTTTTTTTGTTTGCTTTGTTTTGTTTGTTCCTGCCATCCAATTTTTAATTGACCTCGGATGGCCAAATGCTAAAAAAAAAGTAATGAGATTTTTTTCAGCTTTTTCAACTCGGATGCAGTTCTGACAGTCAGTCACCAGATGGCAGACTTTATTAGAGGTTTCATAACACTGTGTCGCTCATGAAGCTATTGTCTGAAAGTTGCTCGTTGTTTCATGAGGCCTCGGTTTTAACATCACCAGGGAGGAGGACCGACTTATCGGACCTTTTGCAGTTGTAGTTGGTGACCCATGGTTTAAACTAACAGCCAATTTGGCAGCGATGGGCAATTTTCCCATTTTCAGAAATTTTTTTACGTTTTTTTATGCTATTCAAGGATTAAGCGGAAGAAGATGGATGGGTGGATAGATGTTTACTTTTTTATTCATATGGTATTATTTAGAAGAAAACCTGAAATTTATGAGAATCAAGTCTCAAATGCACATTAAAAAATTATTTTAAAACAACACTGCAAAGTTATCAGGGAAAAAGGTGCATGTAAAAATAGAAATGATCATTTTTATGTGATTAAACGGAAGAATTTACAGAAAATGTATATCGTGATATACTGTATATCACTATCATGATACAAGTTGACTTATATCGTGATGTGAAATTTTTGTCATATCGCACAGCCCTGGGCTATATACATATATACAGTATAGGGCTGTCACTATAACCTCGCTACTGACAAGCTGACCACACAGGTTGCCAAGCAACCATAATAGCTGCAGCTGGTTTGTCCTATGTTTTTCATGTGAATGTGCACCCACCCACCACCCCCACCCCACACACATAAATTTTGTTTTTCTGTAAATCTGCAGCTCTTTGACCGGCTGTTCCCGATGTTATGACCTCAGCCGGAGATGACACCGAGTGAAGTTTATGTGCCTCAAAATCAAATTATCAGCTAAAAAGGTTGGCAGATTTTTTTTCCGACTGCTCTCCCTCCCACCAGTTGAGGCTGTTTGTGTCTGTTCATCAATGTAGGATATTTTCCTCTGGAATACTTGAAAACAACAGTCTCCATGTTGGAAACTCTGCAGAGGGGCTCATTCTCTGCCCACAACACCGGGCAGGAAGCTTCAGCGGTCACATCTGCCCCGGCTTCACGGAGCCCAGCCACTGTAGTGTAGGTGAGCAGTTTCAGCTATTCAACTGTACATTAATTTGAGGATATTCTCCAACCTATTAATTATTTCGTTGCCACTCTTCACCAATTAACTACAACCCTTTAATTAATTTTTAAAATGCATGCCTCCGACGGCAGGCTGCTGTGGCTGTCGGAAAGTTGGTGACAGAAAAACTTATTAGAAATAAATTTAAATCAAACTCACCACTGCTGCTAAAGATAGTCTGTGCTGTTTTTAAACTGTAGCTCTCTTCTATGCTATTTTTTCTGGTGAATGTACCTTCTGCACCCCCACATAAATTTAATATATTTTCCACACATTTACAGCTTTCTTTCTAGCAAATTTCTAACTTTTTCCACTTAGTCCAAAAACAGTGCAGTACATACAAAAAAAAGGCAAGACAAGAGAAACTTGCAGACCATAGCACTCATGAGCCGGCTTGGCTCAGGAGGAAATAAGGAGGTGATCAGAGTGATGATCAGGCAGAGAATAATCCAGACAATAACCAGTTTTGGTACATGCAGTCTTGCCGCACCAACACAGTGAAAAAGCAGTGCTTCAATACATGGAAGAGGATGAGCTGCAGGTGTGAGTCACTGAGAGAGCAGGTAACCTAATTAGCCCAACTCCTCCCAGCTGGACTGATGGAGCACCAGACTGTGAGCAATTAAAGGGAGTGTCTGGGAAAAGGGGAGGCCCACATGAAAACAACCCAAAAATAAATACAGAGAACTAACATAATCAAATTAATCAGACATACCACACATTGAAAATGTGAGCTCAGACACATGACAGGCACGTTCGGGGAGACAGTTTTTGGTGGACTCTGGCTCCCACAAGAGCCTCATCCTGCCGGTCAACGCAGACAGGGTGGCAGGAGGCAGCGGTCCCAAGCTGACAGCCAGCAACGGATCCACCATCAGGACATTTGGCCAGTGGACAGTGACAATATGCTTACACGGACGTAACTTTCAGTGGGACTTTGTGATAGCTGCATGTTCCGACCCCATTTTAGGCACAGATTTTTTATGTGCTTATGGGTTGTTAGTTGATGCTGCTAATAGGAGATTAGTGAACGTTGTCTCTTTTACCTCACTGCCCTGTACAGCCTGGGGGAGCTGGATCGACAACACTGGCTAACGTTATAGCTCCAGGGGGTAAGTGCCAACATTTGCTCACACAGTTCCCAGCACTCACGGTCCCCACTTTTCCGGCTATGGTAACGAAACACGAGGTCGAACACTTTATAACGACAAAAGCCCTGCCGGTGTTCACGCGACCGCAGCGTTTGTGAGAGTACTACATGAGTTTTTGGGAATGGTTCATTTTTATAACCGTTTCCTTCGGTGTTCACGCGACCGCAGCGTTTGTGAGAGTACTACAGGAGTTTTTGGGAATGGTTCATTTTTATAACCGTTTCCTTCCCCATGCAGCCCAGCTGATGTAGCCATTGTATGTCGCGCTTAAAAAAAAAGAAGCCCCCGGAAACTAACGACTGGACTCCCAAGCAAATCCAGGCTTTTACAAATGCCAAAACAGTGCTGGTGGATGTCACATTGTTAGCCCACTCGGATCCATCTGCATGGATGGCGTTCACTGCGGACGCGTCTGATGTTGCCATGGGGCAGTGGTGGAGCAGCATGTCTCAGGTTTGTGGCAGCCGCTCTCATTTTTCAGCTGAACTTTGCGCAACAACGAATGCAAATACAGCATGTTCGATAGAGAATTGCTAGCTCTCTACCTGGCGACGCACCATTTCCAGTTTTGGCTAGAGGGGCGCGAGTTCACCGTGATCATGGACCATAAGCCGCTGACATACGTGATGTCCACGGTCTCGGAACGGTGGTCGGCCCGGCAGCAACAGCATTTGGTCACAATTTCAGAGTTTACAACTGACATTCAACACATTGCCGGTAAGCTCAACGTCATGGCCGATTGTCTGTCACGTGTGTTAGTCTCCCCGGTCTATATGGAAATAAATTTTCCTGAGATGGCCAGGAAGCAAGCCAGGGACACGGACATTTGCGCGCTCCAGTCTGCGCCTACTGGGCTAAGGCTGGAGAGCAGGGTGGTGCAAGAAGGGTGCCCTCCCTTGCTCTGCGATGTCTCCGCCTGCCGCTGGCCACTGGTGGTTCTGAGCTCTTGGCCCCATCACGTTTTTGACTCGGTCCACTTCCTTTCACATCCGGGAGTGCGCGCTTTAGTGAAGCTAGTGGGGTCAAAATTCGTTTGGCTGCACTTGCGTAAGGACATGAAAGAGTGGGCTGCAGCTTGCATCGCGTGCCAGCGGGCTAAAGTGCACAAGCACACCAGAACCCCCTCAAGCCATTCCAAATCCCGGCCAGGAGGATCGAAAACATCCACGTGGATTTGGTGGGACCCCTCCCGCCGTCCCAAGGTTTCACGCACCTTTTCACAATTGTGGACCGCACCACGCGCTGATCTGAAGTGGTCCCGCTGGCTTCTACCTTGTCCGCAGACGTGGCTCATGCTATTTTGTCGACTTGGGATCCACGGTTCGGATCCCCGTCAGACATCACTTCCGACAGGGGTCCACAATTCATTTCAGAGCTCTTGTCTGCGACAGCCCAGAGCCTGGGGGTCAAAATTCACCGCACTACCGTGTACAACCCCCAGGCTAATGGGTTATGCGTGCGTTTTCATAGGTTGCTTAAAGCAGCGCTCAGAGCTTCCCTCACGGACAAAAAATGGGTCGCTCGCCTGCCCTGGGAGTAAATGCTGGAGCCGCTGGAAAAAGAAGGGTGTGAGAGCAGCGCCGGCATTATGTCATGGTAATGTGCCACACAGGCTTTGTTCTAGACACAATGTATGATGGTCGGAAGTATCGGATCTCAATGCATGGTATTAAAGATATAAAAGAAGAATTCACAGTGACCCAGGATTCGCTTTTGCTGTACTTTATGTTGGAGAAAGAATAAAGTTTCTGTGTTGTACAGCTCGTTGCCTCGCCTGCTTCCTTTCTCCACAATGTATTAAATATAGTTAATATTGTAGATGCTGGAATGATCATCTCAGACTGGATGCAGAGGGTAAACAGATGAGGACAATAGGTATTGAGATGGGAGAGATTATGATGAGGTAGCAGGAAGGAGTGTCATCACCCACAGCTCACGGGCTTCCACCTCAGCTGCGCGCACACCTGCTCCTCGTTAGTGTGCTGCTATTTATTCCATCCTGCCCTGAGCTGCAGCCTGGAGCCGTCTGTCTCCCAACATCAAACTCTCTCAGCAGCTTCCTCCTCATCAGGCCTGCTGATCTATGCTAACGGACACGTAAGCTGTCATTATTGTCTGCTCATCTTCTCCTATCAGCCTCCCCTGCGCACAGGTGGATTACCCGGCGGCGGACTTACCTTCCATCGTCCCGCCGCTCCTCTGCCTCGCCGCTTCGCCGGGACGCACAGCAGTACGTTGTCTCCCAGGCTTGGGACCTGCCAACGCCAGCCACCTTATCTCTGCAAGTAAGCACAGCTCTTGATCACGTTCCCGTGTGGTTGCCTAGCTAACCCCTTTTCTCCTCTCTCCCATAGGGTTGTCTGGCCGCACGACGTGCTGCTCTGTCCTGGCTTGCATCCTTCACCCGCATCACACACTACTCTCTCATACACGCATCCATACACTCACCTTGTTGTTTAATAAAGCTGTCAAATCTACCTGAGCCTGTGTGCGTGTTTGCTGGGCCGACATTATGTCAGTACGGCTCCAGCAAAGCGGCCCAGCGGACAGCGGGCTCGCACACCGTTTTTCCACCCTCGAGGCTCGGGTGGATATGATAGCTCACCAACAGCAGGTGATATTAAATCAATTGACATTAATTACTGACCGGTTAGACCACCTGGATCCTCCACGGTCCTTCCTCCGGGTCCTCCTGGTGCCGCGGCTCCAGCTGTCTCCTCGGCCAGCCAGCCTGGCTCGGGGGCGCCAACCCGTCTCACACCCATCCCAACCCCCGCTCGCTTCAGCGGGAAACTCGGTGGAGCGAAGGGGTTTATCCTGCAGTGTGAGTCGGTGTTTCTGCGCGTCCCCGGGGATTTCCCCTCAGACCACAGCCGAATCGGTTACATGGCCAATCTTCTCGAGAGGCAAGCATTGACTTGGGCTTATGCCGTAATGACGAAGCCCAGCTACGCGAACCTCTCGTATGACCGGTTCGTGCGGGACTTTCTAGAGGTTTTTGACCATTCCCGTCTCAACAGCGTCCTCGCTGACCGGCTTCTCGGTCTCCAACAGGGAGGCCGGTCAGTGGCGGAATACGCGGTGGACTTCCGGGTGGCAGTGGAGGAGTTGGGCTGGGGAGAGGCATCTCTCTGCAGCGTTTTCCTCCGAAGCCTCAACTCTGGTCTGAGGGATGAGCTAGCTGGCCGGGACCTCCCAGGGCGACTCTCTGAGCTAATCTCGCTCACGATTAGCCTGGACAACAAGCTACGTGAGCAGGCTGCAGAGCAGAAGTCTGCCAGCCGCTCGCGTGGAGCTTCCCTCTGCCCAGCTCAGCCTCACCCCCTGGCGTTACCGGCTCCGGAGTCCGCCGATGAACCAGAGGCCATGGCTATCGGGCGCACTAGGCTCCCTCTAGCGGAGAAACAACGCCGGCGGGAACGGGGTCTCTGCATGTATTGCAGAGATGACCAGCATCCCGTGGAGCTGTGCCCGGTTAAGCCAAACGGGGAGGTCCGCGAGTCACTATAGGGGGCCTCGCAGACTCTAACTGGTCTAACTCCCTATCCTCTTGTACACTGCCCTTACGGTTCTGCCACAACTCCACTGGGCACTCCATTCACGCACTGGTGGATTCCGGGGCAGAGCAGAGCTTTATTTCTAAAAGCCTGGCAACCCGTTTGGGCATACCATGTCAACCACTGCCTAACCCCCTAAACTTGGTCACTCTCTCCCATTCTCCCCTGAGAACTGTTACACATCGCACGAAGCCAGTCCCCATCATAGTCTCCGGCAACCACCGGGAGGATTTGTCCTTCTACGTCTTGCCCTCCTTGTCGGACCGTGCCATCCTGGGATACCCCTGGATGCGGTTGCATAACCCTGTCCTGGATTGGAGGACCGGCAGCGTCCTGTCCTGGAGCACCTTCTGCTTGGGCACCTGTCTCCAGTCGGCGCCCTGTGCACCGTCCTCCCCTCCATCAGCGCCCATCTCCGAACCTCCGGACCTGACCCTGGTGCCGCAGGAATTCCACAACTTAGGGGCAGCGTTCAGTAAGTCCAGAGCCTTGTCTCTTCCCCCGCATCGACCCTACGACTGTGCGATCAACATCCGCCGGGGGCCCCCTTGCCGTCAGGCCGTCTGTACAGCCTCTCTGTACCGGAGCGAGAAGCAATGGACACGTACATTAAGGAGTTGCTCAGCGCTGGGATCATCTGCCCCTCTTCGTCCCCACTTGGCGCGGGATTCTTCTTCGTGGCAAAGAAGGATGGGTCCCTACGCCCCTGTATCGACTTCAGAGCCCTGAACGACATCACCATTAAGGACCTTTACACACTGCCCCTTATGGACACTGCCTTCCACTCCCTCCAGGGGGCGACCTGGTTCACCAAGCTTGACCTCCGCAGCGCTTACCATCTCGTTAGGATCCAGGAGGGAGACGAGTGGAAGACGGCCTTTAGGACGCCCAGCGGCCACTTTGAGTATCTCGTGATGCCGTTTGGGCTCACCAACGCACCTGCCGTCTTCTAACGTCTAATCAACGACGTCCTCCGGGACTTTCTGGGAGTGTTCGTCTTTGTATATCTGGATGATATACTCATCTTCTCCAAGGCACGAGATGAACACCAGGCCCATGTGAGGCGGGTCCTGCAACAGCTGCTGGAGAACCGGCTGTTTATTAAAGCCGAGAAATGCGAGTTTTATGCCTGTACCACCTCCTTCCTGGGGTTCGTCATTTCGCATAACCAGATCCTCCCCGACCCCGCGAAGGTTAAAGCGGTGGTCGAGTGGCCCACGCCCACGTCCAGGAAGCAGGTGCAGCAGTTTATTGGCTTCGCAAATTTCTACCGGCGCTTTATCCCTAATTTTGGCGCCATCGTCTCCCCCCTGACCCACCTCACATCATCGAAGGTGCTTTTCCAGTGGTCCAAGGAAGCGGCCACCGCCTTCAAGACCCTCCAGGCGGAATTCTCGTCCTCCCGGGTCCTGACCCAGGTCGATCCTGCGCTTCGGTGCTTAGTGGAGGTTGACGCGTCTGACACGGGGGTGGGGGCGGTGCTTTCTCAGCGCTCGCCGGTGGATGGAGTCAAGTGTCCCTGCGCCTTCTTCTCTCAACGGCTGACGGCGGCGGAACGTAACTATGACGTCGGCGACAGGGAGCGCCTCGCTGTCAAGCTCGCGCTATAGGAATGGCATCACTGGTTGGAGGGGGCAGCCCAACCCTTTGTGGTCTGGACGGACCACAAAAACCTCGAGTACCTGAGGTCAGCGAGGCGTCTGAATGCCCGCCAGGTGCGCTGGTCTCTATTTTTTGCTCGTTTCAACTTCCCCATCACGTACCGTCCAGGCTCGAAGAATGGGCTGCCCGACGCCCTCTCCAGACAGTTTGCCCCCGAGGGCCCAGAAGAATCCGGTCATACCATCTTGCCCAAGTCGTGCGTCTTAGGAGTGATCGCCTGGCCCATTAAGGACAAGATCCTGGACGCTCAGAAGACAGAACCGGATCCTGGCGGGGGGCCGGAGGGGAGGCTCTTTGTTCCATCTGCAGTTCGGGGTGAGGTGATCCATTGGGCCCACACCTCCAGACTCGCTTGTCGCCCTGGCATTACCCGCCTGGTGAGTTGGCTGCAGCGCTCATTTTGGTGGCCAGGTCTCCATAAAGACGTTACCAACTATGTCCGGGCCTGTCCCCAGTGCGCAAACGGCAAGACCCAGAACTCTCCACCTGCGGGCCTACTCCAGCCCCTGCCGATCCCGGGCAGGCCCTGGTCACACATCGCCCTTGACTTCGTCACCGGTTTACCAGTCTCTAACACCTATGACACGGTCCTGGCAATTGTGGACAGATTCCCCAAGGCCGCCCTTTTTGTGCCCCTTCAGGGTCTCCCTTCAGCACGCGAGACGGCTGATCTACTGGTCCACCATGTCGTCAGACTGCATGGTATCCCGCTGGACGTGGTCTCGGACAGGGGTCCGCAGTTCGTCTCCCAGGTCTGGAGGAGTTTTTGCAGCGCCTTAGGGGCCACGGTGAGTCTCTCCTCAGGTCACCACCCCCAATCCAACGGGCAGTGCGAGCGCACAAACCAGGAGTTGGAAGCCGCTCTGTGCTGTGTAGCATCCTCCAATCCTTCGTCCTGGAGCTCCTACCTGACCTGGGTAGAATACACTCATAATTCGGCTCAGTCCACAGCAACTGGAGTGTCACCCTTTGAAGCGGGTAGACCGGTTGCCGTGGGTTTTGTTAGGGTTGCGTTCCGCACCAAAAGAGAATTTGGAGGCTTCCCCCGTGGAGCTTGTTTTTTCTCAGTCACTGTGGCTCCCCGGGGAACTTTTGCCAGATAATCCCGCGCTGGACAACTGTCCGTTTCAGCGTTTGCAGCATAGCGCAGATGCAGGCACGCTGCCGGGCCCGGCCCACCACTGTTTTCCACGCGCTTTTGTGCCAAAAACTTTGAAGAACACGGCGTTTGTGTTTGTCAGGCACAATGCCCACCTCCCCCCATTGCGCCCACCTTACGATTGCCCATTCAGAGTGCTTGAACCAGGGGACAAACATTTTTTGTTAGACTTGGGGGGTCGTAGGGAGAAAATATGTATAGACAGACTTAAGCCTGCCTTTGTGGTGGTGGACGAGCAAGTGATGTTGGCTCAGGCCCCTCGGCGTGGAAGACCCTCACGGAGAACTCCCCAGGTAAGTGATTCATCAGAGTAGCCACACGGGCAAGTCGAAGTTTCCCCCCCCCCTCGCCATTGCCCACCTGCAGGAGCCCCCCACTGGCATAGCAGCGCCGCGAAGGCGGAGAACTCCGTTACAGCAGATATGGGAGGAGACTGAAGCCAAAATGACGTTAGGACTGAAACTCGGTCTGAGATTCTGGGGAGGGCGGTGTAGACACTGGAATAATCATCTCAGACTGGATGCAGAGGGTTAAACAGATGAGGACAATAGGTATTGAGATGGGAGAGATTATGGTGATGTAGCAGGAAGGAGTAGCTGGGGGACAGTGGGGGGAGAAGGGTTGACTGTATTGTGATGTGAGATGTCATGCAGATGTGAGATGGGCAGATGATATAAAAGGAGAGACCCTGGTGTATTGAAGAATGCTTTTTCTGTGTATGACTGATGTGAGAGTGAATAAAGTCGCCTGCTGCGCGAGTCTGACTCCGTTATTTGCACTCTCCACAATATTATATTATCGTGTGTTATGGGTGCTGGCTTCACCTTTCCAGTTCTACCATCATCCACAGTATAAAAGGCTGATGTGGTAGAGGGACGGTCTCTTTTGACCTCGCCTCTGCCTAAACGGGAGCACCTTGTGTCACTGTGAGTCACCCATTAAAGTCATGTTCCATTGCACCTCCGGCCTCGTTATTGAAGTACTGGTTATGGACATAAATACGCCTTCAGCTTTAGAGGCTCAGGGGTAATTAAAAACTGCATTTCACAGAAACGAGAATGCAAACAGTACCTTTCAGACAATCATTGGGGTATAGCATACACATGAATGATATATGATTGGACACAGATATAGAGGTATATGGGAAGAAACAAATAAATTCACTTCCAGTAATGACATATTGAAAATTTTATCAAAATAAGACACAAAATTTATTGTTTAGAGTCATTTTTTCTAACCATCAGAACATGTTTTTCCTCATTCTCTTTGGTCAAACAGTATTGAGAATTGAATTATTTCTTGAATTTCAATGTCATCTCAACTCCTATCAAAGTTATGGAGAAATTCATACAAGGATACTGAAGAAATGTTGTTTTTTTTTTTCATGTGCATTGGAAAATCAAATGCCTTTTCCCCTTTTTTGTTAGATTTCTTTTCTTCTTGCTGTTGTGTTGTGTTAATGCCATATATTGTTGTGTTTACCACTTCAGGCCAGCATCATAAAGTTTAATTTCATTGAGACATCCAAAACAAGTCTGACTGTTGAACTGAAGCCTTTGTTGAGGAACTGAGGGTTCAGCTGCATTAAAAAAAGGATTGTTTCTCCTCCTCTAGTACACCTTTCTATGACAAAACAACACTGCAAGGAATAATGAATAACATTTTGAAGGAAAAATACATCTTTCAAAGAAGCCATGCACAAGGTTATCCATGAGCCTGAAATTTTGGCAAACAAAAGAGCATTAACTTTGGACATTTTGCTTTTAAAATTCAATGCCAGAAGAAGCACACACATACAAATGAAAAGCCCTAGGGGTCAAGTAAACCACAGCAAATATTAATAATGACAATCAGTTTGGTTTCAAGTCAGCTCATTCAACTGATAAGGCTGTTTATCTACTCCATGAATTTGTTGACTACTTCAGAAGTCAATCCACTAGTGTTTATGCTACGTTCTTAGATGCTAGCAAAGCTTTTGATAGGATTAACCACTGGTGTTTGTTTAGAAAATTGATCGATCCAGGTATTCCTATTTATATTGTTAGCATCCTGTTATACTAGTACAGAAGGCAGTCTGTGGTTGATAGGTGGGGCAATGTTACCTCATCTAAATTTTGTGTGACCATTGGTGTTAAACAAGGTGGTATACTGTCACTCTTGTTGTTTAATGTCTATGTTGATGATCTCAGTGTACTGTTGAACAATACTAATGTTGGTGGCTCCATTGATGGTGCACTGTTAAATCACATTTTCTATGCTGATGATCTTTGTTAAGTTTGTCTACTGCAGCTATGCAACATCTCCTCTCGGTATGTGAGAAATTTGGTGAAAAAAATGACATCTTGTTCAACTGTACTAAATCTATGTGTATGGCATTCAAACTGAAGGGTGTCAAAACTTCGGATCCTGTTATGCCACTTTGTGGTAATAGTTTGAAGTTTGTTGAAAAAGCCAAATACCTAGGTGTGTGGATTGAATATGATAAGACCAATGTTGACTATAATAGGCAACTCAGGAAACTCTATGCTCAAACAAATTTACTGTTGCGAAATTTCCATAGGTGTTCTCCTGATGTTAAATGTATGTTGTTCAAGACTTTCTGTACCTCAATGTATTGCTCGCCTCTATGGTTTAATAGCAATGTTGCTATTAGGAACAAAATCCGCATTGCATATAATAATTCCCTAAGAAGGTTGTTAGCTATACCTCGTAGGTCGAGTGCAAGCGAGATGTTTGTGTCCTTGAATATTCCGTCTTTTGGCGAGTTGTTACGAAAGAATGTCTATAGTTTTATGAAAAGGTTGCTGGCATGTAACAACCATTTTATATCCGCAATTGTTAACTCGTCACTCACACTTCACTCCAGCATTTGGAAGTGGTGGCGTTCTATTTTATATTGAGTTCATTATTGTATTTTATTGCTGTTACATGAGCGCCGTGTGATTGCTGAATTTTATACATTTTTATTTTTACATGTTTTATACACTTTTATTTTTTTACA
Source organism: Pholidichthys leucotaenia (assembly GCA_020510985.1). Taxonomy (NCBI): domain Eukaryota; kingdom Metazoa; phylum Chordata; class Actinopteri; order Cichliformes; family Pholidichthyidae; genus Pholidichthys; species Pholidichthys leucotaenia. Next base: position 72,020,637 of record CM035843.1, read on the forward strand.
CGTTTTGCATATACTATGAAACTTGAGTTTGAAATAAACGTTTGAATTGAATTTGAATTGAATTAAATAGGTATATGCACCCAGAGAGGATGAAGTTATTTACAGCGGATGGCTGGCAGCCCAACAAAGTCCTTGATTCCTTTATATTCAAAATTCTGCATTGCCCCTATTAATCACTCCTTAATTACTCCACAGTGGAGCATCCACACCAACAATGGTTTCTAATCATAAAACACTAAAATCATTAGTATGTTTCATCATTAATCTTTCAGTGCATTAGCTGAAAAGGTCTGGCTGCCTTGACGGGATGAAGAAATTCTTTGCGTATGATATTATAAAAGTGAAGCATTGTCTTATGTGGAAATAAAAACCAAAGCAAGAATGATGCAACAACTACAACTAGAAATTTTACATTTGATACTTTATTTGTGAATATTTGTTGTGTTCCTGCTAATTAAAAATGTGAAAATGCTTCCAGCTTGTACAAAACATCAATATTTCATTGTGCCAGTGCCCTCTAGTGGTCATGTATGTTATGACCATAAATGGCCTGTGACCATAAACCAAAAGTCTGAACATTCAGCCTCTCTTGGTTCTCGCTCCTCTCGTTGTTATTCACCCTTTCAGCCGTGTCACCTTGCAGTTGATAGAGAGTCATCTATAAATGTGGAGAATGAAAATGATCAACACAATCTCTCAGACAGGAAATGGAGCAATGACGTGAATGTTTAAAAGACTGTGCGGCGGATGATAAAATAAGGCAGCGAAGTGAGAGTTTTAAATAGGTTTATTATCATACCGCCGTCACGGGGCTCGGTCCATGAGCGAGCCCTCGGGCTCTCCAGCAAAGTGTGCAGATGAGCAGTAGCAGAGAATGAGAGGGTGAACATGGATTTCAGTGAGCTTATATACCCAGTTATAGACAATACATGAAAGGCATGGTATCATCAAAGAGACTGCAGACAGGCATGAGACATTTGCATTTGAGAGACACAGTAAGGGCAGGAAGCATGAACACAATGCATGAATGGCACATTAACATCACAGTAGTGAAACAATGCATGAATGGCACATTAACATCACAGTAGTGAAACGGAAAAAGCCAGAAGAAGCGGGCTGTCTGTAGACATTAATACACACATTGCTGTGCCTGTCCCAGCTGTTGTGGGGATTACGCCACACGCTCCCCCCCAGAGGGCTCGGCAGGCGACCGAGGCCTCGATAGTCCGGCTTTGGCAGCGAGCAGGGAAAGCTCTGTGCAGGCGGAGGTGGAGGGGGGTGGGGGGGTAGTAAATGCCAGCCGGAGACGGTGAAATTGTCTGAGCCGCGCAAAAATTGCTTGTTGGTCCGTGATGTCGAGGGGCTGTCCCGTTGAACGTGCGGAGATCACAAGAAGAAAAATTAGTCACTGGCTCCTCTTGCGATTAAGTCCTGCAAGGATTAATTGCGGCCGTGAAGAAAAAAGAAAGCGGCGAGGATAAACAGCGGCCATGAAGAAAAAACAGGGGCGGCTGTAAGAAAAAAAAACAAAAGCAAAGGGACTTGGCGTGTTCACTTTAGGTGCGGGCACAATCTTAAAGCCTTCGGGGACCGCAGACTGCTGAATTCCCGTTGTGCGCCATGGCTAAGACCATAAAATCCAGTGAGCAAGCTGCGTGCGTGCCTCAGGTGTACGAGCAAGCCTGAAGGGCCAGTGTGCAGCGGCGAAGGAGGAAGGCGGTCAGTGGAGCCGTATGTGTCCCGTGCGTGGTGCGCCGTCCTCGTAACTCCCCGGTGCGTGAGCCGGGGTTCTGTGCGTAGGTGGGCCTGCTGGAGAGGAAGAGCCAGGGTCAGGGAGCTTAATCATCCCTGTTGTAGTTGTTGAAGATGGGTCAGGGTGCGTTCAGGTCCACGTGTACTCCGTCAGCCGTGGAGGTCGCCGTCGTGGAGAAAGGACGAGGTGCGTGCGCTCTCGTAAGGAGACACAGAATCGTGTGTCAGAAGCTGTGAGAGCAGCCAGTCCAAGCATGGATGTGCTGATCTAGGCATGCAGATCTCACCATGAAATGTTCCTCAGCTTTCCCGGTCGTGGGTGGTCTCCGGAGAGTTTCGCCTGGAAACTCTGCGTCAAAGTCTCCCTGAAGCAGAAGGGAGGGCAGATCAGTCAGGCTGCCGTGTTCGCTTGTCGTTGGAGAATCACCGCCGGGTGCTGCGTTCGTTGCCAATAGGACACCAGCGTGGCTGTCCAATTGCGTTGCACAAAGCGTGTGCATTCTCGGGGTCACCAGTGAGGCGGATGATAAAATAAAGGCAGCGAAGTGAAGGTTTTAAGTAGGTTTATTATCATACCGCCGTCACGGGGCTTGCTCCATGAGTGAGCCCTCGGGCTCTCCAACAAAGTGTGCAGATGAGCAGTAGCAGAGAATGAGAGGGTGAACATGGATTTCAGTGAACTTATATACCCAGTTATAGACAATACATGAAAGGCATGGTATCATCAAAGAGACTGCAGACAGGCATGAGACATTTGCATTTGAGAGACACAGTAAGGGCAGGAAGCATGAACACAATGCATGAATGGCACATTAACATCACAGTAGTGAAACAATGCATGAATGGCACATTAACATCACAGTAGTGAAACGGAAAAAGCCAGAAGAAGCGGGCTGTCTGTAGACATTAATACACACATTGCTGTGCCTGTCCCAGCTGTTGTGGGGATTACGCCACAACTGCAACATTTTTATTGACCTCTGCTGTCATCTGAGGAGGAATCTGGTCTGGGCTTAGATGTTCTCGTGTTGAGCACCGGCATTTTCTGCCAAGACAAAAAAGCGGGGAAAAAATAAGTAACTTTTATAATATCTTCTAGTTTTGTCATTTGTCATCTTCACACAGGACTTATAACGGTCACAGTGTGGAGATGTGTGGAAAGACGAGGCTGAGTTTATTACTCAAAATCAGTTTTATTCACCACCACATTCTCCAACATCCAAAAACAGAGAAAAGAGGAAGGCATGCCCCCACAGCTGTCCTTTTATACCCCAAGACATCAAAGCAAACAGTCGCATTGTCTTTACATCCCCAATCACAATGCACCCCCCTTCAGGTCTTCTGTCTCCAGTCGCATTGTCCTTACATCCCAAATCACAATGCACCCCCCTTCAGGTCTTCTGTCTCCACCTGAAGTCCTGGTGGTCAGGAAATGCTTCATGGCCGTCTCTCTGCATACAAAAGGCCAGACTTCGCATCCTCCTGCTACCCCAAGGAGGTTCAGACCTTTTGTTCCTCTGAGACGTGCAGTAAACAATAAGCATGCAGTAACAAGCATGTGAAGCATATGGAAACCGCATATGTGCCCACATGACCCCCCCCCCCCAAACGTCTAAGATGGAACAACATCACCACAGATTGCATGTCATAACAAAATCACTATATATCAGTCCAAATGCCGCTTAGGTCTCAACCTTCTCCCATACCTGCTATAAGCAGGCTGTACCACTTCCACGGCGTCTTCCAGCTGTGGATCTGCTGCCTGGGGATGAGAACTGTTAATCAACCTCTGTGGGTGTTCTGGGGAATGCTCTCTAGGGGGTCTGCCACGCCGAGGAGCCTTCGCCAACTGCACAACTTCGTCAGCTAACACAAAAGCGGGTTTGAGCCTGTTAATGCCAATCCTTTCTTTTCTGCCCCCCAAATCTAGCAAAAAATGCTTATCCCCTGTTTCCAACACTCTATATGGTCTGTCATAAGGTGGGCGTAAGGGCGGACGATGGGCATCATGTCTGACAAAAACAAACTCCACATTTTTTAAAGCCTTAGGCACAAAAACACGCGGAAAACTGTGGTGAACGGGACCAGGTAGCGTGTTCGGGCCCGTGCTATTCTGTAACCGCTGAACCGGGGAGCGCTCTGGCGCAGGATTATCTGGGAGAAATTCCCTGGGCAGCCGAAGTGGCTGTGCGAAAACTAGCTCAGCTGGGGAAGCTTCTAAATCCTCTTTAGGTGCAGAACGCAACCCCAATAAAACCCATGGTAGCTTGTCCACCCAATTTGTATCCGTAAGCGACGCTCTGAGGGCCGCCTTCAATGACCTGTGAAAACGTTCGCACAACCCGTTAGCCTGCGGGTTGTACGCAGTCGTGCGGTGGATCGTTGCCCCCAGGCTGCGGGACATCGCTGACCAAAGTTCAGAAACAAATTGCGGGCCTCTGTCAGACGTAATGTCCGACGGGACTCCAAAACGCGTTACCCATGCCGTTAAAAACGCGCGCGCCACCTCCTCAGCTGTGGTTGACGACAGCGGGACCACTTCTGGCCAGCGCGTGGTGCAGTCAACCATTGTCAGAAGATGTGTGCACCCTTGTGAGGGCGGGAGGGGGCCTACGAGGTCCACGTGGACATGATCAAACCTTTTAGCCGGGATGTGAAACGGCTCCAAGGGAGCTCTCGTGTGTCTATGAACCTTGGCCCGCTGGCAGGCTATGCAGGCTGACGCCCACTCTCTAACTTGTTTGCGCAGGCTCGGCCACACAAATTGATGTGCTAACAACGCGGCGTTTGCCAGGGCTGTTTTGACTTCGGAAAATGCGCGCTCTCGCTCCGGAGACCATTCGACTTTATTTGTGGGTTTTTGTTTTTTTAGTGCAGCATACAATGGTTGCATGAGCTGCGCTGCGCGGGGGAGGAAACGGTTATAAAAATTTACCATTCCCAAAAACTCCTGTAACGCTCTGACCGTTTGTGGCTGGGGAAAATTTGTTACTGCGCGCACTTTGTCAGGCAGAGGGACCGCTCCCTCTGGGGAGACGCGATGGCCCAAAAAATCAATCTGCGTCACCCCGAACTGACACTTCGCCGGGTTAATTATTAACCCGTGCTCTGCCAACCTCTGGAAAACTGCCGTGAGGTGGTTTTCGTGTCCGTCTTCGGACGCGCTGGCTACCAATATGTCGTCCAGGTAGACGAACACGAAAGGGAGATTGCGCAGAACCGCGTCCATCATGCGTTGGAACGTCTGCGCAGCGCCCTTAAGCCCAAACGGCATGCGCAAAAACTCGAAAAGCCCGAAGGGAGTTATTATTATTATTATTATTATTTCCTCAGCGTGCACTGGGACCTGGTGGTAACCGTGTACCAAGTCTATTTTAGAAAAAACGTGCGCCCCTGCCAAATGAACTGAAAAATCCTGGATGTGTGGGATTGGGTAGCGGTCGTGCGCTGTAGCATTGTTCAGCCTGCGGAAATCACCACAAGGCCGCCACGAGCCATCAGCTTTCGGGACCATGTGAAGCGGTGAAGCCCATGGGCTCTTCGAACGTCTGATGATGCCCAACCTCTCCAGGTTGGCGAACTCCTCGCGCGCTATGGTCAGTTTAGCTGAATCCAAGCACCGAGCTTTTGCGAAAACGGGCGGTCCGGTGGTAGTAATAAAATGTTCCACCCTGTGTTTAGCCACTGTCGCCGAAAATGTTGGGACCGTGAGTGCTGGGAACTGAGTGAGGAGTGTGTGGAACTTACCACCTGCAGCTGTAACGTTGGCTTGTGCTGTTGGCGGGGCCACTCGCGCTGTACAGGGGATAGAAGAAAAAGAGAGTGCATTAACCAGGCGTCTGTTAGCAAGATCGACCAACAAACTATGTGAGCACAAAAAATCAGCCCCTAACATGTTGAAATTGACTGCCGCTATGACGAAAGTCCACTCCAATGTACAGCCGTGTAAAGACAGAAGCAGAGTCCTCTCACCGAAGGTCTTAATCGCCGAGCCGTTCGCTGCTGACACCCGGGGACCACTGGAAGGCGCCACCCGGTCAGCGTAGGAAGGTGTGATGAAACTCAGCTGTGAGCCTATGTCCACGAGGAAATGCCTCCCCGAGTGCGCATCCTTCAAGTAGAGCAGCTTGTTCTCCTCTCCGAGGGCCGCAGCTGCTACCGACCCCCGGTCTTGGCGTTTCCCGAGCGCTTAAAGTGGCACGGTGGAACGCACTTGCATTCCCTCTCTGCGAAACGGCGATGATAGAAGCAAAGGATGTTGTCTGCTCTGTGTTTCGCGGCCCCTGCCGCCGCCGTCATCGGTGCATCTGGTGCTGCAGTCTCTGGCCCCCTGCCGTCTCTGGACGTTGCGCCTGGCCCTGCTGCCGCAGCCGCAGCCACACGCCGTTTACTGGCATCAACAAGTCGCTGCGCCTCCTGGCCCAGCTCATGGTAGTCCTGTCGGGCCAGCAGTGGTGAACTGGCCAGGGTCACTCTCACCTCTGACAGTAGGGTCCTGAGGAAGAGGTGGGTGAAGATGAAGTTATCATCTTCGGAGTCTCTCAAACTCAACATCTTCCCCATCAGGTCTGCAGGTCTGTCGCCCTCAAATTCAGTCAGCACCAGGAGCCTCTCTGCTCGCTCCTGCACCGAAGGGGTGAAGTAACGGATGAGTGCAGCCTTCAATGTGCTGTACTTGTCGCTGTCCGGCGGGTGGTTGATCAGGTTCGCCACCCGCTGGGCTGTGTGGTTGTCCAGCTTTGCAACCACATGGTAGAACTTTGTGTCGTCCACCGAAATCCTCCGGAGGTGGTTGGTCTGATCAAAGAGATAACAGGACAGGCATGAGACATTTGCATGACAGGCAACATTAGCATTACAGAAGTGGGCCAGACGAAACGAGTCTGCCTGTAGACATTAATACACATTTCCTGTTCTGTTATTTGCTCTAGCCGAGCGCTGTGTTTGACCAGTCTGTTTGTGGGGATTTACATCAAAGCACATCTACATATGTAAGATGCTCAGAAGAAGCACAGTAAGGACAAGACGCATGAACACTATACGAGAATGGCGCATTACATCACAATACATGCATGGCATTTGCATCACAAATACATGAATGACTCATTACTTCTCAGTAGTGCAGCGGGAAAAACAGAGACAAGAGAGCTGAGTGTCCTTATCTGTTGTGGGGGTTAACCGAACCGCCACACGCCCCCCCCCCCCCAGAGGGCACGGCAGGGGGCCGAGACCTCGATAATCCATCTGTGTGAGCGAGCTGTGGGAGAAGCTCGCTGCAGGCGGAGGGGGAGGGAGGGGAGGGGTAGTAAGTGCCGGCAGGGGCTGTAAAATCATCCTGAGCCGCGCAAAAATTGCTTGCTGCTCCGCGACGTCGAGGGGCTGTCCCGTTGCGCGTGCGGAGATCACAAGAAGAAAAATTAGTCTCTGACTCCTCTCGTGGCCATGAAGAAAAGCAGGAGCGGCTGTAGGAAAAAAAATAAACAAAAGCAGAGGGACTGGCGTGTTGGCTTTAGGTGCAGGAGCAACCCCAAAGCCCCCCGGGAACAGCTGACAGCTGAAATCCCTTTGTGCCGTGGCTGAGACCATTAAAAAATCCAGTGGCGAGCTGCGTGCTTGCTTCAGGTGAACTGTGCCTGGAACTGTGTCCTCCTTCTCTGAGAGCTGTGGGCTCGCTCCCGGCGCGCATGCACGGCGCTGGAAGCGGAGCTCATGACGGCGGTATGATATAATAAACTTCCTTAAAACCACACCATCGCCGCTTATTTTCCATCCGCCGCACTGGTGACCCCGAAGACGCACACGCTTTGTGCAACGCAACCTTCTGGTCTGGACATCCACGCTGAACCGGCCGAGGGACACAAGACATCTCCTCCCTCTCGCCGCCCCAACTCACCATGACCTGAAGGCAGAAAGGAACACGCTGCCAGTGAACGCTTCACTGGCGACCCCGAACATGCACACGTTTGTGCAAAGCAACCTTCTGATCTGGACAGCTGCACTGGTGACCCGTTCTTCATGATGAGATCTGCACGTCTGAGATCTGCTCATCCACGCTGGACCGGCCGCGCTCGCAGCTCCTCCACACGAGAGCGCAGGCACCTCGTCCCTTCTCCACGACGGCAACCTCCAGGGCCGGCGGAGGACACAGCGCGTGGACCTGAACGCACCACGGCCGAGCGGTGACAAAGATCGTTTATTCCCTCCCACCGCTCCAACGCATCTGCACGAGCCTGAGGGACAAAAGATCGTCTATTTCCTCCCACCACTCCAACGCACCAAGGCCAAGCTGCAGCCACAGCTCAAACCTGGATTTTATCGGCGCCGTCTGCGCCGATCCCCACCAAGATTCTGCACCCTGGTTCTCCTCTCCAGCTGGCCCACCCACGCACGGAGCCCCCGCGCACGCACCGGGGAGTTACGAGGATGGCGCATCACGCACGGGACAAATACGGCTCTTCTGACCACCTTCCTTCTGCTGCACACAGGCCCTTCAGGGTTGCTCGTTCACCTGAGGCACGCAAGCAATTTGTTCACAGGATTTACTGATGGTCTCAGCCACGGCGCACAAAGGGATTTCAGCCGTCAGCTGTTCCCGGGGGTTTTAGGGTTGCTCCTGCACCTAAGTCAACAAGCCAAGTCCCCCTGCTTCTTTTTTTTTCTTACAGCCGCTACGCAGCCTCGCCGCTCCTGTTTTCTTCATGGCCACGAGAGGAGCCAGAGACTAATTTTTCTTCTTGTGGACCTCTGCACGTTCAACGGGACAGCCCTTCGACATCGCGGACCCACAAGCACTTTTTGCGCGGCTCGGACGAGTTCACCGTCTCCCTGCCGGCATTTACTACCCCCCTCCTCCCTCCCCCTCCGTCTGCAGCGAGCTTCTCCCACAGCTCGCTCCCATAGAGGGATTATCGAGGTCTCGGCCCCCTGCCGTGCCCTCTGGGGGGGAGCGTGTGGGCGGTTCGGTTAACCCCCACAACAGATTAAGGACACTCAGCTCTCTTCTCTCGGTTTTTCCCGCTGCACTACTGAGATGTAATGTGCCATGCATGTATTGTGATGCAATGTGCCATTCATGTATTGTGATGTAATGTGCCATTCATGTATAGTGTTCATGCGTCCTGTCCTTACTGTGACCTAGAGACAGATCAATATGTAGATGTGCCTTGTAACCTCTTTGTCCTGCTCCTGGAGCAGATGTCCGTCCTCTGTAGCGAGGGGGGGGTGTCCCCCCCCCACACACACACAGCCCTGAGTGTCACCTTTCATTAGAGCCCAAGATGAAGCTTCTATATTGAATCATTCAAAAGTTACAGACGTTTTTCCAAACTGTGCCATTTGGCACAATTTGTCATGGCCATGGCCAACCAGGAGCGCAGATTGTTCGGCCAGAAATCCGGCAGGTGGACTGTGGCTGCACTCGTTTGGCTGGCTCCTGGCGAGTCTAGCTCGGGAGATTCGTCTCCTCTCATGATACGTCGTAGGGTCACCAGTGTGGAGATTTGTGGAAAGACGAGGCTGAGTTTATTACTCAAAATCAGTTTTATTCACCACCACATTCTCCAACATCCAGAAACAGAGAAAAGAGGAAGGCATGCCCCCACAGCTGTCCTTTTATACCCCAGGACATCAAAGCAAACAGTTGCATTGTCTTTACATCCCCAATCACAATGCACCCCCCTTCAGGTCTTCTGTCTCCACCTGAAGTCTTTGTTCCTCTGAGACGTGCAGTAAACAATAAGCATACAGTAACAAGCATGTGAAGCATATGGAAACCGCATATGTGCCCACAATAAAAAGCATCTTCAGCAAAGAGTGATAAAACATTAGTGTGTGTAGTGTCAGAATGGTATTTCAGATTTTCATGTCAAATTGCTTATTCTTTCATTCATTCAGCAACGAGACAAAATGCTTTCACCACACACAATGTGCTGTTTTGTTTATGTTTAAGTATATCAAGCCCAGAAATGCTGGATTTAATTTTTAAAATTTAACCTATGTATAGGCCATTGTTTGCGTCAGTTTCATCATTGTGACCATGAACTTAATTCCCATCATCACCACTTCCTCCTAACACTGAACCATATACTAACCAGTCCAGTTGTGCAATAAAGCACACAGTCCAAAGGATTTGTATAATACTTTTTGGACCTTTTGTATTGAGCTGTTAACTGATACTGCCTTAATTTTTGTGTCCTGACTCTGGAGTTACATCAACATTATCTGCAAACTTCTTTCTTTCTTTTTTTTAAATTCAATAATACAAACACCAATGGTTAAAATGCCTGAATTTACCCTGTGCAATCTATACCACAAATGATATTCAGTTTACTTTTTTGATTTGGAGATTCTGGCTGACAGAAGTCTCTCAATATGAAATAATTTGTTGTAATTTATGTAAACACTGATATCCACAGTTTCACCCAGTTCTGTACATTGTAGGTCAGTTTCTTTTTATAACTGTTCTGCATCATAACAGAAAAATAGTTACTCATGATTTCATATTTACATCTTTGGAGTCCAAGCATTTTACTCACCTGCAGAGGCAGACAGCTGAAGTGATGGTAAATAGTAGCAGCCCGAATGCAAGTCGGAGAAAATTATTTAAATGTTCCCATAATGAACTGTTTCCTGTATAGAGTCAGGTTGGAATTATATTGCAACTGTACTACCTACCTGTGAGTTTTTCAGACACAGTTAAACTCCATCTAATACTGTGTGGGCCGTCTGTATAAGTTACTTCACATGTATAATTTCCCTCATCATCATGTTGAGCACTAAAAATAGTTAGCTTTGTATTTAAGCCAGGCTCCATTTTCAGTCTGTGAGAGGAGAAATTTGAAAAAATTCTCTTTACGGGCAGGGTCATATATAAAGAAAGATTTGTTTTTAATCCATTTAATCAGTGTAGCATTCTTCTCCTCCTTTGATATGTTGCAAGTGAACATGACCTGGTCTCCTCTGAACACTTTCATCATGATGTGTTCATTTCTTGGAGTTTCTAAAAGTTAAAGAAAACAATTAACCACTATGAAATTCATGCAATTAGATAATTAGGTTTTAAAAAATCTACACTGTACCTGCGAAGACATGACACATCAGTACCATTTGAGCGGTGAACACTGCTGCTCTGCTACAGCTGAACATCGTGACTAACACACTACAACTTTACCTGCAGCTTCAAATGAACTTGAGGAGGAGACTGAGGACAGGAAGTGGTTGGTTACTGTTCTGGTGAACTAAACTTCTTTTAAAAAGTGTCTGTTTAACAACAAATTCAGACAGCAGCATGTTCATAAAAGTGAAATGAGGGATGCAAAATGTAAACTAGAAATAGCTGTCTGTCGTTTAGTAACTCAAAATGAAATGGATGATTCCGAGATGTGCTGTTAGGAGCCAGTTTTCCAGGAAGAGCACAACTCACACAGGTGTCGGCATCTGTAAACGTCTCGTTGCGTCAAAGCGTTATCTTGTCCCCTTCTGTTTGTTTTTATTGACTTCGTTTTTAATTTTTTATCTCTTTTCGCTGATATTAGCTTTTTGCTTGGTGTTAGCTTAGTGTTGGCCTAGCAGAAAGCCCGATCAGACACATGGGTGGATCGGACCCCGGGCGGGGCTGTTCACTGGGCTGAGCTAACCTGTTTTTAGCTGTTTTTAGCTGTTTTTGGCTGGCTGGCTATCCACTTCTCGCCTGGAACGTCATTGCTCCGTGTGTCAGCTGTGTGTCAATCCTTAGGAAGGTTTCTGAGTTGGAAGTGAGACTCTCCAACCTCTATAAGATTCGGGAGACTGAAGACCACCTTGACACTATAATTCTAGGGCGAACATCAGCCCCAGCAACTGACTCGCAGCTGGCAAAGACGGCTCCTTACCTGGGTGAATTCAGCATATTGCCATCCACTTCCACCTCTGCTCCGGTCTCTTCAGATTTCCAGGACCCCAGCAATAAACACTGGCTTCAGCTCGGAGCTAAACGCAAAGCCCCGGGTGGTTTTTCTCATCCTCAATGCGCGCCCTGGGCCTTGATTGGGCCAACTAGCAAACATTGGTGATTGACCAGACAGGGCCGCGCCTCTTCTCTTCCCTTGCTACTGGAAAACAGATTCGACATCCTTTCCCTGGAAGATTTTCCCCACCTGGACGTTGATCATCCTCCCATGGCCGCCCCTCCTCCTCCTCCTCCTTCAGCAGCGGCCCAAACCCACAAGCCCCGGATTAAAACTACTTTCGGTGTGTCAAATTGTACACCAGCTCCAAAAAGAAGAGAGCGCATCACCCCACCATTACTGCGTCAACAACAGCAAAATTATCCACCACTTCAGAAACCACCGACAAAGCCCCCCCCAGACAACACTGGTAATTGGTGACTCGATTATGAGGAACGTCAGAAGCAGGTACTGTGTCACTAAATTTTTCCTTGGGCTAAAGTGTCTGACATTGAGACTCTTACCCCTGACCTATTAAATGAATTCCCCCACGCTAAAACTGTCATTGTACATGTTGGATGCAACAACATCCCAGATGAAGCGTCGGAGATCTTAAAGAGTGACTTCAAGAGCCTTCTGTCAACTCTTATGAACTGTGGCAGATGTGTGTTTATCTCTGGGCCTTTGGCACCTTTCAGACAAGGTTGCAATTATTTTAGCAGAACTCTCAGCGTTAATACCTGGTTGTGTTCTACATGCCCTACTTTTAACATTGGCTTTGTAGACAATTTCAACCTGTTTTGGAACCGCCCATCACTTATGAGGCCAGATGGCATCCATCCAAATAGACTTGGTGCATGTGTTTTAAGGGACAATCTGTTCTATTCCATTCGGCGTTTTTTAGTACAGTGACTGAAATTTGATGCATTAACTCACCCCGAAGTTCCTGGGTCTGCCAACCAGCCCTTCTTTGTTTCCACTTCTTATATTAATCCTGTTAATCCAAATAATCCTCACTGTTTAGATCAGTCTTCAATTGATCACTCCATAGAGATTGTGTCTGTCTCCCGTTACCCAAAATATTATAACCCAAGACAAATACAACATAACTTGATAAATACATGCGCACGCAACGACCGGCAGCTGGTGATGATTCAGTTATTGTCAGTCTCCTCCAGGATGGTGAGAGTGGCCACGGCCCAGTAGTTGATGATTTTGTTCACTGGTGTGAGGATTCCTACCTGCAGCTGAATACGACAAAAACTAAAGACATGATTATTGACTTTAGGAGGAAAACTCCCAGGCACAAAGTCACCGTACTAAAAGGCCAGACCACCGAATGTGTACAATCCTACAAATATCTTGGGACGATTATTGATAGTAATTTAAAGTTTGAAGAGAACTGTGAAAGGGTGTGCAAAAAGGATCAGCAACATTTACATTGCTTGAGGAAACTTGCACGCTTCCAAATTGACCGAACCATAATGACAATGTTTTATCGGGCTTTTATTGAATCTGTTTTATCCTTTTCTTTAGTGTCATGGTTTGGTCAGATAAAACTGAAATAGAGGAAATCCTTGGATCAGGTAGTTAGATGGTCCAGTCGTTTGCTTGGTGAGTCACAGCTGAGCCTGACATCCCTGTACACCAGACAAGTACAGAGGATGGCTACCTCCATTTTAAATGATGACTCCCACCCTTTGCACTGCAACTTTCAGCTTCTTCCCTCAAGACGGAGGTTTGCTGTCCCAAAAAGTAAAACCCAGTGCTACAAAAACAGCTTTGTTCCTGCTGCTGTCAAAGAGTTGAACAAGCTGTAACAATATATTGCACATAATTTAGGTACCTATTTATTAACTCCATTTTATATTTACTTATTTTTGTAGGATGTTACTTGGGTTCTAAATATCTTTTTGAGTTTTAGACCTTTGAGTTTTTAACATCTTTGACTAGTTTTTAACTTTTAATATGACTCTTCTCTCTTACCTCTGGTTTTTCTCTCATCTCTTTGTCTTTTTATACCCTGATTGATGGAGCCTTGAGTATTTTTATCATGTTCATAGTCAATTTCATGTGTGCCTGTGTTTGTGTCTATGTTGAATGTAATTTGTGGTTTGTAAATATGGATGTCACCAGACTGCAAAACAAATCTACCTACGGGTACAAATAAAGTAACCTGAACCTGAACCTTTCTGCAGATCCTCCACATCCACCACCACTCAGCTTAGCCCCTGTCTTCCCCCTCAGAGAACCTTTGTCTACTCCCCCCAAAGTTAATAAAAATATAATGTATAAACATCCCAAAGTGATTAAACAAAAAGTTGGTTAAACTCAAATTAAACATCAAGTCCCTAAATTTAATAATTTGGCCTCTTTAAAAATTAAATGTGGTTTGTTAAATATTAGGTCTCTAACCCAAGTCTCTACAAGTTCATGATCTAATCAAATCAAATCAAATCAAACTTTATTGTCATATTGCTGTACATACAACTGTAGTGCAGGCAAGATGAAATTGCGTTTCTCTTGGCATCCATATAAATAGAAGATAAGATAAGATAAGATAAGCCTTTATTAGTCCCACAACGGGGAAATTCCAGGATTGCAACAGCACTGGGATAGCAACACTCAGAGCAACAATCAGAAGGCAAGAAAAAAACAAGCAAGCAAGGGCAGCTAATATACATATGTACATATTACTATAAAATATATATATACACACACACAGACACACAGTGCAGAGCATTGTAGCTGGATGGAATAAATATGTAAATATATAAACACCCACAGTACGGAGCATTGCAGCTAGGTGGAATAAATATGTAAGTATATAAACACCCACAGTGCGGAGCAATGTAGCTAGATGGAATAATATGTAGATATATAAAAACACAGTGCGGAGCATTGTAGCTAGATGGAATAAATATATAGATATATAAATATAAACACACCCAGTGTGGAGCATTGTAGCTAGATGGAATAAATATGTAAATATATAAACACACACAGTGCAGAGCATTGTTGCTAGATGGGATGAAACAGCATAACCGTCTACTTAGTTATCCTACATGGTATGATTATGTGCCCATACATATTCTCACCCTCCATAGTGACGGGTATTTTCCTAGTTGTATGCCGGAGGGGACCATTGTGTAACTCTACTGCATCTTTTGCATTCAAAAAACTATTAGTTTGTTATGTCTTTTTGCTATCTCTGCAAGCAGCCCTGCTTAGGTTGCACAGTCTGACAGCCGTTGGTAGGAAGGACCTACGAAACCTCTCGGTTGTGCACCTGGGATGATGTAGTCTGCTGCTAAATGAGCTCCTCAGTGCATTCAGTATGTCCTGCATAGGGTGGAACTCGGACTCCAGCAGAGATGGCAGTTTAGCCACCGTCCTTCTCTCTCCTATCTCCTCCACCGGATCAAGGCGCTGCCCCAGGACAGAGCTAGCTTTCTTAATCAGTTTGTTCAGTCTCTTCCTATCGGCTGCAGTAATGCCACTGCCCCAGCAGACCACTCCAAAAGTGATGGCTGATGCCACCACCGTGTCATAGAATGTCTTCAGCAGTGCCCCTTGTACACCAAAAGACCTGAGTCTCCTCAGCAGGAACAGCCTGCGCTGTCCCTTCTTGTAGAGTGCATCAGTATTGTGTGACCAGTCTAGTTTATTGTTCAGATGAACACCCAGGTACTTATAGGATGTCACCATCTCGATGTCTGTTCCCTGTATATTTACTGATGCTGTGAGGGGCTGCCCATGCCTGCGGCAGTCCAGCACCAGCTCCTTAGTTTTCCTCGCGTTGATCTGGAGGCAGTTCCGATGGCACCAGTCCACGAAGTCCTGGATAAGCCCTCTGTACTCAGCTTCATCTCCATTGGAGATGAGGCCAACAATCGCAGAGTCATCAGAGAACTTCTGTAGATGGCAGTGTGTTGTGTTGTGTGAGAAGTCCGCAGTATAAAGAGTGAACAGGAAGGGAGCCAGCACCGTTCCCTGGGGGGCCCCCATGCTACTGATGATCATGTCGGACACACAGTCCCGGGTTCTCACAAACTGAGGCCGGTTCGTGAGGTAGTCCAGGATCCATGATGACAGGTGCTGGTCCACCCCTGCGCGCAGCAGCTTGTCCTTCAGGATCATCAGTTGGATGGTGTTGAAAGCACTGGAGAAGTCAAAGAACATGATCCTCACCATATTCCCGGGCTTCTCCAGGTGGGACAGAGAATGGTGAAGGAGGAAGATCACCGCATCCTCCACCCCAATGCGATGCTGGTAGGCGAACTGGAGTGGATCCATCGCTGGTTCCACCAGGGGGCGGAGGTGAGCAAGGAGCAGTCTCTCCAGGGTCTTCATCAAGTGGGACGTCAAGGCCACCGGTCTGTAGCTGTTCAGGTCTTTGGGGTGGGAAGTTTTTGGTACAGGTACCACACAAGATGTTTTCCACAGCTGTGGTACCCTCCCCAGCTTCAGGCTCAGGTTGAAGATGTACATCACAATCCCACACAGCTGGTCTGCACAGGACTTGAGGAGCTTTGCGCTGATGCCGTCCGGTCCCGACGCCTTCCTCGCCTTGATCTTCCTCAGCTCCGTCCTCACCTGGGTCCTGGTCAGGGTCAGGATGGGGGGCTGTGTGTTGGGAGTGGGGGGGTGTTGGTGGAGTGGGGAGTGGGCAGCAGGACTTGATTTCTTTAGAGGCAGCAGTGGTTGTTGTGCAGTCAGGGGGGAGGGCGGTTGGTCAAACCTATTGAAAAACAGATTCAGGTTGTTCGCCCACTCCCTGCCCCCCGTGGCCTGGGGGGAGGTATTCTGGAGCCCAGAGATGGTTTTGAGGTTTCTCCAGACCCCGCTGATGTCGCTCTGTTGCAACTTGTCCTCCATCTTCTTCCTGAAGCTGTCCTTGCCTTCTCTGATCTTTCTCCTCAGCTCCCTCTGTACGGACTTCAACATCTCCCTGTTCCCCGACCTGAAGATCCTCTTCTTCTCTCTCAGAAGTGTTTTAATCTCAGGATTGATCCAGGGTTTGTTGTTTGAGCAACACCGTATGGTCTTGGTGGGAACGGATTTGTCCACACAGAAGCTGAGGTAGTCTGTGAAGGTGTGAATGAGGCCATCGATGTCCTCACCATGTGGATCGCAGAGCTGCTTCCAGGCGGTGGCTTCAAAACAGCCTTTTAGAGTGTCCATTGTCTCCTCAGACCATAACTCCACTGTGCGCATGGCCGGAGGTTGTCTGTGCACTAGGGGTTTGTACACCGGCCGGAGATGAACCAAGTTGTGATCCGATCTCCCGGGTGGGGGGAGTTGTGATGAGGTGTACGCCTCCTTAGTGTTTGCGTAGAATAAGTCCAGTGTTTTATTGTCTCTAGTGTGGCATGTGACATACTGGGTGAATGTGGGTAGAATGGGAGACAGTGAAACATGGTTGAAATCGCCTGAGATGAGGAGAAGAGCATCTGGGTGTTCTGTCTGCAGCCTGCTGGTTACTGAATGGATGACGTCACGCGCTGTCCCAGCGTTCGCCGTCGGATTTGCATAAACAACAATGCAGATCACGTGTGAGTGTTCTCTCGGGAGATATGTAGGCCGCATGCTAACAGCTAGCAACTCAATGTCTTTGCTGCAGTGTCGTTGTTTAACAGTGATATGTCCCGGTCTGCACCAGTTGTTGTTAACATACATTATCACTCCACCGCCCCTTGCTTTGCCACTGTCTGGTGTTCGGTCAGCCCGTATCATGTGGAAACCCTCCAGCTCAATGTTAGCATCTGCTGCTAGTTCAGTTAGCCACGTCTCAGAAAACAAAAGGAGAGAGCACTCCCGATATGTGCTATCATAACGGCAGATAGCCGCTAGCTCATCTACCTTTCCCGGTATACAGCGTACATTTCCCATGACAACAGATGGAAGGGAGGGTCTGTACCTTATATTTTTTGTCCTCCGCCTTACTCCAGCCCGGCAGCCGCGGCGTTTTCGCATCAGTTCTCTCGGTATGTCGAGTTTTTCCAATGGGACCGGGTGGTGGTTGTATGCTAGCAGCTCTACCCTGCTGTATCGTATCCTGCTATAAACAGTGGCTCCGTCCACCGGCTCAGGAGACATTTGGGACGATCTGTGTGTCCGTGATATAAGTGGAGTGAAAAAAAAGACGGATCAAAAGAGAGAGGAAGGGAAAAAGACTCGGAATCGAGTCGCTGTTGCAAAAGGCAGCCTACTCGTGTGGCGCTGGGAGAGAAAAAAAGAAGCAGCATGATTTAAGACACACTCACACATAGCTTCACCCCCCCCCCACCCCCACCGCCCCCATCCATTCACACATCCCTGAGACATACTTGGGAAAAAACTAACTAACTATAATATACAAATAATATACAAAATGTCCGTAGGTGCAGTAGTGTGTATGAGAGATTCCGGGTCAACTGTTCAGCATCCTGACAGCTTGTGGAAGGAAGCTGTTGATCAGTCTGGTGGTTCTGCCTCTGATGCTCTGGAATCGTTTACCAGATGGAAGAAGTTCAAAGTGTTTATGCAAAGGGTGAGACCGGTCCTTGACAATGTTCAGTGCCCTGCTCCTACAACAGTTCTGAAAAAGTTCTTGGACAGAGGGGAGGGAGACTCCAATTACCCTCTCAGCCCCTTTGACTATCCTCTGCAGGGCTTTTTTGTCTGACATACTGCAGCTGGAGTACCATGTAGCAATGCAGTACATCAGACCACTCTCCACCACACCTCTGTAGAAGGTCCTGAGGATGCAAGTGGGGAGAGAGGCCTGTTTGAGTTTCCTCAAGAAGTGCAGTCTCTGCTGAGCCTGCTTTCTGATCCTCAAGGAATTCTTGCTCCAGGTCAGGTCCTGCAAGATCTGCACTCCGAGGAACTTGATGTTCTCCACTCTCTCCACTAAAAGGCCGCCGACGCTGAGGGGGACGTGCTCAGGCTGTGACCGCCGGAAGTCGATAATCATCTCCTTTGTTTTGTCCACGTTGAGCACCAGATTGTTCTCCCTGCACCAGCCCTCCAGGTCTCTCACTTCTTCCCTGTACATTGATTCCTCATCCCTCTGAATAAGTCCCACCACCGTGGTGTCGTCTGCAAACTTAATAATCTGGTTCCCCTTATGTCTGGATACACAGTCATGTGTTAGAAGTGTAAACAACAGTGGACCGAGTACACAGCCTTGAGGGGATCCGGTGGTCAGTGTGACAGAGTTGGAGATGTTGTTTCCAACCCGGACAGACTGAGGTCTCTCAGTCAGGAAATCTAGGATCCAGAGACGTGACGGTGTTCAGACCAAGAAGGAGTAATTTCTCCATCAGTCTCTGGGGAATAATGGTGTTGAGTGCTGAACTGAAATCAATGTACAGGAGTCTGGCGTAGGTGTCTTTCTGGTCCAGGTGGGTGATGACAGAGTGTAGGGTGGTGACTATAGCATCCTCCGTGGGGTGGTTTGAACGATTTGCAAACTGGAGCGGGTCATGTGATGCAGGGAGGCAGGCTGTAATGTGTGGTTTGACAAGCCGTTCAAAACACTTCATCACAATTGGTGTCAGTGCAACAGGACGATAGTCATTCAAACAGGACACAACTGGTTTCTTTGCCACCGGTACAATGATAAAGGTCTTGAAGCATCTGGGAATGATGGCCTGACTCAGGGAGATGTTATAAATGTCAGTCAGGACATCCGCCAAGTCGCTCACGCAGTCTCGGAGCACACGTCCCGGGATGTTGTCCCGACCTGCAGCTTTACGTGGGTTGACTCTGGTTAGGGTCCTCCGTGTGTCCGCTGTGTTGATGGTAAAAGCTGGTCCGACCGATGGTGGGGGTGGGCCAGCCCTCCCTCTGATTGTCGAGTTTGATGCTTCAGAATGTGCAAAGAAGTTGTTGAGCCTGTCTGGAAGCGAAGCGTCGTCATCATCGACCCCCTGCCTAGACTTATAGCCCGTCAGTGTCCGAACTCCCTGCCACATCTGCTTGGTTTACCTAGTGTCACAGAGGTGTCCCTGGATTTTCTCCGCATTGGCGCGCTTCGCCGCCTTAGTTCCCTTTGAGAGCGCAGACCTGGCTGAGCGGAGGGCGATCCTGTCCTTCGCTCTAAAGGCTGCATCCCTGGCTGTAAGCAGTGAGCGCACCTCTGCAGTCATCCAGGGCTTATGGTTACCCCGCATAGTGATGGTCTTCACTGTAGTGACATCCTCTGTGCACTTCGCGATGTAGCTGGTGACCGTTTCAGCATACTCCTCCACATCCGTCTTATCTTCCTGGGAGGCTGCTATTTTGAAGAGCTCCAAGTCTGTGTGCAGAAAACAGTCTTTCAGTGCAGAGGTTGCGCTCTCTGGCCAAATTCTGATTTGTTTCACTGCTGGCCTGCTGCACTTCAATAAAGGTTTGTAGGCAGGCAGCAGCATCACGGTTATGTGGTCAGAAAGGCCAAGACGGGGGTGAGGTATAGCCTTATATGCATCTGTGTTTGTGTACACTAAGTCCAACATATTCTCTCCTCTGGTCTTAAAGTCTACACATTGTTTGAACTTGGGGAGCACAGTCTTAATTGATTGATTGATTAATTGATCATCAGATTGATTTAATATCTCTTACAGAGACTTGGCAAGGACAAGATGATTATGTTGGTGTAAATGAATCAACTCCCTCTGGTTATCTAAACTATCTTAATCCCAGCAGTTTTGGTCATGGAGGTGGAGGAGCGGCAATTTTCCATTCTAAATTACGAGTTAATGTAAGGCAAAAATCATGTTTTAATTCCTTTGAGGGCCTGGTCCTCAGTATGGGGCATGTTAGCAATCCTAGTTTAAACCCAATTTTCTTTGCCATAGTTTACCGGCCTCCTTCAGCCTACTCAGAGTTTTTATCCGAATTTGCCAAATTTGTAGCTGATTTATTGCTGAAATGAGATAGAATAATTATAGTAGGGGATTTTAATATACATGTTGACGTAGATAGTGACTGTCTTAATAAGGCATTCAGTTCAATATTAGACTCAATGGGGTTTTCCCAGAAAGTAGAAAATTCTACCAATTATCTCCACCACACATTGGACCTTGCTCTGACTTATGGTATAGAAATAGAAAATCTGGTAGTGTCTCCTCATAATCCAGTACTGTCAGACCATTGTCTGTTATCCTTTGATTTCACTATTTCTGATTATTTGACTCCTAAAGAAAAATATTACCACAGCAGATGTCTTTCAGATGACGTTGATACCAAATTTTTGCAGACTGTCTCCTCTATACAATGGGTCAACACAACGGAAGTAAAAGATGGAGAGCCTGTTCCTTCCATAATTGATAGCATGGTAGATAGTGTTACAGCCTCTCTGCAATAAATGGGAAGACTTTTTTTTAAATAACCTGGTAGGAATAGGGTCTAAAAGACAAGTTGATGGCTTGGATGAGGAAATTTTTTTAACTAACTCTAAAAGGTCAATTGGAGTAAACTGATCCAAACAGATGTCAATTGAAGGAGTTGTAGTAGTTAATGTATTTAAGTTAACAGTGGGAAGAATATGACTGATTTTATCTCTGATAGATGAAATTTTATGATTGAAAAAGTTGAATAAGTCCTGACTAGTAAGCTCTAAGGGAATGCTAGGATTGACAGAGTCCTGACTCTTTGTCAGCCTGGCTACAGTGCTGAAAAGAAACCTGCGATTATTCTTGTTCTCTTCTGTTAATGCACAGTAATAACTTGTTCTAGCTTTTCTAAGAGATTTTTTTTATAAATTAGGAGATGATTTCTCCACGCTAAATAGAATTCATCTAAATTAGTGGAACGCCATTTTCTTTCTAATTGACGAGTCTTCTGTTTGAAGCTACGAGTTTCTGTGTTGAAGCAAGGAGTTAGAAATCTCTGATTAGACTTTTTCTTTTTTAAAGAGGCCACCATGTCTAGAGTCTGATGCAGAGAAGCTGTAAAACTGTCTACCATGCTATCAATTACAGAAGGAGCAAGCTGTCTATAGCTTATTTCCGTTGTGTTGACACATGGCATAGAGGAAACAATCTGCATAAATTTGGTAACAGCATCATCTGAGAGGCATCTACTGTCGAAATATTTTTCCTTAGGAGCCAAATAGTCAGAAATAGTAAAATCAAAGGTTAACAGACAATGGTCTGACAGTACAGGGTTATGAGGAGACACTACCAGATGTTCTGACTATGCCATATGTCAGAACAAGGTCCAACATGTGGTGGAGATATTGGGTAGAATTTTGTACTTTCTGAGAAAACCCCATCGAGTCTAATAATGAATTAAATGCCAAATTAAGGCAATCACTAGCTACATCTACATATATATTAAAGTCCCTTACTATAATTATTCTATCTGATTTCAACACTAAATCAGCTAAAAATTCAGCAAATTCGGATAAAATCTCTGAGTCAGTTGATGGAGGACGATAAACTATGGCAAATAAAATTGGGTTTAGCCTAAAATTGCAAAAATGCCCAATACTGAGGACCAGGCCCTCAAAGGAATTGTAATGCATTTTTTGCTTTACATTAACTAGTAATTTGGAATGGTAAATTGTCGCTACTCCTCCTCCATGACCAGAACTTCTGGGATTTTGACAGTTTAAATAACCAGAGGGAGTTGATTCATTTAAACCAACATAATTTTTGACTAGGATTTGTCCTTTAATTCACATATTAAAACTGTTTCTAGGACCGCCTTATATCATCTGCGCAATATTGCCAAGATCAGGAGCATCTTGTCTCTGGGTGATGCTGAGAAACTGATTCACGCCTTTGTCAGTTCACGATTAGATTATTGTAATTCGCTATTATCTGGTTGTCCTAAAACATCTTTAAAAAATCTTCAGTTGATTCAAAATGCTGCTGCTAGAGTTTTAACTGGTTCTAGAAAAAGAGATCATATTTCCCTGGTTCTGTCCTCCCTCCATTGGATTCCCATTGAATTCAGAATCAAGTTTAAAATCCTTCTTCTTACTTTCAAAGCTCAACAATCTGGCCCCCCAATATATAAAAGATCTGATATTACCTTACCATCCTAATAGAGCATTACGCTCCCAAAATGCTGGCTTACTTGTGGTGCCCAGAATCTCCAAAAGTATGGTGGGAGGCAGAGCCTTCTGCTACCAAGCTCTTTCTCTCTGGAACCAGTTGCCACTCTGGGTCTGGGAGTCAGACTCGGTCTCTGTTTTTAAGAACAGGGTAAAATCCTTCTGATCCATACTGCTGGTTGACCTCCAATATTGTACTTGGCATCTTACTGCTATGTTCTTTATGCCTGTCCTTTCCATCCTCCCTACCCCCTCATCCCCAGCCAGTCGCAGCAGACGAGCCCCTCCCTGAGCCTAGTTCTGCTAGAGGTTTCTTCCTTCCAAATGGGAGTTTTTCCTCTCCACTGTCGCTTAGTACTTGCTTATAGGGGATCGTCTGATTGCTGGGTCTTTCTGTGACTGTGAGGTTTTTTGTTTGTTTTTTTCTGTGCTGTGGCGCCACGAGACGGCTTTTGTTGTGATGTGGTGCATTATAAATAAAGCTGAATTGAATTGAATAATCCTCTTGTCCTAACCAAGTCTCTGTAAGGAATATTAAATCAATCTGATGATCAATTAACAGATCATGGACTAGCAGAGACTTGGGAGTTAGAGACCTAATATTTAACAAACCACATTTAATTTTTAAATTATGAGGAGGAACAGAGACCAAATCATTCAATTTAGAGGCTTCATGTTTAATTTGAGTTTTACCAACTTTTTGTTTAATCACTCTGGGATGTTTATACGTTATATTCGTATTTACTTTGGAGGGCGCAGACAGTGATTCTCTGATGGGGAAGACGGGCTAAGTTGAGGGGTGGCGGTTGAAGAAGAGCTGCAGAGAGTCGTGGAAGACTGCGATTCTGCTTCCTGGTCCAAACTCTGAGTTGTCAAGGTTTTGGAAATTTGGATAAAAATGATGCCAGATTGTTAGATAAATGAGACGCACCATCCAAAGTGGGATGAACGCCGTCTCGTCTAATAAGACCAGGTTTTCCCAAAAATGAGTTCCAATTGTCAATGTAGCCCACATCGTTTGCAGGACATCACACAGACAGCCAGCAGTTGAAGGATGACAAGCGGCTAAACATGTCATCACTGGTCAGATTGGGGAGGGGCCCAGAGAATACTACAGAGGCAGCATTGTTTTGGCAAAGTCACACACCGATTCCACGTTAAGTTTTGAGACTTCCGACTGCCGGAGTCGGACGTCATTAATGCCGGCATGGATAACAGTTATGGAGTATTTACAATTATTTTTAGCCAGCATTTTCAAATTTAACTCGATGTCGCCTGCTCTGGCCCCAGGAATGCATTTGACTATGGCCGCTGGAGTCTCTAGGTTCATGTTTCTGACTACAGAGTCGCCAATGATCAGAGTTTTTTTCCTCAGTGGGTGTGTCGCTGAGGGGGAAAAGTGATTAGAAACATGAACAGGTTGGTGGTTAACCGGGGCTTTGCGGCTAGGCTTCCTTCTCACCATCACCCACCCAGTCTCCTCACTGCTGAGGAGGACCGGAGGACCGCTAACAGGCCGCCCTGTACTAGGGAGCTCCACTGCAGCTATGGGATGTCCATCGTTATTAATTGGCGCGGACGGTGTTACAATACAGCGGAGCCGGGATTCCAGATCACACAACCTCGCCTCGAGTTCCTCAAAAAGACATTTGTTACATTTACCGTTATCACTAAAAGAGGCAGAGGTGTAGCTAAACATCTGACAGAGAGAGCACACCAGAGGAGGAGAGGAAGGAGAGCTAGTAGCCATAGCTAGAGGCTAACCCGAAGCTAACAAAAACACTGATGAAAGGTGAACAGAAGGCTAAAGAGGGTGATTAGATGACACTGAGTGCGCACACAGGTGCAGGAGGCTTGATAAACAGAAGTGAGAGCTGACGGTAGATGGAAAAAAGTGATTAAAATACAATTAAAGGCAAAATTCTTGGGAGAATGAGGAGAGCAAACCACAGACAGCCAGCAACACAGGAAGTGACGATACGTTACCACAGGAGCACCTCAGCAGTACATTACAAAAAAAACACAAGTACCATATAACCACTGAAGGGGAGAAAAAAAACTCAAACGCTACAGAGTAGGTCAGCATAACTACAGATACAGTCTCATACAATAAACCAGGCAAAGACAAAAAAGGAGCATCCTTTCAAACTCACAGAAAAAACCCCCCCACAACTTAGAGGGATGCCAGCAGGTAGAACACGGAGAGAAAAAATAGGCAGTTCGGGTGGTCTACCTGCATCCAGATTCCAAATCGTTGGAAGGGAAAAAAGCAGTTCGGGTGGCCTACCCCAGTCCCAGGCCCGGAGAAACAGTACCTCAGGCGGCCGGACCAGGTCGCCGAACCATCAAGGCAGTCCTTCGGGCGGCTGACCCAGAATGCTGAACCGGCAAAGCAGTCTCCCGGGCGGCCGACCCTCATCTTTAGGCCACCAAGACCGGAGGGGAGAACTCGGAGGCAGCCTCCCTACCGAGAGGGATAGCAAGGGGAAGCCGAGCTGAATACGGGGAACCCCAGCGGCACCCGGTGGAGGAAGATTGGGGGAAAGATGAGGGACCAGTCCGGCGTCAGACAGCAGAGGATCTGCAGCTCCTTCACTGACCTCGAACTGAACCGGCGCTGTGCCCTTGGTGGACCCCGATCGGGCCAGCGCTGCACCCTCGATGGACCCCAATCAGGCCGGAGCAGCACCCACGACGGACCCCGACTGGCCAGCGCAGCACCAGGGATGACCTCCAAGCATGAACCTGGAGCCTTCATGACGACGACCGGAGCTGATTCGTCACCGGTGACCCTGGGAGAAGACTCAGAAAAACAAAGAAAACCAGGATCAGGATCACCGGCAGCGGCAGCGGCAGAGCCCGGCGAGACAAGCTCGGATGAAGCAATCGGCTGCACCCAGCTTGTTTCCCCGAAAGACAGGCAATAATGCTCCAGAACGGAAAAGTGAAAGACAAAATAGAGCACTTGCCTTATCTCGGGCTCTACCGCTGTCCAGGACTCTGACGATCCAGGCTCAATGATCTGGAGGTCCATTCCTAGTTCTGACTCGACTGCGGTGGGCTCCGCAGCCGGCATGATAGTCGTCACAGTCTGGGGACTCCCTGACGCTGAAGTCCACGCCAAGGGCCTGCACGGCGTGGTGGCAGGGGTCCGTGACCTGCTGGGTCTGACTGCTCCTCCACAGAGACCCGGGGACGCTTGATCGTCGGAGCAGGCTCCAAACGACAGTCCGCCCTCCTCCTCTGCCCGTGACGCAGCTGTGGGGCTGGTACCAGGCTCTCCAGGGCCGCAGGCTCCTTCTTCATCTGGCAGTCTATTCCTGGCACCGGGGGACGCTCACAGAGAAGGGAAGGAGACATAGAGGATGCAGGTTCAATATTTATGGCTACAGCAGGTGGAGGGAGGTCAGGGGACTGTGAACCCCGAACTCCACCCCCAGGAGTCAGACAAGGCAATTCATTACAGGGAGTGAGAGAATGAAATAGCACTTGCCTGTTCTCCAGAGGGCCGATGGTGACTGCTGTAGCGCGCTTGGTTTTCCCCTTTCCCATATGGATGGTGACAGGGGGCCCCCTGGGAAGACAAAGAGGAGCCGCTCTCACTGGACCGGAGACAGACGCAGCCGGGGAAGGACTCATTGGGCTCACTGCAGCTGGAGAGAGTGCCAAGGAGGAGGGAGGAGCAGCCGAGGCAGTCCAGGGACGAGGAGCTAACAGAACAGCGGGAAAGGATGACCCGGAGGCTGAGGCTGCCATCTGTCCCTTCCGTTGTGACACAGGAATAACAGCTGGCTGGTAGGCAGAGTTCTCAAGGCGGAATGGAACAGGATCTGGACGGGGATCTCGCTGAGGCTGATTGTGAACAGGGTGACGACGTCTACCGGCAGAGGGCGAGGCTAAGGTCAGCTCTGGGAAACGCCACTGCTGCGCAGAGATAGAGGCTAGCAGCTCGGTGTACTCAGGAAAATCATAGAGTTCAGGATGGATCTCCACCAGTCTGACTGCAGCCACCACATGCTTCAGGATTTGGCTGGGATGGAAAGAAGAGCGAGCTTCAGCCACACGGCCCCGGATGAGCTCAGCTGCCCACTGCTTCTCTTCATGGGGGGTCCCGGCTGTGCTCTTCTTCTGCTGCGGACGGAGATGACCCTTCGGTGACGTAGAACCCTGGGCTGGATGGGTGGCAGGAACCTGATCCCGACGCGAGGAGCGGAGATGCCTCACCGTCAGCTCTGGCTTCGGCTTCCTGCTGGAACTCTTCTCAGGCCCATGGATCCCCCTCCAAAGCACATCGAATTCAGCCATCCTCTCCATGCCCTCAGTGTGATCAGCAAGGCGAGGATTGCGTTTAATTGCCGCCTCTGCGAGGTCCAAGTACCAGTGTGCATCGAAGGAAGTGAAGGGCCTACAAGCGTCGATGAGGAAGTAGTCTACATCTCTGAGGGCGATGATCAGCTCGTAGCCCAAGTCCAAGGAGTAGCCCTTTTCTAGCGACGCCATTTCCCAACATGCTGGAACACGGGAAAAAAGGGGAAAAAACTACAAGCCCAAAAAAACAAACTCACGGTGACCGGCGTCTCGTTTGGCTGCGACCTACTGTCATGGATGTCCCTTGCGGGGCAACATTGAGACGCTATAGGCCAACAAGTGAGTTTGCATATTTATTAATGAAAAACAAGACTGGCAAAATAAACCGCCACAATGGACAAAACACGAACAACGACTAAGGCACGAGACAATAGGCTAAGAGGAGGAATAACACTTAATGGAAATGATGAACCATTAAGGAGACTGGAGTCGGGGTTAGGAACTCCAGTCAAACGTTGTGAAGGTCGCAGCGAGGAGTAAGCCTCAGCTGCTCCCTTAAATGAAGACACAGCACCAATCAGAAAAGGGGAATGTAATTAAATGAAATGACAAACAGCTGTCACTACGCAACTTGGCTTTGACAGCCGGAAGTCCCGTCATGACACTGTCAAAATAAGAGCCCAGGCAAAGGCCACAATAACAAGACTCAAAATGACATGAAACGGGGAAAATGCTGGACAACCCGAGCGCGGATGGAATCAGCTCCCAGGCCATAACACTTTCCAAATCAAACTCTTAATTTGGATGCCACTACTCTTACTCTGAATAGTTCTGTGAGGAACTTTGGAGTTATTTTTGATCAAGATCTGTTTTTTTAATTCACATATTAAATTTGTTTCTAAGACTGCCTTCTATCATCTACACAATATTGCCAAGATTAGGAGCATCTTGTCTCTGAATGATGCTGAGAAACTGATCCACGCTTTTGTTAGCTCTAGATTAGATTACTGTAACTCGTTATTATCAGGTTGTCCTAAAATAGCTCTAAAAAGTCTTCAGTTGATCCAAAATGCTGCTGCAAGAGTTTTAACAGGTACTAGAAAGAGAGATCATATCTCTCTGGTTCTGGCCTCCCTTCATTGGCTTCCCATAGAGTTTAGAATTAAGTTTAAAGTCCTTCTTCACACTTACAAAGTTCTTAATAATCAGGCCCCCTTTTATATAAAAGATCTGATATTACACTATCAGCCTAACAGAGCATTACGCTCCCAAAATGCTGGATTACTTGTAATACCTAGAATGAATGAATGAATGAATTTATTTATTTCGGATAGTACATTACAGGTTAAAAGAAACTGTATAATATAACAACAAGGTCAAATTAGACAAAGACTCCTTCTACTATACAATTCCACGTGAGTTATCCGAAATGGGTGATGGCTGAAGCTGCAGCTTATATTGCCCACCCATATAGAATCTAGAATCTAAACCCTAGAATCTCCAAAGGTACAATGGGAGGCAGAGCCTTCTGCTATCAAGCTCCTTTCCTGTGGAACCAGTGACCAGTCTGGGTTCGGGAGTCAGACTCGATCTCTGTTTTTAAGAATAGGGCAAAAACCTTCCTCTTCAATATAGCCTACGATTAGGGAGGGATCTTGTGTCTCTTAACCCCCCCCCCTTTTGTTTTGCTGTTAATAGATTTAGACTGCCAGGCAACCTCCAATAATGTACTTAGCTTCTCTCCATTAATGTTTGCTCTCTTTATGTCTGTCCTTTTCATCTTCTCTATCCCCTCACCCCCCAGCCAGTCGCAGCAGATGACTGCCCCTCCCTTAGCCTGGTTCTGCTGGAGGTTTCTTCCTGTTAAAAGGGAGTTTTTCCTCTCCACCGTTGCTAAGTGCTTGCTCACAGGGGATCGTCTGATTGCTGGGGTCTTTCTGCAGTTGTGGGGTTTTCCCTACATTTGAAAGTGCTATGAAATGACTGTTGTTGTGATATAGCGCTATATAAATAAAGTTGAATTGAATTGAATTGAATTGAATTGAATTGAAAGACCACAGGAACATCAAATCTGTCACACTTTACCCACACGGTGTGCAGATTGAGTGCCTCCTCACATTTGTGCATCAACTTACAAACATGATGCCAATGATTTTGTCGCAGTGTGCAGGTTGTGATTTAATTAGAAATGCTTCTAAATGTGTTGGTTCTCCTTTTTATCCAAAAAACCTCTTTGAGGTCGTCTGCCAGTCTTCAAAAGGGATACTAATATATCACCTACGGGAGCATAGTGTCTCATCTAACCACATTGTGTCAATTAAAACTGCTGAACAGACAACTTCCTGACTTCTTTGTGCTGTGGTCTTGTAGATGCATGGATATTTTAACATCATGTTAACATGCCCTCTATAAATCAACACCCCACCATTTCGTCAACATAACTGTGCATGCATTTACAAAAATAATGTGTGAACGCCATGGTGCTTTAAATAATTTAAGAGCTTCATTAAACTTTGCAGCTTAGACAAAGAATTCATACTAATTACAGTAGTCCTGCAGTATACTGCAGCACTAGAATAACTGAAACTACAATTAAATTTTACACAAATAGTCAAGTTTAAGTTTATGTAGGCCATTGATATGATTCGTTGTCTTTATCTCCATTATGATTTGCATAATGAGGGACTACCGCTGTATAAAATGTCTTTCATTTCCTATATTCTTGCCCACACAAACCAAACTGAACTTTCAACGAGAACCAGAACAGGAAGCTCTTTTCTATAGGTGTCAGAATTAACTTTAAAGTTCATGTACTGTCTGGAACTCTTTAGATTAGCAAAGATGTATTGTGGAGCACAAACATACCAATGTCACAGGGATGCAGATTGAGCCTTTTATTATGTTATTGCATCTGTTTGTTAATTATGGTGTCAGTCATTATGCTTATACTGTATGGTGGAACACTATAACAAAAACAACTGCAAACTAAATGTTGAAAGGAAAACTTTCATAATGTGACAAAATACGACAACATTATAAGTACAAACACTTAAACTTAACACCTAGATTGGCACAGAGCATGGAGGGAGATTCACTGAAGTCAACTCCAATGATGTCGCTCTTAAAAGAGCATGGAAATGCTCTTTTAAGATGTTGAGACATCTCCGGTGGAAGAAGCAGTTTGTCTTTAGTTTTTTTTTTTTTTTTTTTTTTTTTTTGTCTGTTCCCCTCCCTTTTCTTTCCCCCGTTCACACACTTCCTTTCCCTCTTCCCCATCCTGTTGGGTCTTCCATGGGTAAAACAATTAAAATAAAGTATTAAAAGTTATTACAGGAGGAGTTTACAACAATATACAGTGCAAAGTTAGGCACTGTATAGGCTCCTCTTGGCAAAGTAAATCTGTTTTGGCACAGTAGGGTGACAGATCCCTGTTCTGTTTGCCTAGCTGCCTGACGGGACCAAAAAAAAAAAAAAAAAAAAAAGAGCATGGAAACATTATTATTATTACTTCCGCCAAGGGAGGACCAAGGGAATGTTTTTAGTGGCGTTGGTTGGTTGGTTTGTCTTTTAGCAATATAAGTCAAAAAGTTATCAACAGATTTTGATGAACTTTTCAGGAAAGGTGTGTAACGGCATGGGGGACAGATGATTAGATTATGGTGGGGATTCGGATCATGATCTGTATGCAGGAATTTTTTGAATATTATTTTTATACAGTCGTGAAAAAATTTGGACACTCCTTTAAATATTCAGTTCTTTATTAAGAACTGTTCACATATCTATGTCTAACCTTGTTTTTGTTTTTATTTGCATTATTTTTACATTTATTTTATCCATTGTAAGTTTGAATGAATGTGGGGGTGTCCTAACAAAGATGGGGGTGTCCTAATTTATTCCTCACTATTTCTTTAGAATTACATTTTACAGAAAATTTGAATGAATGAATGAATGAATGAATGAATGAATTTTATTATTTCGGATAGTACATTACAGGTTAAAAGAAACTGCATAATATAACAACAAGGTCAAATTAGACAAAGACTCCTTCTACTATACAATTCCACGTGAGTTATCCGAAATGGGTGATGGCTGAAGCCGCAGCTTATATTGCCCACCCATATTCCATCCAAGAATTCAAAGGAGAAAAAGAGAAAACAAGACAAGAGCGATTACAATTTAAAACAAGGCTAAGACAAAATGTGACTGGGAGAAAAGAAAACTGAGCTAGTCTAAGTTAAGCGGTTACTATTCAAAAACAAATCTAAGACATAGTGTCACAGAGAAAAAAGAAAAAAAGAAAAAACTAAGCTACAACACAACACAGGCTGGAAATGTCAATCCTTATGTGAGTTTACATGTCGTCTTGTAAATATGTTTGGAGTATTTCTTCCTTTAGTTTTTGTTTAAATTGTCCAAGCTTTGTACATGATTTTAATTCAGGTCCAAAATCGTTCCATAATCTGACTCCTTGCACTGAAATACAGTGTTGCTTGGTGGTTGTTCTCACTGTAGGCTTTTGAAATATACATGTTCCTCTGAAGTGATATCGTTTCTCCCTTGTTTGGAACAAAACAGTTAGTACATGAATCTCCCAGTATTTTTAACAGTGATATTAATATCCATATGCCCAAATGTGTTAAATAAAAAACACAGGCTGATACAGGGTGTCCTAATTTTTTCACATGACTGTATATTAATATGGCGTTTTTCATGTATTGTCCCTTTAAGACATGTCCACTGAGTTACCCCATAGGGCCACATGCCTCGGCAACCCAGAAGCCAAACACTGCAGAAAAAGTATGAGGGGACGTGTCCACCAAACTCATTTTTCCTGCTGTGAGTGACTATGTTTGATTCCTTCTCAATGTAGTCCAGTGTTTACAGCGCTGAGCGCCCTCGGCACTGAAACGCTTTGAGCAGTGGACGCTTTTTGTCGCGGTGCTCAGGGCTGAAAAAAGTTCAACTTGTCACACTACTGTACAGCTGCACTCGTCAATGTCAGACCTTTCTAAGCAGCTAATCAGAATTAAGGAAGGGCGGGACATAGGACACCGGTACAGCAGGATGAGAATGGGAGGTGACGTGGAGGAGGTGGAGGCTGAACTATGCTGCATCAAACAACCCTGTACTCTTTGATCTGACACTAAAAGGATATCATGGTCAAAATTTGAAAGCAAACGCTTGGAGGAACATGTCCGCATCTGTCAGCGTGCTAGTTGAGTGTTTGTGCCTTTTTCATGGTCATATTTCTTACAAGTTTATTGCAACCTTGTCAGTAAACAATAATGGAGAAGAGGGGAGGGAAAAAAAAGAAAACCAACCTGAAAGATTTAATAAACCATGATGTTGATATAAGGTGGAATTGCCCAGCCCCAATGTATGGTCAATATAACTATGACAGTCTTGTTATTATTATTATTATTATTATTATTATTATTATTATTATTATTATGTCGTGGACCCCGAGTTACCAGCAGTATCAGAGAGGAGCGGTCGGGCCGTGGTTTGTGGGACCGGCCGGTTCAGAGAGTGGTGGATGATGCAATATGAAACGAATCTTGGTCTAGTATTCTGGGAAATGAACAGGACCAATCCCACTCAGGGCCATCGCGGGAGCGTTCTGGTGCCAGGTCCCAAGTTACCCTGGATGAGGGAACTGGGCAGCACAGTGGAACGCCAGTGACGGTGGGTGGAGCCGAAAGGATGGCTCTCTCTTTCAGCTGTCCAATGACTCATGGAGACGTGCCAACAAGGAGAAGGAGGTGTCAGGGCTCCGATGTGGTTCATCTCCTGGGGTGAAGCGAAGAAGAAGCTCTGGACGGGACCTGCGGGACGGGTCTCCGGAGGGTGGTTTCTCCATCGTGACTGTGTGGTGGTAGGGGGGCAATGGGTTATGTTGAATGTTATGATGTGAATTACCCGAGTCACGTAGCCTATATGTTCCACACATAGTTAATATGTGAATTGCTCTAGTTGGTTTAAAAAAAAAAGAAAAACAAAACGATGATATGTCTTAACGTGTTTAATGCATGGTTGATGTGTGATTGGCCCAAGGTACAAGTTAATTATAGCACTGTGTTTAACACATGAAGTTGCTGAGAGGGCTGCCCAGATTTTGGGGTGTTCATAGCATGACGTGGGTGTGGATATTGACATATGTGATGGTTGCATTTTGAATTCATGTTTAAGGGTTTATCCTGTTTGTATATATGTTTACGGGATTGTTTGATGTTAAAAGTAGAAACACGGCAGGGTTTTTCATTTCATGGACTGTATAAAATAATAAAGATAGCAAAATAAGCCGTCTAGCCGTGTGGGGGTGGGACAGTAGTCCACCTGTCCCCCTCTAGCTTTAGTTATTTGTGTGCATGGATAGGCCTTAATTATTCTGTTTTTTAGTGTGTGATTCTGGTTATAAATGTGGGAGGGCCTAAATGGAGTGTGTGTGTGTTTTGGACTTTTCTGAAGTGGGGGTGTGATGTTGTGGGCTCATGGAGTGGGACTTCTCCACCCAGAGAAGAAGGCAGCTGGGCAAGGGGGGAACAATGGACCGAAAGAGGAGGTGTCATCGGGGGGGATCAGACGGGACAGTAAGGACTATACCCCCCCCCCCCCCCGGGGGAGAGGAGTAAATGCCGGAGCCTCTGAAAAATGAAGGGTGTGAGAGCAGCGCCGGTGTTATGTCATGTTAATGTGCCACACAGGCTTTGTTCTAGACACAATGTATGATGGTCGGAAGTTTCTGGTCTCAATGCATGGTATTAAAGATATAAAAGTGGAATGTACAGAGACCTGGGATTCGCTTTTGCTGTACTTTATGTTGGAGAAAGAATAAAAAATGTATATCGTGATATATATCGTTACCATGATACAAGTTGATTTATATCGTGATATGAAATTTTTGTCATATCACACAGCCCTGGGCTATATACACAGTATAGGGCTGTCACTATAACCTCGCTACTGACAAGCTGACCACACAGGTTGCCAAGCAACCATAATAGCTGCAGCTGGTTTTTCCTATGTTTTTCATATGAATGTGCACCCCCCCCCACACACACACACATAAATTTTGTTTTTCTGTAAATCTGCAGCTCTTTGACCGGCTGTTCCTGATGTTATGACCTCAGCCGGAGATGACACCGAATTAAGTTTAGGTGCCTGTATTTTAAACAAATTATCAGCTAAAAAGGTTAGCATGTGGTGTAGGAAACTCGAAATGAAGAAACTGAATGATTTTTCAGTATTGGTTTATTCCATCTCAAGTCCTACAGCTCCTCTCTCAGTCAGGGAATGAAGAGGGTGAGCTGAGCTAAACCACATACCTTTATACTGTTACAACAGACACAAATCACATTCACATCAAACACAGAATTCCATTCATACTAATCCTCCCATTGTCCTCTCGGCTTCTCTGTCTGAACCTAGGAGTCAGGCAGTCTCTTCAGGTTCACTCTCAGATCTTCTCACTTCTCCTCTAGTCCGCAGGGGGTCCAGACTCCATGTCCATCTGGTGCGTGATGTCAATACACACTGTGAGCTCAAAGTTCCTTCATGTCTGGGTCTCTGCCAAGGAATATGTGAGCTACATAATGTTACGCCACAGTGGCACATATGTTGGGTACATATTTTCCACAAATGTATTGCTGAATGTTTATTGTGTGCTTCACGTCTCGAGGGACAAAAGGACTGAGTCTGCAGAAGATATCGAGAAGGTGTGAGATTTGGCTTTTGTCTCAGAGAGACACACTGGAGGGATTTCCAGACCATCGAAGGCTAAGGGACAATGGTGGAAGATCAAAGGGTTACATTGTGGCTGGGATTAAGTACCATGTGACTGTATGTTTGCTTAGACACCATGTGACTTGAGTTTCGATGTTCTGGAGGTTAAAAGAGCGATGTGATTTTGATCTGTCTCTTTTCTTGCTTGAAGATTGTTAGAGTATGTGTTCTGTTAATAAAGCTGAACCTGAGAAATAAACTCAGCCTCATCCTTGAGCACATCCTCTACACTGGTGACCCTACGACGAATTATGGCTGGTGACGATTCTCCTGCACCGGACTCATCAGGGGCCAGCCAGGCTAATGCAGCTACCACAGTTCAGCTACCTGATTTCTGGCGGCATAGCCAGCGCTCCTGGTTTAACGCAGTCGAGGCACAGTTCCATCTTCGAGGAATTTCGGCAGACGCCACGAAATTCTACCATGTGGTTGCAAAGCTTGACAGCCACACAGCTCAGTGGGTGGAGAACCTGATTAACCACCCGCCAGACGACGACAAGTACGGCGCATTGAAAGCGGCTCTCATCCGTTCTTTCACCCCCTCGCTGGGAGAGCGAGCAGAGAAGCTCCTGGCGTTGACTGAGGGCGAGGTCGAGAGACCTGCAGACCTGATGGCGAAGATGCTGAGTTTGAGAGACTCCGAAGATGATGGTTTTATTTTCGCGCACCTTTTCCTCAGGACACTACCGTCAGCGGTGAGAGTTACCCTGGCCAGTTCACAGCTGCTGGCCCACCGAGACTACCACGAGCTGGGCCAGGAGGCGCAGCGACTCGTCGACGCCCATAGATGACACACGGCCACGACCGCAGCAGTGGAGCTGAGCGCAACACCCGGAGATGACAGGGGGCCAGAGGCTGCAGCACCAGACTCACTGACGACAGCAGCGGCGGAGGCCAGGAGACGCGGAGCAGGCGACGTCCTCCGCTTTTACCATCGCCATTTCGCCGAGAGGGCACACAAGTGCATTCCACCGTGCCAGTTCAAGCGCTCGGGAAACGCCAAGTCCGGGAGTTGGTAGCAGCTGCGGCTCTCGGCAAAAAAAACAAGCTGCTTTACCTGAGGGACGCGCGATCAGGGAGGCACTTCCTGGTGGACACAGGCTCCCAGCTGAGTTTCATCACACCTTCCTACGCTGACCGGCTGGCACCTTCCAGTGTTCCCCTGGTGTCGGCGGCGAACAGCTCGGTGATTAAGACCTTCGGGGAGAAGACTCTGCTTCTGTCTCTATACGGCCGAATATTCGAGTGGACTTTCGTCATAGCAGCAGTCAATTTCAACATGTTAGGTGCTGATTTTTTATGCTCACATGGTTTATTGGTTGATCTTGCTAATAGACGTCTGGTTAATGCACTGTCTTTTCACTCTATTCCCTGCACAGCCCGGGTGGCCCCGCCAACTGCACAGGCCAACGTCACAGCTGCAGGTGGTAAGTTTCAAGCACTGCTCACTCAGTTCCCAGCACTCACAGTCCCAACGTTTTCAGCGACAGTGGCTAAACATGGGGTGGAACATTTTATCACTACCACCGGGCCGCCCGTTTTTGCAAAAGCTCGGCGTTTGGACTCAGCTAAACTGGCCATAGCGCGCGAGGAGTTCGCCAACTTGGAAAAACTGGGCATCATTAGACGTTCTAAAAGCCCCGGGGCTTCACCGCTACACATGGTCCCAAAGGCTGATGGTTCATGGTGACCTTGCGGTGATTTCCGCAGGTTGAATAACGCCTCAGCGCACAACCGCTACCCGATTCCGCACATCCAAGATTTTTTGGTTCATTTGGCGGGGGCACGCATTTTTTCTAAAATAGACTTGGTGCGTGGATACCACCAGGTCCCAGTGCGCGCTCAGGATATACCCAAAACTGCGGTAATAACTCCTTTCGGGCTTTTTGAGTTTTTGCGCATGCCTTTTGGACTAAAGGGTGCCGCGCAGACGTTCCAGCGTATGATGGACGCGGTCCTACGTGACCTCCCTTTCGTGTTCGTCAACTTGGACGACATTTTGGTAGCCAGCACGTCCGAAGACGAACACGAAAGCCACCTCACAGAGGTTTTTCGGAGGCTGGCAGAGCACGGGTTAATAATTAACCCAGCGAAGGGTCAGTTTGGAGTGGTGCAAATTGATTTTTTGGGGCATCGCGTTTCGCCAGAAGGAGCTGTTCCTCTGCCCGATAAAGTACACGCAATAACAGATTTTCCCCAACCTCAAACGGTCAAAGCGTTACAGGAGTTTTTGGGAATGGTTAATTTTTATAACCATTTCCTCCCAAGCGCAGCGCAGCTCATGCAACCATTGTATGCTGCACTAAAGAAGCAAAAACCCACAAATAAAATCGAATGGTCTCCGGAGCGGGAGCGCGCATTCTCCCAAGTCAAATCAGCCCTGGCAAACACGGTTTTGTTGGCACATCCAGTTCCAACGGCCAGCATGGCGCTCACCACTGACGCTTCTGATTTAGCGGTGGGGGCGGTCGTTGAACAGTTTGTAGCAGGGACCTGGCAGCCGCTCGCGTTTTTCAGCAAAACCTTGCGCGACAGCCAGTGAAAATACAACACGTTCGACAGGGAGCTTTTGGCCCTACACTTGGCCATCCGCCATTTCCAGTTCTGGCTGGAGGGGCGCCGTTTCACCGCGATTGTGGACCACAAGCCGCTAACGTTTGCGATGGCCAAGATTTCGGAACCTTGGTCGGGCCGGCAGCAAAGACAGCTGGCCGCGATATCGGAGTTCACCACCGATATCCAGCACGTCGCAGGTAAACATAATGTAGTGGCAGACTGTCTCTCGCGTGCTGTAGCGGCGCCAGGCCCCGTGGGGACAGACTCTGCAGCTGTGGCCGCGGGCCAGGGTAGCAGCGCGGAAGCACATGCAGCCCCAGTCAGCGTAGGTTTAGATTATGCAGCCATGGCCGCGGAGCAGGTTAGCGATGCGGATGTGCGCGCGCTCCAGTCTGGACCAACGGGGTTAAGGCTGGAGCACAGGGTGCAGCAAATTGGTATGCCCCCCCAATCTGCGATGTCTCCACGGGGCGACCGCGTCCCGTGGTACCAGCTGCGTGGCGCCGCCGCGTTTTTGACTCGGTCCATTCCCTGGCGCACCCCGGGGTGCGTGCATCGATCAAGATGGTGGGGGAGAAATTTGTTTGGCCGGGGTTGCGCAAACAGGTCAAGGAATGGGCGGCAGCCTGCGTATCGTGTCAGCGAGCCAAAATACACAAGCACACTAGAGCTCCTTTGGAGCCTTTTAACATCCCGGCTAAGCGCTTTGATCATGTGCACGTCGACTTGGTGGGCCCCCTTCCGTTGTCACAGGGGTACACACACCTTTTGACGATGGTGGATCGCACCACGCGTTGTCCAGAAGCGGTTCCTCTGGCATCAACCACAGCGGAGGAAGTTGTGCGTGCGTTTTTAACAGCTTGGGTTGCGTGTTTTGGAGTTCCATCGGACATAACGTCTGACAGGGGTCCCCAATTTGTTTCCGAACTCTGGTCATCGATGGCCCGCAGCCTAGGGGTGAAGATCCACCGCACTACCGCGTATAATCCCCAGGCTAACGGTTTATGCGAACGTTTTCATAGGTCATTGAAAGCAGCCCTCAGAGCGTCGCTTACGGATACAAATTGGGTTGACAAACTTCCATGGGTTTTATTAGGGTTGCGTTCTGCACCTAAGGAGGATTTGCAGGCCTCCCCAGCTGAGTTAGTTTTTACACAACCTCTCCGTTTACCTGGTGAATTTCTCCCCGACAATCCTGCGCCAAATTGCCCCCCCCGCTCAGCTGTTGCAGAGCGACACAGGATCAAACACGTTTCCTGGCCCAGTTCATCACGGTTTCCCACGCGTTTTCGTGCCAAAGGCTTTAAAAAATGCAGAGTTTGTTTTTGTTAGACATGATGCTCATCGCCCAAATTTACGGCCACCTTATGATGGACCTTTCAGAGTGCTGGAAATAGGAGAGAAGCATTTTTTGCTAGATTTGGGAGACAGGAAGGAGTTGATTTGTATAAACAGACTCAAACCTGCTTTTGTTTTGGCGGATGAACAAGTGCAGTTGGCGAGGGCCTCCTGTCGCGGCAGACCTCCGAGAAAGCATTCTCCAGAATCCCCACAGAGTTTGGCTAACAGTTCTAATCCACAGGTGCAGGAAGACGCTGCAGAAGCAGCAAGGCCGGCTTACAGCAGATACGGCAGGAGGTTTAGACCTAGGCAACTGGTAGATTGATATTTGATATGTGGTAATGTTTTTTTTTTAATGTCATGCATCTCTGATTATGTTTGTCCCAGATTAGACGTTTGGGGGGGTCATGTGGCACATATGTTGGGTACATATTTTCCACAAATGTATTGCTGAATGTTTATTGTGTGCTTCACGTCTCGAGGGACAAAAGGACTGAGTCTGCAGAAGATATCGAGAAGGTGTGAGATTTGGCTTTTGTCTCAGAGAGACGCCCTGGAGGGATTTCCAGACCATCGAAGGCTAAGGGACAATGGTGGAAGATCAAAGGGTTACATTGTGGCTGGGATTAAGTACCATGTGACTGTATGTTTGCTTAGACACCATGTGACTTGAGTTTCGATGTTCTGGAGGTTTAAAGAGCGATGTGATTTTGATCTGTCTCTTTTCTTGCTTGGAGATTGTTAGAATATGTGTTCTGTTAGTAAAGCTGAACCTGAGAAATAAACTCAGCCTCATCCTTGAGCACATCCTCTACAGGCAGATTTTTTTTCCCCCGACTGCTCTGCCTCCCACCAGCTGAGGCTGTTTGTGTCTGTTCATCAATGTAGGATATTTTCCTCTGGAATACTTGAAAACTCTGCAGAGGGGCTCTTTCTCTACCCACAGCACCGGGCAGGAAGCTCCAGCGGTCACATCTGCCCCGGCTTCAAGGAGCCCCGTCACTGCAGTGTGAGTGAGCAGTTTCAGCTATTCAACTGTACATTAATTTGTGGATATTCTCCAACCTATTAATTATTTTGAATTAAGTTTATTGTCAAAACCACCATACGTAATACATACATACAGGAGAATTGAAATTTGACTTGGCATTTGGGCGTGCTCTATGTCAGTGCACATCCAAGGCCGGGGCAGCCACAAACAGGCGCCAGTCATAGTGGGGGTAAAAAAAAGAAAGGGGGGGGATGACACAGTAGGCGAGAGAAAAAAACATGTTTATCAGAATAGCGCTCAGTGAGCGGGATTATGATTACAAGAAAAAAAAAAACCCTCAATGCACATTTAGCAGACAACAAGAACACAATGACAAAGCAAGTTGAGAGAGT
This sequence comes from Pholidichthys leucotaenia, assembly GCA_020510985.1. NCBI lineage: Eukaryota > Metazoa > Chordata > Actinopteri > Cichliformes > Pholidichthyidae > Pholidichthys > Pholidichthys leucotaenia. The sequence goes on from CM035843.1 coordinate 72,060,711, forward strand.
CAGTGTATTGTAAAATATATATCAGTGATTGTATCAGTGGTGTAATGTTGAATGCAGTAGTGTAGGTGTGTCAATTGCTAGTGAACAGCAGAGGGCGCCTCCTGGCAGTGGATAGATGTTATAGTCATGTGATCTAAGCAGTCCAGAGTCACTCTCTCGCTTGCAGATGTTAAGTTGTCACATGGTGCACTGTCCTTGAGCGTCCATCTGTTGAAACAACAACAATTGTGTCGATTGTTTGGGTTAAGCCACTTCTCCAGCGTTATCTTCATCGAGGAGGAATGTAAACAAGGGCACCAAAACAAGGTCAAATCTGCACAGTGCACTCAGAGAATAGAATTTCCCTCTCTTCGATTCTGTGCTTCAAATTTCATACAGGCTTGAAATCTGGTCGAATTGTTGAAGAAGCAGCTACGCCGGGTCCGCATTTTGATTAGCTCTTCCAGTTAAATTTTTGATACACCAGGAAAACTCCAGAGCCAATCAGCAGAAAATCCTGTGATCGTAAAGCCAAAACAGGTAGATGTTTTCCACATCTTCAGTCGAATCACACAGACACATGAGTTCCAATCCATGGGTCTCTCCATTGGGTTCCCCCTTGACCCGATCTTCTTTAAAGTGGCGACAATCACAATTATAAGCCGCTTTCCAGATCCATAATTTCCATTTGGATTAAGATTCAGCCAGAAGAAGAGCGACATTGCAAGCTGGGATCAGAAGGGAGGATTAGAAAGGAGAGCGAAGAAAAGCATCTGCTCTCTCTCAGAACCGGAAGTGTTGCCACTCTTCACAAATTAATTACAACCCTTTAATTAATTTTTAAAATGCATGCCTCCGATGGCAGGCTGCTGTAGCTGTCGGAAAGTTGGTGACAGAAAAACTTATTAGAAATAAATTTAAATCAAACGTACCTCTGCTGCTAAAAATAGTCTCTGTGTTGTTTTTAAACTGTAGCTCTCTTCTATGCTTTTTTCTGGTGAATGTGCCTTCCCCGCCCCCACATAGATTTAATATATTTTCCACACATCTACAGCTTTCTTTCTAGTAAATTTCTGACTTTTTCCACATAGTCCAAAAACAGTGCAGTACATCAAAAAAATGCAAAACAAGAAAAACTTATAGACCGTAGCACTCATGAGCTGGCTTGGCTCAGGAGGAAATGAGGAGGTGATCAGAGTGATGATCAGGCAGAGAATAATCCAGACAATAACCAGTTTTGGCACATGCAGTCTTGCCGCACCAACACAGTGAAAAGGCAGTGCTTCAATACATGGAAGAGGAAGAGCTGCAGGTGTGAGTCACTGAGCGAGCAGGTAACCTAATTAGCCCAACTCCTCCCAGCTGGACTGAGGGAGCACCAGACTGTGAGCAATTAGAGGGAGTGTCTGGGAAAAGGGGAGGCCCACATGAAAACAACCCAAAAATATATACAGAGAACTAACAAAATCAAATAAATTAGACATACCACACTTAAGAATAAAGTGAGGGTCTGAGCTCAGTGAAATCATGAGCTCAGACACATGACAGGCACATTCGGGGAGACAGTTTTTGGTGGACTCTGGCTCCCAGAAGAGCCTCATCCTGCCGGTCAACGCAGACAGGGTGGCAGGAGGCAGCGGTCCTGAGCTGACGGCCGCCAACGGATCCACCATCAGGACATTTGGCAAGCGGACACTGACAATATGCTTACACGGGCGTAACTTTTAGTCGGACTTTGTGATAGCTGCATGTTCCGACCCCATTTTAGGCACAGATTTTTTATGTGCTTATGGGTTGTTAGTCAATGCTGCTAATAGGAGATTAGTGGACGTTGTCTCTTTTACCTCACTGCCCTGTACAGCTGGGGGAGCTGGATCGACAACACTGGCTAACATTATAGCTCCAGAGAGTAAGTACCAACATTTGCTCACACAGTTCCCAGCACTCACGGTCCCCACTTTTTCGGCTACAGTTATGAAACACGAGGTCGAACACTTTATAACGACAACAGGTCCGCTGGTGTTCGTGCAACCGCAGCGTTTGTGAGAGTGCTACAGGAGTTGTTGGGAAGGGTTAATTTTTACCTCCGCCAAGGAGGTTATGTGATCATCGGCGTTGGTTTGTCTGTCTGTTTGTCTGTTTGTCTGTTTGTTTGTCTGTTAGCAAGATAACTCAAAAACTTATGGACGGATTTTCATGAAATTTTCACAGATTGTCAGAAATGGGGTATCCTACAGATGATTACATTTTGGTGGTGATCCGGATCACCGTCCAGAAGAAAACCGCCATTACGGAAAATGCCATTTTCGTGAATAACTACTGAACCACTAATCCTATCATTGTCAATCCAATTGCTAGTCATATGTTTTCATGGCCAAGGAATCTGAAAACGTACACACAAACACTGTATGGGGGGAACTGTGGCCTCCATTATGGAAAATGCCATTTTCGTGAATAACCACTGAACCACTAATCCTATCATTGTCAATCCAATTGCTAGTCATATGTTTGCATTGTCAAGGAATCTGAAAACGTACACACAAACACTGTATGGGGGGAACTGTGGCCGCCATTATGGAAAATGTCATTTTCATGAATAACTACTGAACCACTAATCCTATCATTGTCAATCCAATTGCTAGTCATATGTTTTCATGGTCAAGGAATCTGAAAACGTACACACAAACACTGTATGGAGGGAACTGTGGCGCTTGGCGGAGGTCTGCGCTCTCCGAGTGCTTTTTACCTCCGCCAAGGAGGTTATGTGAGCATCGGCGTTGGTTTGTCTGTCTGTTTGTCTGTTTGTTTGTCTGTTAGCAAGATAACTCAAAAACTTATGGACAGATTTTCATGAAATTTTCACAGATTGTCAGAAATGGGGTATCCTACAGATGATTACATTTTGGTGGTGATCCAGATCACTGTCCAGAAGAAAACCGCCAATACAGAAAATGCCATTTGCCAAAGTTTCAGGCTCATGGGTAACCTTGTGCATGGCTTCTTTGAAAGATGTATTTTTCCTTCAAAATGTTATTCAGTATTCCTTGCAGCGTTGTTTTGTCATAGAAAGGTGTACTAGAGGAGGAGAAACAATCCTTTGTTTTAATGCAGCTGAACCCTCAGTTCCTCAACCAAGACTTCAGTTCAACAGTCAGACTTGTTTTGGATGTCTCAATGAAATTAAACTTTATGATGCTGGCCTGAAGTGGTAAACACAACAATATATGGCATTAACACAACACAACAGCAAGAAGAAAAGAAATTTAACAAAAAGGGGGAAAGGCATTTGATTTTCCAATGCACATGAAAAAAAATTCTTCAGTGTCCTTGTATGAATTTCTCAATAACTTTGAAAGGAGTTGAGATGACATTGAAATTCAAGAAAATAGTTTTACTAAAAGACATTCATATACTGCATAATTCAATTCTCAATGCAGTCTGACCAAAGGGAATGAGGAAAAGCATGTTCTGAAGGTGAGAAAAATACTCTAAACAATAAATTTTGTTTTATTTTGATAACATTTTCAATGTCATTACTGGAAGTGAATTTATTTGTTTCTTCCCATATACCTCTACATCTGTGTCCTATCATATATCATTCATGTGTATGTTATACCCCAGTGATTGTCTGAAAGGTACTGTTTGCATTCTCGTTTCTGTGAAATGCAGTTTTTAATTACCCCTCAGCCTCTAAAGCTGAAGGGGTTTTTGATATGTCCATAACCAGTACTTCAATAACGAGGCCAGAGATGCAATACAAAATGACTTTAATGGGTGACTCACAGTGACACAAGGCGCTCCCGTCTAGGTAGAGGCAAGATCAAAAGAAACCGTCCCTCTACCGCATCAGCCTTTTATACTGTGGATGACGGTGGAACCAGAAAGGTGAAGCCAGCACCCATAACACACAATAATATAATATTAACTATATTTAATACATTGTGGAGAAAGGAAGCAGGCGAGGCAATGAGCTGAAAGTCACAGAAACTTTATTCTTTCTCCAACATAAACTGCAGCAAAAGCAAATCCTGGGTCTCTGTGCATCCCTCTGTTATATCTTTAATACCATGCATTGAGACCCAGAACTTACGACCATCATACATTGCGTCTAGAACAAAGCCTGTGTGGCACATTAACATGACATAACGCTGGCGCTGCTCTCACACCCTTCTTTTTCCAGCGGCTCCGCCATTTACTCCTCTCCCCGGGGGGGGGGGGGGCATAGTCCTTACTGTCCCGTCTGATACCCCCCCTCCAGTGACACCTCCTCTTTTGGTCCATTGTTCCCCCCTTCCCTAGCTGCCTTCTTCTCTGGGTGGAGAAGTCCCACTCCATGCCCCTACACAGCCCCCCCCAAACAACCACAAAGGGCACTAACCCCCCGGTCCTTTGGGCTTGAGCCGGCACCCATAGCGTCTGTAGCAGTGGGTCGCCGATCCAGTCGAACCGCTCTGCTGGTGGGGTGGACAGGAGGGCACGTCAGTCTGTGGAGGGAAAAAGGGAGGGGGAGAAAAAACATCAGCTTTGCGAGCTTAGGTCCCTGCCGAGGGATCACTAACTTGCGGAGCCACCAATGGTGGGCGTCCGCGCCGGCGAGCTTGGGCCAACGCCACCTGCTTGTCTGCCAACATAAAAGCGGTCTTCAGCCTGTCAGTGCAGACGGTCTCCCTACGTCCCCCCCAAGTCTAACACAAAATGCTTCTCCCCAGGTTACAACACCCTGAACAGTCCGTCGTACGGTGGGTGCAGCGGGGTCCGGTGCACATCATGCCTGACAAAAACAAAACTGGCATTCTGCAAGCTTTTTCGGATGAAGGTGTGGGGAAAACAATGGTGGGCCTGGCCCGGTACGTTAAAAGCCTCTGTACTGTGCAAAAATTGCACGGGCGGATCAGCCTTGGGTGCAGGGTTTTTCGGTAAAAACTCTCTGGGGATCCACAGCGGCTGACAAAAAACGAGTTCTGCCGGGGAGGCTGCCACATCCTCCTTAGGTGCGAAGCACAACCCCAAAAGAACCCAGGGCAGGCGATCAACCCAGTCTGTGCCCGTGAGCGAAGCTCTGAGCGCTGCTTTAAGCTACCTATGAAAACGCTTGCGTAACCCATTAGCCTGGGGGTTGTACGCAGTAGTGCAGTGAATTTTGACCCCCAGGCTCTGGGCTCTCACAGACCAGAGTTCTGAAATGAACTGTGAACCCCTGTCAGAAGTGATATCTGATGGGGATCCGAACCGTGCAACCCAAGCTGACAAAATGGCATGAGCCACGTCTGCAGACATGGTAGAAGCCAGCAGGACCACTTCAGACCAGTGCGTGGTGCAGTCCACAATTGTGAAAAGGTGCGTGAAACCTTGCGACGGCAGGAGGGGTCCCACCAAATCGATGTGATGTGGTCGAACCTCCTGGCAGGGATTTGGAACAGCTTGAGGGGGGCTCTGGTGTGTTTGTGCACTTTGGCCCTCTGGCACGCGACGCAAGCTGCAGCCCATTTTGTCACATCCTTACGCAAGCACAGCCAAACGAATTTCACCCACACTAGCTTCACCAAAGTGCACACTCCCGGATGTGAAAGGGAGTGGACCAAGTCAAAAACGTGACGGCGCCAAGAGCTTGGAACCACCGGGCGCCAGCGGCCGGTGGAGACATCACAGAGCAAGGGAGGGCACCCTTCTTGCACCACCCTGCTCTCCAGCCTTAACCCAGTAGATGCAGACTGGAGCACGCAAATGTCCGTGTCCCTGGCTTGCTCCCCAGCCATCTTAGGGAAATCTATTCCCATATAGACCGGGGAGACTAACACGTGCGACAGACAATCGGCCATGACATTGAACTTACCGGCGACGTGTTGAATGTCGGTTGTAAACTCCGAAATCTCGGCCAAATGCTGTTGGTGCCGGGCCGACTGTAGCTTATATTAATCATATATTCCATACCTACATATGTATAGGCATATTAGAATGTTTAGTGATTACATATGTGGAATGACCTCAAGCCTCAGAACAGGACAAGAGGTCTCAACCGCCAGCGAGGATCAAAGAACAGACAGAGTCGCAGCGGTGGAGACCGGATCGATCTCCCTGACCACCCAGGGTCAGGTGGAGGAGACGGAGGACAATGGAGGGGGGATTATGTAATGCGGGATGTCAGCTTTAATATGCAATGTGTTTTGTTGAGTGTGGGTATAAATATGAAGGTCTGACTGCGTTCGACCTCTTATTCTGCTTCTGCACCGAGATGAGACTTGTTAGAGGAGTGAAGCTGAAATTAAACTTTGATTTATAAAATCCCATCGCTTCGTTATTTCAAGCTCTTCTACACTGACCACCGTTCCGAGACCTTGGACATCGCGTACGTCAGCAGCTTATGGTCCACGAACGCAGTGAACTCGTGCCCCTGCAGCCAAAACTGTCGCCAGGTGGAGAGCCAGCAATTCTCTATCGAACGTGCTGTATTTGCGTTGGTTGTTGCGCAAAGTTTGGTTGAAAAATGAGAGCGACTGCCACAAACCTGAGACATACTGCTCCACCACTGCCCCTATGGCAACATCAGATGCGTCCGCAGTGAATGCCATCCATGCAGATGGATCCGGGTGGGCTAACAATGCAGCATCCGCCAGCACTGTTTTGGCATTTGTAAAAGCCTGGACTTGCTTGCGAGTCCAGTCGATAGTTTCCGCAGGCTTCCTTTTTTTTAAGCACGACATACAGCGGCTGCATCAGCTGGGCTGCCTGGGGAAGGAAACAGTTATAAATCAGATTCCTTGACCATGCAAACATATGACTAGCAATTGGATTGACAATGATAGGATTAGTGGTTCAGTAGTTATTCAGGAAAATGGCATTTTCCATAATGGCGGTTTTCTTCTGGACGGTGATCCGGATCACCACCAAAATGTAATCATCTGTAGGATACCCCATTTCTGACAATCTGTGAAAATTTCATGAAAATCTGTTCATAAGTTTTTGAGTTATCTTGCTAACAGACAAACAGACAGACAAACCAACGCCGATGATCACATAATCTCCTTGGCGGAGGTAATAAACTTTGGACATTTTGCTTTTAAAATTCAATGCCAGAAGAAGCACACACATACAAATGAAAAGCCCCAGGGGTCAAGTAAACCACAGCAAATATTAAATAGGTATATGCACCCAGAGAGGATGAAGTTATTGACAGCGGATGGCTGGCAGCCCAACAAAGTTCTTGATTCCTTTATATTCAAAATTCTGCACTGCCCCTATTAATCACTCCTTAATTACTCCACAGTGGAGGATCCACACCAACAATGGTTTCTAATCATAAAACACTAAAATCATTAGTATATTTCATCATTTATCTTTCAGTACATTAGCTGAAAAGGTATGGCTGCCTTGACGGGATAAATTAATTCTTTGTGTATGATTTTATTAAAGTGAAGCATTTATTTGGAAATAAAAATCAATGCAAGAATGAATCAACAACTACAACTAGAAATTTTACATTTGACACTTATTTATGAATATTTGTTGTGTTCCTGCTAATTAAAAATGTGAAAATGCTTCCAGCTTGTACAAAACATCAATATTTCATTGTGCCAGTGTCCTCTAGTGGTCATGTATGTTATGACCATAAATGGCCTGTGACCATAAACCAAAAGTCTGAACATTCAGCCTCTCTTGGTTCTCGCTCCTCTCGTTGTTATTCACCCTCTCAGCCGTGTCACCTTGCAGTTGATGGAGAGTCATCTATAAATGTGGAGAATGAAAATGATCAACACAATCTCTCAGACAGGAAATGGAGCAAAGACGTGAACGTTTAAAAGACTGCAACATTTTTACTGACCTCTGCTGTCATCTGAGGAGGAATCTGGTCTGGGCTTAGATGTTCTTGTGTTGAGCACCGGCATTTTCTGCCAAGACAAAAAAGCGGGAAAAAAAGAAGTAACTTTTATAATATCTTCTAGTTTTGTTATTTGTCATCTTCACACAGGACTTATAACGGTCACAGAAGCATGTATGTGTCTAAACATATATGTATTGTACACAAGCTGAAAGAAAAGTTTTGGTGTTGCATTTAGTAACTGTTGCTGTGAAAGTCATGTGGGTTCTCAGGTCCACTGTGGCAACAGTCGCTTTGTCTCCACAACAGCCGCACCACCACATTTATGCAGCCATCTGTGCTCAGACATTGTTCTTCTCTTTATGCAGCAACTCCAGCTACATATTAAAACATATAGATATTCTCTTTAGGAAGTATTAATTTGATGGATGTTGTGTCTGTCCGACCCCAATATACTGTAGACAACTGGCTATAAGGCAGCATAACAGACTTTAAAACTGATAAAAAGCATCTTCAGCAAAGAGTGATAAAACATTAGTGAGTGTAGTGTCAGAATGGTATTTCAGATTTTCATGTCAAATTACTTTTTCTTTCATTCATTCAGCAACGAGACAAAATGCTTTCACTACACACAATGTGCTGTTTTGTTTATGTTTAAGTATACCAAGCCCAGAAATGCTTGATTTCATTTTTAAAATATCTAACCTATGTATAGGCCATTGTTTGCATCAGTTTCATCTTTGTGACCATGAACTTAATTCCCATCATCACCACTTCCTCCTAACACTGAACCATATACTAACCAGTCCAGTTGTGTAATGGTCTGTTCTGGCTGTCTATTCCCTTCAGCTGTGCGCACACCTGTTCCTCAGCAAGGTCAGGGCTACATAAGTCACGCTGCCCTGGGCTCAGTGCAGAGTTGTCTGTCTACACTCCATACGACCTTCTCCTGCCTTCGTCTTTGTTCCTAAGTTCCAGCCATAGTCTACCTTTGTCGTCGCTCCAAGCCTCCTGCCCCGGGAAGAAGCTCCCTCGCTCATTCCTCGAATCCTTTCCCTAGTCCCCTGTGCACAGGTGGAGCTCCGTGGCAGCGGACCTCTCACCTTCTGCGACGGCGGACCTCCTTCCTTCCCTTCCTAGCGGTGGTCCACACCACACCTCAAATCCTGCTCACCTTCACCTCCAGCTGCCGCAACGAGAACAGAGAACAGTGTCTTCCTGGCCGTAGCCGCCAAGCTGAACCCGAGCAATGAAACATCTCTGCTAACAGTAAGCCCAGAACTTAACTGCTCATTCTCATCCGTGGAAACCCCTAACCTGCTTCTGTGTTCCCAGGATTGCTGGGTTGTACGGTGTTCTGCTCTTCCCCAGTGGCATCTGACTCCACATTCACACACGCACTCACACATTATTCTAATAAATGTAATTGAATCTATACCTGAGTCTGTGTCTGATCACTGGATCAATACACCATGTCGAGTTGTGCAATAAAGCACACAGTCCAAAGGATTTGTATAATACTTTTTGGACCTTTTGTATTGAGCTGTTAACTGATACTGCCTCAATTTTTTGTGTCCTGACTCTGGAGTTACATCAACATTATCTGCAAACTTCTTTCTTTTTTTAATTCAATTAAATTAATTGTATTATTTAAATTTATTGTATTATTTAATTCAATAATACAAACACCAATGGTTAAAATGCCTGAATTTAACCTGTGCAATCTATACCACAAATGATATTAAATTTACTTTTTTGATTTTGAGTTTTTGGCTGACAGAAGTCTCTCAATATGAAATCATTTGTAATTTATGTAAACACTGATATCCACAGTTTCACCCAGTTCTGTACATTGCAGGTCAGTCTCTTTTTATAAATGTTCTGCATCATAACAGAAAAACAGCTACACTCATGATTTAATATCTACATATTTGGAGTCAAAGCATTTTACTCACCTGCAGAGGCAGACAGCTGAAGTGATGGTAAATAGTAGCAGCCCGAATGCAAGTGGGAGAATAATATATAAACTGTTTCCTGCATAGAATCAGATTAGAATTATATTGCAGCTGTACTATGGTTTTACATTATTATTCCCACTTAGGTCTCTACCTACCTGGGAGTTTTTCAGACACAGTTAAAGTCCATCTAATACTGTGTAGGCTGCCTGTATAAACTACTTCACATGTATAATTTCCCTCATCATCATGTTGAGCACTAAAAATAGTTAGCTTTGTAGGTAAGCCAGGCTCTATTTTCAGTCTGTGAGAGGAGAAATTTGAAACATTCTCTTTACGGGCAGGGTCATATGTAAAGAAAGATTTGTTTTTAATCCATTTAATCAGTGTAGCATTCTTCTCCTCCTTTGATATGTTGCAAGTGAACACGACCTGGTCTCCTCTGAACACCTTCATCATGATGTGCTCATTTCTTGAAGTTTCTAAAAGTTAAAGAAAACAATTAACCACTATGAAATTCATGCAATTAGATAATTAGGTTTTAAAAAATCTACACTGTACCTGTGAAGACATGACACATCAGCACCATTTGAGCGGTGAACACTGCTGCTCTGCTACAGCTGAACATCGTGACTAACACACTACAACTTTACCTGCAGCTTAAAATGAACTTGAGGAGGAGACTGAGGACAGGAAGTGGTTGGTTGCTGTTCTGGTGAACTCAACTTCTTTCAAAAAGTGTCTAACAACAAATCCAGACAGCAGCATGTTCCTAAAAGTGAAATGAGGGATGCAAAATGTAAACTGGAAATAGCTGTCTGTCGTTTAGTAACTCAAAATGAAATGGATGACTCTGAGATGTGCTGTTAGGAGCCAGTTTTCCAGGAAGACCACAGGAACATCAAATCCGTCACACTTTACCCACACGGTGTGCACACTGAGTGCCTCCAGGTGTGATAATGGAGTTAAATAAGCGGTCATCAGGTTCCTGTACATGAGAGGCTGCACACCACGGGAGACATTCAATGAGATGAACGAGACTTAGGAGGATGCCCCATACACTGGCATCGACAGTTCATGTGTGATTGGACATTGTTGTAATAATAATAATAATAATAATGAATTCGATTTATATGCCACTTTTACATGTCAGGTTGCATCTCAAAGCGCTTACAGTGAATCCATTATTCATTTTCTCCAGACAGGCGTTGATAATGCTAAGCTAACTCTGTAGCCACAGCTGCCCTGTGGCAGGCTGATGGAAACATGGCTGCCAATCCGTGTCAACTGCCTCTCCAACCACTATTGAACATTTATACACATTCATACCCAGTGTCATGGATACTGGAGCCAAGGTGGGTAAAGTGTCTTTCCCACGGACGCAATGGCAGGATGGCTGGGGAGAACAGAATTCGAACCGCCAACCCTCCACTTATTGGACGGCCTGCTCTACCTCCTGAGCCACTGCCACCCTTTGGTGGAAATGGCATCTATTCCCAGGCGACCACATTGTGCCATTGATGAAGACACCATCCAGCAAGTGGAGGCCACCATTTTGGAGGATTGCCACATAACCATTCGCCAACTAGCCCAAAATGTTAAATGGAATGCAGTGGATATAAATCCCCACAATTGTCTAAAATGGTATCTTATGTCCCCTTTTCTATAAAAAAAAAAAACAAAACCAAAAAATCTTTCATTGTCTTACAGTTTTGTGTCAAAATCTTTTAACGTTTACTCCTCCTTCAAACGCCAGTATCTGTGACTAGGCCCACCCACATCCCACAGTGATGGCCAGCACTACATTAAACAGAATCAATCCTCTGATAAAAAAGACTTACTGGTTGAAGGACATACCCAGTTGTATGCATGGGGGCTCAGGATAATGGCTGAAACTGCAGCGGTCCTTAAAGTTTCATGGTAAGGCCCATCTTAATTTGGGTCAAGTTTTCAAAGCAGCTGTCCAAAAATGCTAACTGGCCCTGGAGGCTAACTTCAGTCAGGCCAGAGACAGTTCGTAGTCCTAATTGGCTCAACACTGCGGACGTGTTATTGTGACATCACCAAAAACGTTCCATCTAAACTTGCCTTTTTCCAAGGGGTGGAGCTTAACTGAAATTTCACAGCAAAAAAACACAAGACATGACACATCTGAATGATTTCACTCTTGATATATCTTATAAGTAACATGTTACAGACATGCTAACAAGAAAAAAAAACTTGAATTTTGGCAGAGTGTCACTTTAAGGTCAGTGTGGGGTTCTGTGGAGAAAAAAAAATATCATCCATGACCATTTGCACATGTGGAAGTTGTCTGCAGGATGGATTCCTCAGTTTCTCACACCTTTCCAGAAGCAGGAATGAGTCATGTGCTCCCAGGCTCTTTTGGCCATTTACCAAGAAAACCAGAAGAACGTCTCTGACAGGCTAATCACACAGGACAAAACATGGGTCCATCACTATGATCCAAAAACTTAAAGCCCAGTTTAACCAATGGAAGCATTATGACTCACCACCTCAAAAGAAGGCATGTGTCCAACCCTCAGCAGGCAAGGTCATGCTCATGGTCTTTTAGGACCGGCATAGAGTATTGATGATGGATTTCCTAGCAAAGGGTACCACAATTGCCAGGATTTACTGCACTTCACTGCCGCAGAAATTACAAAGGCTATCAAAGCTGAGTGGCATGGAACACTGACCAAAGGTGACCGCCTCCTGCAAGAAAATGCCCCCTCATCAAAAATGATTTAAAAAATGAAATCATTTTTGAAGAGCATGTACTTCCAAGACAATGAAATGCTGATTTCCAAGGTCAAGTTGTAGCTTCTCACGCAACCTACAGACTTCTACAGGCAAGGTCTCCACAGCTGCATAAAGCGATGTGAGAAATGTGTGGTCCCTGGTGGTACCTATGTAAAGAAAGACTAATAACTGAGGCAAGTTTAGTTCCTTTCAGTCCAGGGGAAATTAATCAGAAGAAATCTTTAATGAACAACCCTTGTACCTGTTACTTCTATGAAGTTCATCTCTTGGAGATAGAGTGGGGGCTGAAAAGTTCATAGGCTGAAAAGTTTATAGTGGTCAAATTTTTTAATCAATTTTCAACTGCAGGGATCCAAATGCTCCAACACCGATGGAAGAAGTGTGTGGACCGAAGGGGAGACTATGTTGAAAAATAAACCACATTTGGTCAAATTTGACCACTATGAACTTTTCAGCCCCCCCCCCCCCGTATTATGTCTTATATGTGTGTGTTGATATTAAATAACCTAAATACACAGATGGATCGTCACCTTATCGTGGTGGTAGGGGTTTGCGTGCCCCAGTGATCCCAGGAGCTATGTTGTCCGGGGGCAATTTGCCTCTGATAGGGTCTCCCAAGACAAACTGGTCCTGGGTGAAGGGCCAGACTAAGAACGATCCAACAGACTCTCATGATAAATTGTATATCAAGGATTCAGTGTACCCCGCCCGGTATGGGATTACCGGGGCCCCACCCTGGAGCCAGGCCTGGGGGAGGGGCTCGAAGGCTAGCTTCTGGTGGCCGGGTTTCCACCCATGGGACCCGGCCGGGCTCAGCCCGAAGGAGTTACATGGGTCCGCCCTCCAGTGGGCTCACCACCTGCAGGAGGGATCATGGGGGTCCGGTGCTATGTGGATTAGGTGGCGGTCAAAGGCAGAGACCTTGGCGGACTGATCCCAAGCTTTCTAAACTGGCTTTTGGTACGTGGAATGTCACCTCTCTGGTGGGGAAGGAGCCTGAGCTGGTGTACGAGGTTGAGAGATACCGGCTAAATATAGTTGGCCTCACCTCAACACACAGCTCCGGTTCCGGAACCAGTCTCCTGGAGAGGGGCTGGAGCTTGGCCTTTTCTGGAGTTGCCCCGGGCGAGAGGCGACGAGCAGGGGTGGGTATTCTTGTATCCCCCTACCTTGCTGCCTCTATATTGGAGTTTTCCCCGGTGGACGAAAGGGTTGCTTCCCTGCGCCTTCGGGTTGGGAAACGGGTCCTGACCATCATTTGTGCCTATGCACCAAATGATTTTTCAGAGTACCCACCCTTTTTGGAGTCTGTGACTGGGGTGCTGGAGGGTGCTCCTCTTGGAGACTCCATTGTCCTACTGGGGGACTTCAATGCGCACATGGGCAATGACAGTGAAACCTGGAAGGGAGTGATTGGGAGGAACGGCCTGCCCGATCTGAACCCGAGTGGTATTCAGTTATTGGACTTCTGTGCTAACCACAGTCTGTCCATAACGAACACCATGTTCAAGCATAAGGGTGTCCATATGTGCACCTGGCACCAGGACACCCTAGGTCGCAGGTCGATGATTGATTTTGTTATCGTATCATCAGACCTGCGACCCTATGTCTTGGACACCCGAGTAAAGAGAGGTGCAGAGCTGTCAACTGATCACCACCTGGTGGTGAGTTGGATCCAATTTCAGGGGAGGAAGCCATTCAGACCTGGTAGACCCAAACGTATAGTGAGGGTGTGCTGGGAGCGTCTGGCTGAGGCCCCTGTCCGAGAGGTCTTCAACTTCCACCTCCAGAAGAACTTCAACCACATTCCGAGGGCGTCTGGAGACATGGAGTCTGAATGGGCCATGTTCTCCACCTCTGCTGTTGAAGCGGCGGCCCAGAGCTGCAGCCGCAAGGTGGTCAGTGCATCTCGTGGTGGCAACCCCCGAACCAAGTGGTGGACACCAGTGGTGAGGGGGGCCATTAAGCTGAAGAAGGAGTCCTATCAAGCTTAGCTGGCTTGTGGGACTCCCGAAGCAGCTGAGGTGTACCAGCAGGCCAAGCGGAGTGCAGCTCGGGTGGTTGCTGAAGCAAAAACCCGAGTATGGGAGGAGTTCGGTGAGGCCATGGAACAAGACTTTCGGTCGGCCTCAAAGAGATTCTGGCAAACTGTTTGGCGGCTCAGGAGGGGAAAGCAGCTCCCCGTCCACACTGTGTATGGTGCGGATGGGACACTGTTGACTTCAACTGGGGATATCATCGGGCGGTGGAAGGAATACTTCGAGGATCTCCTCAATCCCACTGATACGCCTTCCACAGAGGAAGCAGGGTTTGGGGACGAGGGGGATGACTCGCCTATCACAGGGGCTGAGGTCGCCAAGGTGGTTAAAAATCTCATTGGTGGCCGGGCCCCGGGGGTGGACGAGATTCGCCCTGAGTACCTCAAGGCCCCAGATGTTGTTGGGTTGTCATGGTTGACACGCCTCTGCAACATTGCGTGGAGGTTGGGGGCAGTGCCTTTGGCATGGTAAACCGGGGTGGTGGTTCCTCTCTTCAAAAAAGGGGACCGGAGGGTGTGCTCCAACTTTAGAGGGATCACACTCCTCAGCCTCCCTGGGAAGGTCTATGCCAAGGTACTGGAGAGGAGAGTCCAGCCGTTGGTCGAACCTCGGATTCAGGAGGAGCAATGTGGTTTTCGTCCTGGCCGTGGCACATCGGACCAGCTCTTTACTCTCTCGAGAATTCTTGAGGGTTCGTGGGAGTTTGCCCAACCAGTTTACATGTGTTTTGTGGACTTGGAGAAGGCATTTGACCGCGTCCCTCGTGGATTTTTGTGGGGGGTGCTTCGGGAGTACGGGGTATCGGGCTTGTTGTTATGAGCTATTCGGTCTCTGTACGACCGTTGTGAGAGTTTGGTTCGTATTGCCAACACTCGGTCGGAGTCATTCCCAGTGAGAGTTGGACTCCGCCAGGGCTGCCCTTTGTCACCGATCCTGTTCATAATTTTTATGGACAGGATTTCTAGGCGCAGCCAGGGAATGGAGGTTGTCATGCTTGGTGACCACAAGATCTCATCTCTGTTGTTTGCAGATGATGTTGTCCTGTTGGCTTCATCCAGCAATGACCTACAGCTCTTGCTGGGACGGTTTGCCGCTGAGTGTGAAGCGGCTGGGATGAGAATCAGCACCTCCAACTCCGAGTCCATGGTCTTCAGCCGGAAAAAGGTGGCTCGTCCTCTCCGGGTTGGGGACAGGCTCCAGCCCCAAGTGGAGGAGTTTAAGTATCTTGGGGTCTTATTCACGAGTGAGGGGAAAATGGAGTGAGAGCTTGACAGACGGATTGGAGCAGCATCTGCAGTGATGCGGACGTTTTACCGGTCTGTTGTGTTGAAGAGAGAGCTTAATTATTAAATTTAAAAAAGAAAAAGTCTAATCATCCATCCATCTTCTTTCGCTTAATCCTTTTCAGGCCACGGGGGGGTGGGGGGGGTGGACTGGAGCCTATCCCAGCATCTTTGGGTAAGAGGCAGGGTACACCCTGGACAGATCGCCAGTCCATCACAGGGCTAACACAGAGAGACAGACAACCAGTCACTCTCACAGTCATACCTAAGGACAATTTAGAATCCCCAGTTTGATGCCAATTAACCTAACTTGCATGTTTTTGGCATGTGGGAGGAAACCGGAAAATCCCGGAGTAAACCCACGCAGACATGGGGAGAACATGCAAACTCCACACAGATCACTGTTGGTCGGGGGCTGGGATCAAACCCAGGATCCCCGGGTCAAGGGTGGGTTGCTGTGCTGCCGCAGTGCTAACCACTCCGCCACCACGCTGCCCAAAGTCTAATCAGAGATTTCTAACTCCTTGGTTCAACACAGAAACTCATAGCTTAAAACAGAAAACTCGTCAATTAGAAAGAAAATGGTGCTCCACTAACTTAGATGAAATCTATTTAGCTTGGAGAAATCATCTTAAAAAATCTCTTAGAAAAGCTAGAACGAGTTATTATTCTGCATTAATAGAAGAGAACAAGAATAATCCCAGGTTTCTTTTCAGCACTGTTGCCAGGCTGGCAAAGAGTCAGGACTCTGTCAATCCTAGCATTCCCTTCGAGCTTACTAGTCAGAACTTTATGATCTTTTTCAATAATAAAATTTCATCTATCAGAGATAAAATCAATCAGATTCTTCCCAACGTTAACTTAAATACAGTAACTACTACAACTCCTTCAATTGATGTCTGTTTGGATGAGTTTATTCCAATTGACCTTTTAGAGATAGACAAAATAATTTCCTCATCCAAGCCTTCAACTTGTCTTTTAGACCCTATTCCTACCAGGTTATTTAAAGAAGACTTCCCATTTATTGGTAGCTTTATTTTTCAAATAATCAATTCTTCATTAACTTTAGGCCATGTACCGCAGGCTTTTAAAACGGCTGTAATTAAATCTTTACTCAAAAAGCCAACGCTGGATCCGAGACTCTGGATCCGAGACTCTCTCGGCGCCACACCAGTCGGCTGCCTTTTGCAACAGCGGCTCGATTCCGAGTTTTTTTTTTTTTTTTTTTTTTGCCTTCCGGTCGGGTTTGGTCACTTTTTTTTTTTTTTTTTTTTTTTTTTTTTCACCCCACTTATATCACGGACACACAGATCGTCCCAAATGTCTCCTGAGCCGGTGGACGGAGCCACTGTTTATAGCAGGATTCGATACAACAGGGAAGAGCTGCTAGCATTTAACCGCCACCCGGTCCCACTGGAAAAACTAGACATACCGAGAGAACTGAGGCGAAAACGCCGCGGCTGCCGGGCTGGAGTAAGGCGGAGGACAAAAAATATAAGGTACAGACCCTCCCTTCCATCTGTTGTCATGGGAAATGTACGGTCGATACTGGGAAAGTTAGATGAGCTAGCGGCTATCTCCCGTTATGATAGCACTTACCGGGAGTGCTCTCTCCTTTTGTTTACTGAGACGTGGCTAACTGAACTAGCAGCAGATGCTAACATTGAGCTGGAGGGTTTTCACATGATACGAGCTGACCGAACACCAGAGAGTGGCAAAACTAGGGGCGGTGGAGTGATAATGTATGTTAACAACAACTGGTGTAGACCGGGACATATCACTGTTAAACAACGACACTGCAGCAAAGACATTGAGTTGCTAGCTGTTAGCATGAGGCCTACATATCTCCCGAGAGAACACTCACACGTGATCTGCATTGTTGTTTATGCAAATCCGACGGCGAACGCTGGGACAGCGCGTGACGTCATCCATTCAGTAACCAGCAGGCTGCAGACAGAACACCCAGATGCTCTTCTCCTCATCTCAGGCGATTTCAACCACGTTTCACTGTCTCCCATTCTGCCCACTTTCACCCAGTATGTCACATGCCACACTAGAGACAATAAAACACTGGATTTGTTCTACGCAAACACTAAGGAGGCGTACACCTCATCACAACTCCCCCCACTTGGGAGATCAGATCACAACTTGGTTCATCTCCGACCAGTGTACAAACCCCTAGTGCACAGACAACCTCCGGCCATGCACACTGTGGAGTTATGGTCTGAGGAGACAATGGACACTCTAAAGGACTGTTTTGAAGCCACTGCCTGGAAGCAGCTCTGCGATCCACATGGTGAGGACATCGATGGCCTCATTCACACCTTCACGGGCTACCTCAGCTTCTGTGTGGACAAATCCGTTCCCACCAAGACCATACGGCGTCACTCAAACAACAAACCCTGGATCAACCCTGAGATAAAAACACTTCTGAGAGAGAAGAAGAGGATCTTCAGGTCGGGGAACAGGGAGATGCTGAAGTCCGTACAGAGGGAGCTGAGGAGAAAGATCAGAGAAGGCAAGGACAGCTTCAGGAAGAAGATGGAGGACAAGCTGCAACAGAGCGACATCAGCGGGGTCTGGAGAAACCTCAAAACCATCTCGGGGCTCCAGAATACCTCCCCCCAGGCCACGGGGGGCAGGGAGTGGGCGAACAACCTGAATCTGTTTTTCAATAGATTTGACCAACCGCCCTCCCCCCTGTCTGCACAACAACCACTGCTGCCTCTAAGAAATCAAGTCCTGCTACCCACTCCCCACTCCACCGACACCCCCCCCACTCCCAACACACAGCCCCCCATCCTGACCCTGACCAAGACCCAGGTGAGGACGGAGCTGAGGAAGATCAAGGCGAGGAAGGCGTCGGGACCGGACGGCATCAGCGCAAAGCTCCTCAAGTCCTGTGCAGACCAGCTGTGTGGGATTGTGACATATATCTTCAACATGAGCCTGAAACTGGGGAGGGTACCACAGCTGTGGAAAACATCTTGTGTGGTACCTGTACCAAAAACTTCCCACCCCAAAGACCTGAACAGCTTCAGACCGGTGGCCTTGACGTCCCACTTGATGAAGACCCTGGAGAGACTGCTCCTTGCTCATCTCCGCCCCCTGGTGGAACCAGCGATGGATCCACTCCAGTTCGCCTACCAGCATGGCATTGGGGTGGAGGATGCGGTGATCTTCCTCCTTCACCGTTCTCTGTCCCACCTGGAGAAGCCCGGGAATATGGTGAGGATCATGTTCTTTGACTTCTCCAGTGCTTTCAACACCATCCAACCGATGATCCTGAAGGACAAGCTGCTGCGCGCAGGGGTGGACCAGCACCTGTCATCATGGATCCTGGACTACCTCACAAACCGGCCTCAGTTTGTGAGAACCCGGGACTGTGTTTCCGACACAATCATCAGTAGCACGGGGGCCCCCCACGGAACGGTGCTGGCTCCCTTCCTGTTCACTCTTTATACTGCGGACTTCTCACACAACACAACACACTGCCATCTACAGAAGTTCTCTGATGACTCTGCGATCGTTGGTCTCATCTCCAGCGGAGATGAAGCTGAGTACAGAGGGCTTATCCAGGACTTTGTGGACTGGTGCCATCGGAACTGCCTCCAGATCAACGCGAGGAAAACTAAGGAGCTGGTGGTGGACTGCCGCAGGCATGGGCAGCCCCTCATAGCACCAGTAAATATACAGGGAACAGACATCGAGATGGTGACATCCTACAAGTACCTGGGTATTCATCTGAACAATAAACTAGACTGGTCACACAATACTGACGCACTCTACAAGAAGGGACAGCGCAGGCTGTTCCTGCTGAGGAGACTCAGGTCTTTTGGTGTACAAGGGGCGCTGCTGAAGTCATTCTATGACACGGTGGTGGCATCAGCCATCACTTTTGGAGTGGTCTGCTGGGGCAGTGGCATTACTGCAGCCGATAGGAAGAGACTGAACAAACTGATTAAGAAAGCTAGCTCTGTCCTGGGGCAACGCCTTGATCCGATGGAGGAGATAGGAGAGAGAAGGACGGTGGCTAAACTGTCATCTCTGCTGGAGTCCGAGTTCCACCCTATGCAGGACATACTGGATGCACTGAGGAGCTCATTTAGCAGCAGACTACATCATCCCAGGTGCACAACCGAGAGGTTTCGTAGGTCCTTCCTACCAACGGCTGTCAGACTGTACAACCTAAGCAGGGCTGCTCGCAGAGATAGCAAAAAGACGTAACAAACTAATAGTTTTTTTTTGAATGCAAAAGATGCAATAGACTTACACAATGGTCCTCTCCGGCATACAACTAGGAACATACCGGTCGCTATGGAGGGTGAGAATATGTATGGGCACATAATCATACCATGTAGGATAACTAAATAGACGGTTATGCTGTTTCATCCCACCTAGCAACAATGCTCTGCACTGTGTGTGTTTATATATTTACATATTTATTCCATCTAGCTACAATGCTCAGCACTGGGTGTGTTTATATTTATATATCTATATATTTATTCCATCTAGCTACAATGCTCAGCACTGGGTGTGTTTATATTTATATATCTATATATTTATTCCATCTAGCTACAATGCTCCGCACTGTGTTTTTATATATCTACATATTATTCCATCTAGCTACATTGCTCCGCACTGTGTGTGTTTATATACTTGCATATTTATTCCCCCTAGCTGCAATGCTCCGTACTGTGGGTGTTTATATATTTACATATTTATTCCATCTAGCTACAATGCTCAGCACTGGGTGTGTTTATATTTATATATCTATATATTTATTCCATCTAGCTACAATGCTCAGCACTGGGTGTGTTTATATTTATATATCTATATATTTATTCCATCTAGCTACAATGCTCCGCACTGTGTTTTTATATATCTACATATTATTCCATCTAGCTACATTGCTCCGCACTGTGTGTGTTTATATACTTGCATATTTATTCCCCCTAGCTGCAATGCTCCGTACTGTGGGTGTTTATATATTTACATATTTATTCCATCTAGCTACAATGCTCTGCACTGTGTGTTCATATATTCATATATTTATTCCATCCAGCTACAATGCTTTGCACTGTGTGTCTGTGTGTGTGTGTGTGTGTATATATATATTTTATAGTAATATGTACATATGTATATTAGCTGCTCTTGCTTGCTTGTTTTTTTTCTTGCCTTCTGATTGTTGCTCTGAGTGTTGCTATCCCTGTGCTGTTGCAATCCTGGAATTTCCCCGTTGTGGGACTAATAAAGGCTTATCTTATCTTATCTTATCTTAGGAGTTTTAGCTAACTATCTCCCTTTCATTTCAAAAATCTTAGAAAGAGTTGTTGCTACGCAATTATTTGACCACCTGCAGGGAAATGGTTTACTTGAAGAGTTTCAATCTGGGTTTAGAATCCATCATAGTACTGAAACAGCCTTAGCGAAGGTCACTAACGACCTCCTCATTGCATCTGATAATGGACTGGTTTCTGTACTTGTCCTTTTAGACCTTAGTGCAGCTTTTGATACTATCGATCATAATATTCTACTTGATAGATTAGAACACTATGTTGGACTTAATGGAACTTTGTTGCAGTGGTTTAGATCTTATTTATCTGATAGGTTCCAGTTTGTTCATGTAAATAATGAGTTTTCTTTCAACTCAAAGCTTAGTCATGGAGTTCCACAGGGATCTGTGCTAGGCCCTACTCTTTTTAGTTTATATATGCTTCCGTTAGGCAACATTTTTAGAAAGCACTGTATACATTTTCATTGTTATGCAGATGACACACAATTATACCTGTCAATGAAGCCAGATGATAGTAATCAATTAGCCAAGTTAGAAGCCTGTCTTAAGGAAATCAAAGCTTGGATGACTTGTAATTTCCTGCTATTAAATTCAGATAAGACTGAAGTCATTCTTGTTGGTCCAAAAAACCTTAGAAATACCTTTCCAAATCAAACTTTCAGTTTGGATGCGGTTACTATTTCTCTTAATAGCTCTGTGAGGAACTTTGGAATTATTTTTGATCATGATCTGTCCTTCAATTCACATATTAAATTTGTTTCTAAGACTGCCTTCTATCATTTGCGTAATATTGCCAAGATTAGGAGCATCTTGTCTCAGAGTGATGCTGAGAAACTGATCCACGCTTTTGTTAGCTCGAGATTAGATTATTGTAATTCTTTACGGGCTGCACGGTGGCGCAGTGGTTAGCACTGCGGCAGCACAGTTTTACCCTTGGCCGGGGGATCGCGGGGATCATGAGATCGTGGGTTCGATCCCTGCCCCCAGCCAACAGTGATCTGTGTGGAGTTTGCATGTTCTCCCCGTGTTTGCATGGGTTTACTCCGGGATTTCTCCGGTTTCCTCCCACATGCTAAAAACATGCAGGCTAAGGAGTTAAGGGGCGCTTGCGCACGCAGCGACCGGCAACTGGTGGCTTGTCACCAGACTGCAAAACAAATCTACCTACGGGTACAAAATAAGTACAAAAAAAAAAAAACAACAAAAAAAACATCTTTAAAAAGTCTTCAGCTGATCCAAAATGCTGCAGCAAGAGTTTTAACAGGTACTAGAAAGAGAGATCATATCTCTCCGGTTCTGACCTCCCTTCACTGGCTTCCCATAGAGTTTAGAATTAAGTTTAAAATCCTTCTTCTTACTTACAAAGCTCTAAACAATCAGGCTCCTTTTTATTTAAAAGATCTGATACTACCATATTATCCTAACAGAGCACTACACTCCCAAAATGCAGGATTACTTGTAATACCTAGAATCTCCAAAAGTACAATGGGAGGCAGAGCCTTCAGTTATCAAGCTCCTCTCCTGTGGAACCAGCTGCCAATCTGGATTCGGGAGTCAGACTCGATCTCTGTTTTTAAGAATAGGGCTAAAACCTACCTTTTTGATATAGCCTACAATTAGGGAGGGATCATGTGTTTCTGAACCCTCCCTTAGTTACGCTGCTAATAGGTTTAGTCAGCCGGGGGACCTCCAGTAATGCACTGGGCCTAACTCCTTTCTTCACTCTCAATGAAATATTTTTTTTTTGCTGGTCATTAACATCTGTTTGTTCTCTCCCATAGATTGAGTCCCCATCGTGCTGTTTGCTCTCTACTTGTCTGTTCTTTTCATCTTCTCTGTCCCCTTACTCCCCAGCCTTTCGCACCCTCCCTGAGCCTGGTTCTGCTGGAGGTTTCTTCCTGTTAAAAGGGAGTTTTTCCTCTCCACCGTCGCCAAGTGCTTGCTCACAGGGGATCGCCTGATTGCTGGGGTCTTTCTGCAACTGTGGGGGTTCCCCCTACAGTTCATAGTGCTATGAGATGACTTTTGTTGTGAAATGGCGCTATATAAATAAAGTTGAATTGAATTGAATTGAATTGAATTGTTGTCTAGCTCGTTGCCTCACTTGTTTCCTTTCTCCACATTGGTGACCCCAAGATATGCATGCCATGGAGAGCAAGATGAGCACCGTACCCTGAGGGAGAGCACCAGCGCCTCGTGCGCTGTCTCAGTCAAGCTCCCGGACTTCTGGCTTCACGAGCCGAACGCGTGGTTCCTGCACATAGAAGCCCAGGTTGCACTCCGCGGGATAACAACGGACGACACGAAGTATTACTACGTGGTCGCTGCGCTGGACGTGCGCTCCACGCAACAGGTGACGAGCCTGCTCCAGGAGCTGCCGGCCCAGGAGAAATATGAGGTGCTCAAGAAGATGCTTTTCCAGTGCTATACCCTATCTGACAGTGAGAGGGCAGAGAGACTCCTAACACGTTTGGAGTTAGGGGGCAGATCAGCCGTGGAGCTCATGGAAAGCATGTTGGCACTGATGGGTAGGAACGAGTCTTTCCTGTTTGCCCATCTGTTCCTCAGGAACCTACCGGCTGCAGCAAGGATGATCCTATCCAACTCGCCGTTGCTGGTGACCAAGGAATACCGTGCACTGGCGCAGGAAGCAGTTCGCATCATTTTAGCGACCAAAATGCTTGGCGTGAATGCAGCAGCGCCGGCTTCCAGGAGGGACTCCAGCGAGGTTGAGGAGTCATTTGTGGTAGCCAGAGCAGATTTCAGGAGACGCAGCAACAAGGTGATCTGTTTCTATCATCGCCGCTTCGGTTCGAATGTCCAACGATGCCTGCTGCCATGACAATTCAGGAAGCTGGGAAATGGCACGGCCAGCAGTCAGTAGCAGCTGCGACCGCTGGGGACAGAAACAAGCTGCTTTATGTCATGGACACACATTCGGGGAGACGGCTTCTGGTGAACTCCAGCTCCCAGAAGAGCCTCATCCTCCCGGCCAATGCAGACAGGGTGGCAGGAGGCAGCAGTCCCAAGCTCATGGCCGCCAACGGATCCACCATCAGGACATTTGGTGAGCAGACACTGAAGATATGCTTACACGGACGTAACTTTCAGTGGGACGTTGTGGTAGCTGCATGTTCTGCCCCCATTTTAGGAGCAGATATTTTATGTGCTTATGGGTTGTTAATCGGTGCTGCTAATAGGCGATTAGTGAATGCTGTCTCTTTTACCTCACTGCCCTGTACAGTTCGGGGAGCCGGGTTGACCGTCTGCCATGGGTTCTTTTAGGGTTGTGCTCCTCGCCTAAAGAGGATTTGGCAGCCTACCCGGCAGAACTTGTTTTTTCTCAGCCACTGCGGATCCCTGAGGAGTTTTTACCGGAAAACACCGCGCCCAAGGCCGATCCACCCGCACAATTTTTCCACAGTATGGAAGCTTTTAATGTACCAGGCCTGGACCACCATTGTTTTGCCTGCACTTTCGTCCCCAAAAGTTTAAAGAATGCCAGCTTTGGTTTTGTCAGGTACGATGCGCCCACGATCCACGGCCATTCAACGTGCTGGAACTCGGAGTGGAGCACACTGTTTTTTTTCCACCCCTCCCCCGTCCCCCTCATGGACTGACATGCCCTCCGACAGTTCTACTGGATCTGGAGCCAAACGATGGGGGGAGGGGAGGGGGGTCACAACCCCTGCTGAGTGTTCTGGGGGGAGCCCTGTAGTGACCCACCACAATCTACATGGACATTCAATCCTCACACTCAGCTAGCCTGCACTAAGCAGAGGACAATTTGCATATGGACAGAGAACCCCTAGGAGACAATCAGAACAATGGACTATTGTTATACATCCCCGGATTAAAGAGAGGGTGTCTGGGCGCCAGTTGGTCATACGAATGATATGTATTGACTGATATGTTTATCAATATGCAGATGTGCCAAGCATTCTCTCTGTTGGTATAACATGTATAAAAGAGCTTGCTATACATGCCTCAACAGGACAGCACAACACAGCGCTACAAGTGTGTCTCATTATGTTGGAGGAAAATAAAACTCTGCCACCTTCCAGCTCGTCACATCTCACCTGAACTTATTTATTCCTCCACAGTGTGTCTATTACCTTGTCATTCGTTCAGAGAGCAAAGTAAGAATTTCATTGCTCAGGAAATGTAGCATTTCTTAACTGTGCACATGATAATAAAGCCTTTGAATCTTGAATCTCATCACTGAACAGTGATATTGTTGGAAAAATGTATATTTTGTATAAAGATTATCATTTTATGTAATCAAGTGTATGCCATATACTCATCTATGCATATTGTGTTAAGAAATTGTTGGGAAATTGTACATACATATTATCATTTCTATATGACATAAGTTTGAGTGTATTATAAAAACTGTTTCATTGTACACCGTTTCCTTTTTGTGCTTAGATAATGAGAAGATTACTGAGTGTTGCTTATGTGCAGATTAAAATGTGCTTAGCGTGAGAGAATGAAGCTGTCTCATGGGATGAAACTGTGTACGTGACTAAAAGTCTGAGAATAAGGAAAAGTTAATCTTGTTTTTGTATGAAATACTTTGTCTGTGATTAATTGCAGTTAAGACCTTATGTGATGTACTGTTGTAAGGTCACAGTGTTCTCCCTCTTTGAGGATGTTAGCATATTTCTGTCATTACTGTGTGGGTGCAGAAAGGGAGTATTCAGCAGATGTTCTTTGTGATTGTGTGACCAACAGTGTATAAAAGTGCTTAGTTCACTGGGGATGCCTCAGTGTACGACTAATGTAATTATTGTCTACACTCCTTGCGGCAAGTAAAACTCATGAAAAGAATATTCTGTGTCTTGAATCTTTATTGAGGTAACGAACTAAAATACAGTCTTTTTAAAGGTTTCAGATTCTTGACAGATATAAACTAAAATGATTACAATAATGAAGAAGGGATCTGAAACAGTCGCCATTAGATGTCCCATTCATTTCCAACGTTTAGGTATTCTGTAATTAATATTCACACAATCAAATAAATCTTAGTGCCATTTACTCTCTTTTATATTTGTCAAAGTCTCACATGTGATTGCCGACATTTAGGCTACACCTCTTTGTATTCCACTTTCAAACACAGCCTACATTTGGGCCTGTAAAGCCTGATTGGGATACCTGTTTCAGGCAGGAATACTTGCACTCTACGGGCATGCACTAGTTATTTTAATTACTTTTAATCCTAGATCAAGTTTTTTGGGGGTTAAAAATGCATCATAGTTGCTAGATATATCTTATTATACCTAACTTTGTACCATATACCTGTTGAAGTATATATTTTATGGCTGTGTTGGTAGTCTGTCGGGTCTGACAATGACATAATCTGTGGACTCAGCGATGGGATCGCATGTGGCTCCGCAGCCCAGAGCCAGAAGCACACAGGCACCCACAGGTGTTACAACAGTAGTCTGTAGTTTGGATCGAGGTGGACGCAGCTCCATGACATCTATCCCTTGCAGCAGCAAGACACCGTTGTCGGTCCTCCTCGAAGACAGCTATTGCTTTGTGGCTGTGCAGCCTCCAACCTTTCCTGTCTGCGGCAGAGGCTTTGAGCTCATGTGGCTAGATCCTGCACCATCTGAGGTTATTCTTCAGGGTATCTTTGTACCTCATTTTGGGACTTCTCTGTCTGTGTGAGCCCTCCTTGAGCTCACTATGCATCAGCTGTGGGGGGATGCGACTGTCATCCATTCTAATGACATGGCCAGTCCAGCGTAGCTGAGCCTTCAGAAGCATTGATTCAATGTTTGTGGAGCCAGCACTATCCAGCACTTCTTGGTTTGTAACTTTGTCCTGCCAGCGAATGCCCATGATTATGCACAGCGATCTTGTATGGAACTCTTCAAGCTGCTTGACGTGTCGTCGACACAAGGCCCACGTCTCACACCCATAAAGTAGCGAGGAAAGGACTACGGCCTTGTAGTCCTTGAGCTTTGTGGACAGTCTTATGCCCTTCTGCTGGAGAACTTTCACTCTCAGTCGTCCAAGTGGTTGACTGGCTTTCTGGGTCCTGAACATGATCTCTTTGTCCAGTGAACCACCTGCAGAGATTGTGCTGCCCAGATACTTGAAGCTCTCAACACACTTCAGTTCAACTTCGTCAGTGTCACGAGACGAGCCGGCTTGGCTTTCCCCGGCTTGGCCCTGATCTCTCTGTGGGTTTTGGTTCTTCTGTATATGTGCATTATGGGTATTTTGTACGCATTTCCATATCCATAGCCATTGCCTGACTGGCAGCTGTTAGTCAGCCTCTGTGACCTACTTTCTCCCATGCTGCTGACAGTCTGTCGGTCCAGTCACGCCCCTCGCTCTCCCTTGTATTTCCATCAGCTATTCCCAGCCCCGATAATAATTTTTCCCGCGCCTTGCCCAGGTGTTCCCAATTTGTGAGGCCAGCAGTGTTTGTATTTAAGCAGCTCTTTGCTAGACAAACACCGCTGGACCATTATACGCGTTGGGTGGCTGTTCTCTGCTGTCTAATCGTCACGTGGCCAGAAGGACTAATTCTGTGTTTGCTCGCTGGAAAACGCTGGGACTACTCGGACTGCCCCCCCCCACTGTGAGTACTGTTAGTGTTTCTGTTCACCGCTATGCTGCTACACTTTCCACAGCATTTCCCCCCCATGCAGCACAGCTGCTACGCTTTGGCTGATTGCCCAGTATAATCCTCGGGTGTGTGTGTTGGGCGTCCTGAAGGACTCTTAAGTGTTACCCGAGCTGTCTTGTCTCCTGTATGTTCATTGTTGTATGAATAAATGTGTGTTTGGTATAACTCAGCACGTAAATCCATTCGTCCTTTTCCCCCTCCTCCGTACGCTATGGAAAAGCGCACGAGAAGCTTATGACAGAATGGTCCAGCCTGTAAAAGGATTTAGCGGGTTACACCGACACATACCTTTTTCCTTTTTTGTACTGACGTCTGCCTATCTGTTTTGGAGTTATGTTGGACTTGACTTGTACGCGGAGTTATCCTCTGTGTCTGGGTTGGGAGTGCTGCCAGGCCCTCATGGAAATAGATAGGCTCATTGCCTTGGTGAGCACGTACGGGCAGCACGGTGGTGCAGTGGTTAGCACTGTTGCCTTACAGCTAGAAGGTTCCTGGTTCGAATCCCCAGGCTGGCAGGGGTTGGAACCTTTCTGTGTGGAGTTTGCATGTTCTTCCTGTGCTGCGTGAGTTCACTCTGGGGGCTGCGGTTTCCTTCCACAATCCAAAGACATGTATGTTAGGTTAATTGGCTGTTCTAAATTGTCCCTAGATATCTGTTTCCTATAGGCCCTTAGAATAGAGGATTAGTACTAGTGAAAGCGCTTTGAGTGGTCTTTGTGACTAGAAAAGTGCTATATTAGTGCAGGTTAGTTAGTTAGTTAGTTAGTATTCCACCCCGGAGGATATTCTTTGGTACGTGGACCTGGCAGATGCAGCAGCTCAGCGGTGCCCTCAGCACACAGATTATCCAGAGGGACCTGAGAGGTTGACCCGATTGGCAGCGCTGCGGTGAGAGTTCGGAGGAGGGGTGAGAAGTCTCCCAAGAAGACCGGGCTCGCCCTGAAGGGAGGGTGCTCCCGGGGTTCTGCTGATTCTACTCCATGCCAGGGTTCAGCGTTCGTTCCTGCTATGATCCAGCCAGCTCCAGCTCCACAACAACAGCGTCATCCGGTGAGGAAACGCCGGGAGAAGCCTTCCCCTCCTTCGGCTGTCAACACCCTTCCAGTCGCCAAGAGGGCCATGGTTCCCTGGGTCACGCCCACTTCCGCATCGCCCGAGCTGGCTCTTCCATCGTCCAGAGGGGGAGCCAGAGCCAGCGCAGATGTAAGAGAGGATGACTGCCGGCTCTCCACAGCTGTGAACATTGAGCACCGAAAGAACAGGCAAGTGTGTTTTCATTCTATTCAGCATAATAATGATAAACACTGTCTGTCTCCCGGAAGAGAGGCCCAGCTTTGGCAGTCCGCTGGGTCCTCCCCTCCAGCTGCGGAGGTAAACTACTTTCTTGTCTCTTCTGTGTCTTCCCCATCAATTCCTGAGAGTGAGCAGAGCCACCAGATGATGGAGGAGCTGGGTCCCCCAGAGGATTTCGCTCCGGAACCAGCACGGAGCTGGTCCCCTGCAGCCACGCCGAGGGAGTCATCGGCACAGTGGGAAGGGGCCAAGAACTCCGTGGACATGGAAAGGGACAACAATCCACCTGCTACAGCCAAGAACATCGAACGCCGGGATGACAGGCAAGTGTATTTTCATTTAACTCAGTTAACCCATAAAAACCCTTGTCTGTCTCCCGAGGGAGAGGCCCAGTCTCAGCAGTCCGCTGGGGCTGTAAACTCACCACCTACCCTCTCTGTATCCCCTCCCTTAATCCCTGAGTGCCCGCCGGTCTTGGAACCGAGCCGCCAGACGGTGGAGGAGTTTTGGGCCCTGGATGATCCTGCCCAGGGGCCTGCACAGAGGGGTTCCCCTGCGTTGGAGCCACTGCAGGGGCATCAAGTGACTGCTTTTACCACCTCACCAGCTGTGGAGGCTCTGCAGCGGAATAGGAGCCTGAGATGGACCTCCTCGAGGCCGGACCCGGGATACCATCGCCAAGTTCGACGGAGTCCTGGACGGCAGTGGAGCTCCAGCTCAGGCAAGTTCTCTCAGTAATGTTTCTCATATCTGTTCTAGAGAGATCTTGCCTGGCTCTTGGGGAGGATAGTCAGGTGCAGCCCTTGGCTGCATCTGAACTCACTTCACCGGGCTCTGCCGCTGCCGGCGACCCTAACCACCTGTCTTTTCCCGCATCCTCTGAGCCATTGTTTAGGGTCGCCGAAGAGGGTGTATTGCTGCCAGAGGTCGCCGTGGGTCCAGTCCAGCCAGAGGAGGACGCCGCTGCTCCAGCTCCTCCTGCCAAGGTCATCAGGGCTCCCCCCCATCAATCGCCTCCTCAGCCTGGTGCTCCTGCGGGTTGACCCACTCACCGTGGGTGCAGCTTTGGCACAATCGGGGTCCCCCGCGGATGCTGCAGAACCTCAGCTGGGGGTCCCCGTGGGTGCAGCTGAGCCTCAGCCGGAGGTCACCGCGGGTGCAGCAAGGCTCCCACTGGAGTCCATTGAGGGTGCAGTGGAGCCGGCCTGATCAGGGGCCATCGTGGGTGCAGCAGAGCTGGCCCAGTCAGGGTCCACCACGGGTGCAGCAGAGCTGGCTCTTTCGGGGTCCACTGCAGGTGCTGTTGCGAACCACCCGGAGGACACCGTGGAGGTCCCCTCTCCCCAGTCCGGTTACCTGCCAGTGAGCCTTCCGGTGGGCAGCTGCCCCTGCTTCACCCCTTTGGTCCTGGTGGCTGATCAACGCTGGCCGGCCACCAGAAGAATTGACTCCCTGGGTCAGGTGGCTCATGTTTTCCGGCAGGCCACCGGACCTTCTGCTGGACCTAGGACTCTGGGCGGCCTCCTGAGCCCCAACGTCTGTGGACTTGGTGGGGGGGGGGGGGGTTAATTGTGGACCCTGGGTGGGGTATTGTGTTCCCTCCTCTCCTGTTCCCCCTACCTCCTACCCGGGTTCATGTTATTTGTTATCATCGCTCCTGTTGGGAGGAGGGGGGGGTCTTCTTGATGTTACCTTGGGTGTCTGGGAATCCACCCTTTAAAGGGGGGGGGCCTCTGTCATGAGATGAGCCAGCTTGACTTTACCCAGCTTGGCCCTGATCTCTCTGTGGGTTTTGGTTCCTCTGTATATGTGCATTATGTGTATTTTGTACGCATTTCCATATCCATAGCCACTGCCTGACCGGCAGCTGTTAGTCAGCCTCTGTGACCTACTTTCTCCCATGCTGCTGACAGTCTGTTGGTCTAGCCATGCCCCTCGCTCTCCCTTGTATTTCCATCAGCTGTTCCCAGCCCCAGTAATTATGTTTCCTGCGCCTCGCCCAGGTGTTCCCAATTTGTGAGGCCAGTGGTGTTTGTATTTAAGCAGCTCTTTGCTAGACAAACACTGCTGGACCATTATACGCATTACGTGGCTGTTCTCTGTCTTCTAACCGTCATGTCGCCAGAAGGACTAATTCTGTTTGCTCACTGGAAAATGCTGGGACTACTCGGACTGCCCCCCCCCCACTGTAAGTACTGTTAGTGTTTCTGTTCACCGCTGTGCTGCTACGCGTGGTGCGCAACAGAGTGTCCAAGTCAGTGTAAAACTGCTCTTTTATCCCTTCTGTGCTTGTCTGGGTGGGAGCATAGGCACTTATGATGGTAACAAAGCACTTGTTGCTGATAGGGAGGACGGCTAATATAACCCCATAACTACAATATGGCACCTGGTGATCAATATTTGGCAGCTGATCACTTTTTTGTCATGACCCGAGCACTATGCCTTGGTGCTCAGGTTAATCTTGTCAGGGTTTGACAGCGGCGTTATAAGATAAGATAAGATAAGATAAGCCTTTATTAGTCCCACAACGGGGAAATTCCAGTATTGCAACAGCACAGGGATAGCAACACTCAGAGCAACAATCAGAAGGCAAGAAAAAAAAAACAAAAAAAAAACAAAAAAAAAAACAAGCAAGCAGGAGCAGCTATTATACATATGTACATATTACTATAAAATACTGTATATATATACACACACACACACAGACACACAGTGCAGAGCATTGTAGCTGGATGGAATAAATATATGAATATATGAACACAGTGCAGAGCATTGCAGCTAGGTGGAATAAATATGCAAGTATATAAACACACACAGTGCGGCGCAATGTAGCTAGATGGAATAATATGTAGATATATAAAAACACAGTGCGGAGCATTGTAGCTAGATGGAATAATATGTAGATATATAAAAACACAGTGCGGAGCATTGTAGCTAGATGGAATAAATATATAGATATATAAATATAAACACACCCAGTGCTGAGCATTGTAGCTAGATGGAATAAATATGTAAATATATAAACACACACAGTGCAGAGCATTGTTGCTAGGTGGGATGAAACAGCATAACCGTCTATTTAGTTATCCTACATGGTATGATTATGTGCCCATACATATTCTCACCCTCCATAGCGACCGGTATGTTCCTAGTTGTATGCCGGAGAGGACCATAGTGTAAGTCTATTGCATCTTTTGCATTCAAAAAACTATTAGTTTGTTACGTCTTTTTGCTATCTCTGCGAGCAACCCTGCTTAGGTTGTACAGTCTGACAGCCGTTGGTAGGAAGGACCTACGAAACCTCTCGGTTGTGCACCTGGGATGATGTAGTCTGCTGCTAAATGAGCTCCTCAGTGCATCCAGTATGTCCTGCATAGGGTGGAACTCGGACTCCAGCAGAGATGACAGTTTAGCCACCGTCCTTCTCTCTCCTATCTCCTCCATCGGATCAAGGCGCTGCCCCAGGACAGAGCTAGCTTTCTTAATGATTTCTTATGATTCTAGCTCTCCGAGCTCTTATTGTGATAGTGCTCGGGGAGGCTTCCGCTCAGCTGTCAAACTCTGAACAGCTGTGCTGCATTTGTGGTCATTAGTGCAGGACTATTTCTACCCTCCCTAGCGATCACATCCTTGCAGCAGTGTCTGTTAACTCTCCGTCACGCGACGGATGCTTAGGATTTATTCCTACCACGTCTGCTTGGGTTGACCGTCGTGCCCCTGGACTAGTAAGTGTGCTGTATAGCCTTACCCCTCCCGGTGTGTATCGATCTCTGTGTGTCTCTGCCTTAGCAGCTGGTGTAATTATTATTCTCACCAACCTTGCCTGCCTAGTGTATGACTGTCTCCTGCTATGGACCTGTAGAACTGTTTAGCCTATGCCTCCTGTTGTGAGTAGACTCAAGAGTCATTGTCTCCGCAGCTTGTGTTGTCACTTTTCTCACCGTAAATAAAACTTATTGAACTCACTGGTGACTGTGTGGCGTCTTATGGTGGCTCGCGAGAGCCACCCATGACAGTACACTGCTGCCAAAACGGCGTTTACGGTGGCGCCAACCCGAGACGCAATTCACCTGTGAGTTTTGAGTTTTTGGACAGTTGCTGTTCCCGTCTGGGTACTGAGTGTGTGGGGAGAATGCCGTCGCGGAGGGGCCGCACTGGGAGCCCGAGCCTCGAGCTGACAGGCTTCCTGGAAGTCGTGGATGAGATGCTCATCTCCACTTCCCTGCTGGACTACCATCACAGTATACACTGGTACCTAGACGCTGCTGAAGACGTCCTTCGTCATCTCCCTTCCCGCTGGGCCGACCACCCGGAAGTTGACGTGAGGAGGGAAGATATCGTCGCACAACGCAAGATTTTCCTGATGCTGGAGGAGGAGCGCGGCATGAAGCAGGAGAAGAGGCACTCCTGCTCGTGGCCTACGGATCCTGATCCTGTCCTTGATCCAGTCCTGGAGTTCGCACCATCTGGGGGCTGGCGGAGGCGTCGGCGCCGCGGCCAAGCACGTCTTCAGCAAGCTCCTGTTCCGGAACCAGTTCCGGGCTGCCGGAATGACCCCCTCAATCACCTAGCTGCTGTGAGTGAGCTGAGTCCTGTGCCGGTGAGCTCCGTCCATGGGTCCTATGTTACCATCCAGCGAGCAAGGGAAGGAGCAACGTCCTCTTCAGCTGGCTCCATCTTACCTTCGGGAGGCAGGCAAGTTCAATTTCACTTTTCTAGTCATTATAGTGATTTGTCTTGTCTGACTCCTGGGGGTGAAGCTCGGGGTTCGCAGCTCCCCGAGTTTCCTTCTCCAGCTGAAGCCAGTTATACTGAACCTGCTGCCTCTGTGTTTCCTCCTGCGGAGCGGTCCTTGGCATCAGTCCCACGCCGTTGAACGAGGGGGAGGCCTGTGGCTCTGGGAGATATCCCGGCCCTGCAGCCTTGTGTTGGACAGAGGAGGAGAACGGACTGCGGTGAGGAGCCAGAGCCGACGAGTGAGCGTCCCCAGGGTTCCTCAGAGATGCAGCCCGAGTCAGCAGGTCGAGGGTCCTCTGCCCCCACGCCATACGGGTTATTGGCGTGGACGCCAGCGCGAGAGGATGCAGCTGCAGAGACCATCAGGCCGGCTGTGGAACCCGACGCAGCCGAGTGGGAGCCCGACGACGAGCGTCTGTCTGAACCTGGATCGACGAAGTCCTGGACAGCTCCAGAGCCCGAGTGCAGGCAAGTGCTCTTCCTTGTTTTCCTTTATGGTGTGTTAGAGCATTTTTGACTGCCTCATGGGGAGGCGAGCGAGGGGCAGCCGTCTGTTGCACCCGAGCTCGTCTCGCTGGGCTCTGGCGCTGCCGGTGGAACTGATCCCGGTCCTCTCTTGTTCTCTGAGCCTCTCCACAGCATCACTAGTCTGGAATCTGTCAAGGTCACGGGACTGGAGGTTCCAGGTTTGAGGATGGAGGTCGTCGCCGAGGTGACCCAGTCGGGGTCCGACGCGTGGACCGAGGTGACCCAGTCGGGGTCCGACTCAGGTGTGGCTGCAACCCAATCGGGGTCCGACGAGGTCCAGTGGGGGTCCAGCTCAGGTGTGGCTGTGACCCAATCGGGGTCCGACGTGGGTGCAGCGGTGACCCAATCAGGGTCCAACGTGGGTGCAGCGGTGACCCAATCGGGGTCCGTCCTGACCCAATCGGGGTCCGACGAGGTCCAGTGGGGGTCCAGCGCAGGTGCGGCTGCGACCCAATCAGGATTCGAGGAGGTCCAATTTTTTGATTGTTCCCCTCTCAGGAGCCACCAGCTGGGGGCCATTGGAGGGTTTTGTCTGACAGACTGGCGCCCTCATGTCTTGTCGTCATTAGGCGGGCGGCTGCATGTGATTCCTCCACGGTCCTGGTGGTTGTGGGATGCGGGTCGGCCACCCGAGGAACTGCTTTGTGCGTTCAGCGTCTTGGGTTGGTCGCCCGATAAACTGTGTTTGCTACGGGGTGGCCTGGTTCGGCCACCAGAGGACTTGTTTCTGGGGGCCTGGGACTGGGGCAGGCCGCCTGATCATGTACTGTTTTGTGGGACTATCCGTGGGCCATCAGAGGCAGGGAGGTCGCCGGAGCTCTGCCTGGGGGGGCGTTGGATCTCCGCCGATCATCTTTTTGCTTTGGCCCACACGGTGTTTAGTCTTGTCAAGTTATGTAAAGCAATTTTAGATTGCCTCATGTGTTTTGAAAGCCATAGTCAAGTTATGTTAAGCAATTTTTGATTGCCTCATGAGTTTTTGAAATCCATAGTCAAGCCATAGTCAAGTTATGCTAAGCAATTTTAGATTGCCTCATGAGTTTTTGTAATCCATAGTATGGGTCTTGTTTTTTTTTTTTTGTTTGGTTTCCCCCTCTTCCTTTGAGGGGCTATGGCCATGTTTTGCTTTTTGTTCGTTCCCCTCTTCTTCTTGAGGGGCCATAGTATGGTGTTCTCGTTCAGTTTCCAGGTATTTTCATGTATTTCTGGTTTCGTGTGTGTTTGTTTTTTCCATAGTCACGGTGTGTTAGCACGTATTTCTTGTGCGTTTTTTTTGTTTTTTTTTCTCATAGTTGCCATGTGTGCATTTATTGTTTTTCTCATAGTTATCATGTGTTAGTATGCATTTTTTGCTCTTAGTCATGTTTGTATTTACGTTTTGTTTTGCTTCCATAGTTACCGTCATGTAATTTTTTTTCCTTTTTTTGCCATGGTTATGTGTTTGCATTTATTTCCTGTTTTGTTCCTATAGTTACTGTGTGTTGGTTTATATTTTTTTGGGCCAGGTTATGTACACTGGGGTTAGACGGGTTGTCTGTGGCCTCGGTGGGAAAATTGTCAGGGTCAAGTGTTTTTTGCTTTGTATGATTGTGTTCTCCTTGTTTTGTAGTCATGTCTTGTTTTGTTTTTTCTTCTTTCGTCATTGTTCTGGGGGGAAATAGGATGGATATTTCAAGTGATGTATTCATTTCTTTTCCTGTTTTGGGTGTTACTAGACGTTCAGAGCCCGTCAAGTGAGGGGGGCCTACTGTCATGACCCGAGCACTATGCCTTGGTGCTCGGGTTAATCTTGTCAGGGTTTGACAGCAGCGTTATGATTCTAGCTCTCCGAGCTCTTATTGTGATAGTGCTCGGGGAGGCTTCCGCTCAGCTGTCAAACTCTGAACAGCTGTGCTGCATTTGTGGTCATTAGTGCAGGACTATTTCTACCCTCCCTAGCGATCACATCCTTGCAGCAGTGTCTGTTAACTCTCCATCACGCGACGGATGCTTAGGATTTATTCCTACCACGTCTGCTTGGTTAGACCGTCGTGCCCCTGGACTAGTAAGTGTGCTGTATAGCCTTACCCCTCCCGGTGTGTATCGATCTCTGTGTGTCTCTGCCTTAGCAGCTGGTGTAATTATTATTCTCACCAACCTTGCCTGCCTAGTGTATGACTGTCTCCTGCTATGGACCTGTAGAGCTGTTTAGCCTATGCCTCCTGTTGTGAGTAGACTCAAGAGTCATTGTCTCTGCAGCTTGTGTTGTCACTTTTCTCACCGTAAATAAAACTCACTGAACTCACTGGTGACTGTGTGGCATCTTATGGTGGCTCGCGAGAGCCACCCATGACATTTTTGGCACGATACCACAACAGGCTCGAGTACTGCTGGAGCAGGTACATCCCATGATGTCTTAACATTCACCCCATGATTTTCACACAGATCAGAACAATTTATTGCACATGAAGCTAAAGGTTTCTACAGACATTCTGAAGTTCTACAACCACTGTGTGTTTGTGAAGCTGGGGTGACATCCCACCACTGGGAGACTGGGTTGAACACCCAGACTGAGGGTTTGAAGCAATAATTTTCCCACAAGAGAGCCATCTGAAACACACACACACACACACACACACACACACACACACACACACACACACCATCCATACAGCATACATATTTTAATACCTAATAGCGATAACTTGCCGCCATTACAATTTAGTACGGGGGACTTATTAATGACTGTAGCAAACTAGCATTAGCAATCATTAGCTTACCTTCATATGTGATCGAGTTCATATCCTCACGTCTTTGGCTTTATACTGCTCTATGGCTTCCTAAACTCTCCAGTATTTTCTAGCGTGTTTGATACAAGTGGCTGAAATGAGCTTTCTCCGTAGGATTGCTGGACTCACCCTCAGAGATAGGGTGAGGAGCTCAGTCATCCGGGAGAGGCTCAGAGTAGAACCGCTGCTCCTCCACATTGAAAGGAGTCAGTTGAGGTGGTATGGGCATCTGATTAGGATGCCTCCTGGACGCCTCCCACTTGAGGTGTTTCAGGCACGTCCCACTGGGAGGAGACCCCGGGGAAGACCCAGGACTCGGTGGAGAGACTATGTCTCCCAGCTAGTCTGGGAACGCCTTGGTATCCCCTCTGAAGAGCTGGAGCAGGTGGCTGGGGAGAGGGAAGTCTGGGCTTCTCTGCTTGAACTGCTGCCTCCGCGACCCGGACCTCCGGAAAAGCGGTAGAAGATGGATGGATGGATGGTTTTGCCTTGCCACCTGTAGCCTTCTCTGGCTCTCCTTTTTTGCCTTTACTCTAACAAAAAGCCATATAGAGCAAGCAACAGATATACCATCACCTCGATATCCTCCATCTTGTGTTTTGCTTGTGTCACATACAAAAGACATCACGGGAGTGTCGGGCTGCCTTGCAGTAAAGGCTCCACCCACTTTGAGGTGGTACTCAGTTGTAATGGAAAACCAACCACACTGTGTCGAGCAGAGTAGAGACGAGGCAAGTCGGACTGAATAGGTACTAGTGGAAAAGGGCGTTAAGGTGCCAGAGCAGCATCTACAGTGATGTGAAAAAGTGTTTGCCCCCTTCCTGATTTCTCATTTTTTTTGTATGTTTGTCACATTTAAATGTTTCAGATCATCAAACAAATTTAAATATTAGACAAAGATAACACAAGTAAACACAAAATGCAGTTTTTAAATGAAGGTGTTTGTTATAAAGGATAAAAAAATCCAATCCTACATGGCTTTGTGTGAAAAAGTGATTCTCCCCACGTTAAAATATAAATTAACTATGGTTTATCGTGTCTTTGGAAAGCTGAGTTCAATTTCTTTAGCCACACACAGGCCTGAATACTGCCACACCTGTTCTTAGTCAAGAAATCACTTAAAGGACCTGCCTGACAAAGTCAAGTAGACCAAAAGATCCTCAAAAGCTAGACACCATCTTGCTATCCAAAGAAATTCAGGAACAAATGAGAAACAAAGTAATTGTGATCTATCAGTCTGGAAAAGGTTATAAAGCCATTTCTAAAGCTTTGGGACTCCAGCGAACCACAGTGAGAGCCATTATCCACAAATGGTGAAAACATGGAACAGTGGTGAACCTTCCCAGGAGTGGCCGGCCGACCAAAATTACCCCAAAAGCGCAGCAACGACTCATTCAAGAGGTCAGAAAAGACCCCACAACAACATCCAAAGAACTGCAGGCCTCACGCCTCAGTTAAGGTCAGTGTTCATGACTCCACCATACGAAAGAGACTGGGCAAAAATGGCCTGCATGACAGAGTTCCATGACAAAAACCACTGCTGAGCAAAAAGAACATAAAGGCTCGTCTCAGTTTTGCCAGAAAACACCTTGATGATCCCCAAGACTTTTGGGAAGATACTCTGTGGACTGACAAGACAAATGTTGAACTTTTGGGAAGGTCTGTGTCCCATTACATCCAGTGTAAAAGTAACACAGCATTTCAGAAAAGGAACATTATACCAACAGTAAAATATGGTGGTGGTAGTGTAATGGTCTGGGGCTGTTTTGCTGCTTCAGGGCCTGGAAGACTTGCTGTGGTAAATGGAACCATGAATTCTGCTGTCTACCAAAAAATTCTGAAGGAGAATGTCCGACCATCTGTTTGTGACCTCAAGCTGAAGCGCACTTGGGTTCTGCAGGAGGACAATGAGCCAAAACACACCAGCAAGTGCACCTCTGAATGGCTTAAGAAAAACAAAAGGAAGACTTTGGAGTGGCCTAGTCAAAATCTTGACCTGAATTTGATTGCGATGCTGTGGCATGACCTTAAAAAGGCAGTTCATGCTCGAAAACCCTCCAATGTGGCTGAATTACAGCAATCCTACAAAGATGAGTTGGCCAAAATTCCTCCACAGCGCTGTAAATTAAAATTAAATTAAATCACCCTTATTGTCATTCAACCGTACAACCAATCATGTACAGCAGAACAAGACTGTGCTTTACCTATCTACAGTGTAAGTCACACACACCCCAAGTGCAGAATCAGAGGGCCGCTGCCATGCAAGGCGCCGCCACAGAGTTCCCTCCTCCATTCCATTTATTGCTGAGCACCAAGCTGGATGGCAGGAAGTTCCACTTTTATATGGTCTTCGGCATGACCCAGCCAGGATTTGAACCCCTGCCTCCCGGGTGTGGGGCGGATGCTCTACCAACTGAGCCACCACTCCGGTGACTCAAAAGACTCATTGCCAGTTATCACAAACGCTTGATTGCAGTTGTTGCTGCTTAGAGTGGCCCAACCAGTTATTAGGTTTAGGGGGTAGTCATTTTTTCATACAGGGCCATGTAGGTTTGGATTTTTTCCCCCTTAATAATAAACATCTTAATTTAAAAACTGCATTTTGTGTTTACTTGTGTTATCTTTGTCTAATATATAAATTTGTTTGATGATCTGAATGTCACGCCGCGCCATTCATCAGCGGCGCCACCTGCTCACGCACCTGCTACTCGTCAGCGGCGAAGGATAAAAGCCGCCTCGCCCTGAGCTTCGGCCTGAAGCCGTAGACTTCATTTCCCTTCCATGGGCTTCTACCACATTCTCTTCAGCATCCTCGTCACCGGTAAGAAAATCGCTTACCTCATCTCTCCAGTCTGCTCCCCTGTGCACAGGTGGATTCCTCGGCGGCGGACAATCCCGTCCCTCGTCTCTCCTCGCTGCTGCACCGAGCCCTGCAGGTGGCTGTCTCCCGGGCTTCCATCCTTGAAGCGCCAGTCATCTGTCCCAACAAGTAAGCTTCTCTCCCTCGCCTATTCTCCTCCTGTGTTGGTGTGTGCTCATCTCCCTGTGTCTGATTTCTCCCATAGGGTTGCCGGCTGAACGGTCTCCTGCCTCTGGGTCCGAAGCAGACGCCACCACCAACACATTAACATTCCGCAGACACGCACCCAAACATCCCTGTTGTTAATAAACAGTTTGAACTACTCTGAGCCTGTGTGTGTGCGTCTCCTGAGCCGAATGTTATGTCAGTACGGCTTCAGCAGAGCGGCTCGGCAGACGGCGGGCTCGCACACCGGTTTACCATCCTCGAGGCTCGGGTGGATCAGATTGTTTATCAGCAACAGGTGGTTCTTAATCAATTATTAGAATTAACTAACCGATTGAACCGCTTGGACCCCCAACAGCCGTTCCTCCCGACTCGCCAGGGTGGCGCGGCTCCTGCTGTTCCAGCGGCCATCCAGCCGGCTCCAGTGGCACCGGTTCAGCTCACACCGATTCCGACCCCCGCCCGCTTTAGCGGTAAGCTCGGCGGAGCGCGGGGGTTCATTATGCAGTGTGAGTCCGTGTTCCACCGTGTGCCCGGAGATTTTCCCTCGGATCACAGTCGAATTGGTTACATAGGGAATCTTCTGGAGGGGCGTGCGTTAACTTGGACCTACGCCGTAATGGCGAGGCCCAGTTATGCCACCCTCACCTATGACCAATTCGTGAGGTGCTTTCTGGAGGTCTTTGACCATTCTCAAACCGAAACGGTCCAGGTCGATCGGCTTCTCGCTCTCCAGCAGGGAAGCCGGTCGGTAGCGGCGGAGGAATTGGGCTGGGAGGAACGCTCCCTCTGTGGCCTGTTCCTCCGCAGCCTCAATAGTGATCTGAGGGATGAACTGGCTGGTCGGGATATCCCTGGGACGCTAGCGGAGCTGACGTCCTTAGCGGTAAGTTTGGATAACAGGCTGCGCGAGCGCTCCTCGGGGCGGAGGTCTTCTTCTTCTCGCCCTCGTGGAGCCTC
This sequence comes from Pholidichthys leucotaenia, assembly GCA_020510985.1. Classification (NCBI taxonomy): domain Eukaryota; kingdom Metazoa; phylum Chordata; class Actinopteri; order Cichliformes; family Pholidichthyidae; genus Pholidichthys; species Pholidichthys leucotaenia. The sequence goes on from CM035843.1 coordinate 72,101,796, forward strand.
GCCGCACCTGTTCCAAGCTCGCCCCCTGGCGGCGCCGCCAGCATCGCGCCCTGAGGAGTCGGAGCCGATGGTGACGGGCTGGACTAAACTTTCCCCTGTGGAGAAACAACGCCGCCGTGAGTTGGGCCTCTGCATGTATTGCGGAGGCGACCAACACACCGTGGAGCGTTGTCCACGGAAAGCCAGTCGGTGGGGTCCGCGAGTCACTGTTGGAAGCCTCGCGGACGTCAATCGGTTAGGATCACTCACTCAATTGAAGCTGCCCATCCGTTTCTGCCATAACCCCACTGGGCACCTCACCCACGCACTGGTGGATTCAGGCGCAGAAGGCAGCTTCATTTCACAAAGCCTGGCAACCCGATTGGGCATCCGCTGCCAGGCACTCAACACTCCCATCTCCCTAGTCCACCTCTCCCGTGCCACCCTTGGGAGAGTGACACATCAAACTGTCCCCCTACCGGTCATCATCTCGGGAAACCACCGGGAGGAGATGACCTTTTACGTCCTTCCCAACTCTGTGTCGCCCGTCATCCTGGGGTATCTCTGGCTCCGCCTTCACAATCCAGTCCTGGATTGGAAATCAGCTGGGATATCGGCATGGAGTACGTTCTGTATGGGCACCTGCCTTCAGTCCGCTGCCTGCTCTCCGTCCGCTCCTCCCCCTGCGACGGACGCTGCACCCCCGGACCTGTCTCTGGTGCCCCCAGAATTTCACGACCTGGGTATGGTGTTCAGCAAAGCGAAAGCTATGTCTCTCCCCCCTCATCGGCCCTATGACTGCGCCATCAACCTCCGCCAGGGGGCTCCCTTACCTTCTGGTCGCCTTTACAGCCTGTCTGCGCCGGAGAAGGAGACGATGAACGCCTACCTGAAGGAGTCATTAAGTGCTGGGATTATCCGCCCATCATCGTCACCCGTGGGGGCAGGGTTCTTCTTCGTGGGAAAGAAGGATGGGTCCCTCCGCCCTTGTATCGACTACCGGGCCCTCAATAATATCACGGAGAAGGACCGTTACACCCTGCCTCTCATGGACACTGCTTTCCACTCCCTCCAGGGGGTGACCTGGTTCATCAAGCTGGACCTACGCAGCGCTTACCACCTCGTCCGGATCCGGGAGGCAGATGAGTGGAAAACGGCCTTCCGTACCCCGAACGGCCACTTTGAATACCTGGTGATGCCGTTCGGGTTGACCAACGCTCCTGCAGTCTTCCAGCGCCTCATTAATGACGTCCTCCGGGACTTCATTGGCCTTTTCGTGTTCGTCTACCTGGACGATATTCTCATCTTCTCCAAGTCCAGGGATGAGCACCAGGTCCACGTGAGGCGGGTCCTCCAAAGGCTGCTGGAGAATCGTCTGTACGTTAAGGCAGAAAAGTGTGAATTTTACGCCAGGAGTACGTCCTTCCTGGGGTTCATCATCGCCCACGTTAAGGTGCTCCCCGACCCAGAGAAGGTAAAGGCGGTGGTGGAATGGCCCAGACCTGCATCCCGGAAACAGGTGCAGCAATTTGTTGGCTTCGCCAATTTCTACCGCCGCTTTGTCCCCAACTTCAGTGCCATCGTTGGACCACTGACCCGCCTCACGTCCCCGAAGGTCCCGTTCCGGTGGACTGAAGAGGTCGCTGCCGCCTTTGAGGCGCTGAAGGCGGAATTCTCCTCCTCCCGGGTCCTTCGCCAGGTCGACCCCGCACTGCAGTGCATTGTAGAGGTAGATGCTTCGGACACGGGAGTGGGAGCAGTGCTGTCCCAGCGGTCACTGGACGATGGCGCCAAGCGACCGTGCGCCTTCTTCTCCCGGCGCTTGTCCCCGGCGGAGAGAAACTACGATGTGGGGGACAGAGAGCTCTTGGCCATCAAGCTCGCCCTGCAGGAGTGGCGCCACTGGTTAGAGGGGGCGAACCTGCCGTTTGTGGTCCTCACGGACCACAAGAACTTGGAATACTTACGATCTGCCAAGCGCCTGAACGCCCGCCAGGCGCGCTGGTCCCTGTTCTTCGCCAGGTTCCAATTTTCCATCACCTTCAGGCCTGGCTCTAGGAACGTCCTGCCTGACGCCCTCTCCAGGCAGTTCGCCCCCGTGGAGTTGGAGGAGGCGCCCCACTCCATCCTGCCCAGGTCGTGCGTCGTGGGAGCCATCTCGTGGGACATCGAGAGCAAGATCCGGAAGGCACAGGAGATGGAACCTGACCCTGGCGGCGGACCGGAGGGGAGGCTGTTCGTGCCATCCGCGGTCCGAGGAGAGGTCATCCACTGGCTCCACACCTCCAAGCTCACCTGTCACCCTGGCACCTCCCGGATGATAGATCTCCTCCAACTGTCCTTTTGGTGGCCAGGCCTGCGGAGGGATGCAGCCCGCTACGCCCGGGCTTGCCCAATCTGTGCCACCTGCAAGTCGGGAAATGCCCCTCCAGCGGGTCTGCTCCAGCCCCTGCCCGTCCCTGGCAGGCCCTGGTCGCACATCGCGCTGGATTTCGTCACCGGACTCCCTGTCTCCAACTCCTATGACACCATCCTGACCATCGTGGACCGCTTCTCCAAGGCCGTGCACTTCGTCCCCCTGCGAGGCCTCCCTACTGCCCTGGAGACGGCGGACCTCCTCGTCCAACACGTGGTCAGGCTGCATGGGATTCCGGTGGACGTGGTCTCGGACCGGGGCCCCCAGTTTTCATCTGAGGTTTGGAGGTCTTTCTGCAACGCCATCGGAGCCAAGGTGAGCCTCTCCTCCGGCCATCACCCCCAATCCAACGGGCAGTGTGAGAGGACCAACCAGGAGCTGGAGGCTGCGCTCCGCTGTGTGTCCAGATCCAAACCCACGTCCTGGAGCAACCATCTTGCCTGGGTTGAATATGCCCACAACACCGCTCGCTCTTCTGCTACAGGGATGTCCCCCTTCAAAGCGTCCCTGGGTTACGACCCCCCGCTGTTTCCAGAGCAGGAGAGTGAAGTAACTGTCCCGTCAGTTAGGGCCCATCTCAGGCAGTTCTGCTCCACCTGGGCTGCCGCGCGCCATGCGCTATTACGCACAGCGGAGCGCAACAGGACTGTGGCGGACCGGCGTAGAAGACCTGCCCCGGCGTACAGAGTTGGGCAGCTTGTTTACATTTCCACCCAGGACGTCACTCTAAAAGGCGAGAGGAGAAAGCTGGCACAGCGCTTCATGGGTCCCTACCCCATCACCCGGATCATCAACCCGGTGGCTGTGCGCGTGGCTATTCCCCCCTCCCTCCGCATTCATCCTACTTTCCACGTGTCGAAGGTGAAACTGGCAGTTACTGACCCCCTTTGCCCTCCTCCTGCAGCGCAACCCGCGCCCCGGATGATTGGTGGCCATCCGGCCTGGTCCGCCTCCTCCATCCTGGACTCCCGGCGCCGGGGTCGTGGGTTGCAATACTTGGTGGACTGGGAGGGCTATGGGCCCGAGCATCGACAGTGGGTGCCCCCGTCATTTGTGTTGGACCCATCGCTCATCGCGGACTTCCACCGAGCGCACCCGGATAAGCCATCGCCAGGAGGCGCTGCTAGAGGGGGGAGTACTGTCACGCCGCGCCATTCATCAGCGGCGCCACCTGCTCACGCACCTGCTACTCGTCAGCGGCGAAGGATAAAAGCCGCCTCGCCCTGAGCTTCGGCCTGAAGCCGTAGACTTCATTTCCCTTCCATGGGCTTCTACCACATTCTCTTCAGCATCCTCGTCACCGGTAAGAAAATCGCTTACCTCATCTCTCCAGTCTGCTCCCCTGTGCACAGGTGGATTCCTCGGCGGCGGACAATCCCGTCCCTCGTCTCTCCTCGCTGCTGCACCGAGCCCTGCAGGTGGCTGTCTCCCGGGCTTCCATCCTTGAAGCGCCAGTCATCTGTCCCAACAAGTAAGCTTCTCTCCCTCGCCTATTCTCCTCCTGTGTTGGTGTGTGCTCATCTCCCTGTGTCTGATTTCTCCCATAGGGTTGCCGGCTGAACGGTCTCCTGCCTCTGGGTCCGAAGCAGACGCCACCACCAACACATTAACATTCCGCAGACACGCACCCAAACATCCCTGTTGTTAATAAACAGTTTGAACTACTCTGAGCCTGTGTGTGTGCGTCTCCTGAGCCGAACGTTATGTCACTGAAACGTTTAAGTGTGACAAACATACAAAAAATTGAGAAAGCACTTTATGAAAGGTGTCTTCCGAAAGAGACCTCCATCTTAGCAGATAGTTCCTCCTTGGGACTTATCCCCGTCTTCTGACGAAGGCTGCAGTGTACAGTCAAAACATGTTAAGAAGGTAATGACATCTCCTTTCTATTCTTTTCTTTAATAAGCACAAAAGATAAATAATTAAAAGAAGACAAAATGATCCTACTTGAGATATCCCTGGTCCTGGATGCTCTATGTGAAGCAACTTTTGAACAGATTTGGTCTATCGGCTCTGATGTGCTCTCATATAAAACCGCACTTCTGTTGGCTCTATGCTCAGCTAAGCATGTGTGACATTCATGCACTCTCGGGTCACCCTTCATGCACTCAGTTCACCACGGACAGCTTCTAGTTAATCCTGCGCACAAACCCTCTGTATATACCCAAGGTGCCAGCTGCCTATAAATCCATGCCATTCAAACTGGCAGCGTTTTCACCTCCCCCCATTCATATCGCCGGCACAAGAGCGATCGAATCGCCTCTTCCCAGTGCATGCTTTACACACATACATTGACCAGATCCTAGCGGTGCGGAAAACAGATCAGTTGTTTGTCTGCTTCATGAGCCTGGTGGCGGGGAATGCCCTGTCAAAGCAGCGCCTCTCTCATTGGATTGTAGAGGCTATTTCGCGGGCTTACGCCAATAAGGGGGTCAACATGCGAGGCAGAGTGCGGGACCACTACCCGGAGCATGGCTGCGTCTTGGGTGCTGTTTAAAGAGGTTCCTGTAGGGCAGATATGCTCAGCAGCCACCTGGGCTTCCCCCAATATGTTTGCGAAATTGTACTCCCTGGATGTGATGGTGCAGAGCCTAACCCAGGCAGTGTTGTCAGCATAAAATTGATGTTCTCATCATCACTATCACTGCAGCACCATGGCCACATTTCCTTGCTCTATCTGCACTAGCGGCTCGGGGTGTGTTCCATGTCCCCATATATACTGATGTGTTGTACTGAGTGAACTGACCAAAAGGGAACAGAAGGCTATTTACATAGCCAGTGTTTCCTGACCGCCTAAGGGCTCAGTGAAGTGCAGTTTAGAATGAGGATATGAGACTGGACGGCATAATTTATATCCTCAGAGGAGGCCGGAGCTTCCCAGGTATGCCACAGTCTCATTGGCCTTGAGTCCTTGCTGGACTGAATCGCGAGAGGAATCAGAGACTAATTTTCCTTCCCACAGCCTGTGGATCTCCGCCACGTTCAACGGGACAGCCCCTCAACATCGTGGATCCACAGGCAATTTTTGCGCGGCCCAGACAACTTCGTCGTCCCGGGCCGGCACTTGCTACCCCCACCCTCCTCCCTCCCCCTCCTCCGCTTGCACAGAGCTTTTCCCACAGCTTGCTACCAAAACCGGACGATTGAGGCCTCAGCCCCCCGCTGAGCCCTCTGGGGGGGAGTAGTGTGGGCGACCCCCACAGCCTACGGACAAGCAGAGTGCTCAGCTGGAGCAATTAGCAGAACAATGACTGATATCAATAGGCAGCCTCTCTTTGTCTAGCTCCTTCCCGCCAGTAATCTGCTTTTGATATGTGTGACTCAAATGCAGGTGTTCATGACTTCCTGCTCTGTACTGTGATGCTAATGTGCCTTTCATGTATTGTCTGTAACTGGGTATATAAGCTGACTGAAATTCACATGTTCTCTCTCTCTTACTGCTCATCTGACTAGACGCATTCCCTGTCTCTTGACGAGAGCTTGAAGGCTCGCTCCAGTATGCTTATACAGTGCTGGAGTGAGTTCTTGTGATGGCGATGAAATAAAACCAACTTTTAAACTCCAGTTCGCCGTGCCTTATTTCATCATCGCCACACCATATATATATATATATATCATTGTCTTCCTTTATTTAAAAAAAGAAAAAACTGTGCATTTGGTGGTCAAGCATGCCCTCTTGCTGGAGCAATGGTACTGCGCAGCCTCTGACTGATTTTCAGCCTCACCTGCCTTCCCTGACTGCACATCACTGCTTCCTTTGGTCCTTTGAGGCTGCAGTCATGTCACTCAGAGTGTAATTAGACAAGCTTCGCATTTTCATCAGACCAATCAAATCATATGATGTCAGCAACATCATTGTTGTTAACAACATTCACAACTGCTAAATACAATTATGGAGGGAGTGGATTTGGAGTTTTTAATCAGAAATACCTTCATCAAACAATAGATAATATGCAGGGGTGGACTGGCAATTTGGAGAACTGGGAGATTTTCCAGTGGCCTGTGTGGCATATTGGAATACCACCATACAGGTCACGGGTGTGGGGACGCACGCACAACGTGATGTCATCGCGCTGTGACTGCATTAGGGAACTGATGGCGGGAGACGGCCTCTTTGGTGCGTCGCCTCTATGCCAGCACCAGCCTGTACTCACTCCCAGTTAGCATAGCTGTTGTTCTGTATGTAACACGTGCTGTTAACAGTGTCTTTAGTAAAGTTACTGTTCAGTACAGTGACCGCCTCCGCTGTCCCTCATTTACAGACATAAGAGCCTGGCCTGCTATAGGCATAAAATGGCCTGGATAAGCACTAGCAAACAGAATGAGAGCGAGAGAGAGAGAGAGAGAGATGGGGGGTAGATGCAGCAGTCAGTCTCCAACAGAAGTTCACCTGCAGAAGTGTCATGTTTGAGGGAAATGGCAGGCAGGTGAGCCAGCATATATTCGGTATGATAAAAATGATGAACTAATAATGATTTTAAATAACCCCACTCCCTCCCTGTTTTTCTCTAGACCCTCTTCCTGACCCAGTGAAATAACGTATTAGAATAAATGAATTTAATATTGTGTCAAAAGAGCCCAAACCCCATCATGCCTCAGAACATAAAAATGAGATAAAGACAGATGTAATGTGGTGAATGAGTATTTGTGGTTATACTGTTGTAGTTGCTTATAGTTTAGGATTTACGTTTTCTAATGTAATAAATAGGTGCATTATCTTTAGTTATATTACCTCCATCTTACATCCATAATGCAAGGTTTTCAGGACTATTCAGATGTTTTAAGAAAAATCTGCATAATTTTCAAAACTAGGTTATATGTAGTATGCAGCACCAACTTTACTCTCATCTACTTGTTACCATTCTCTCTTAAATTTATTTTCTTTCTCATTTTTAAACCTCTTTTCAGAAACACAAATTTTACGATAAATTTTGAATCTATCGTGCCAAATTTGTGACCTCTTTTGTGCAAACTTGTAAGTTTTTACCTAAAAATTTGCATTTTTTGTTATTCAATAAAAAATGTAGACTAGCAATTGATGTGTTCTGAACTATCAGAAGTGCACAGTAACTTAACTATATGCCTTGTTCTTGTGTTTTTTATTCTGAAAAGTGAAGAAATCAGAAGCAGCACCAGACTTAAATCAAGATTAGTCAATCAATTGTTTCAATAATCAATAAATCAACTGACTATTAAAATACACTCTGGATATTTTTCCTCCCAGCTGAAGGTAGTAACTAATTTGATATCTATTGTTTTAAAATGTTGGCCTACTAAAATTGTGATGGTTTCTGGTTTGCAACAACAGGATGGCATAGGATGAAGTCAATTTCCTGGCTGTCATGTCCGCTGCATAACTTCGCAATGGACAAATTAATTTAGTTTGAGCCCAAAATGCAGGTGAAGAGGATGTGTTTATTAACAGAAAGGGGAAACTCAAAAATACACAAAATACAAGAAAATGTTCAGTAGGAATACAGTTTGGCACACAAGCGTTGGAAATCTGAGCTTAGTTGGTAGAAGGAGGAGCCCCACGCACTCCCAGGACGGAACCGGGTAGTGGACAAAGAAGGGCAATTAATGACCGAGTAAGACTTACATTCAGTGTCGGAGCTCAGCGGGCTCTGGGAAAAAACAACACCGTAGTAGTCCAAAGGGAAGGTGAACCAACAGCTCCAGGACATCAACATAGGCTGGTAACTACAGACTGAAATGCGTAGTGTTGACTTACGCTGCGACACTGAATGCCCCCACTGTCAATAAATACCAAGCAGGCTAATGAGTGACAAGTGGACGCAGGTGTGTGGCAGAAGTCTGTGTATGAGTGTATGTCAGGATGTGTGTGTGTGTGTGTGTGTGTGTGTGTGTGTGTGTGTGTGAGAGAGAGAGAGAGAGAGAGAGAGAGAGAGAGAGAAAAACCCCAAGTGATGGCAATCAGCTGATAGGTGCCTGGCAGAGAGAGGTGAGGGGAGGGCTGTGGCTGAGGACTGGCAGAAGAACCAATAATGTTGTGGGACTAATAAAGGCTTATCTTATCTTATCTTATCTTATCTTATAATCTGCCAGCTGGAAAAGATAACAGCATTCAGAGGCCATAGCCACAGGTCATGAAACGGGGCAGGAAACAACAGCCCCGTACATAACAGAGCCCCCCCCCCACAAGGGAGGGGGGGGAGAGAGACCATACACCCATCGTACCATCAAAACAAAAACAACCTGCCCCCCCTGCCAAGAACCCCTCATAACTAACCAGGACGGGAGGTGGGGAAAACAGGTCAGGAGGGAATAAATCAACAAAAATACAATATAAGGAAGAAAAACAATCCCAACTCCAAAAGCTACCCCCCCCCCCAAAAAAAACACCCAAGAGTCCAGGGGGTCGACCAGAGTCCAAAGCCCAGCAGATGGACCATGGAACAGCATCAGGTGGCCTGCCAGGGCACACGGGCCACCCGGCTAGAAAACCCAGTCCTTCGGGTGGCCTGCCCATATAGTAAAGCCACCAGGACCGAAGGACAGACGAGGTGGCGGCCTACCCACCAGGAGGCTGAGAGGTGGGTGGGCGGACAGAGGAAGGGGAACCCTTGCGGTCACTGGTAGCAGAGAAGAATGGACCACGACGGTGCCCAGCAGAAGGAGGAGGAACACCCACAGGGCCCCCAGAAGGGAAGGGAAGACCCTGGTGTCCTCAGACTGTCTGGTAGCATCTTCAGTGGTCCCAACGTGGGACTGGGACTCAGTAGCACCCGCGGAGGACCCGGGCTGGGCCATGGCTGCACCTGTGGTGGTCTCGGCCTGGGACAACGTTGCACTAGCGGTGGCCCCTTCCCGGGACCTCATTGCTCCCACAGTGAGCCCCGACTGGGCCTGTGTTGCATCCATGGTGAACCCTGACCGAGCTATGGTTGCACCCATGGAGGAGCCCAGCTGGGCCACTGCTGACCACAATGCCATCTTGGTCATGGGCCAGCTGGGCCCATATGAGCACCCGAGCAAGGAGGCGCTCGATCATGGGCACCCTGGACTGGAACTGAGTACCCCCAATGACCACCTCAGCAGGAACCCCGGTGACCTCCAGCCGCGAGCCTGAATCCACGGACTTGTCCGGCGATGATGGACTCTCTTCAGTGACTCTGAAAGAGGACTTGGACAGAGAGGAGGAAGGGTCAGGGTCACCATCAGCGGTGGAGCCCGGCAAGGCAAGCTCAGGTGCAGCGTACAGCTGCAGCTGGCTCTCCTCACCTAAAGCTAGGCAAAAATGCTCTATTATAGAAAGGAGAAAAACAAAATAGAGCACTTGCCTTAGCTCAAGCTCCACCGCCGTCCAGGACTCCGATAATCTGGGCGATGTTTCCAAGGGTCAGTCTCCAGGAGATTCAGCTCAAGCGCTGTCACTGAGGTGGCAGCCTCCACAGTAGACATGATGGTCTTAGAAGTCTTAATTTCCCCAGCCGTCATGACCCACGCTAGTGACTACTCCAGCGTGGTGGCTGGGATCTGGTTCACCATTGCTATGGGGGAACAATCCTCCCGGACCTCTGGCTACTCCTGGTCCTGACTGCTCGGTTCCAGTACTGGTGGGCACACAAAGGAAACAGAAGGAAGCATGGACAGAGCTGGTGAACAGTTCAGAACAGCAGCAGGTGGGGAGAACTCAGGGGACTGCTTTCCCAGAGTCTCCCTACCAGGAATCAGGCAAGACATTTCATTCATTTCATTTTATAGGAGTAAACTGAAAATTAACTTGCCTGTCTCCCCGGGTAATGATGTTGGCTTCTGCTGTTATTCGGGTGTCGTCATCCCTACATTTGGGAAAGGTGGTGATTGGCCCCTCTATAGACTGCTGAAGAGTCGTCCCTCTTGCCACAGGAACGGGAGCCACTGGTGAGGGAAACAAGCACCCCTCGACTGCCTGCTGATTCACCGAGGAAGGAGACCTCACAGTGAATGTGGGGGAGGATTTTGCAGACGGGACTGCTTGGGACTGGTCATGTGAATGAGGATCCGCTGTGATGGTAACCGGGCTCGGTGTAGAAACAGTCGGCTGGGCTAAATGATTCCTCCAGGAATCCGGGGCCGGATGACATCGAAGCCATTGACCTGGAAGTGGCCATCTTGGAGCTGGAGTGGAAGAAAAGATGGTCGCCAGCTGAGAAGAGCGTTTCTGCTTCGGCTTGGTGTGGAAAGCCCTTCTCCTCAGGTAAGGAAAAGCCTGTTCGAGGGTGCAGATAGCAGACAGCAGACAGCAGTTCTGCATATTGGGGGTAATTCCAAAGCCCCCGCTGAGCCCCAGGGATCCTTAATGCTCCGTTAAGGCAGTCCAGTCTTTCTCCAGGGCCGTAGGCGTCATAGGCTTCCTCCAACAACTCCCAGATCAAGATGGCTGCCTCCTGCTCCTCTCCGCTGGGATGTCCCACTGCCCATCCACCCCTGCCGGTGTGGAAATGGCTCATCAAGGACATCATGCTTCGAACAGGTTAGTTGAAAAAACACACAAAAAATGAGAAAACAGCACGACTCTTCACCACTTGGGCTCACTTTGGTCGCAGCGTACTGTCATGTCCGCTGCGTAACTTTGCAACGGACAAATTAATTTAGTTCGAGCCCAAAATGCAGGTGAAGAGGACGTGTTTATTAACAGAAAGGGGAAACTCAAAAATACACAAAATACAAGAAAATGTTCAGTAGGAATACAGTCTGGCACACAAGCGTTGGACATCCGAGCTTAGTTGGTAGAAGGAGGAGCCCCACGCACTCCCAGGATGGAACCGGGTAGTGGACAAAGAAGGGCAATTAATGGCCGAGTAAGACTTTCATTCGTGTCGGAGCTCAGCGGGTTCTGGAAAAACAACACCATAGTAGTTCAAAGGGAAGGGGAACCAACAGCTCCAGGACATCAGCACTGGCTGGTAACTACAGACTGAACTGTGTAGTGTTGACTTACTCCGCGACACTGAATGCCCCCACTGTCACCCAATAAATACCAAGCAGGCTAATGAGTGACAAGTGGATGCAGGTGTGCAGCGGGAGTCTGTGTATGAGTGCATGTCAGGATGAGAGTGTGTGTGTGTGTGTGTGTGTGTGTGTGTGTGTGTGTGTGTGTGTGTGAAACCCCAGGTGATGACAATCAGCTGATAGGTGCCTGGCAGAGAGAGGTGAGGAGAGGGCTGTGGCTGAGGACTGGCAGAGGAACCAATAATCTGCCAGCTGGAAAAGATAACAGCAATCAGAGGCCATAGCCACAGATCATGAAACGGGGCAGGAAACAACAGCCCCGTACATGACACTGGCCTGATTTTTTGTCCCACGCGACCACTGATAACATAATTAATGAACAGTTCAAAACCATGAATGACCGTCTTTCCTCTTCAGTACACAGTGTAATGGTCAGTCACATCTCAGTAAATAAATTAAAACATTATGGAAAAAGTTAATGAATTTTGTGTCATGGCGGCCTCTGGGCCGTCATTGGCATCATCAACTCCAGCTGCGCACAGACCAACAGGTGGTAATCAACGGCTGTTAAAAGCCAGCGTCGCTGACAGCCCAGCACGGAGTCGTCTGTCCTCCTCGTCGGAGAATGAGCCTGAACTCCGCTCTCTGGCCTCGTCAGGATTCTCTCTCGTCTCGCCTGGAACCTCTCTCGTCTCGTCTGGAACTTCTCTTGCCTCGTCGAGAACTTCTCTTGCTTCTTCAAGGACTTCTCATCAGAGTCAGCCAAGTAAGAGAACAATCTGTTACTCAACCCCTTGTCTATACCCCTGTGCACAGGTGGACCTCCTTGGCGGCGGACCTGCGTCCCCAGCTGACGGGGTAACGCCAACACGCACACGTAGCGCTTCGCTACCACCACGTCTACTGGTACGTCTTGCTCCTCAAATCCCAGAACTGTTGTTATATCAGTTGCAGGAGTATTGGCCACCGCTATCAGTGGAGTCACTGTCAACAGCATCAGCTATATCATCATCACCACGTTCTGTGGAATCTCTCACCTCGTCATCGTCAGGATTATCATCGTCTCGGTCTGTGGAGTCACAGCCGGCGCCAACAGAAGGACTACCCTCGTCACAGCCACGGGTGGTATCTCCAGCACGTTCATGGACACCTTCACCTCCACGTTGCACGGCCGCTGGATCTCAGCAGGACGAAGCCTGTGCTGCACCCAAGTAAGCCTCTCTACTTGTAGCTTGTCACAAGTGTGGGACAAAAGTAATTGTTTCTGCTTATATGTTCCAGGGTTGCCGGGTCTCCGTCCAGGGCGCTCAGCTCCAGTGACCAGAACTCAATCCACGCACTCACACTCGCACTACACACCCTCACTCTTAAATAAAGATTATTGTCACTATCTGCCCGTGTCAGTGTCTGTCTCCTGGGTCCTAAACCATGTCATTTTGAGCAATATAATCTAAAAAGACACATTATATTCATTACAGGCACAATGAAGTATAGCAAGCCTATCTAATTTATTTTGGATGATTACAAATCATGTATTCTAATTTACCACCTCTACACTCCTCTCTTTATGCCATGAGTTTGTTTTTTAAAATAACTCTGTTGAACCACCATTCAAAAGCAGTGTCTTATTTTCATTGGTTAATTTTCATAGAATTTGTATTTATTACCACTTTTGTCAGATTCAAGTTATTTCTGTGACCATTGTGGGTTTTTCTTTCATTAACAGAGGGGTACCAACAATTTTGTCCACAGCTGTATAAACGTCAGATCTGTGACATTCATACAATTCAATTCAATTCAATTCAACTTTATTTATATAGCGCCATTTCACAACAACAGTCATCTCATAGCACTATCAACTGTAGGGGGGAACCCCCACAGTTGCAGAAAGACCCCAGCAATCAGGTGATCCCCTGTGAGCAAGCACTTGGCGACGGTGGAGAGGAAAAACTCCCTTTTAACAGGAAGAAACCTCCAGCAGAACCAGGCTCAGGGAGGGCAGTCATCTGCTGCGACTGGCCGGGGGGTGAGGGGACAGAGAAGATGAAAAGAACAGACATGTAGAGAGCCAACAGCACGATGGGGACTCAATCTATGGGAGAGAACAAACAAATGTTAATGACCAGCAAAAAAAAATATTTCATAGAGAGTGAGGAAAGGAGTGAGGCCCAGTGCATTACTGGAGGTCCCCCGGCTGACTAAACCTATTAGCAGCATAACTAGGGGAGGGTTCAGAAACACATGATCCCTCCCTAATTGTAGGCTATATCAAAAAGGTAGGTTTTAACCCTAATCTTAAAAACAGAGATCGAGTCTGACTCCCGAATCCAGATTGGCAGCTGATTCCACAGGAGAGGAGCTTGATAACTGAAGGCTCTGCCTCCCATTGTACTTTTGGAGATTCTAGGTATTACAAGTAGTCCTGCATTTTGGGAGCGTAGTGCTCTGTTAGGATAATAGGGTAGTATCAGATCTTTTAAATAAAAAGGAGCCTGATTGTTTAGAGCTTTGTAAGTAAGAAGAAGGATTTTAAACTTAATTCTAAACTCTATGGGAAGCCAATGAAGGGAGGCCAGAACCGGAGAGATATGATCTCTCTTTCTAGTACCTGTTAAAACTCTTGCTGCAGCATTTTGGATCAGCTGAAGACTTTTTAAAGATGTTTTAGGACAACCTGATAATAAAGAATTACAATAATCTAATCTCGAGCTAACAAAAGCGTGGATCAGTTTCTCAGCATCACTCTGAGACAAGATGCTCCTAATCTTGGCAATATTACGCAAATGATAGAAGGCAGTCTTAGAAACAAATTTAATATGTGAATTGAAGGACAAATCCTGATCAAAAATAACTCCAAGGTTCCTCACAGAGCTATTAAGAGAAAGAGTAACTGCATCCAAACTGAAAGTTTGATTTGGAAAGGAATTTCTAAGGTTTTTTGGACCAACAAGAATGACTTCAGTCTTATCTGAATTTAATAGCAGGAAATTACAAGTCATCCAAGCTTTGATTTCCTTAAGACAGGCTTCTAACTTGGCTAATTGATTACTATCATCTGGCTTCATTGACAGGTATAATTGTGTGTCATCTGCATAACAATGAAAATGTATACAGTGCTTTCTAATAATGTTGCCTAACGGAAGCATATATAAACTAAAAAGAGTAGGGCCTAGCACAGATCCCTGTGGAACTCCATGACTAAGCTTTGAGTTGAAAGAAAACTCATTATTTACATGAACAAACTGGAACCTATCAGATAAATAAGATCTAAACCACTGCAATGAAGTTCCATTAAGTCCAACATAGTGTTCTAATCTATCAAGTAGAATATTATGATCGATAGTATCAAAAGCTGCACTAAGGTCTAAAAGGACAAGTACAGAAACTAGTCCATTATCAGATGCAATGAGGAGGTCATTAGTGACCTTCGCTAAGGCTGTTTCAGTACTATGATGGATTCTAAACCCAGATTGAAACTCTTCAAGTAAACCATTTCCCTGCAGGTGGTCGAATAATTGCGTAGCAACAACTCATTCTAAGATTTTTGAAATGAAAGGGAGATTAGAGATTGGTCTATAGTTAGCTAAAGCTCCTGGATCTAGCGTTGGCTTTTTGAGTAAGGGTTTAATTACAGCTGTTTTAAAAGCCTGCGGTACATGGCCTAAAGTTAATGAAGAATTGATTATATGAAGAATAAAGCTACCAATAAGTGGGAAGACTTCTTTAAATAACCTAGTAGGAATAGGGTCTAAAAGACAAGTTGAAGGTTTGGATGAGGAAACTATTTTGTCTAACTCACAAAGGTCGATTGGAGTAAACTCATCGAGACAGACATCAAAAGAAGGAGTTGTAGTAGTTACAGTATTTAAGTTAACTGTGGGAAGAATCTGATTTTATCTCTGATGGATGAAATTTTATTATTGAAAAAGTTCATAAAGTCCTGACTAGTAAGCTCTAAGGGAATGCTAGGATTGACAGAGTCCTGACTCTTTGTCAACCTGGCTACAGTACTGAAAAGAAACCTGGGATTATTCTTGTTCTCTTTTATTAATGCAGAGTAATAACTTGTTCTAGCTTTTCTAAGAGATTTTTTTATAAATTAAAAGATGATTTCTCCAAGCTAAATAGATTTCATCTAAATTAGTAGAGCGCCATTTCTTTCTAATTGACGAGTCTTCTGTTTTAAGGTACGAGTTTCTGTGTTGAACCAAGGAGTTAGAAATCTCTGATTAGACTTTTTCTTTTTAAAGGGGGCCACCAAGTCTAGAGCCTGATGCAGAGAAGCTGAAACACTATCCACCATGTTATCAATTACAGAAGGAGCAAGCTGTCTATAGCTTATTTCTGTTGTGTTGACACATGGCATAGAGGAAACAATCTGCATAAATTTGGAAACAGCATCATCTGAGAGGCATCTACTGTAATAATATTTTTCTTTAGGAGCCAAATAGTCAGAAATGGTAAAATCAAAGGTTAACAGACAATGGTCTGACAGTACAGGGTTATGAGGAGACACTACAAGATTTTCTATTTCTATGCCATATGTCAGAACAAGGTCCAATGTATGGTGGAGGTAATGAGTAGAATTTCCTACTTTCTGAGAAAACCCAATCGAGTCTAATATTGAATTAAATGCCACATTAAGGCAGTCACTATCTACATCCACATGTATATTAAAGTCCCCTACTATAATTATTCTATCAGATTTCAGCACTAAATCAGCTAAGAAATCAGCAAATTTGGATAAAAATTCTGAGTAGGTTGATGGGGGACGATAAACTATGGCAAATAAAATTGGGTTTAACCTAAAATTGCTAAAGTGCCCAATACTGAGGACCAGGCCCTCAAAGGAATTATAACATGTTTTTTGCTTTACATTAACTAGTAATTTGGAATGGTAAATTGTTGCTACTCCTCCTCCACGACCAGAACTTCTGGGATTTTGACAGTTTAAATAACCAGAGGGAGTTGATTCATTTAAACCAACATAATCCTCTTGCCCTAACCAAGTCTCTGTAAGGGAAATTAAATCAATCTGATGATCAATTAACAGATCATGGACTAATAGAGACTTGGGAGTTAGAGACCTAATATTTAGTAAACCACATTTAATTTTTAAATTATGAGGAGGAACAGAGGCCAAATCATTCAATTTAGAGGCTTTATGTTTAATTTGAGTTTTACCAATGTTTTGCTTTATCACTTTGGGATGTTTATGCATGATATTTTTATTTACTTTGGAGGGAGCAGACAACGATTCTCTGATGGGGAAGACAGGGGCTAAGCTGAGGGGTGGCGGATGAAGAGGAGCTGCAGAGAAGCGCGTAAGACTGTGACTCTGCTTCCTGGTCCCAACTCTGAGTAGTCATGGTTTTGGAAATTTGGATAAAAAAGATGCCAGATTGTTAGATAAATGAGAAGCACCATCCAAAGTGGGATGAATGCTGTCTCGTCTCATAAGACCAGGTTTTCCCCAAAAAGAGCTCCAATTGTCAATGTAGCCCACGTCATTTTTAGGACACCACACAGACAGCCAGCGGTTCAAGGATGACGAGCGACTAAACATGTCATCACTGGTCAGATTGGGGAGGGGCCCAGAGAATACTACAGTGGCAGACATCGTTTTTGCAAACTCACACACCGATTCTACATCAAGTTTGGTGACTTCCGACTGCCGGAGACGGATGTCATTAATGCCGGCGTGAATAACAATTGTGGAGTATTTACAGTTACTTTTAGCCAGCATTTTCAAATTTGACTCGATGTCGCCTGCTCTGGCCCCAGGAATGCATTTGACTATGACCGCTGGAGTCTCTAGGTTCACGTTTCTGACTACAGAGTCGCCAATGATCAGAGTTTTTTCCTCAGCGGGTGTGTCGCTGAGCGGGGAAAAACGATTAGAAACGTGAACAGGTTGGTGGTGAACCGGGGCTTTGCGACTAGGCTTCCTTCTCACCGTCACCCAGAATCAGAATCAGAATCAGAATCAGAATCAGAATCAGGTTTATTGCCATTGTTCATGTAGTACACAAACTAGGAATTTGTCTCGGTACAATGCTGCAACATTAAACATGATAAGATAAGAGAAATAAACTATACATGTAATAAAGTGTAGGATAAGATTAAGTGATACTGGTCAACAGTTAAAATATATATTAGCCAGCAGCAGATACTGTGGAGAACTATATAGTGCAGTCGGTAATGCAGGAAGAAAACAGTGATGATTGACATGAGTCTGGTTGAGCTGCTGTACATGGTGCACGAGAGTCACTTAGTGTTCAGCAGTCTAATGGCAGAGGGGAAGAAGCTGTTCATGTGACGGGAGGTTTTAGTCTGGATGGACCGAAGTCTTCTATCAGAGGGGAGGGGGGCAAACAGTACGTGACCAGGGTGTGAGGGATCGGCTATGATCCGGCCAGCACGCCTCCGGGTCCTGGAGATGTACAGGTCCTGGAGAGAAGGGAGCTTGCAGCCGATCACCTTCTCAGCAGTGCGCACGACGCGCTGCAGCCTTAGTCTGTCCCTGGCAGTGGCTCCTGCGTACCACACGGTTATGGAGGTGGTGAGGATGGACTCGATGATGGCTGTGTAGAACTGCACTAACATCTTGGTGGGTAGCTTGAGCTTCCTCAGCTGCCGCAGGAAGAACATCCTCTGCTGGGCTTTTTTGATGAGTGAGCTGATGGTCAGCTCCCATTTGAGGTCCCTGGTGATGGTAGTGCCTAGGAAGCGGAAGGAATCAGCAGTGGTGATGGGAGAGCCTGAGAGGGTGAGGGGGGGCAGAGGAGTAGTGACTTTCCTGAAGTCTACAATCATCTCCACTGTCTTCAGAGCGTTCAGCTGCAGGTTGTTATTGCTGCACCAGGACGCCAGCTGGGCCACCTCTCTCCTGTAGGCGGACTCGTCGCCGTTGGAGATGAGCCCGATGAGGGTGGTGTCGTCCGCAAACTTGATCAACTTGACAGACTGGTGGCTGGAGGTGCAGGAGTTGGTGTAAAGGGAGAAGAGTAGGGGGGAAAGTACACAGCCCTGGGGTGATCCAGTGCTGATGCTAGTATAGTCTGAGACAGTCTTTCCCAGCCGCACATGCTGCCTCCGGTCCGTCAGGAAGTCGATGATCCACCTGCAGAGGGAGTCAGGCACGTTGAGCAGGGACAGCTTGTCCCGGAGCAGAGCGGGGCGGATGGTGTTGAATGCGGAGCTGAAGTCCACAAACAGGATCCTGGCGTAGGTTCCCGGGGAGTCCAGGTGCTGCAGGATGGAGTGGAGGGCCAGGTTGACTGCATCGTCTACAGACCTGTTGGCTCGGTAGGCAAACTGCAGCGGGTCCAGGAGAGGGGTGGTGATGGACTTGAGGTGGGACAGGACCAGGCGCTCAAAGGACTTCATGACTACTCATGAAGTCATGAAGTCTACTCACCCACCCAGTCTCCTCGCTGCTGAGGAGAGCCGGGGAACCGCTGACAGGGGGGGCTAAGCTAGCTAGCTCCGCTGCAGCTAATGGGCGTCCGTCGAGATTAACTGGCGCAGACGGTGTTTCAATGCAGCGGAGCCGGGATTCCAAATCAGACAACCTCGCCTCGAGCGCCTCAAAAAGACAACATTTATTACATTTACCGTTATCGCTAAAAGAGGCAGAGGTGTAGCTAAACATCTGACAGAGAGAGCACACCAGAGGAGGAGAGGAAAGAGAGCTAGTAGCCATAGCTAATAGCTGGAGAGTAACCACACAGGCAGACAGCAAAACAGGAAGTGACGATACGTTACGTTACCACAAGGAAGTGACGATCCTCAGAGTGAAAACATACCTGGTGCTGTTGTGTCTGTCCTGTGTCTGGACCACGGATCACACCCACAGTCCTTTTTAGTTTTCAGTGCATGATCTCCTCATTGCTGTTGAAGCCACAGATACAGCTGTGCTTATTTGTGAGGAGCCTCACACCACGAACAGCAGCAAGTACTAGAACTACGCAAAAACATTCAAAAATACAAAAACTACAAGTGCTGAAATGATCTGCCACTTGACTGCAAAACAGGCATGTGGACTATATATTAAAATGAGTTTAAAACACTTTTAAAAACACTATTTTAAATGCCCCCCTACTCCACTCTTGCTGACTGATTTAACACTACTTCAACCGAAACCGGAGGTTTCCCCCATAATCGTTTCTACAGCAGCGCTCTCAGAAATAAGGTGGATAAATGCAGATTTTTGGTAGCTGTGAAGTGATTTTTTAAAAATTCTTTAAAGCACATTTGCTCAATATAGAATTTGTATTCCAATTTTAACGTTGCCATTAGCAATGATAACATTAATGGAAAAATGATTGCAGATGCTGTGTAGGTGAATCCAATGAGTAGAAGATATGGTTTAATAACATATGAGTTAAAGAATTGTATCAAAGTGATAACTTCAGCATTTTATTTCTATAGACTTATGATAACTTGCTCAAAGTTGCAAAAAAATATGTCTGATAGTACAACAATGCAGCTGAGAAGAAATGAGCAATACAAGACTGAAGCATTTGTGTTGCTTTTTAGTACTACAGTATATGGCACTACTTTCATAATGCAGCATTAATTTACAGTTGCAATAAAATTGTAAACTTTTTTCATGCCGAACAATTTTTGCAAAGCAATCACAAAGATTTTCTCAAAACAAGTTATTTCCTCTTGCTATATTAAGCATTCCAGAGCAAGAAAACAGGACGTCAAAGTATCTGGTGACAAATAGTCTCTATGGTATCCATTAACATTCTCCTTCTCTTGATCTCTCTGCTAGTTCTCTTTGTTGATTATCTTATTGTCCATCCAGTAGAGGTCACCTATTGAACTGAAATCCCAACTCTTGTTTGAATTTTGTGCTGTAAACTGCAACAGTTTAGTGATGTGCAGGAGCGTCTTGTGAGAGCTGAAAATATAGAATACATTTATGTAACCAAAACAATGGCATAAAAATATATGGCTGAAAAGTGTAAGAAAAGTGAATTTCAGAATTAAAGTCAACCTCCCCTTCCAACTGGACATGGTGCTGAACGTGGTTCAATGTCTTGCTGTTGTTCAGGTCCTTGTTTCTCTCCTCATTCCTCCTGCTAACACAGAACAGTAACATGGTGCTGTCCAGCTGTTTCATTGTAAATTTTATTGAGT
Organism: Pholidichthys leucotaenia; assembly: GCA_020510985.1. Lineage (NCBI taxonomy): Eukaryota > Metazoa > Chordata > Actinopteri > Cichliformes > Pholidichthyidae > Pholidichthys > Pholidichthys leucotaenia. The sequence continues at coordinate 72,122,296 of CM035843.1, forward strand.
TAACAACATGTAACTGATATTTTTTATTACTAACATACAAAACATAAGAATTAATAATAATGTGATTGACATTGCATTTTCTCCCAATTTAATCAACTTGTTAATTAAAAACCCATTATTTGTACTCCAGTAAAATTTAGAATTTTGTAATTTAAATGTTTGTGGGGATGGGACAGAAAGTTATTTTAATCACTGGCAATAGAGCCGACTAGCATCTGCCAAACACTTTTTTCTTTGTTAATAATTTCTTGTAACATAACACTAATGCAAACATCTACAATACCACACAGCTTCGGCCGCTGTTCTGCATCATGACAAAAAGTTATTCACATTAATTTATGCTTTTCAATCTGAAATACAAGCATTTTACTCACCTGTAGAGGCAGACAGCTAAAGGGATGGCACATAGTAGCAGTCCAAATGTAAATGAGAATTTTATATGAATGATTCCATAGTGAACTGTTTCCTCCATAAAATCAGATGGGAATCTGATCAGTAGCTTGCAGTCTAAAATTTGCTTTTCTTGTATAGTTATTATTGCCACTTATACAGACGTGGACAAAATTGTTGGTACCCCTCTGTTAATGAAAGAAAAACCCACAATGGTCACAGAAATAACTTGAATCTGACAAAAGTGGTAAAATTCTATGAAAATTAACCAATGAAAATCAGACAATGCTTTTGAATTGTGGTTCAACAGAATTATTTTAAAAAACAAACTCATCAAACAGGCCTGGATAAAAATGATGGTACCCTTAACTTAATATTTTGTTGCACAACCTTTTGAGGCAATCACTGCAATCAAACGATTTCTGTAACTGTCAGTGAGACTTCTGCACCTCTCACCAGGTATTCTGGCCCACTCCTCATGAGCAAACTGCTCCAGTTGTCTCAGGTTTGAAGGGTGCCTTCTCCAGACGGCATGTTTCAGCTCCTTCCACAGATGTTCAATAGGATTTAGATCAGGGCTCATAGAAGGCCACTTTAGAATAGTCCAATGTTTGGCTCTTAGCCATTCTTGGGTGTTTTTAACTGTGTGTTTTGGGTCACTCTCCTGTTGCAAGACCCATGACCTGCGACTGAGACCAAGCTGTCTGACACTGGGCAGCACATTTCTCTCTAGAATCCCTTGATAGTCTTGAGATTTCATTGTACCCTGCACACATTCAAGACACCCTGTGCCAGAACATAACAGAATCTCCTCCATGTTTCACAGTAGGGACAATGTTCTTTTCTTGGTATGCTTCATTTTTGCATCTGTGAACATAGAGCTGATGTGCCTTGCCAAAAAGTTCCAGTTTTGTCTCATCTGTCCATAGGACATTCTCCCAGAAGCTTTGTGGCTTGTCAACATGCAGTTTGGCAAATTCCAGTCTGGCTTTTTATGATTTGTTTTCAACAGTGGTGTCCTCCTTGGTCGTCTCCCATGAAGTCCAGTTTGGCTCAAACAACGACGGATGGTGCAATCTGACACTGATGTACCTTGACCTTGGAGTTCACCATGAATGTGTTTAGAGGTTGCTCTGGGCTCTTTTGTTACCATTTGTATTATCCGTCTCCTCCTGCGGCCACGTCCAGGGAGGTTGGCTACAGTCCCATGGATCTTTAATTTCTGAATAATATGTGCAACTGTAGTCACAGGAACATCAAGCTGCTTGGAGATGGTCTTATAGCCTTTACCTTTAACATGCTTGTCTATAATTTTCTTTCTCATCTCCTGAGACAACTCTCTCCTTTGCTTCCTCTGGTCCATGTTTAGTGTGGTACACACCATGTCACCAAACAGCACAGTGACTACTTGTCACCCTTTAAATAGGCCGACTGACTGATTTCAAGTTTGTAGACACCTGTGATGTTAATTAGAGGACACATCTTGGTTGAACATGTCCCTATGGTCACATTATTTTCAATCTTTTCTAGGGGTACCATCATTTTTGTCCAGGCCTGTTTCATGAGTTTGTTTTTTAAAGAAATTCTGTTAAACCACAATTCAAAAGCATTGTCTGATTTTCATTGTTAAATTTTCATAGAATTTTTATTTCTTACCACTTTTGTCAGATTCAAGTTACTTCTGTGACCATTGTGGGTTTTTCTTTCATTAACAGAGGGGTGCCACCAATTTTGTCCACGTCTGTATCTCTACTTACCTTTGGATTTCTCAGACACAATTAAAGTCCATGCAATACTGTGTGGGTCGTCTGTATAAGTTACTTCACATGTATAATTTCCCTCATCGTTATGTTGAGCACTAATAATAGCTAGCTTTGTAGGTAAGCCAGGCTCTATTTTTAGTCTGTGAGAGGAGAAACCTGAAAAACTCTATAGGAAGGGTCATATGCAAAGACAGATTTGTTTTTAATCCATCTAATCAGTCTAACATTCTCCTTCTCTGAGATGTTGCAAGTGAACACAACCGTGTCTCCTCTGAACACCTGCATGATGGTGTGGTCATGTCTGATAACACCTTAAGGTTAAAGTATGGGTAACCCCCACAACAGCCACGGACAAGCAGAGCGCTCAGCTGGAGCAATTAACATAACAGTGAAATGTGTGTATTAATGTCAATAGGCAGCCTCGCTTCGTCTTGCTCTTTCCTGCTCAGTACTGTGATGTTAATGTGCCATTCATGCATTGTGTTCATGCTTCCTGCTCTTACTGGGATGCAAATGTCCCACGCCCCCCTGCAGTTAATGTGCCTTTCATGTATTGTCTGTAACTGGGTATAAAAACTGCATATGCTCTGTAACTTCCTCTCTCTCTGACCACTGCTTCTGACGACACGCATTCTGTGTCTCCTCACGAGAGCCTGAGGACCCGCTCCAGCCCGCCTGCACAGGGCTGGAGTGAGTTCTATGATGGCGGGATGAATGATAATAAACTCCCTCAAAAACTACCAGTTCGCTCCCTTATTATTTCATGCCGCCACAAAAGAAACCAATTAGTCAATATGAAATTAATGGATCAAACTTTTAATTAAATTCAAGTGGTCACAAATAGTGATGTAGCTTTCGTTCATGTGTTCATGTTACATTCTACTGTGGTTTGTTGCAACTTAACAGGACCGGATCTCCTCTGAAAAACCTGAATGATCATGTCATCATCTTTATAAATCTTTAAAAGTCAAAGGAAATGATCGATTAAAAAAAAAAAGGAAACAACTGTAAAATTTGTATATGTGGTATGTGCTGTGGTATGTGCTAACACAGCGGTCAGGTTGCTGACATCGGTGCTCCTTTCAGCTAAATTCTCATGCTACTGCTTTGATGTCAGAGCCACAGACACATGTGCCCCCAACCTAGAAAAACGAGAGAACTGCCCCCCCCATATCCTCATATTCCTTCTATATCATGTTACGTAACTGAATAAAATGCATTCAAAGCACCAATGCTAAACATCAATGCAGTTTTTTTCTCAGAAATTTGCAACTTTTTTCATAAATGTTATACTTTTTGCTGTAAATTTGCAACTTTTCTCTTAAATTTGCAACATTCTTCTCATAAACTTGTTTCTTTTTTCTCATAAATTTGCATTTTCTTTTTACTAAATTTGCCATTTCTGCCTAAAATTTGTGACATTTTTCTTCTGAATCTGGAACTTTCTTCTCATGATTTGCATTTTTTTGTGTAAATTTCCAGCTTTTTTCTTATTTCTTTTGGACTTTTTTTTCTTGTAGATTGCAAAGTTTTTTCTGGTAAATTTGGTATGTCATGCTAGTAAATTTACTGCTTTTTTCTTGAGTATTTAGGGTGCCTTCAAATTTTAAGTTGATGAACTTGAGAAAATAAGTTGTAAAGACACATAAAACATATAAATGCATAAACTCAAGTTCAGTCAACTTAAAATTTTAAGTCAGCCCGAGCACTAACTTTTTTTGAACTAGAATAACCCTAGTTACTTTTTAGTGTTCCTCCATTCATCCATCCATCTTCTACTGCTTATCTGGGTCATGGGGGCATCAGTCCAGGCAACATAGCCCAGACTTCTACCTGGTTTATGTAGCACCATGATCCGGTGGACCCATGTTCCTTCTTTGGATACACTGGATCCTTCTTGTAACTTTTTTTCATGGCAATCCACTGGACCGTTCTTAGTCTGGCCCTTCACCAAGGACCAGTTTGCCTTGGGAGACCCTACCAGGGGCAAGTTGCCCCCAACAACATAGCTCCTGATTATTCAGGCGCTAAAACCCCTCCACCACGACAAGGTGGTGATCCACGGAGGGATCATTCCTTCATTTCTCTAAAAATAAACACATTAATGCCTAATAAGTCTGTGATGAAAACAAAAATGTGGATGAAATAATCTGTGTTACATTCTCCTCTGGTATGCTGCAGGTGGTCTCCTCTGAACACCTGCATGATCTTTAGAAATACCTAAAGGTTAAAGGAAAAAGCCAATCAATATTAAAAAAACACTAAAAATAAATAACTGTAATGAAAAGCATGCATCACACACAAATGTTTTTTAGGTTTTTTTACCTGGAAGGATCTGACCCAGGACCAATAGCTGAAAGAACAGCTGCTCCATTTACTGTAGGTGGAAGATGGTGATTGTTAAACTTTACCATCAACTGCAAAAATGTATTCAGTAAGGTGATATGAAGAAAAGGAAGTGGATGAAGGTGTTAAAAAAAACCTTTAGCCCACGTGTGTCATGTGTGTGTGTAAATGCGCACACACAAATGAATATACGAGCCCAAGGTGCTGGTGAAGTGACGTGTTTTATTAACAAATGAAAAGTAACATACAACTGTGTGCATAATACTGTCCAAAGATGAGTAGTATGGAGAAGATGACCGGCTACAAGCTCTGGCGGCAAGCCCCACGCGCTCCTGAGCAGAACAGACAGTGGAGAGGAAAGGGCTGAAAATAATAAGAAAGGAGACTTACATAAATGTTGGAGCAACACAGCTCTGCAAGAAACAACACTTAGAAGTTCATGGGAGAGCGAGCCTGATCATCCAAAAGAGACTGATGCCGAAGCACTGAGCATTTCCACTGCCGCCCAGAAATACCCCCGGAGACTAACGAACAGCAAGTGGAAACAGGTGCGCACCAACAGAGTGAGTGAATGAGTGTGCGTGTGTGTGTGTGTGTGTGTGTGTGTGTGTGTGTGTGTGTGTGTGTGTGTGTAAATGAGTGAAAACAAGGACAAATGAGAAATGGCAGACAGCCGGTATGAGAGAGGATGAGTGAGAATGTGTGTGTGTGCCTGTGAGTGCATGTATGTGTCTGTGGAAACCCAGGTGATGGCAATCAGCTGATAGGTGCCTGGCAGAGAGAGGTGAGAGGAGGGCTGTGGCTGTAGACTGGCAGAGGATCCAATAATCCAATTGAGGAGACCAGCTGTGGTCCGGGAAGAGGACTGCCTCCAGGGGCGGACTGATGGTGATGGGTCTGGGTGGGGGCTACAGGTCATCCTCACCGAGTCATGGGTGGGTTGTGAAATGTTATGTTATGTTTTATTGTTAGTGGTTATTATGTATTTATAGTTCTGGGATTACTTTGTATTTTGTAGTTAGGAGACACGGCAGCATTTTCTTTTAGTTGATATCTGGACTTTTATGTAATATAGGCAGCAGAATAATCCGCCTCGCCGTGTGGGGGGTAGGACGGCTGTCTACCCGTCCCCCTAATTTTAGTTGTTTTGTGTGAATGTCATAGGCCCCTTTTGGTGACTTTGGTTTAATTATGTTTAGCGGATGAGTCAGGTTTCAAACTGGGGTGGGTTGATTGTGTGTGTGTGTGTGTTGGATTTTTTCTACGGGGAGGGGGAGAGATATTAGGTAGTTATTGTTTATATATATTGTTATATTGTTGAAGCACGGGGTGGTGGCTCTGCCTTCCGGTCCCACCAGCCCCCGTGGGCATATAAGGGGCTGCTGGTAGTGGGACGGTCTCTTCCGCCTTACCTCTGAGAGCGGCTGCATGCCCGGTCAGGTTGCACTAAGATTCAGTTTTATAATAAAGAAGTGTTCAGCTCCACTCCTGGCGTCCTCCTTGTCTACAAGTTATGACATAACAATGTGCTCTGTCTTTAATAAAGTAGTGCCACATAGCAGCAATACTAGCAACCTCTTTAAACATTTAAAGACAATGCAAAGGCTGAACATCACCATAAAGACAACCAGCAAGCCTCAAAGTCCCCAGCACCACCTGCTGCCTATTAGAAGACGTTGCACAAGAGTTTCATGAAAGGCAGTTTTAAGAAAGCAAATTTAAGAAATGTCATTAATACGGTATAATTTTGAAGTATAATTATTGTAATTAAAAATATTTTATTTTCATCTTATTTTTATTTAATTGACTCAATCTATTTTATTAACATTTTATAAGCATTTCTTTCAAGTATTTATTTTCACGAGTTTGATTCAGATTTCATATTGACCTATTAATGAACACTGTGCAACAGAGCTGTCACAGTGGAGAAATTTCCCTGTTCTCAACTTATGTGTGTGTGTGTGTGACAATTGTGCGGAGCTCAGGTCTTCCTACATGTTATGTATGAATAATGAATAATAATGAATAATGAATAATAATAAAACGACTCAGAGTGTGAATGCAGCTTCACCTGCGGATGAATTTAATAACTTTTTTGTTAACATTGGTCCTAATTTAGCTCGAGAAATACCCATTACAGCACCCACAGGTGATACAATAAGTAAAAACACTGCTATAAAAGACTCCATTTTCATAAAGAACACAGACGAGAGAGAGGTCATTGAAATTGTTAAATCGTTTAAAAGTAAAACATCTACGGACTGTGATGGTATTGACATGCTGTTAGTCAAAACTATCATTGAATGCTTAGTGAAACCACTGACATATATCTGTAACCTGTCTCTCCAAACAGGTATATTTCCCAATGCAATGAAAATAGCTAAAGTCATTCCGATATACAAGACGAGTGACAGAGGGGAACTTTCAAACTATAGACCAATTTCACTATTGCCGCACTTTTCCAAGATACTTGAAAACATATTCTGTGAGCGAACTGACAACTTCATACTGAAGAATAATTTATTGTGTGAGCAGCAATATGGGTTCAGACACAAGAGGACGACCGCATTTGCTCTAATGGAATTTATAGAAAAAATATCAACTGCCGTTGAAAATAAAGAGTATTCAGTTGGGGTATTCCTGGATCTTAAAAAAGCATTTGATACAGTGGATCATAATTTATTATTAAAGAAACTACAAAATTGGGGTATTAGAGGGGTAGCACTGTCCTGGTTATGTAGTTACTTCGTTCGTCAGCCTCCGTCGGTCTATGATGACCATGGAAGAGAATCCTAAACGTCTACTCTGCTGGAACAGCACCGCCTGTGGCTGAACAGGCCGATGTGCACCGGTGTTCTACCTTCCAGCTTTGGGCGTTGGTAGGATTCAAGCCTGGGCAGGAAGATATGGAGGACAAGATGTTACCCATTCAGCATGTCCCCTCTCTCCATGTCACTGATGAATCCAAAGGAACAGCAGGGCTGCTATAGTTTGGCACCAGCGCCGTCGCAGGAGCTGCCAGAACGATGTTGAGCACACCAGAGAACTGCCTTAGGGGCTCCGACTCCGGATTTTTCCTCAGGGTTGACTCCCGAAGCCTTTCCCGTGACCGGGTGTGCCGCAAGGCAGCGGAGGTTTGAAATCAGGGTTTACCTTCCCCTAGATGGGCTACCTTCCCAGGTTGACGAACCACCATCTACCCGAAGCATCTGGTTTTAAGGCGCCAGAGATCCGCCCTCGCCCCTTCTCCTATTAGTAAAAGCAGTTCCGCCGGGCTTAGAGACTAAACCACACGGGCAGCCTAGGAGTTGGACTTAGTTGTCAGAGGCTTTTCGAGACGCACGCCGTAAGGAGCATTTTATGAGCACTGGGAGCTTAACCCCAGTGCCGCTCCTGCCTATGACAACCTTGGAACCATGTAGTTACCATGTAGTTACTTAAAGAATAGATATCAGTATGTATGTGTTGGTAACAAAAACTCACAGTTACTGAAGGTTACTTGTGGAGTCCCACAGGGTTCAGTTTTGGGGCAATTGTTATTCAGTATGTATATAAATGATATATGTAAAGTTTCAGAAAAAATGGATTTAATATTGTTTGCCGATGACACTAATTTATTATGCAGTGGAAGCAATTTGGAACAACTTTTGGATACACTCGGAAAGGAATTAGGAAAGCTTAAACTGTGGTTTGATTCAAACAAATTAACGCTCAATTTAAGTAAGACAAAATTTATAGTTTTTAGCAACCATCACAACAACTTAGTATCTAAACTCAGTGTAAATGGTGTAGAGATTGAAAGGGTATCTGAAACTAAATTTCTTGGTGTAATAATTGATAATAAACTGTGTTGGAAGTCACATATTAATTATATTAAAGGTAAAATATCCAAATCAATTGCAATACTAAACAGAGTGAAATATTTGCTGAATCAACCCACACTATATACCTTGTATCATTCATTAATACTCCCATACATGACATATTGTACTGAAGTATGGGGAAATACATATAAAACAAACATATATCCAGTCTTTATGCTTCAGAAGAGAGCTATTAGAATAATAAACTTTTTTCATCACTTCCGGTTCCTGTAAGGTGAGGACGCACAAGTAAAGGCTCCCAGTTCGTTTCTGTTTAAAACGCAGTTTAGAACTGGCGTTTTGAGCTTTTTTTTGTTACTACCGCTGGAGAATAAACCTGCTTGTGCGAAAAAAGGAGAAATTGCCAGTAGTGGTTGGTGAAGCAATCAGGCCCCTCACGCTCAGGGAGAACAAAGGGATTTCTCCCACGTGTGTTTTTTTTTTTCCTACGATCATAATCAACGTTCATCGGCCAGGATCATGGCTCCCAGGAAAACTCTGCAGACTGAGGAGGTGGACGAAATAAAAAAAGCGCTGGATTTCTTGGTGGAAGAGATTTCTGCTGTAAAGACGCAGCAAAGAACCATCCTGGACCTGGTAGAGGAGATAAAGCGCTGCAGAGCCAGAATGCTGAGAAGGAAAAGAAGCTGGCGTATCTGGAGAGCAGAATGTCGGAAATGGAGCAGAACACTAGGGTGAACGACGTGATCATCACGGGGCTCCACATTAAACCCCGATCATACGCGAGAGCGGTGGCCGCGGACAGCAGTGGAAGTGAGCTAGAAGAGGAATCCACGGAGCAACAAGTGCCGGCCTTCATGCAGTCCAAAGGAATTCAGCTGGACTGCAACAATATTGAGTCCTACCACCCTCTGCCTAGGAAAAACGGCAATAAACCGGCTGTGATCATGAGGTTTGTGAACAGAAAACACAAGACTGCACTGCTGAAACAAGGTAGGAAATTGAAAGGAACGAACATTTACATAAACGAGCACCTCACGAAGGAAAACGGAGAAATAGCCAGAAAAGCAAGATACCTGAGAAAGCAGAAAAAGATTCAAAACACCTGGATATCAAACTGTAAAATATTCATCAAATTAAACGGATCACCTGAAGAAGCCAAGATCATTAACATCCGTAATATTATGGAACTGGACAAATATCAATGAATATTATGAACTGGAGTCACAGCAACAATCAGACAACTGTAGGACACTGAAGGGATATACTCATCTGCAACAAGACATTCAACAACATGAATCAAAAGATCAACAAACAGGAACAACAGGAACTGAAAGTTTTTGAATATACAGATCACAACCCACAGGACGTAGAATATAACATAGACCCTGATAATAATTTATTTAGCTCCATCAATAATGACTGTAATTACTACACAGATGATCAGTTTAACACAATGGTCACATCTGATTTCAATATTTCTATGATCCACTTCAACAGCAGAAGTCTCTATGCCAACTTTAATAACATTAAAGATTATTTACATCAATTTAAGGAGCCATTCAATATTGTGGCAATATCAGAGACATGGCTCAGTGAAGAGAAAGGAGTGGATTTTACCATGGATGGCTATGAATTAAATTATATAAATAGAAAAGTGAAAAAAGGAGGAGGAGTTGCAATTTATGTTGACAAGAGCTTGAAAAAAAAAAAAAAAGATTAAGATAGCGGCGCACCTAGACGCAGTGGCCCCTCTTGGCATCAGCGAGTGTGAGAGTTTTAATCATCCCAAACGTACATTCTGTAAAACTTACAACCGTGAGACCTTATTAAACATCAAGGTACTGCACGCTGCAAGAATCGCGGCGATCGGTTGTGATTTGGACATTCTACGCCAGCATGGAATTTTGGCGGAGTCCCCGCTGGAAGCTACCCGAGAGAGGAGGAAGTGGAAGGGGAGCGGACGCAAACAAAAGCGGCTGCACGGATGGCGCAGTGGTTTAGCACTGTGGCAGCACAGTTTTACCCTCGGCCGGGGGACCGCGGGGATCATGAGATCGTGGGTTCGATCCCAGCCCCCGACCAACAGTGAGCTGTGTGGAGTTTGCATGTTCTCCCCGTGTTGCGCGGGTTTACCCCGGGATTTCTCCGGTTTCCTCCCGCATACCAAAAAACATGTAGGTTTAGGGCGCTCGCGCACGCAGCGACCAGCAGCCGGTGGCTTGTCACCAGACTGCAAACCAAGTCTACCTACGGGTACAAATAAGTAACAAAAAAAAAAAAAAAAAAAAAAAAAAGCGAGGAAAAAGGGCCGGGATCCATGCTAGGCTAAAGGCTAACCCCTCCAGACCAGCGGTACCGTCGCTTCTTCTCTCTAACGTCCGCGCCCTCGAAAACAAGGTGGACAAACTGCGTCTGCTGAGAGAAACCCAGAGAGAGTGGAGGGACTGCTGTGTGTTTGTTTTTACCGAGACATGGCTCCATGACAACATTCCTGACAAGGCCATTCAACTGGAAGATATGGCGATGTTCCGTGCCGACAGGGAAACGGCGAGCTCCGGTAAGAGCCGGGGGGGTGGGCTATGCATCTATGTCAACAAGAACTGGTGCGTTAATGCCACTTTAGTGTCTAAACACTGCTCTCCGTTGGCAGAGTTCCTTATTGTAAATTGTCGGCCATTTTATCTGCCGAGGGAATTCAGCAACGTGTTTGTAGCTGGTGTTTACATAGCGCCGAGCCCTAATGCTAAAGCTAATGCTAAGAAGGCACTCAGGGTACTGCACAATGCGATCAGTGAAATCCAAACTTCACATCCGGACAGTTTTGTGGTGGTTGCGGGGGATTTTAACCACACCAGCCTAAAGACTGTGCTCCCCAAGTTTAAACAATGTGTAGACTTTAAGACCAGAGGAGAGAATATGTTGGACTTAGTGTACACAAACACAGATGCATATAAAGCGATACCCCGCCCTCATCTCGGCCGTTCTGATCACATGTCCGTGATGCTGCTGCCTGCCTACAAACCTTTATTGAAGCGCAGCAGGCCAGCAGTGAAACAAATCAGGATTTTGCCAGCGAGTGCAATCTCCGGAGCGGACTTTTCCAGGCTCCCTGGTTATTGTGGTAGACGACTTTAACCAGAGCAATCTGAGTCACGATCTCCCCCGATACAAACAGTTTATTAAATGTCCAACCAGAGGATTTAACACGCTGGATCACTGTTACACTACAGTGAAGGACGCATATCGCGCTGTTCCCCGCGCTGCGCTCGGACTATCTGATGACGTGATGGTCCACCTCATCCCCACATACAGACAGAGACTTAAACTCACTAAACCTGTTGTGACCACCACGAAGAAATTGACCAGTGAAGCTGGAGAGAATCTGAACACATGCATGGAAATAACTGACTGGGACATGTTTAAAGGAGCCACACATGATCTTAATGAGTACACGGACACTGTGAACTCATACATCAACTTTTGTGAGGAGAACATTCTTCCATCGCGCACCAGGGTGAGGTACTCTAATGATAAGCCCTGGTTCACTGCCAAACTCAGACAGATCAGGAAGGAGAAGGAAGCAGCGTTGAAAAGTGGAGACAGGGACCGCTACAGAGAGGTCAAATATCGGTTTAACAGAGAGCTGAGGAGAGCTAAATCTGTGTATTCTGAGAGACTCCAGCAGCAGTTCACTGCTAATGACTCGGCTTTTGTGTGGAGAGGACTGAGGCAAATCACCAACTATCGGCCTCAGGCTTCTAAAGGTCAGGATGACAAAGCCCTTTGTCAAAAACTGTCCCAACATTACGCCCGTTTTGACACCTCGTCAGCTGTGTCCAACTCCCCCACTCCACCCAGCTCCACTGCCTCCTCGGTCCCTAATTCATCAAAAGCGGTCCCCCCCCTCCTCCTCCTCCTCCTCCCCCCCCCCCCTGCCCTTGTCATCAGTGAGCAGGACGTGCACAGACAGTTCTCCAGACTGAACCCGCGCAAGGCCCCCGGGCCGGACGGTGTGTCTCCCTCCGCCCTGAGACACTGTGCGAAAGAGCTGGCTCCTGTCTTCACAGACATTTTTAACACCTCCCTTAAGCAATGTCACGTGCCGACCTGCCTCAAATCCTCCACCATCATCCCTGTCCCCAAGAAGCCACGGATTACTGGACTTAACGACTACAGACCTGTAGCGCTCACCTCTGTAGTCATGAAGTCCTTTGAGCGCCTGGTCCTGTCTCACCTCAAGTCCATCACCACTCCCCTCCTGGACCCGCTGCAGTTTGCCTACCGTGCCAACAGGTCTGTGGACGACGCAGTCAACCTGGCCCTCCACTCCATCCTGCAGCACCTGGACTCCCTGGGAACCTACGCCAGGATTCTGTTTGTGGACTTCAGCTCTGCATTCAACACCATCCGCCCCGCTCTGCTCCAGGACAAGCTGTCCCTGCTCGATGTGCCTGACTCCCTCTGCAGGTGGATCACCGACTTCCTGGCGGACCGGAGGCAGCATGTGCGGCTGGGGAAGTCTGTCTCGGACTCTGTTAGCATCAGCATCGGATCACCCCAGGGCTGTGTACTTTCCCCCCTACTCTTCTCCCTTTATACCAGCTCCTGCACCTCCTCCCACCAGTCTGTTAAGCTGATTAAGTTTGCGGACGACACCACCCTCATCGGGCTCATCTCCAATGGCGACGAGTCCGTCTACAGGAAAGAGGTGGCCCAGCTGGTGTCCTGGTGCAGCCACAACAAGCTGCAGCTGAACGCTCTGAAGACAGCGGAGATGATTGTGGACTTCAGGAAAGTCACAACCCCCCTGCCCCCCCTCACCATCACAGGCTCTCCCATCACCATTGCAGATTCCTTCCGCTTCTTGGGCACCACCATCACCCGGGACCTCAAATGGGAGCCGACCATCAGCTCCCTCATCAAAAAGGCCCAGCAGAGGATGTTCTTTCTGCAGCAGCTGAGGAAGCTCAAGCTACCCACCAAGATGTTAGTGCAGTTCTACACGGCCATCATCGAGTCCATCCTCACCTCCTCCATAACTGTGTGGTATGCAGGAGCCATTGCCAGGGACAGACTAAGGCTGCAGCGCGTCGTGCGCACTGCTGAGAAGGTGATCGGCTGCAAGCTCCCATCTCTCCAGGACCTGTACATCTCCAGGACCCGGAGGCGTGCTGGCCGGATCATAGCCGATCCTTCACACCCTGGTCACGTACTGTTTGCCCCCCTCCCCTCAGGTAGAAGACCTTGGTCCATTCGGACTAAAACCTCCCGGCACATGAATAGCTTTTTCCCCTCTGCCATCAGACTGCTGAACATTAAGGGACTTATTGACTCTCGTGCACTATGTACAGCAGCTCAACCAGACTCATGACATTCATCACTGTTTTTCTGTTGCATTATCAACTGCACTGTGGTACCCCATATTATCTGCTACTTGCTAATTTATTTAAAACTGCCTTGACTAGTATTACTCATTATTACTATTATTATTATTATTATTATTACTTATTTTTCTACACTTATTGCACGTTTTTAGTCCTTTAGTTTTTTAGTTTATCTCTTTATCTCATCATGTTTTTAATGTTGCAGCATGGCACCGAGACAAATTCCTAGTTTGTGTACTACATGAACAATGGCAATAAATCTGATTCTGATTCTGATCTGATTCTGATTCTGATTCTCTGCACTGCAAGACTGTTTTCTGCACACAGACTGGAAGATCTTCAAAATAGCAGCCTCCCAGGAAGACAAGACAGATGTGGAGGAGGATGCTGATACGGTCACCAGCTACATCGCGAAGTGCACAGAGGATTTCACTACAGTGAAGACCATCACTATGCGGGGTAATCATAAGCCCTGGATGACTGCAGAGCTGCGCTCGCTGCTTACAGCCAGAGATGCAGCCTTCAGAGCGAAGGGCAGGATTGCCCTCCGCTCAGCCAGGTCTGCGCTTTCAAAGGGAATTAAGGCGGCAAAGCGCGCCTATGCGGAGAAAATCCAGGGACACCTCTGTGACACTAGGAACACCAAGCAGATGTGGCAGGGAGTTCGGACACTGACGGGCTTTAAGTCTAGGCAGGGGGTCGATGATGACGACGCTTCGCTTCCAGACAGGCTTAACAACTTCTTTGCACGTTTTGAAGCATCAAACTCGACAATCAGAGGGAGGGCCGGCCCACCCCCACCATCAGTCGGACCAGCTTTTACCATCAACACAGCGGACACACGGAGGACCCTAACCAGAGTCAACCCACGCAAAGCTGCAGGTCCAGACAACATTCCAGGACGTGTGCTCCGAGACTGCACGAGCGAGTTGGCGGATGTCCTGACTGACATTTATAACATCTCCCTGAGTCAGGCCATCGTTCCCAGATGCTTCAAGACCTCTATCATTGTACCGGTGGCAAAGAAACCAGTGGTGTCCTGTTTGAATGACTATCGTCCTGTTGCACTGACACCAATTGTGATGAAGTGTTTTGAACGGCTTGTCAAACCACACATTACAGCCTGCCTCCCTGCATCACACGACCCGCTCCAGTTTGCATATCGTTCAAGCCGCTCCACGGAGGATGCTATAGTCACCACCCTACACTCTGTCATCACCCACCTGGACCAGAAAGACACCTACGCCAGACTCCTGTACATTGATTTCAGTTCAGCATTCAACACCATTATTCCCCAGAGACTGATGGAGAAATTACTCCTTCTCGGTCTGAACACCGCCATATGTCTCTGGATCCTGGATTTCCTGACTGAGAGACCTCAGTCTGTCCGGGTTGGAAACAACATCTCCAACTCTGTCACGATGAGTACCGGATACCCTCAAGGCTGTGTACTCAGTCCACTGTTGTTTACACTTCTAACACATGACTGTGTACCCAGACACGAGGGGAACCAGATTATTAAGTTTGCAGATGACACCACGGTGGTGGGACTTATTCAGAGGGATGAGGAATCAATGTACAGGGAAGAAGTGAGAGACCTGGAGGGCTGGTGCAGGGACAACAATCTGGTGCTCAACGTAGACAAAACGAAGGAGATGATTATCGACTTCCGGCGGTCACAGCCTGAACACGTCCCCCTCAGCATCGGTGGCCGTTTAGTGGAGAGAGTAGAGAACATCAAGTTCCTCGGAGTGCAGATCTCGCAGGACCTGACCTGGAGCAAGAATTCCTTGGAGATCAGGAAGCGGGTTCAGCAGAGACTACACTTCTTGAGGAAACTCAAACAGGCCTCTCTCCCCATCTGCATCCTCAGGACCTTCTACAGAGGTGTGGTGGAGAGTGTTCTAACGTACTGCATTGCTACATGGTACTCCAGCTGCAGTATGTCAGACAAAAAAGCCCTGCAGAGGATAGTCAAGGGGGCGGAGAGGGTAATTGGAGTCTCCCTCCCCTCTGTCCAAGAACTTTTTCAGAACCGTTGTAGGAGCAGGGCACTGAACAACCCTCGTCCCAGGTGCTCCACTGCATCGTCTCCATGCCCGGCTGTCGCTGCTCTTCCCTGGGGCTCTCAGCCTTCATGGTCCCACTCTCCCGCTGCCCAGCCTCCAGCTGTGGGGATGACTCCTGCTGCTGCTCTCCTTCTCCGCTGTCGTCATACATCGCATCGTCAATCTCACCAGCGCTACAGTCCTGCATCCTTCTGCACTTCGTGGCTGGCCCACTGTCTTCAGTGGTCGGGAACTCCCCCTCTCACAGTCCCGGTCCCACCTCGAAGCCTAACTGGTAACCTGAAGCTCTCTTTTGGCATGCAGTTAGCTTTGCGGCTAACCTGCCCATAGACAACGAATGCGCCGTTAGCTTCTCCAAGCTAACTAGCCTAGCCTCTTTAGGCGCCAAAACTCCCGCCACCCACAGCTTCGTGGTCCTCGTCTGCCCGGCGAAAAATTTGGCCAGTCACTCGACAGCATCCTCTTATACTTCCATCTCACCCAATGTACTGAGGATTCTTCGGCCCTCCATGCCGAGATGGTGGGTCAGAAGCACTCATCGTCATCTCCCGTCGAGTCTGCTCAAGCCCAACGCCCCGATGTAATCTTCAAACACGGCCCACCACTTTGGCCACAGGATCACCGGCTCTCCCACGTACTCCAGAAACGGAATCAAGGGTTGAAGCAGCCCATACGCTCCCATAGTTTACTTCTCATTGCCAAATGTTATGTATGAAGGAGTCTCATCTTGCAGGGAACCAACAGCCAACCACACACTTTATTATCAGAACACAGAATTATATACACAAGTGGCCATGCCCGCCTGACGTCACCCCGTGGGCGGATACAGCATCACACCCACACTACACAACACTACAGTCATGATGAACTGCTGATTCTGTAAAAAAAAAAAAAAAAAAAAAAAAAACTTGATCATTTTCATAAAGCAGTGGTGGTAACTCCAGCATTTCAACTACAGAGTGTGTGGAATGGTTGGAGACAGCTGCAACATTCAGCTTATTTAAAGAGGACAGACTCCATGCAGGACCCCATGTGGCTCTTGTCTCCATGTCTCTCCATAGTGATTTTTAGACAATGTCGCCGTCTGAAAAATCACATTCACACAAACAAGCAGCTCTCAGCGCTTTATCGTCAGGATCATAAACACTCTGCTTAGAAGGAACCCATCCAGCCATTATTTTATTAGATTTAGGATATTTTCTCCCCCACACACATCTGCCACAAGCAATCTGATCTCACCTATAGTAGTACAAATAACACACTTTATGCCCTGCAAACATGTATTTTGTGTGGAGCTGTTCTGGGATTATTTTGATTTTATTTTCTTAGTTACATGGCTTTGTTCTGTGTTCAGCGGCAGAATAATCCGCCCAGCCATGTGGGGGTGCTGGTAGTCTCCCTTCCCCCCAGTTGCTTGTGTGCATGGATAGGTTGTTTGTTTGTCTTTGCCCACAGTATAAAGGTGTGGGTGGAAGAGGCTCTGCCTCTTTTGTCGTGGAGCCACCTGGTCAGCGGGGCGTGTGCCGTAAGCCTGTATATATACTTGACACTAGTGATGGGATGATGATACCTCAAGGAGTGTATTGACACATTACCCAAACTGTGTTGGCACTGTATTGACACTGTGTTGGTCACTCAATAGTGACCTCTGCAGTAGTTCTAAAATCATTGCAGGTAAACAAAATGAAAATAAGATGGAAAAGCTTACATGCTGCAAATCCAACATCAGCCTGTGAAATATTTAATCTTTATTTAATTGCTAGTCTTTAACTTAAAATATGATCTCATCGTTGTATAATTTCATTTGCTCAATTTGTTTGCTGAGTTGTTTATGACAAGAGATTAAAATTTGCTTAAAACCTTGTTTGTGTAAATGCTAAAATGACTTGGTATGTAAAATATAGCAAATTTGTCTGTAATAAAATTCAGAGTTAAAAATTTTAACTCATGTATGAATTTCTTTTAACTTAAGTGTTCAATCATACAAAATAACAGACTAAAAATGGATTCATTCATACATTTTTATTGAGGAACAAAAGTTTTTGTAGTGTCTTTGCTCCAAGGCGATTTCTCTTCTTAGACACCAGTTCCCCTGCCTTGGAAAAAACTCTTTCACAGGGTACACATGAAGATGGTGTGCATAAAAATTTAAGTGCGAGTTGACAAAGGTGTGGCCATGTTTTCTGCAGTGTGTTTCTGAGGAAAATGCTGCACTCCCAAGACTGATGAACGGAGTTCATGGCTTTCTTTGTCCACATAGTGGCAAGTAACAGCAAGATATGCCTTCATATTAATGGACGTCCACATATCATTTGTTAAACTAACAGCAACGACGCTCTGGAGGTCCTTTTTTGTTTTCTCCTTTTCCTCCTGATATTTCTGGCTCATCAAGTCCTTGACGGCCTAAAAACAACCAGACAAATACTGTAATACATTATGAATATATATATATATATATATATATATATATATATATATATATATATATATATATATATATGACATAACAGTACTCGATTAATTCAACTATACATTTCTTACACACACCTTCCTGCTTGGTAGAACATATGAGGGTGCAATAAGCGTCAGGAGCTCCCTGAA
The DNA here is from genome assembly GCA_020510985.1 of Pholidichthys leucotaenia. Taxonomy (NCBI): domain Eukaryota; kingdom Metazoa; phylum Chordata; class Actinopteri; order Cichliformes; family Pholidichthyidae; genus Pholidichthys; species Pholidichthys leucotaenia. Next base: position 72,140,676 of record CM035843.1, read on the forward strand.
TCCCTCATTTTCAACAATGGTGAGTGGCTGACAGTCTTTGATGATCATGTTGACCACAGCCTCATCCACTGCTTGCTTGTTAGGAACTGCAAGCCAAAAGGAAATATTTTGTTTAAAGCTTGTTAAAGGACTGTAATTTTTACAAACAATATTACAGTCACACAAAGCCTTTTGTGTGTAATAAACTATTTTTGAAAATTCAAATTTTTTGTGAGAATTTCAACATACCTGGGGTACTCACACGAGTCACGCATGATCTGGATGAGTACACGGACACTGTGACCTCATATATAAACTTTTGTGAGGAGAGCATTCTTCCATCGCACACCAGGGTGAGTTACTCCAACGACAAGCCCTGGTTCACAGCTAAGCTCAGACAGATCAGGAAGGAGAAGGAAGCAGCGTTGAAAAGTGGAGACAGGGACTGCTACAGGGAGGTCAAATACCGGTTTAGCAGAGAGCTGAGGAGAGCTAAATCTGTGTATTCTGAGAGACTCCAGCAGCAGTTCACTGCTAACGACTCTGCTTCTGTGTGGAGAGGACTGAGGCAAATCAACAACTATCGGCCTCAGGCTTCAGGATGACAAAGCCCTTTGTCAAAGACTGTCCCTGTGATGTATGGGAGTTGTATGAGTTGTATGAGTTGTATGAGTTGCATTTGCATATGCCACCCCATTGGTGGGCGCTGTATCCTGTGGCATTGCCAATAGTATAAGAGTTGGCTCACTGAACTGAACAAAAATGTGTATGTGTGCGTATGCCTGAGTAAATGAGCAAGCTAATGACCTGCAGCCGTGTGTGTCTTTGTGTTTGTTCCTCCGAGTGGTAATCTAAAGTAGAAACCCACGGACATAACAGTCCCAACACTATGCCCGTTTTGACACCTCGTCAGCTGTGTCCAACTCCCCCCCTCCCCCCAGCGCCACTGCCTCCATGGTCCCCACTTCATCAAAGGTGCCCCCCTCCCCCCCCTGCCCTTGCCATCAGTGAGCAGGACGTGCACAGACAGTTCTCCAGACTGAACCCGCGCAAGGCCCCCGGGCCGAACGGCGTGTCTCCCTCCACCCTGAGACACTGTGCGGAGGAGCTGACTCCTGCCTTCACAGACATTTTTAACACCTCCCTGAAGTCATGCCACGTGCCGACCTGCCTCAAAACCTCTACCATCATCCCTGTCCCCAAGAAGCCACGGATTACTGGACTTAACGACTACAGACCTGTAGCGCTCACCTCTGTAGTCATGAAGTCCTTTGAGCGCCTGGTCCTGCCCCACCTCAAGACCATCACCACTCCCCTCCTGGACCCGCTGCAATTTGCCTACAGAGCCAACAGGTCTGTGGACGACGCAGTCAACCTGGCCCTCCACTCCATCCTGCAGCACCTGGACTCCCCGGGAACCTACGCCAGGATCCTGTTTGTGGACTTCAGCTCTGCATTCAATACCATCCGCCCTGCTCTGCTCCAGGACAAGCTGTCCCTGCTCAACGTGCCTGACTCCCTCTGCAGGTGGATCACCGACTTCCTGACGGACCGGAGGCAGCATGTGCAGCTGGGAAAGACTGTCTCAGACTCTGTTAGCATCAGCACCGAACTTTCCCCCCTGCTCTTCTCCCTGTACACCAACTCCTGCACCTCCAGCCACCAGTCTGTCAAGCTGATCAAGTTTGCGGACGACACCACCCTCATCGGGCTCATCTCCAATGGCGATGAGTCTGTCTACAGGAGAGAGGTGGCCCAGCTGGCGTCCTGGTGCAGCCACAACAACCTGCAGCTGAACGCTCTGAAGACAGTGGAAATGATCGTGGACTTCAGAAAAGTCACAGCCCCTCTGCCCCCCCTTACCCTCACAGACTCTCCCATCACCACTGCAGATTCCTTCCGCTTCCTGGGCACCACCATCACCCGGGACCTCAAGTGGGAGCCGACCATCAGCTCCCTCATCAAAAAGGCCCAGCAGAGGATGTTCTTCCTGAGGCAGCTTAGGAAGCTCAAGCTACCCACCAAGATGTTGGTGCAATTCTACACGGCCATCATCGAGTCCATCCTCACCACCTCCATCACCGTGTGGTACGCAGGAGCCACCGCCAGGGACAGACTAAGACTGCAGCACGTTGTGCGCGCTGCTGAGAAGGTGATCGGCTGCAAGCTCCCATCCCTCCAGGACCTGTACATCTCCAGGACCCGGAGGCGTGCAGGTCAGATCATAGTCGACCCTTCACACCCTGGACACGCACTGTTTGCCCCCCTCCCCTCAGGCAGAAGACTTCGGTCCATTCAGACTAAAACCTCCCGCTACATGAACAGCTTCTTCTCCTCTGCCATCAGACTGCTGAGCACACTAGTCTTATTAGACTCTCGTGCACTATGTACAGCAGCTCAACCGGACTCATGATAATTATCACGGTTTTCTTTTGCACTACCGACTGCACTATGTGGAACTCCACAATATCTGCTGCTTGTTAATATATTTAAAACTGCATAGATTAGTATTACTCATTCATATTCTACATTTTATTGCATGCATAGTTTTTTTATTTTTATCTTTAGTGCTACTCCATGTTTAATGTTGCAGCATTGCACCGAGACAAATTCCTAGTTTGTGTACTACATGAACAATGGCAATAAATCTCATTCTGATTCTGATTCTGTCTACCAATTCTTCATTGCCATTCGTGCTTTTATTGATGTAAGATAGCTCTGTGGAGCAGAGCCGACACTTCACCTACAATAAAATAAAAAGTTAATTTATCTGAAAACAATCCAAACCTCTTACAGAAAAGAGTAGAAACATATTTAATTCAAAAACTAACAGTAAACAATGCCTAAAGGAGAAAAAGATTTACCTTATTTGCCGTCAAAAGGCGAGGAAGGCGTCGGGACCGGACGGCATCAGCGCAAAGCTCCTCAAGTCCTGTGCAGACCAGCTGTGTGGGATTGTGACGTACATCTTCAACCTGAGCCTGAAGCTGGGGAGGGTACCACAGCTGTGGAAAACATCTTGTGTGGTACCTGTACCAAAAACTTCCCACCCCAAAGACCTGAACAGCTACAGACCGGTGGCCTTGACGTCCCACTTGATGAAGACCCTGGAGAGACTGCTCCTTGCTCACCTCCGCCCCCTGGTGGAACCAGCGATGGATCCACTCCAGTTCGCCTACCAGCATGGCATTGGGGTGGAGGATGCGGTGATCTTCCTCCTTCACCGTTCTCTGTCCCACCTGGAGAAGCCCGGGAATACGGTGAGGATCATGTTCTTTGACTTCTCCAGTGCTTTCAACACCATCCAACTGATGATCCTGAAGGACAAGCTGCTGCGCGCAGGGGTGGACCAGCACCTGTCATCATGGATCCTGGACTACCTCACGAACCGGCCTCAGTTTGTGAGAACCCGGGACTGTGTGTCCGACACGATCATCGGTAGCACGGGGGCCCCCAAGGGAACGGTGCTGGCTCCCAGTTCCCTCTTTCCCAGTTCACTCTTTATACTGCGGACTTCTCACACAACACAACACACTGCCATCTACAGAAGTTCTCTGATGACTCTGCGATCGTTGGCCTCATCTCCAATGGAGATGAAGCTGAGTACAGAGGGCTTATCCAGGACTTCGTGGACTGGTGCCATCGGAACTGCCTCCAGATCAACGCGAGGAAAACTAAGGAGCTGGTGCTGGACTGCCGCAGGCATGGGCAGCCCCTCACAGCACCAGTAAATATACAAGGAACAGACATCGAGATGGTGACATCCTATAAGTACCTGGGTGTTCATCTGAACAATAAACTAGACTGGTCACACAATACTGACGCACTCTACAAGAAGGGACAGCGCAGGCTGTTCCTGCTGAGGAGACTCAGGTCTTTTGGTGTACAAGGCGCGCTGCTGAAGACATTCTATGACACGGTGGTGGCATCAGCCATCACTTTTGGAGTGGTCTGCTGGGGCAGTGGCATTACTGCAGCCGATTTATTCCATCTAGCTACAATGCTCCGCACTGTGTGTTTATATATCTACATATTATTCCATCTAGCTACATTGCTCCACACTGGGTGTGTTTATATTTATATATCTATATATTTATTCCATCTAGCTTCAATGCTCCGCACTGTGTGTTTATATATCTACATAGTATTCCATCTAGCTACATTGCTCCACACTGGGTGTGTTTATATTTATATATCTATATATTTATTCCATCTAGCTACAATGCTCTGCACTGTGTGTTTATATATCTACATATTATTCCATCTAGCTACAATGCTCCACACTGGGTGTGTTTATATTTATATATCTATATATTTATTCCATCTAGCTTCAATGCTCCGCACTGTGTGTTTATATATCTACATATTATTCCATCTAGCTACATTGCTCCGCACTGTGTGTGTTTATATATTTACATATTTATTCCACCTAGCTGCAATGCTCCGTACTGTGGGTGTTTATATATTTACATATTTATTCCATCTAGCTACAATGCTCCGCACTGTGTGTTTATATATTCATATATTTATTCCATCAAGCTACAATGCTCTGCACTGTGTGTCTGTGTGTGTGTATATATATATATTTTATAGTAATATGTACATATGTATATTAGCTGCTCTTGCTTGCTTGTTTTTTTCTTGCCTTCTGATTGTTGCTCTGAGTGTTGCTATCCCTGTGCTGTTGCAATCCTGGAATTTCCCCGTTGTGGGACTAATAAAGGCTTATCTTATCTTATCTTATCTTATCTTAAAAGATCAAAATGATTCCAGACTGGGGAAAACTTCTTCTTATTGGAATGTTCCATGAAGTCAGAAGTTGAACAAGGTGAGTGCAAGCAAAAATCCAACAGACACAGCAACAGCAAACAGTTTCATCACCATTCAACAAATCCACAATACATGTCAATACAGTTTGTTTCCTTATAAACACAATTTGGCGCGGCGAACCTCGCCAGCCCGGTCTGTAACGTGGAGACTTCCGGAAGATGGCGATCCTGACCAGTTCGCTCTTCTAAACCCGCATTCTCCAGCCCCGAAACTTGGACAATAACTCATATTCAGACTGAAAACATTTTCAGAGCTGACAGCTTTAAAGCAAGTAAGTTCAATTGGTGATTTTGAACGCAAGTTTCTGTCATGGGAAACTGTTCTCCCGTCACTCCAACAAAGTCCTCTGCTCCGCCACTTTCCAAGATGAAAACCGCCCAAGAGCAATCTTACGACAACTTGGTAGATGCTATCACAAAACTAACCATCAAAGTTGATGATTTTGGAGCGCAGTTAAGGGAGACCGCTACAATGGTAGCCAGCATCACCCGTCTTGTTGAAATTAATACTGCTGACATCAAAAATTGCCAGACCAAACTACAGAGCTTTGAGAGAGACATCCCCAAGCTTATACAAGAAAACGAAGAGCTAAAGGAAAGGATTACTGAGCTGGAGAGGTACAAGAGGCGCTGGAACCTTAAAATACACGGGATCAAAGAAAAGGATAACGAAATGATCCGTGAGTAGGTAATCCACATTCTGTCAGAAATTGCACCGCAGTGGGCAACGACCATGGGCACTATTGTTGATAATGTCCACCGCCTGGGAAAACGTGAAAATGGAAGAAACCGCCAGGTTATTCTCCAGTTTGTTATGAGATACCACTGTGAAGAAATTTGGAGGCTGACCAAAAACTCCAAATTCTGCAGAGTAGCTGGGATCCAATTCAAGTGAGATTTCTGTAAAGCCGACAGGGATGCCCGCGCAGCAGCATGGCCACAGATGGAGCAAGCCCGTGCAGCTGGGAAAAACATCTGGTACAAAGGCCATGTGGGATACATCGACGTAGAAGAGTCAGCATCTAAGGGTCTGGTTCACAACTATGGCTGAACAAGCACTTTGACTCTTTAATGTTCTGTACATGTTGCTAAGCTACTTCAATGTTTACTTTATAGGGAGTCATTTCATAGTCCCCTTTTGAAGTACGCTGTGTTCCTGGCAGCTGTCATTTGGAAATGTTTACATGCTACTTTTACTCAGGTTCCTGCATCTTTTTTTTGAAGGGTAGATTTATAAGGCAGCTCTTTTTCAATCCCATTTTGATAATTTGCATTACAAATTTTCGATAATTTTATAGATTAGGTTTTTGGATTCTGTCATAACAAGCGTGCAGCTTGGGGAAAAAGGAGGAAGGGAAAGTGGAAAGAAAGGGGGGAAAAGGGAAAAGAAGGGGAAGGAAAAAAGAGGAAGAAAAAGGAAAAAAGGGAAGGGAAAAAGGGGGAAAAAAAGTTATGAGTTAAAACATACGTATATTTAGCAATTTAATCAGGGGCTTTCTTCAGTGTACTTGGTCCAAAGTAACAACCTAAATCGTTTATCTACTTGTTATTTTTATTTTATTATTAGTTTAATTTTTTCCTTATTCTCTTTCATCCTTTGTCTTTTATTACAACCTTTTCTTTTGCATCACTTAATGCTAGGGGTTTACGAGACTCTATAAAAAGAAAGGCTACATTTCTATTCCTTAAAAATGAAAAAGCACATTGTTATCTTATTCAGGAGACTCACAGCAACGATACAGATGAAAAAATGTGGACAAACCAATGGGGAGAAAAAATATACTATAGTCATGGCACAAATAGGTCAGCAGGGGCCGCCATACTCCTAAATAACTTTCCTGGGAAAGTAGTTGCAACCAACAGAGATGACATAGGACACTGGATTATTTGCGTTTTTGAAATACACAAACAATTCTTGATTCTTGTTAACATTTATGGATTTATTAACCGCAACCAGAACAAACAATTAATTACAGACGTGACTAACATATTGAAGGAATTATCTCAAATATATATCAATCCTGTTTTTGTGTTGGGTGGCGACTACAATATGGTTATGGACGAATGGCTTGATAGGCAACCCTCAAGATGTCCTAATCATCAGTATAATACCACTTTACTAGATTTCTGTAACACGTTTCAGCTTAGTGACATATGGCGTGCGCTAAATCCAGATACTCAAACCTTTACTTGGTTTAAACCTGATGGCACCATTAAATCACGATTAGACTACTGGCTTATTTCTGAATTCCAACCTGATATAGACATAAATACCTCAATTTCTGCAGCTTCGCTTACAGATCATTGTATGATCAAGTTAACCATAACTCCCACTAGCGCAGTCAGAAGAAATAAAGGCTACTGGAAATTTAACTCAAATCTTCTAAAACATGACCCTTTCTGTCAGGATGTTAAAAGGACAATCGACAGTATAACCAAAGATACATTATTGTCAACTTACAGAGAGAAATGGGAATTTCTTAAATTTAAAATCCATCAGATTTCACTTCCGGTTATGGCGGCCACCTAGAAGGACACGTATCACTCTGCTCTGCTCCTGGAGATAAAGATTCGGCAAATAACTCTCTCATTTGGAACAGAACTTTTCCCAGCGTTTGGGTGAGGATATGCCGGTGAAGACTAAGGCTGGGAAATCAGGTGGGGGAAAAATTGAATCGCCGAAGCAGTCCAAATTAACGGACTTTCAAGTCTGTGGCGCAGCAGGAAAAGCTGCGGATATGGTGGATGAAACTAGCGGTGGTGCGGTAACTGCTGATGATGGCGGCACAGGTGCAGTGCTGGCTGCCATTAGCTCAATGAGAGCAGACTTTTCCGCTAAACTTGATGGGATTATGGCAGCGTTGGATGCAATGAGAAAGGAGTTGGGTGACTGCGTGGAGCGAGTGACGCAGGCGGAGCTTCGTGTTTCCAGTGCGGAGGATGAAATCAGTGGACTTCAATTAAAGGTGCGCACTTTGGAAAAAAAAATAAATGTCTGGAAAATAATGTTCTGGACTTGGAGTCCCAGTCGAGACGGAACAACCTGAGGCTGGTGGGTCTACCGGAGGGAGCCGAAGGTCGTGATTCATGCTCCTTTTTGGAGGGGTGGATCCCGGAGGCGCTGAACAACGCGGAGCTAAAATCATCAGTCGTCTTGGAAGGCTCCCACCGAATCGGCCCACCGAGAGGTAACAAGGCAGCACCGAGGACGCTAATTATGAAGTTTCTCAGCTACAGAGACAGGATGACGATCTCCAACGCGGTGTGGGCCAAAGGAGAAATTAAATACCAAGATCAACAGGTGCGGTTCTACCCAGATTTGGCCTCAGGAATCCAACAATTAAGGAAGCAGTTTGACCCCATCCGTAAAGAACTGCGCAACCTTGGGATTCGTCATGGAGTGATTTACCCTGCAAGACTTCTGGTCACATATGAGGGCAGAACACACATCTTCAAGACCCCCGAGGAGGCGCAGGAGCTCATCAAGAAGATCCAGGAAGAGACTGGTGGGAGCTAAGCATGAACAGAATATAGGGTAGAATATTTGAGCATTTACATAGGCATTTAACTGATTTGAAGCATATAGCAAGATTACAAAATATAGATTGTATTACATATTTAAAAAAAAAAAAGTACAAAATTGCTATAAAATTTTGGAGTTAAATTGGAAAATTACAGAAGAGAGTTAATGTTACGTTATTAAAAGCAGTAGAGTTAGGGTTATTGGGAGGATGAAGAAGGAGTGGCTTTGGCTGATCCTCATGGGTGTGGAGCAGTCGATGGCTATATCGGGAGACAGAATTTTTCTTTTGATTTTGGGGGGATTGCCACAAATGTGGGAAGGGGGAATTTGTTTGTGTGTAGTTTGTAGGGTGAATGTTCAACCACTCATTTTTTTGCTTTTCTGTTTGAGCATGTTTACACTGCAAGGTAATCCCAAACTCCCTATTGATCATAAACCAAAGCGTTAATCTTAATTTAACTTCATGGAATTGCAGAGGTCTACAAAATTTAAAAAAACTTAAACAAGTTATGAATAAAATAAAAGACATCAGAATCAGAATCAGAATCAGCTTTATTGGCCAAGTATGCACAACACATACAAGGAATTTGACTTTGGCTAAAAACTTGCTCTCATTGTTCAGGTGGAGGATTTAAATAAGGATTCAATGACAACAGAGTATGTACAGTAAATTACAGTCTGTCCACGTTTCTATAAAAGGATGCAAATATATTCAGGAATATATGCAGTTATTTACTCAGACTAACCACACTTTGCAGAAATATATGAAAAAATATACAGTCACACAGTATTTCAATGTGAACTCAGATTCAGTGATATAATGTGAATGAAGTAAAAAGCAGTGTGAGAGTTATGTGCAATGTAATAATGGATGAAAAGTCATGAGTATAGCAACAGGTAGGACTAGGTGAATATTAGGAGTTCATCAGAGTGATGGCTTGAGGAAAGAAACTGTTCCTGTGACGGGTGGTTTTGACCTTCAGTGATCTGTAACGACGACCAGAAGGTAGAAGTTCAAACAGTTTGTGGCCGGGGTGTGATGGGTCAGCACAGATGTTTCCCGCCCGTTTCCTGGTTATGGACCAATATAAGTTCTCAATGGAGGGTAGGTCAGTACCAATGATCCTCTCCGCAGACTTAATGATCCGCTGCAGTCTGGTCTTGTCCTGTTTAGTCGCAGATCCAAACCAGACAGTGATGGAAAAGCAGAGGACAGATTGGATGATGGCGGTGTAGAAGACAACCAGCAGCTCCTGAGGCAAATCAAACTTCTTGAGCTGACGCAGAAAAAACAACCTCTGCTGGGCCTTTTTCCGGACAGTGTCTATATGGGAGGACCACTTCAGGTTCCGGGAGATTGTGGTACCCAGAAACTTGAAGGAGTCCACAGTGGACACTGTGCTGTTGAGGATGGTGAGTGGGGGGAATGAAGGGGGGTGTCGCCTGAAATCCACAGTCATCGCCACCGTTTTGGCTGGGTTAAGTTCAAGATGGTTCTGGCTGCACCAGAGGATCAGCTGCTCCACCTCCCGCCTGTATGCAGACTCATCATCATCCCGGATCAAACCGATGACTGTGGTGTCGTCCACAAACTTCAGGAGCTTCACCGAAGGGTCCTCTGAGGTGCAGTCATTGGAGTAGAGGGAGAAGAGCAGTGGGGAAAGGACACATCCTTGGGGGGCACCAGCACTAATTTTTCGGGAGCTGGATGTAAATCTCCCTAGCTTCACCTGTTGCCACCTGTCAGTCAGAAAATGGCTTCAAAAATTGTGTTTTTACAAGAAACTCATCTAATAGAGGAGGATGTAAAAAGAATTAGGAGTAGATGGCAAGGAAGTGTTTTCACCTCATCATTTTCATCCCGAGCCAGGGGAGTTATGACTCTCATACATAAATCAGTCCCATTTCAAGTGAAAAATGTAATTGGAGACAAATTTGGAAGATATGTAATCATTCAAGGATCTTTGCTATTAGAAAATATAAATTTGGTGAACTTATATGGTCCCAATATAGATGATCAAAAGTTCTTTGCTAATTTATTTCTTATCTTATCATCACTTACAGGGCAACATATAATAGCAGGGGATTTTAATTGTACATTGAATCCCGGTATAGATAGATCAACAGGACTGGACTGTACGCACAATGGATGTAGGATGACCATTAATCATTTTATGAAAGAATTGAAATTGCTAGATATATGGAGAGAAATGAAACCACAAGTTAAAGCCTACTCTTGTTATTCCAATACCTACAAGACATTCTCACGTATTGATTATTTTTTGATCTCCACAGAATTAAGGTCCAAGATTCAAAACTGTTTTTATGATAACATCGTGATCTCTGATCATGCACCCTGCTGTCTAATATATGTAGATAAGAAATTGACAAAGGAACCAGGTAGATGGCAATTTCAGCATAAATGGCTTCAGGATGAGGAATTTGTTAAATACATAGAAAAACAGATAGATGAGTTCTTTGACATCAATACTACACAAACATCAGCATGTGTAAAGTGGGAGGCTTTCAAAGCTTTTATTAGGGGACATATTATTAGTTATACAGGTTCAAAATCTAAGAAGACTCGAGAGGAGAGAGTCCAATTGGAACATAAAATAAAAATTCTTCAAGAAAGAGTGTATGCAGGAAGTGATCCAAGGTTGGAGAACGAATTACTGATTTTGAGAGCTGAATATGACAAAAAATCAGCGAATAGAGCTGCCTCGAGTCTTCTAAGATTGAAACAATCTTTTTATGAACAAGGTGAAAAATCAGGAAAGCTATTGGCATGGCAGATTAAACAATTAGAATTTAAAACACCAATTACCAGTATTATAAGTAACGGACAGGTAGTTATAGATCCTTTAGAAATTAATAGAGCCTTTAGAGATTACTATGAAAAAGTATATGATACCAAAAATGAATCTGACTTAACAAAACTACATGGGTTTTTGAACGAACTATTTATACCGTGTATTCCAAATGAAAATAGGGAGATACTGGAGTCTAAAATTAGTCAAGAAGAAGTTGGACTAGCCATCGATAATATGAAATCAGGGAAAAGTGCAGGACCAGATGGTCTTCCAGTTGACCTTTATAAAAAATTTAAGAATAAATTAATAAAACCTTTTTTGGAAATGGTTTTAGAAGCATTTCAAAATAGTAGTTTACCATCATACATGAATAATGCCTTAATTATACTGTTGCCAAAACCAGGTAAGCCCTCTAATAAATGTGAAAATATGAGACCAATAAGCCTATTAAATGCCGACCTTAAGATAATCTGAAAAATTTTAGCAAGACGAATACAAGAAATTTTACCAAATATTATTAATCGAGATCAGAATGGCTTTATAAAGGGTAGACAAGGCTTCCATAATGTAAGAAGACTATTTAATATTATTTATTTTAATAAAGAAGCACCGGATACAGCTCTCCTATCATTGGACGCCGAAAAGGCCTTTGATAGAGTTGAATGGCCCTTTCTTTTTGAAGTCCTACAAAGGTTTGGACTTGGAAATAATTTCATAAAATGGGTTCAAATAATATACAATAATGCTACAGCAGAAATCCTAACAAATAACAATATTTCAAAACCAATAAAAATCAATAGAGGATGTCGACAAGGCTGTCCACTTTCACCTTTACTGTTTACTATGGCAATTGAACCTTTAGCGATGGCGATACGTCTACAGTCACAAATATATGGAATTAAAGTTGGACCAACAGAACATAAAATCTCCCTGTATGCCGATGACATAATTTTGTTTATGTCGAATCTTAAAAAATCAATTCCGACCTTGTTGAATTTAATAAAGAATTTGGGGGAAATATCAGGATATAAAATAAATAAAACTAAATCTTCAATATTAATGCTAAATGAGATCCAGAGAAATTACCCAGCCCCTGAGGTAAATCAATTCAATGTTGTAAATCAGTTTAAATATTTAGGAATCCAAATTGTGCCTAAGCTAGAATCAGTCGCCAGTGTCAATTATGAAGCCTTAATGACAGATATTAATGAGTTACTTCAGAGATGGATGTCACTACCAATGTCGATGATCGGGAGAATCAATATTCTTAAAAGTAATATCTTACCTAAAATACTTTATTTATTTCAATACATTCCCTTACCACCACCTTTAGATTTATTCTCAAGAATTAAAAAAAAGTTAGTGGAATTTATATGGAACAACAGGAGGGCTAGATTACGTCTGTCTTTATTATATTTACCATTTGATCGTGGAGGTCTGAAATGTCCAAATTTTATGTTGTATTATTGGTCGGCACAACTGAGGTCTATGACATATTATTTTTCATCAAATGATCTCCCTCACTGGACTGAAATGGAATCATACAATTTACCTTTACCTCTTCCCATATTCATATACTCAGATTTGGCAAAAAAATTACAAAAACAAGTTAAAAATCCATTTGTAAAGCATATGATCAAAATATGGTGTGAAACTAAAAACTATTTAAAAGAACCACACTTACTGTCACAATTTAGCCCAATATGGGGTAATCAATATTTTAAACCAGGGAGAGCGGATGCTGTATTTAAAGTATGGAATTTAAAAGGGATTCAAAAGATTCAAGATTTATATCTGTCATGTGCAGATAACATAATGTCTTTTGAAGAGCTGAGGATCAAATTTAATCTTAATAGAACACATTTTTTTAAATATCTTCAACTTAGGAACTTTATTTGATCAAATCAAAATAATGCTCTCACTCGACCTATTTACTCATCCTTGGAAAAAATGTTGATGAAAGATAGTAAAAGAAAGGGTATTATTTCAGAGTTTTATAACTCATTGACACTATGAGGTCAGCATAGTTAAACTACTGGAAAGAAGATCTGCAAACTGAAATTTCAGAGGAACAATGGGAATTGGCTTGTACAGAAGCTCAAACCAAATCAATAAATGTACGTCTTAAATTGATACATTTTAAATGGTTAATGCGGATGTATGTTACACCGGTGGAGTTAAATAGATATAACAAAAACATACCAGATACATGCACAAAATGCATGGAAAGTAAAGGAACCCTATTTCATTGTTTATGGGAATGTAGAATAATTAGAATGTTTTGGGAAGAGGTGAGGGTAACAATTGAAAAAATAATTTTAAAACAAATCATATTGAATCCTAAACTGTTTTTGTTGGGTCTGTACCCAAAAAAGCATAACTTTAATAAAAGTGAAAGAACATTCATAGACCTCAGTTTGCTTAATGCCAAAAAATGTATTGCACTACTGTGGAAAAAGACTCATAGACCAGATGTGACTCAGTGGTTAAGACAGATGTTAACAAACCTTCCATTAGAAAGAATAACATACATACTGAAATCAAAGGAAATTGTGTTTGAGAATATATGGAGACCTTTTATTGATTATGTAAAAAATTTAAACATAACTCTTGAAGAAGAAGGTGAATGATGTGTGTGGACCTTGTAAATTCCAAACTGGTGAACATAATATGTATACTTATGTAATGGATTGTCTAGACTAAACAGAGGAGCATTGTTGAAGACTTGATTTTGTTGGTGGTTGTTGGTGTTTTTAGTGCATTTTTTTTGTAGTACTTTAGTGTTAGTGTTTGATTGTTTGTGTCATGTTTGTTAAAAAAAAGGTTCTATAAAGATATTGTGGGAAAAAAAAATCCATCAGATTTCCATTTCATACAGTAAAGTCATAAGCTGAGCCAATAGACAAAAAGAAATGGATATTGTAAATGAGTGAAGCGGATGATAAAATAAAGGCAGCGATGAGAGGTTTTAAGCAGGTTTATTAAATCATACCGCCATCACGGAGTTCGCCCCAGTGCCGTGCATGCGCGCCGGGAGCGAGCCCGGAGGCTCTCAGCAGAGAGACACAGAGTGTGTGTGCCAGCAGCAGTTGCAGAGTGAGAGAGAGAGTTACAGAATATGTGCAGTATTTATACCCAGTTACAGACAATGCATGAAAGGCATTCACAGCAGGAGGTATGGGCATTTGCATTTGAGAGACACAGTAAGGACAGGATGCATGAACACAATGCATGAATGGCACATTAACATCACAGTAGTGAAACAATGCATGAATGGCACATTACATCACAATAGTGCAGCGGAAAAAACCAGAAGTAGCGAGCTGTCTGTCCCAGTCTGTTGTGGGGGTTATCCAAACCGCCACACTGCTCCCCCCCAGAGGGCTCGGCAAGGGGCCGAGACCTCGATAGTTCAGCTTTGGCAGCGAGCAGGGAAAGCTCTGTGCAGGCGAAGGTGGAGGGGGGTGGGGGGTAGTAAATGCCGGCCGGGGACGGTGAAATTGTCCGGGCCGCGCAAAAATTGCTTGTTGTTCCGCGATGTCGAGGGGCTGTCCCATTGCACGTGCGGAGAACCACAAGAAGAAAAATTAGTCACTGACTCCTCTCGCGGTTAAGTCCTGCGAGGATTAACAGCGGCCGTGAAGAAAAACAGGAGCGGCGAGGCTGCGTAGCGGCTGTAAAAAAAAACAAAAGCAGAGGGACTTGGCGTGTTGACTTTAGGTGCAGGCGCAGCCCTAAAGCCCTCGGGAAAGCTGACGGCTGAATCTCCTTGTGCGCCGTGGCTGAGACCATTAGAAAATCCTGTGGGCGAGCTGCGTGCCTGCTTCAGGTGTGCGAGCAGCTCTGAAGGTTCTGTGTGCAGCGGCGAAGGATGCTGGTGGTCTGTGGAGCTGTATGCGTCCCGTGCGTGGTGCACCGTCCTCGTAACCCCCCGGTGTGAGCACGGGGGCTCGGTGCGTGGGTGGGCCGCTGGAGAGGCGAGTCAGGGTCCGGAATCTTGGTGGAGATCAGCGCAGTCGGCGCCGATAATCATCCAAGTTGAGCTGTGGCTGTAGATTGGTCATGATGCATTGGAGTGGTGAGAGGGAATAGACGATCTTTGTCCCTCGGGCTTGTGCAGATGCATTTTAGCGGTGAGAGGGAGGAGACGATCTTTGTCACTCGCTTGGCCATTGTGCGTTCAGGTCCACGCACTGCGTTGTCCGCCGGCCCTGGAGGTCGTCGTCATGGAGAGAGGACGAGGTGCGTGTGCTCTCGCATGGAGGAGCTGTGAGAGCAGCCGTCCCAGCATGGATGTGTCGATCTAGGCGTGCAGATCCCACCATGAAGTTTGCTGCGGCTTTCCTGGTCATGGGTGATGTCCGGAGAGTTCCCTGAAGCAGAAGGGAGATGCTGTGTCTGCTTGCCGTCGGAGCATCACCGCCGGGTGCTGCGTTTGCCGGCAGCGTGTTTTTTTTCAGCATCGGGTCACCAATGTGGCTGTCCAGACCAGAAGGTTGCGTCGCACAAAACGTGTGCTTCCTCTGGGTCACCAGTGAGGCGGCTGATAAAATGAAGGTGACGTGAAGGTTTTAAGCAGGTTTATTAAATCATACCGCCATCACGGAGCTCGCCCCGGCACCGTGCATGCGCGCCAGGAGCGAGCCTGGAGGCTCTCAGCAGAGAGACACAGAGTGTGTGTGTCAGCAGCAGTTGCAGAGTGAGAGAGAGAGTTACAGAATATGTGCAGTATTTATACCCAGTTACAGACAATGCATGAAAGGCATTCACAGCAGGAGGTATGGGCATTTGCATTTGAGAGACACAGTAAGGACAGGATGCATGAACACAATGCATGAATGGCACATTAACATCACAGTAGTGAAACAACGCATGAATGGCACATTACATCACAATAGTGCAGCGGAAAAAACCAGAAGTAGCGAGCTGTCTGTCCCAGTCTGTTGTGGGGGTTATCCAAACCGCCACAAGAGATCCATTTAATATGCAACAAACATTCCTTATGTGAAGAGGACAAACAAAAACTGATTTTATTGCACTCTTCCCTAGATAACATCTATATTAATAAAGCCAAAGGAGCATATATTAGGTCGAGAGCGAAATGGATAGAGGAGGGAGAGAGAAGCTCAGCATACTTCTGTAGGCTTGAGAAAAGAAGACAAGAACGAAATGCCATTAAGTCTCTTATAATTGATGGTAAAGAATGTACTGATTCTGTGAGGATCTCTAAAGAAATATTTAAATTTTACAGTGAATTATACTCCTCCTCTTACTCACACACTAATGCAGAGGGTTTCTTTGAGTCCATTTCAGGACAGATACCGAAAATTGATGAATATTTTAGAAAATCATGTGACGCAGAGATCCAAATGGAGGAAGCTGAGAAAGCTTTAAAATCCTTAGCTCTAGACAAATCACCTGGCTCAGACGGCTTGACAGCCAATTTTTACAGGCACTTCTGGATTAACCTAAAAGATTTATTTTTTAATATGTTAAAGGAAATCCGTGCTACATCAGTTTTACCAAATACTATGAAACAAGGAGTCATCACATTAATTCCTAAACCTGGCAAGGACCCAAAATTGATTGATAATCTCAGACCAATTATTTTACTTAATAATGATTACAAAATTTTAACACATATTTATGCCAACAGACTCAAAACTGGCATCACTGATCTTATCTCAGAGACACAATCAGGTTTTGTTAAAGGGCGCTCAATACACAACAATATACACCTTGTATTGGATTTACTTGACTATAGGGACCTAATTGACGAGGGGTTTATTTTATTTTTGGATTTTTTTAAAGGTTTTGATGTGATTGAACACAAATTTATGTTTAGGACCTTAGAGCTTTTTGGTTTTGGGGAGCACTTTTTAGACTTTATAAAACTAATTTATACGGATACCAACAGCTCAGTCCTATTACCACATGGTACCTCCCCTAGATTTTCAATAGGCAAAGGAATTAAACAAGGCTGCCCGGTTTCGCCTCTGTTGTTCATTGCAGCAGCTGAAATGCTCTCAATTTTTATAAAAAACTCTGACTTTGATAAATTAACAGTATTTGGAAAACAACTAACAATCAGCCAACTGGCTGACGACACAGCCATATTCATGCTCAACTCTGATCAAGTCCCTAAAATTCTCAATTATATAGATGTTTTCTCTAAAGCCTCTGGGCTTAAACTGAATCTAGGTAAATGTGAATTATTACCTATTCATGATTGCAGTCTATCAGCCATTCATACCATTCCCGTCAAACAAACAGTGAAATATTTGGGCATGCATATCACTAAAGATGTTGATCAATTAGTCAAGCTCAATATATGGAATTGCTTGGAGAAATCAAAAACTTATCTCAACTCCTGGTCTCAAAGAGATATTTCCATCATAGGAAGAACATTTCTGACAAAAATGGAATGCATCTCCCGACTTATTTATCCAGCCCATTCATTGCCAATGCCCAAAGATGCCGTTAAAGCCATCAATCAAACTATTTTCAATTATATCTGGAAAGGGAAAACACATTATTTTAAAAAAGGTACCATGATTGAAGAATATGAGGAAGGTGGGGTTAAAGCAATAGACTTTGAATGCATTAATGGCACCATCAAAATTAACTGGCTGAGACAATTTATTAAACAACCCAAACATTTCTGGTTTCATATTCCCAATGAAATTTTTGCTAAATTTGGGGGCGTTGAATTCCTGCTCAGATGTGACTA
Source organism: Pholidichthys leucotaenia (assembly GCA_020510985.1). Taxonomy (NCBI): domain Eukaryota; kingdom Metazoa; phylum Chordata; class Actinopteri; order Cichliformes; family Pholidichthyidae; genus Pholidichthys; species Pholidichthys leucotaenia. The sequence continues at coordinate 72,158,550 of CM035843.1, forward strand.
TGACCCAAAAATATGACCCCTCTGTGGAATTGTAGATATGTACTATATAAACACAAATCAATATTCCTACAACACTGGCAAAATAAGGGCATTTGGTCTGTACTACACTTATTAGACAGCACAGGGAACATTTTAACTTTTGAAAATTTCTGTGCTAAATATAACATAAATGATAAACGAGAATATAACCAAGTAATTGAGGCAATACCTCAGACAATTATACTAATGGCCTCAACTCTAAATAGATTTGGCTCTTGCCCAAATCTCCCTTTGCTTTTGGTAAATGGTTTCCACCTAAATGACTCAAAATTAAACAATTTAGCGATTAGAAAAATATTTAATAAAGAAATCTTCCTGGTAACAGTTTCTAGAGCTGCTATTCTTAATTTTTTCTCCAAAAAAGAAGCTCAAATTCTAAGATCTAAATTCTTTAAATTTCCTATTTCACCAAAAGCAAAAGAGATCCATTACAAAGTTTTAAATGGAATTTATCCTTCTGCTGAGTTTCTAAGTAAACATTTTGGCTTTGAGAACAATAACTGTACCTTTTGTAATGAACATATAGAAAGTACAGATCACATTTTCTTTTCCTGTATGTACACTAATGCGTTTTGGGATGATTTTCATCACTGGTTATCCAAACATGTACCAACCCCTGTTTTTAACTGTCAGAATATTTTGTATGGCTTTATTATTAAGAACTCATTGCATGATATGTCTATTAACACCCTCGTAATCTTGGGAAAATTTTATTTACCCAGAAATAGATTTTTAAAATGCAAGCCAAATTTTAATGTATTGTGACGTATGCAGGGTTCACACAAAGAAAATGGAGCAAGATGGTTGTGATCAACGGGATTTATTTTACACACCCCCAATCCCAACTTACTTCTGAGCACAGAGAGGAGGGGAGGTCATTCTCCCAGACCTCCGTTTCGATCATGATTACACACACATGATACATCTTACCCTAATCCTGCTAAACACTGCTGGGTCATTATAACGCAGTTATAATGACACAGCAGTATAACTCAGTAATAACACATTTAATACACACACGTAGTAACGTTTTCAACTGGCAAAGCATGCTGGGAAATCCCTGCCCCCCTTAACATGGCCCCGACGTTACACTGCCCCCCCCCCCCCCCCGGACTGGTTTCTGTCCCCAGAAAATTCAAAGTCCACTTTCAGAAATCTAACACGAGTCAGCCCGATGCTGGGGCGGCATCCAGTGTCCATCTGAGTCTCGGTCGGAGTATCTGGTTGGGGTAGGGTTCCAGTTTGGCCACCAGCGGGCGGATGGACACATCTGACAGCCTCTGTAGGACCATGCACAGTCCCTTCCCTTGCAGCGGGAGTCCCAGGCCCGCTCCGGTCGACCCCCACCACTGCCAGGTCTCCCAGGCGGCCGCTGGCCAGCGTCCATGCATCCAGCCCTTGCCGCGCCTGGAAAATGGCCGGATCTTCATCCTGCTCGCTCCGCTGCTGCGCGTCTGTTGCGCCGAGGGCCTCCGTGACGTCACCGAAAGGGGAAACATCTGCGGTGGCGGTAGGACACGCACAGTTCCTCCTCTGGCAGCGGGAGTCCCATGACTCCCACCGCTGCCAGGACCTCCCAGTCGGCCGCTGGCCCGCGTCCAGGCGTCCAGCCCCTGCCAATCCCGGGAAAAGACCGGATCTGTCCTGCTTGCTCCATTGCTGCTGCGCTCTACTGCTGCTGCACTCCAAAGGCCTCTGTGACGTCACCTGCCGGGGGAAGCATCTGCAGGAGGCGGCTTTTTCCCGTCCATGCCACCTTGCTCTAATTTAACGTTGGCGAGGGGCCAGTTTCCCGTGGGGTGGCGCGGTGCAGTACCGTGCGATGTGCCCCGGCTCTCCGTAGCGGAAGCACCCTCCTCGCGCCGCGGCCGTCTCCTCCATGGACGCGCCGCCGTGGTCTGCCGTAACTCCCCCTCCTCCCCCTCGCTGTCAGCCGTGGCCTGGATAGTTCTTGGTCTCGGCGTTGACGCTTCAATGGTGCGATTCATCAGCGGCTCCACCCGCTCTGCTTCTGCCACTGTAGTCTCCCTCGTGCACGCGCTGCCGTGGCTCCTCCTCCCGCTGGCTTTCAGCGCGGCGGCCAGCTCAACCTGGGACAGGTGGTCATCAAACAGGTTCTCGCCGTTGTAACGGGGAATCTTGGCCCGCTGCCAGATGAATGGGACGGTCACGTCCCGGTCGATCACCGCTCCTGATCACCCTGGAATCGCCAGCCCCTCCTGCCCTGAAAAGGGCGGGAAACGGGGCTGGTTTGCTCTCCTCGGCCCGTCGGGTCCGCTGCTCCGTCCATCGCGGCGAACCTCTCCAGGGGCAGGCGTCTCAGCTCTACGCTCCGTCCCCAGCCGAGCAATGAACCGCCCCGTCTGCTGGACCTCCGCCCGGGTCCTGGCTATCATCTTGCTCCATATCCCACTCCTGACACCAGTGCGACGTTTGCAGGGTTCACACAAAGAAAATGGAGCAAGATGGTTGTGATCAACGGGATTTATTTTACACACCCCCAATCCCAACTTACTTCTGAGCACAGAGAGGAGGGGAGGTCATTCTCCCAGACCTCCGTTTCAATCAGAATCAGAATCAGAATCAGATTTATTGCCATCGTTCATGTAGTACACAAACTAGGAATTTGTCTCGGTGCAATGCTGCAACATTAAAACATGATAAGATAAAGAGATAAACTAAAAAAAAAAAAATTAAAAAATTAAAGACTAAAACCATGCAATAAGTGTAGAATAATAAATAATAATAATAATAATAATAATAATAATAATAATGAGTAATACTAGTCACAGCAGTTTTAAATAAATTAGCAAGTAGCAGATGATGTGCAGTCGAAAATGCAACAGAAAAACAGTGATGAATGACATGAGTCTGGTTGAGCTGCTGTACATAGTGCACGAGAGTCAATAAGTCACTTAATGTTCAGCAGTCTGATGGCAGAGGGGAAAAAGCTGTTCATGTGACGGGAGGTTTTAGTCTGAATGGACCGAAGTCTTCTACCTGAGGGGAGGGTGGCAAACAGTACGTGACCAGGGTGTGAAGGATCAGCCATGATCCGGCCTGCACGCCTCCGGGTCCTGGAGATGTACAGATCCTGGAGAGATGGGAGCTTGCAGCTGATCACCTTCTCAGCAGTGCGCACGACGCGCTGCAGCCTTAGTCTGTCCCTGGCAGTAGCTCCTGCGTACCACACGATTATGGAGGAGGTGAGGATGGACTCGATGATGGCCGTGTAGAACTGCACTAACATCTTGGTGGGTAGCTTGAGCTTCCTCAATTTTTGACGAACATGATAGCAACCTCTTTGCTCATGTCCTCAGTCTGCTTGCCTTGTCTACGCAGGCCCTCGAGAGCCAGGTCAGCTGCTTTGTTCAGCCTTATCCAGTAGTCCACTGGGTTTTCTCTGTGCCTGGGCAGGGTTGCATAAAAATCTGTGAGCGGTCCCGAACTGAAAATTTGTCAGTACCGTCACCTCTAAATGTTCGTAGTTCTCTGTCTGACTTAACATGGACAGTCACATGTGGAGGGTCATATTTGGTAACATCACAATGTGCAGTTCGATCTGTAGGAGAAGTCTGGTTGTCATTGGTCATATTCACAACACCAGCAGACATTAATTTAGTAACTATAGACTCACCAATTTGAGCACCAAGCTGCCCCATCATATCTGTAAATTGTTCAATGGCACCAGCATTACTGCAGGGTGTGGAAACATGAGGACCTTCACTCATGAACTCACCAACAGGAATACAACCTGGGCTCTGACCTAACCCTGTATCCCCACCACTGTTCATAAATGTCGAATGTCCCACACCTCTACTATTAGTAATATTGCTACGTCAAACACCTCTTCCTTTTGGCAAAACCGGTGTTGTATAATTATCCATGTCTCTTTTTTTTTTTGACCTACTTTACACAGTGAAATTTTCTTGCGTTGTGACTAACTCCAAAATAAAGTGGCATATATCACAGTACAGAATCACAATTATTACTACTTCAAATACTATAAATGTACTGTGGGTAATCATATAAAATGTATTTCAATAGTCCTGTATATGTCTGACCACATATACGTCCCAGCGTAGACCTAAGTAGGTGATGCAGCATCCATGGTGACCGGCGTCGAGCTGATCTGAAGATCCAAGAGTCACTGGCACCAGTGTAACGGTTCACGTCACAAGTGTAACGGCTCCTCTTTTTGGCACCCTTAAACGGCCGTGATCGGGAACATCAATGCATACGAGTGGGCAGCATAAGGACCACGATGACACCAGACTGCTGTTTCCACAATTTATTCACTCCTGTAGATGAAATAAAACAAACTACATCACGCTCCGTCTGTACCTCGATCCCACAAAGGCTCCCCCAGCAAAGCAACGCGATACTGTGTGGAAAAGGAGCTCTAAAATAATTTTACAATACAAAAAAAAAAATAAATCACATTTCAAATAATAAGATTTTTCAAAACAAACATACCTGTAGATGAAATAATGACATGATTCACGACCCAAGAGACAGACGCTGACACGAGAGATACAGACAATTATCTTTATTGTGAATTTGTGAGTGAAGTGTGAGTGAATGTGTGAATGTTCGTCTGGCCACTGGAGCTGAGCCCGTCTTGTGGTAACCTGGCAACCCTGGAAAACACAAGCACAAGGTTACGGTTGTTCAATAGCAATGTTCGGCGGGTATGCTGCAGGGGCTTATTTGCAGGTGCCACAATGAGAGGCTGACAGACTCCTGGTGTCCGAGCGGCGTTGTGTTCGTGGTGTCCGGTGCTGTGGAGGTGAGGAGGAGCTCCGCGGAGCGGGGAACAGTGCCTCATCAGCAGAGGAGGGTGGTCCGCCGCCAGGGAGGTCCACCTGTGCACAGGGGAAAAGGCTAGCAGAGGAATTGTGAGGAGATGTCTTACGTGGCCTGGTTTGGCGAAGCGTAGAATTCTCCACGAGAAGTCGAGATCTTGGCACGTTGCTCAGTGAGGGTGACAGACGACTCCGTGCTGAGGCGTCCGTGCGTTGGGCTTTTATGTTGGGCTTTTTTTCAGGAGGTGCTGATTGCCACCTGCTGAAGTGAGCGCAGCTGATGTTGATGATGCTGATGATGGCCTAGCGGCCATCATGACAGTACTCCCCCCTCTAGAGGTGCCTCCAGGCACCTGCCCAATCCTACCTGGATGCGCCCGATGGAAATCGCGGATCAACTGCTTGTCAAGGATCAACGCAGGGCGTATCCAGGAGCGGTGCTCAGGGCCAAACCCCTCCCAGTCCACCAAATACTGAAGGCCCCGACCCCTCCTGCGGACGTCCAGGATTGCCGTTACCCCCCAGGCCGGATGGCCATCGATCATCCTCGGGGGAACGGGAGCCGCAGGGGGCGGGCACAGCGGATCGGCGATGTAGGGCTTGACCTGGGAGACGTGGAAAGTGGGGCAGATGCGCATGTGAGAGGGGAGAGCAAGACGCACAGATACAGGGTTGACAATACGGGAGATAACAAAGGGACCGATGAAGCGCTTGGTTAGCTTACGCTTCTCGGCAGGCACACTGACATTCTTTGTGGACAACCATACCTTGTCACCCACCTTGTAATCCGGGGCAGGCCTCCTATGGCGGTTGGCCACCTCAATGTTCCGTTCCGTGGTCCTCAGAAGGGCTCTGCGGGCAATGGACCAAACTTGCCGACAGCATCTGGCATGAGCCTGAACAGACGGGACTGCTACCTCCCCCTCCTCCTCCGGGAACAAGGGTGGATCGTACCCCAGTGATGCCTTGAAGGGGGACATCCCTGTGGACGAGGACACCGTGGTGTTATGAGCGTACTCGATCCACGGGAGGTCCATGCTCCATGAAGAAGAGCAGGAGGAGATGACGCAGCGCAGCACAGCCTCCAGCTCCTGATTGGCTCGCTCGCACTGGCCGTTACTCTGAGGATGGTATCCAGAGGAGAGACTGGCCGTGGCCCCAAGCGCCGTACAGAAGGCCTTCCAAACCTGCGAGACGAACTGTGGCCCTCGATCCGAAACAATGTCAGAGGGGATTCCGTGAGGGCGAACCACATGGAGAACGAGGAGGTCCGCCGTCTCCCACGCTGAAGGCAACCCCCGGAGAGGCACAAAATGGGCAGCTTTAGAAAAGCGGTCCACGATGGTTAAAACGGTCGTGAAGTGGCCGGAGGGGGGCAAACCGGTCACAAAGTCCATGGCTACATGGGACCAGGGGCGGGAGGGAACGGGCAAAGGATGAAGCAGACCCGCCGGGGCCGATGATGATGTCTTCCCCGTGGCGCACTGAGCGCAGGCCCGGACGTAGTTGTTAACGTCCCTTCGCAGCCCTGGCCACCAAAAGGTTCTCTGGAGGAGATCAACGGTCCGACTCACACCCGGATGGCACGCCAGCTTGGACGTGTGACCCCACTCTATTACTTGGCCCCTGACAGGACGAGGGATGAACAAGCGACCCGGGGCCCACCACCCGGATCGGGCTCCACCTCCTGTGCTCTTCTGACCTTATCGCAGATGCCCCAGGTCAACGCACCTACCACACACGCAGGTGGCAGAATAGGCTCCTCCCGGTCGTCAGCGGAGGGCGCGTCAAACTGCCTGGAAAGGGCGTCAGGCTTGCCATTCTTACTCCCTGGCCGGTAGGTGATCGTAAAATTAAAACGGCCGAAGAAGAGAGACCAGCGGGCCTGACAAGCATTCAACCGCTTGGCAGTCCTAAGGTATTCAAGATTGCGGTGGTCGGTCCAGACGACAAACGGCTGGGCAGCCCCCTCCAGCCAATGTCTCCACTCCTCCAGTGCAAGTTTGACAGCCAATAGCTCCCTGTCGCCGATGCTGTAATTCCTCTCAGCAGGTGTCAAACGATGAGAGAAGTAAGCGCAGAGGCGGATCTTCCCGTCTGTCGGGGAGCGCTGAGAGAGTACCGCCCCCACCCCCGAATCCGATGCGTCCACCTCCACCAGGCATTGGAGCTCTGGGTCCACCTGGGTCAACACACGGGCCGAAGCAAACTCTCCCTTCAGCCTGTCAAATGCCGCGGCAGCCTCCTCACTCCAATGGAAAGGGACCTTCGGGGATGTGAGTGCAGTCAGGGGTCTGGCGATGTTCCCAAAATTTGGCACGAAGCGCCTGTAAAAATTGGCGAACCCCAAAAAACCCTGCAGCTGTTTCCTGGATGTGGGCGTAGGCCAGTCCACCACCGCCTTGACCTTGTCCGGGTCGGGAAGCACCTGGTTATGGGCGATTATAAACCCCAGAAAGGAGGTGCGATCCGTGTGGAACTCACACTTCTCCGCCTTGACGGACAATTGATTCTCCAGGAGGTGCTGTAGGACCCGTCGTACATGCACCTGATGCTCCTCCAGTGTGCGCGAGAAGATGAGGATATCATCAAGGTAAACAAAGACGAAGGAATTCAGAAAGTCCCAGAGAACGTCATTTATTAAGCGCTGGAACACTGCCAGAGCGTTGGTTAACCCAAACGGCATCACCAAATATTCAAAGTGGCCGCTCGGGGTCCGAAAAGCAGTCTTCCACTCATCTCCTTCCCGAATGCGCACCAGGTGATAGGCGTTCCGTAGATCTAGTTTAGTAAACCAAGACGCCCCCTGGAGGGAATCGAAGGCAGTGTTCATCAAGGGGAGAGTGTATTTGTCCTTAATAGTAATGTCGTTGAGACCCCGGAAATCGATGCAGGGGAGCAGCGACCCGTCCTTCTTCCCAACGAAGAAAAACCCTGCCCCAATGGCCGAGGAGGATGGACGGATGATACCAGAGGCCAGAGACTCCTTGATGTACGTATCCATGGCCTCACGTTCCGGAGCTGACAGGCTGTACAGGCGGTTCGCCGGGAGAGGGGCCCCAGCCTTGAGATTAATGGCGCAGTCGTATGGGCGATGGGGGGGAAGGGACAACGCCCGTGACTTACTAAATACCTGGCCCAAATCATGGTAGACGTCAGGCACCTTTGACAGGTCCGTAGGAGGTGTTGAGGGAGGCGTCATCGGCACTGAGGGAGCGCTTGCAGCGGACTGAAGACAGACGCTCAAGCAGAATGAGCTCCAAGCCGTTATTCTCCCAACTTGCCAGTCGAACGTGGGGTTATGCAACCGGAGCCATGGGTACCCCAAGATGACGGGTGAGGAGGAGAAGGGCAAGACCAGGAACCGTATTTCCTCCCTGTGGTTACCAGAAACTATCGTTAACACAGGTGCCGTCTGATGGGAAACTGACGTCAAAGATGTTTTTGACAGGGTGACCAGATGGATGGGCACGCGTAAAGGTTGACAGCTGAGGCCCATCAGGGTTGCCAGGTCTCTGGAGATAAAGTTTTGCTCAGCCCCAGAGTCAACTAAGGCTAGTGTGGTGTGTTCCTTGTGTTTATGAATAAGCCGAATGGGAATGTGGCAACTAGTGAGGGGCTTTGTCTGATTCTTGTCCGCAAATCCCCCTACCATGATCCGTGGACCTCCCCTTTTAACGGGCAATCGACTACTCCATGTGCCTCACTCCCACAGTAGAAGCATAACCCCTGCTCCCTGCGACGCTGTCTCTCAGCTGCTGTAAGACCCAATTGCCCCATAACCATATCCTCCTGCCCCGGAAGTTCTTCAGATGTGGGCAGAGCAAGAAGGGGGGACCTAGTGGAGCGAGGGCGAGACTTATTAGCACGGACAGCTGTTCGCCGTTCTGCCGCTCGCTCCCTCAGTCTGCTATCTAGGCTGATGGTGAGGGAGGTTAATTCCCCAAGTCTATCTGGTTTCTCCTTTGCCGCTAGCTCGTCTTTTAACTCGGAGTTAAGGCTGCGGAGGAAAATTCCACAGAGTGCTGGCTCCCCCCACCCAACCTGACCGGCTAATACCCGGAAGTCTACAGAATAATCGGCGGCAGATCTACTGCCCTGCCGAAGTCCAAGCAGCCGTTCAGTTAACACCGCGCCCCGGTCCACATGATCGAACACTTCCATGAACTCCGCCACGAACAGCTGGTAAGTTAACAATGAATAATTTGGTTTGGCCATGATGGTATAAGCCCAATCAAGAGCCCTGCCTCCCAGCAGGTTGATGATGTACCCAATCTTATTCATATCAGTGGCAAAGTCCCCCGGGACGCAGAGAAAAACTGACTCACACTGTAGCAAAAACCCCCGAGCCTCCCCATTTACCAGTAAAGCGTGCGGGGGTTGGTACAGGAGTTAGGCGATGTGTGGAAGATGGGCTGGTTTGGCTAGTAGCCGCAACTGCGGGTGCAGAAGGCGCCCCGCTAGCCGGGGGGAATGCCTGGTGACCTTCCAGGCAATCCAGCCGGCTGTTAATCTGAGTTAGTTGGTTTAAGATTACTGTCTGCTGGTGGGAAATCATGTCTACTCGTGCGCTGAGTGTGTTAAAGCGGCGCGACAACGCACTGTCTGATGGGTCATCGTGACGGAGTCGTACTGACATGATTTACGACCCAAGAGACAGACGCTGACACAAGAGATACAGACAATTATCTTTATTGTGAATTTGTGAGTGAAGTGTGAGTGAATGTGTGAATGTTCGTCTGACCACTGGAGCTGAGCCCGTCTTGTGGTAACCTGGCAACCCTGGAAAACACAAGCACAAGGTTACGGTTGTTCAATAGCAATGTTCGGCGGGTATGCTGCAGGGGCTTACTTGCAGGTGCCACAATGAGAGGCTGACAGACTCCTGGTGTCCGAGCGACGTTGTGTTCGTGGTGTCCGGTGCTGTGGAGGTGAGGAGGAGCTCCGCGGAGCGGGAAACGGTGCCTCGTCAGCAGAGGAGGGTGGTCCGCCGCCAGGGAGGTCCACCTATGCACAGGGGAAAAGGCTAGCAGAGGAATTGTGAGGAGTTGGCTTACGTGGCCTGGTTTGGCGAAGCGCAGAATTCTCCACGAGAAGTCGAGATCTTGGCACATTGCTCAGTGAGGGTGACAGACGACTCCGTGCTGAGGCGTCCGCGCGTTGGGCTTTTATGGCCTGCTGATTGCCACCTGCTGAAGTGAGCGCAGCTGATGTTGATGATGCTGATGATGGCCTAGCGGCCATCATGACAAATAAAACAAATTACATCACGCTCCGTCTGTACCTCGATCCCACACAGGCTCCTACATTTACAAAAACATGAATTACACAACGACACAAGCTGCTGGAGTCACCATAGAGCCTATATTGGCGCGAAACTCTAAAATGGCGCCTAGCGGACTCCTAATGTGCGCCGAAACATCCATAAAACTCTTATTTATAACACAAATAACAAAAAAAATACACTACAGTGACATGTCAAATTAATAAAGAACAATTACAAACTAAGGTTACAGTTTAAATGATAAGACTAACGAACAATACAATCATTTAGTGCCAGCAGCGTTTTAAACACAACTTACCCCCAGCAAAGCAACGCGATACTGTGGGGAAAAACTGAACTACCGGAGCCTCGGAGGTACAGGAAGAGCGGATGTGAGAAGTGTACCACCAAAATAAAACACTCAAGTAAAATAAAATTCACAACAATATAAAGTAAAACATAACTAAGAAAAAGAAATGCTTAAGGTACATTTTCGACTCCGTTACACCGTGTTCTTTTGATGAGGTACCACACTGCGTCTCCGACTTTGTACTGTATGTGGCAAGTGTTTTTGTCATATTGTCTTTTTGCACGTGTGACTGACTCACCCAGGGTTTCTCGAGTAATGTTGTGAGCCAGCTCCAGCCGCTCGCGTATTTGTTGCACGTACTCTGGGGCTGAAGGTGCATGGTCAGAGTCCGGGGGCAGACTGGCTACAAGGTCAACTGGCTCATTTATTTCACGTCCAAACATCATATAGTTGGGGATGAAACCAGTAGCACTGTGCTTGGTCGCTCTGTAGGCCATAACTGCATATGGGGTCATCAGGTCCCAATCCCAGTGACAGCGTTCTGCAATAGAGGCCAAGATCTTTTGAAGTGTGGCATTGAAACGCTTAACCTGGCCATCTGACTGTGGTCTGAATGGTGTAGTGTGGGTTTTCTCAATGCCAAATAGACGGCACATTTCTTGAAACACCTCTGATTCAAAATTGCGCCCTTGGTCGCTGTGCAAAGAGTGAGGCATTCCGAAGCGGCACATCCATTCTGTTGCAACAACGCGTGCCACAGTGACAGCCTTTTCGTCTGGGATAGGAAATGCTTCAGCCCATTTTGTGAAATACTCCTGTATTACGAGCACATAGCTGTTTTTGCGTTCTGTCTCATTGAGTGGGCCCATAATGTCCAGTGCAATGCGCTCCATGGGGGCTCCGACCCTGACAGTTCCCATGGACACTTGTGGCGTTTTGTGGGGTCTGGCTCTGCATGCACAGTTGGTACAAGTCCGGCACCAGGGGGCCACGTCTTCTCTCATGTGGTACCAGTAGTATCTGGTTTGAAGTCTGGTCACAGTCCGTTCAATACCAAAATGTCCACCTATTGGCCCCTCGTGCATCTGGCGCATGACGTCGGTTTGCATTTTGCGTGGCAGGACAATCTGGGGGTAGTACTGTGTGTCATCCAAACAGTAAAAACGGCGGACCAGAACTCCATCTCGGAAATACAGTCTTTTCCATTGACTTCAGTATGTTTTGGTGGCTGGACTGCAAGGGGCGACTGTGGTCCAGGGAGGGCGCTCACTGCTGGCCTCTAACCAAGCTTTTATTGGTGCAATGTCTGTATCAGCGGCTTGGGCCTGGCACAACTCTTCCATAGTCCAGCCAGGAAACAGTGTGGTCTCGTTTGTATTCGTCACATAAATTGTCTCTTTTAGTTTTAAAGTGTCTGTATTGGTAAAGCTGTCTGCACTTACCCCCACCGGACTCACGGCTGTAGTTGTAGGGCATGTCTATACCCCACCGGACTCAGCGACAGGGAGCTGGTGTCAGAGTCCAATTCACACTGAATGGCTTGGTGGCTTGTGATCTCGGCTGTGAGGAGGGGGTCCTGCAGTTTACAAGGACAGGACTGGCGGCAGGGCCTGCGGGAGAGACTGTCAGCATTAGTGTGTAAGGGACCTGGGCGATGAATGATTTCAAACTCGTACTCTGCTAGCTTCTCAAGCCACCGGGCTAACTGACCTTCTGGCTCTTTCATTCGGGTTAACCAACGCAGGCTGCTGTGGTCGGTACGTACTTTGAAAGGCCGCCCAAGTAGATACTGCCGAAAATGTGACGTGAAATCGACAATGGCTAGCAGCTCTCGTCTTGTAGTGCAATAGTTCTGTTCAGCTTTGGCTAGTTTGCGGCTGCCGTATGCCAACACACGTTCCGCGCCATCCTGCATCTGTGAGAGGACGGCGCTGATGCCTGTGTCACTAGCATCGGTGTCCAAGATCATTTCACCATGGTCCAGTGGGTAGCCTAGGACAGGGGCTGTGGTGAGGCGGTGCTTGAGCGTGTTGAAAGCAGCTTGGTGTTCAGCGTGCCACTGGAAATGTGCGTTTTTCCTTGTCAGGTTGTGTAACAGTTTGGCAATGGAGGCAAAGTCTTTCACGAACCTGCGATAGTAGGAGGCGAGGCCAATGAAACGTCGGACCTCTTGGACCGATGTGGGAGTGGGCCAAGCTTGGACTTTGTGGACTTTATTGGGGTCAGTGGCTACACCGTGCTCGGACACAATGTGACCTAGATAAGCCACTTGGCGGCGGAAGAGGCAGCATTTGGCTGGTTTTAGTTTGAGGTTTGCATGTTTAAGTCTCTGGAACACCTGACTCAGCCGCTGCAGCATCTCGGACACATCCTTGGCCAGCACGATGATGTCATCCAAGAAGACGAGGCAGGTCTGCCACTGCATGCCAGCAAGGACGCGGTCCATAAGGCGTTGGAACGTCGCTGGCGCATTGCATAACCCAAATGGCATAACGTTCCATTCAAACAGCCCATTTCGGGTGCAAAAGGCGGCTGCGCGGCGAGCTCTTGGAGTCAGCTCAACTTGCCAATAACCTGAAGCAAGGTCCAAAGTGCTGAACCATTTGGCGGTGGCGAGGGTGTCTAATGTGTCTTGGATGCGGGGTAGCGAATACGCGTCAGTGATGGTGCGGTCGTTGAGTGTTCTATAGTCTATACAAAGACGGTAAGTCCCATCCTTTTTACGTACCATAACAATCGGTGAGGCCCAACTGCTGTGGCTGCAGGTGGCGAGGCCGTTCTGGAGGCTCTCACGGATCTGCTGGTCTGCGTGTTGTTGCTGCTTTTCCCCAGCCATGCGACGAGGGGGCTGCTTCACAAGAGCTCCAGGCCGGGTTTTGATGTCATGCTGCACAAGACTGGTCTGTCCCAGGTCACCGGGCCCTCTGGAAAATACATTTTCATCGGCACACAACAGGTTAGACAGTTCAAGTTTTTCATTGTCATTAAGCTCAGTGGAACTCTGGACATAGAGCTCCTGGAGGTGGTCTGGGACTGCAGGGGAGCTAGCTGGGAAGTCTGCCGCTGGGGAGGCACTGGGCGGGGGAAGAGCTTCAGCTGGCTGGAGGATGCCTGCAATGGCACCTTCTTTAATAGTGACGGCCTTGTTGGCAGGGTTAAAGAGGCGTAGTGGAACAACATTAGTGGGCTGAGCGTTGACTAGGACCCTGGCAACGAGTATTTTGTGCTTCTCAACAAAGCCTTTTGTGGGGCTGAGCATCATGTCTCCCTGAGCTGCTTTGCCACAAGGCACAGTGCCCTTGACTAGGTACTCCTGTCCAGGTTCAACCACGACAGTTCTGGCTACTCTCACAGCATGCGACTTTGGGACAGTCTCTGGGTGAAAGTATGGCACTTCTTCTCCAAACAGCACTATGCGGCGCTTACCAAAATCAAGGCGGGCCTCGGCTTGGGTGAGGAATGGGTGGCCCAGCAGTACTTCATTGCCCGTTATGTCCGCCACGAGGAAGTCCACTTCAACTTGCCAGTTGTTAATACTGACAGGTATTTTGGCCTCACCACGCATGAGCACGTCTCCTGGTCCCACCCCGAGCAGAGTCTCTATGATGGATGACCGTAGTAGGGGTCTCATGTCTCGGTGAATGGCATTGTAATGGTGAAGGGGCAGCACATTCCTCCGCGCCCCACTGTCCAAGACTGCGTACACCTCCAGTTCATATATGCGCATGTGGATGCTCATGTCACAACTCTGGCCTTTAAAGTGGAGCACAGTGGCCTGTGGGCTTCCCTGGGGAGTGCTCGGAATGAAAGTCTTTGCATTTCTTTGAGGGGATGAACACTGGCTCTGTTTGTGACCCCAGCCCTTACAGTTATGGCAGCGAATGTCACCCTTTTTAAAGTTCTTGTGTTGCCCTGGTGTTTTTGCAGACGTGTGTGGGGCAAAGCGATTGGGTGAGGAGCTAGCTGCAGGTGTAGTGGCAGTTACAGTCTCATTCTCGTCTCTTTCTCTGACAACAGCGGCCTGGGGCCTGCGTTCAGTGAGGTTATGGGCCCCTGGCTGCATGACGCTAGTGATATAGGGCGCAGCTCTCTTTGTGGTTTCATGGCGATGGGCTATCTCGTACGCTCTGGCTAGTGTGGCTGGACGTTCTTCTAACAGTTTTTGGATTAGCTCTGCATCGCCCAGGCTATTTGTGAAAACTTCAACAGCTATAGCATCTTGCTCAGCCTCTGACCAATTTCCATAAGTTACAGCTACTTTCCCATAAATGTCATCTCTGAACACATGAAGGGCCTCACCAAATTTATGTACTCTTTGCCTCAGTTCCACTGTCACAGCCGCTGAGTGATATGAGGAAGGGCCGTATGCAGTTTCGAGTTCCTCCAGCAGGCGGCAGTAGTCCCATTTGGATGAACGAGGGTTTCTGTGGATGATGGCGCCTGCAGCTCCAACAAGGCAGAATTTCAGCTGGATGGCCATTGTCTTTTCTGACCAGTGATTTGCCTCTGCGCAGCTCTCAAATCTGTGCAGGAACTCTCTCCATGGTGTGCTGCCGTCGTACTGGCCTGGACGTAGAGTGGGGACTCTTTCTTTGGGATCATAGTCCTCATCACTGTCCAATGTAAGAGGCTGACGGGGCGCGTAGCCAGTGTGCTGTGTACAAAACTTCTCATGTGAGCAGTGGCAAAGGGGTTTGTATCTGCATAATACAACTTTAACAATGCGTTTGGAGCAGGATTCGGGGGCACGTAAATGTCTAGGCCTCCCATGGGGGCACGGCTTTGATTGTCGGCTCTGAAAAAGGGATTTGTGGGGGCAAACTGAGCGAGGCTGCCGAATGGCACGAACAAATCTTCTCCATTAACAAGTGTGTTTGCGCAGCTTTCATCACACAGAAATGGGTTATAATGTCTACACTTCGTCTCAGCCTGACATTCATGAGCTTCCACAGCCTTGTCTGTGTTCCTGATTATTACTTAGCAACATGAACGGGTTTGAGTAGTTCGTTTCTTGTATGTAAATATCGGCGGGATAGCGAGCGGCCACCATGTTGCATTAGCTTAGCTGCTATCACAGTCACTCGGCCTAGTTGTTGTTGTCCTTTTCTTTTAGTACTCACCACCCTCTTAACAACGTGAGAGTCCCTTCGTGGTCACCAGTGTTAACCTTTCCTGCCTTTCGTCTCCTAACCGTGGTTGGGGGACGCAGGGGAGATCTGTCTTCTCCAGGGCCGGAGGCAGCTCTTCCTCCGGGGTCAACTCCCGAGTAAACCTCACACTTGTTAAAAATGGTATGGTGGTACATAGAAGCACAGGCCGTTTTGCTGAAGCATTGGGGCTTTATTCACACACCGCACTGTTAATAGCAGCAATTTTTACCTGCTCCGGTCGCCTCACTCTCTCTCCACTCATCCGCCAATTCACACACATCGTTCGCTTCTCGGGGCCATTCCACACACACGGGGGCGTGCCTCGGTTGCGCGCACGCACTCACTCACTCACGTTCACGCACTGAGCTGCCTTATCTAAACACATGAACCAGACACATCCTACAACAATTGCCTGGTAAATAACCAAGCACTCTCAATTAATACTCACCAAGACTGCCTACTTATCATGCTCGCGACACCTCTCCTTTTCTAGAAGCCCTTTATTCACCTGAGCTCCTATAGTACGGAACCCTCTGTGACTTGCCTCCATTGCAACATATTCATTCACCTGCTTTCAATAAAACTCATTAAACCAGCTCCTGAGGCTGTTCCTGCTTTTAATAATAGCTTAGATTTGTATAGCACCTTTCAAAATACCCAAGGTTTGGGATTCTATTACTTAATTATGACAAACGGTGCTCCTATTTTTGACCTAACTTTGAAGTGGGATTTTCAGCAGTGTTGGCAACCAAAAGGAAACGTTGGAATAGACTTTGACATAAGGTGTCCATTCAGGAGTCACTTTTTCCCCAAGATGGGATAGTCTCCTCTCAGTGAAATGACCTCCGGGATCTTACTGAAGTTTTTGGAATCAAATACTTATATATGCATGATGCTAATCCTACTATTAATCCCACCAAGAAGAGGAAGGTTACAGTGCTGCTTTAGAGAGAGACAGAGAGAGAAAGAAAAAGATCATTTCTAAACCATAGGTATTTAAAAAGGTAGCATCTGTCCTCCATCATCTAATGAGCACAGCACTTGTTTTATGGAAGAAGACTCAAAGGGAATATGTTATCCTGAGATGGTTCAGAATAAAACAAAGATGGACTTGCAATGACATACTTGACTCAAAGAAATACTATTGTGCATGTGTGTATATATGGAGGTAAATTAGTCTTTAGAATTTCCACACCAAGTATCCTCACATTTATTTGGAAAAAAATATCTCCCTCATGGCTGGTAACGGTGACACCCAGTGGCTTAAAGCTGAATGACAAGTGTTGACTGCTGGTGATAAAAGAAATATCCAAATGCACAATAGTTAGCTGACATTAGCCACACAATACTGGTAAATACAATCATTAATAGTCACTTAAATCCACACCCTTCTAGTTAAACGTAGACGCACATGGGTGAGGAACAAAAACATTAGATCAGTTAATTCACATTACACCTAATAACGTGAAGACAAAATTAAACATTTAACTTACTAACTAACCTGCACTTATATAGCGCTTTTCTAGTCACAAAGACCACTCAAAGCGCTTTCACTAGTACTAACCCTCTATTCTAAGGGCCTATAGGAAACAGATATCTAGGGGCAATTTAGAGCAGCCAATTAACCTAACATGCATGTCTTTGGATTGGATTGATTTCACACACTGAATACGTAAAAGGAAAAATATCTTAAAAAAAATAGGTAGAAACAGAACTGCCAAGGAAAGGTCAGAATTGCTTTTGTTAAAATGTTTTTTTTAGATACATATAACAAGGTAACGTTTAGACTATTACAATAATACCCTCCTACAATACAGTTACATTTATATTTAATACTTCAAGCCTTTTCAGGATGACCATTTTTGTTTCAAATTAAGGACCAAATTTAGAACATGGGGAAATAAATCCACTATTAAATATGTTTTAATTAGCAAGGCTGATAGGAAAAACACAACAGTCCAAGAAAACAAAACAAAAACTAAACAATACAGATTGTAAATCCTGCCAACTCACACAGAAAAGGCAAAAACTGTGAACAACACCACTAAACATTCTGACAAAAACAGTAGAGTCAAAAATATCTTGTAAGAAGTTAGAGGCAGGATATGACAAAAGACACAGGAATCATTAATTAACAAGTTTAAACAAAAAGTAACTTAAAGTAGGACATTCAAAAACCATAAATAAAAATGAGTAAGTAGAAAACAAAAGAGGAACCAAACCCTTACAAATGTACACCCTCCAACCCCCACCACTACAGGAAGTGCAATATTACTGAGCGAGAGCTCATCACGACAGGAATCAGACTGGGGTAATTCAAAAATACATTCTGAGCAATTTTTGTCCAAACAAATTTATGAGGAGCCCAAAATCACAACTGAACCTGAAAATGAAGGTAAAACGGCAAAGTTATAGGGACAGGCAGGCCTGTTAACATTCATAATTGAGTTTTTTCCCCATCTAGCTACAGAGCAGCATGTCATTGATCTCTGGTTTGAACAACAGACAGTTCCTCATTCAGGCCCAAACACAGACTCCTTAAATCATATACATTCCTTGACTCCGCTGAAAGAAGCAGCTGAACAACACGTTCCCTCTGATGTTGATGTTCAAGCTTACATTTTACTGAGAACATTAAGCTTGAAACATCCCTGTCATGCCCTCCATAAAATTTAAACAACTCTGCTCATTTCTGGGATTAAGAGGTAATTTTATTGACATTGCATCAGTCGTCGTTGCTTTTCGGAGAGCAAAAAGGCAAGGCAGACCTCCACACAGCATGACAATCTTTAAAAACACCTCAGATGTGTTGCGTTTGTTATGCAGCAGTGGCTTCACTGACCGAGCTATCCTCTGATGTCCTTCCTTTGGAGCCCATGCTTTGAAACTAAAAATATTTAAGCACAATCTCTCCATTGTCTCCGTTTAGCTTTCATTTGAATGTCTTGACTGATTAGGTGCGCCCGTAGATTGAATTCAGCCTCTCTTGGTACTCGCTCCTCTTGTTGTTATTCACCCTTTCAGCCATGTCACCTTGCAGTTGATGGAGAGTCATCTATAAATGTGGAGAATGAAAATGATCAACACAATCTCTCAGACAGGAAATGGAGCAAAGACGTGAACGTTTAAAAGACTGCAACATTTTTACTGACCTCTGCTGTCATCTGAGGAGGAATCTGGTCTGGGCTTAGATGTTCTCGTGTTGAGCACCGGCATTTTCTGCCAAGACAAAAAAGCGGGGAAAAAGAAGTAACTTTTATAATATCTTCTAGTTTCGTCATTTGTCATCTTCACACAGGACTCATAACGGTCACAGAAGCATGTATGTGTCTAAACATGTATGTATTGTACACAAGCTGAAAGAAAAGTTTTGGTGTTGCATTTAGTAACTGTTGCTGTGAAAGTCATGCGGGTTCTCAGGTCCATTGTGTCAAAGGTCGCTTTGTCTCCACAACAGCCGCACCACCACATTTATGCAGCCATCTGTGTTCAGACATTGTTCTTCTCTTTATCCAGTCCAGCTGTGCAATAAAGCACACAGTCCAAAGGATTTGTATAATACTTTTTGGAGCTTTTGTATTGAGCTGTTAATTGATACTGCCTCAATTTTTGTGTCCTGACTCTGGAGTTACATCAACATTATCTGCAAACTTCTTTGTCTTTTTCTTTAATTCAATAATACAAACACCAATGGTTAAAACGCCTGAATTTAACCTGTGCAATATATACCACAAACGATATTCAGTTTACTTTATGATTTTGAGTTTTTGGCTGACAGAAGTCTCTCAATATGAAATCATTAGTTGTAATTTATGTAAACACTGATATCCACAGTTTCACCCAGTTCTGTACATTGTAGGTCAGTCTCCTTTTATAACTGTTCTGCATCATAACAGAAAAACAGCTACACTCATGATTTAATATCTACATATATGGAGTCAAAGCATTTTACTCACCTGCAGAGGCAGACAGCTGAAGTGATGGTAAATAGTAGCAGCCCGAATGCAAGTGGGAGAATAATATATAAACTGTTTCCTGCACAGAATCAGATTAGAATTATATTGCAGCTGTACAATAGTTTTAGATTATTATTCCCACTTAGGTCTCTACCTACCTGTGAGTTTTTCAGACACAGTTAAAGTCCATCTAATACTGTGTAGGCCGTATGTATAAACTACTTCACATGTATAATTTCCCTCATCATCATGTTGAGCACTAAAAATAGTTAGCTTTGTAGGTAAGCCAGGCTCTATTTTCAGTCTGTGAGAGGAGAAATTTGAAATAGTCTCTTTATGGGCAGGGTCATATGCAAATCATCTCATCTCAGGTCATCTCAGGCGATTTCAACCATGTTTCACTGTCTCCCATTCTACCCACGTTCACCCAGTATGTCACATGCCACACTAGAGACAATAAAACACTGGATTTATTCTACGCAAACACTAAGGAGGCGTACACCTCATCACAACTCCCCCCACTCGGGAGATCGGATCACAACTTGGTTCATCTCCGGCCGGTGTACAAACCCCTAGTGCACAGACAACCTCCGGCCATGCACACTGTGGAGTTATGGTCTGAGGAGACAATGGACACCCTAAAGGGCTGTTTTGAAGCCACCGCCTGGAAGCAGCTCTGCGATCCACATGGTGAGGACATCGATGGCCTCATTCACACCTTCACGGGCTACCTCAGCTTCTGTGTGGACAAATCCGTTCCCACCAAGACCATACGGCGTCACTCAAACAACAAACCCTGGATCAACCCTGAGATAAAAACACTTCTGAGAGAGAAGAAGAGGATCTTCAGGTCAGGGAACAGGGAGATGCTGAAGTCCGTACAGAGGGAGCTGAGGAGAAAGATCAGAGAAGGCAAGGACAGCTTCAGGAAGAAGATGGAGGACAAGCTGCAACAGAGCGACATCAGCGGGGTCTGGAGAAACCTCAAAACCATCTCGGGGCTCCAGAATACCTCCCCCCAGGCCACAGGGGGCAGGGAGTGGGCGAACAACCTGAATCTGTTTTTCAATAGATTTGACCAACCGCCCTCCCCCCTGTCTGCACAACAACCACTGCTGCCTCTAAAGAAATCAAGTCCTGCTGCCCACTCCCCACTCCACCAACACCCCCCCACTCCCAACACACAGCCCCCCATCCTGACCCTGACCAGGACCCAGGTGAGGACGGAGCTGAGGAAGATCAAGGCGAGGAAGGCGCCGGGACCGGACGGCATCAGCGCAAAGCTCCTCAAGTCCTGTGCAGACCAGCTGTGTGGGATTGTGACGTATATCTTCAACATGAGCCTGAAACTGGGGAGGGTACCACAGCTGTGGAAAACATCTTGTGTGGTACCTGTACCAAAAACTTCCCACCCCAAAGACCTGAACAGCTACAGACCGGTGGCCTTGACGTCCCACTTGATGAAGACCCTGGAGAGACTGCTCCTTGCTCACCTCCGCCCCCTGGTGGAACCAGCGATGGATCCACTCCAGTTCGCCTACCAGCGTGGCATTGGGGTGGAGGATGCGGTGATCTTCCTCCTTCACCGTTCTCTGTCCCACCTGGAGAAGCCCGGGAATATGGTGAGGATCATGTTCTTTGACTTCTCCAGTGCTTTCAACACCATCCAACCGATGATCCTGAAGGACAAGCTGCTGCGCGCAGGGGTGGACCAGCACCTGTCATCATGGATCCTGGACTACCTCACGAACCGGCCTCAGTTTGTGAGAACCCGGGACTGTGTGTCCGACACGATCATCAGTAGCACGGGGGCCCCCCAGGGAACGGTGCTGGCTCCCTTCCTGTTCACTCTTTATACTGCGGACTTCTCACACAACACAACACACTGCCATCTACAGAAGTTCTCTGATGACTCTGCGATCGTTGGCCTCATCTCCAATGGAGATGAAGCTGAGTACAGAGGGCTTATCCAGGACTTCGTGGACTGGTGCCATCGGAACTGCCTCCAGATCAACGCGAGGAAAACTAAGGAGCTGGTGGTGGACTGCCGCAGGCATGGGCAGCCCCTCACAGTACCAGTAAATATACAGGGAACAGACATCGAGATGGTGACATCCTATAAGTACCTGGGTATTCATCTGAACAATAAACTAGACTGGTCACACAATACTGATGCACTCTACAAGAAGGGACAGCGCAGGCTGTTCCTGCTGAGGAGACTCAGGTCTTTTGGTGTACAAGGGGCGCTGCTGAAGTCATTCTATGACACGGTGGTGGCATCAGCCATCACTTTTGGAGTGGTCTGCTGGGGCAGTGGCATTACTGCAGCCGATAGGAAGAGACTGAACAAGCTGATTAAGAAAGCTAGCTCTGTCCTGGGGCAGCGCCTTGATCCGATGGAGGAGATAGGAGAGAGAAGGACGGTGGCTAAACTGTCATCTCTGCTGGAGTCCGAGTTCCACCCTATGCAGGACATACTGAATGCACTGAGGAGCTCATTTAGCAGCAGACTACATCATCCCAGGTGCACAACCGAGAGGTTTCGTAGGTCCTTCCTACCAACGGCTGTCAGACTGTACAACCTAAGCAGGGCTGCTCGCAGAGATAGCAAAAAGACGTAACAAACTAATAGTTTTTTGAATGCAAAAGATGCAATAGACTTACACAATGGTCCCCTCCGGCATACAACTAGGAACATACCGGTCGCTATGGAGGGTGAGAATATGTATGGGCACATAATCATACCATGTAGGATAACTAAGTAGACGGTTATGCTGTTTCATTCCATCTAGCAACAATGCTCTGCACTGTGTGTGTTTATATATTTGCATATTTATTCCATCTAGCTACAATGCTCAGCACTGGGTGTGTTTATATATTTATATATCTACATATTATTCCATCTAGCTACATTGCTCCGCACTGTGTGTGTTTATATACTTGCATATTTATTCCACCTAGCTGCAATGCTCCGTACTGTGGGTGTTTATATATTTACATATTTATTCCATCTAGCTACAATGCTCTGCACTGTGTGTTCATATATTCATATATTTATTCCATCCAGCTACAATGCTCTGCACTGTGTGTCTGTGTGTGTGTGTGTATATATATATTTTATAGTAATACGTACATATGTTTATTAGCTGCTCTTGCTTGCTTGTTTTTTTTCTTGCCTTCTGATTGTTGCTCTGAGTGTTGCTATCCCTGTGCTGTTGCAATCCTGGAATTTCCCCGTTGTGGGACTAATAAAGGCTTATCTTATCTTATCTTATCTTATCTTATCTTAAAGAAAGATTTGTTTTTAATCCATTTATTCAGTATAGCATTCTTCTCCTCCTTTGATATGTTGCAAGTGAACATGACCTGGTCTCCTCTGAACACCTTCATCATGATGTGCTCATTTCTTGGAGTTTCTAAAAGTTAAAGAAAGCAATTAACCACTATGAAATTCATGCAATTAGATAATTAAGTTTAAAAAAATCTACACTGTACCTGCGAAGACATGACACATCAGCACCATTTGAGCGGTGAACACTGCTGCTCTGCTACAGCTGAACATCGTGACTAACACACTACAACTTTACCTGCAGCTTAAAATGAACTTGAGGAGGAGACTGAGGACAGGAAGTGGTTGGTTGCTGTTCTGGTGAACTCAACTTCTTTTAAAAAGTGTCTATTTATATGACAACAAATCCAGACAGCAGCATGTTCCTAAAAGTGAAATGAGGGATGCAAAATGTAAACTGGAAATAGCTGTCTGTCGTTTAGTAACTCAAAATGAAATGGATGATTCTGAGATGTGCTGTTAGGAGCCAGTTTTCCAGGAAGACCACAGAAACATCAAATCTGTCACACTTTACTCACACGGTGTGCAGATTGAGAGCCTCCTCACATTTGTGCATCAACTTACAAACATGATACCAATGATTTTGTCACAATGTGCAGGTTGTGATTTAATTAGAAATGCTCCTAAATGTGTTGGTTCCCCTTTTTATCCAAGAAACCTCTTTGAGGTCGTCTGCCAGTCTTCAAAAGGGATACTAATATATTACCTACGGGAGCATAGTGTCTCATCTAACCACATTGTGTCAATTAAAACTGCTGAACAGACAACTTCCTAACTTCTTTGTGCTGTGGTCTTGTAGGTGCATGGATATTTTAACATCATGTTAACATGCCCTCTATAGATCAACACCCCACCATTTCATCAACATACAGTAACTGTGCACGCATTTACAAAAATAATGTGTGAATGCCATTGTGCTTTAAATAATTTAAGAGCTTCATTAAACTTTGCAGCTTTGACAAAGAATTCATACTAATTACAGCAGTCATGCAGTATACTGCAGCACTAGAATAACAAACTACAATTAAATTTTATACAGTCAGTCAAGTTTAAGTTTATGTAGGCCATTGATATGATTCGTTGTCTTTATCTCCATTATGATTTGCATAATGAGGGACTACCACTATATAAGATGTCTTTCATTTCCTATATTCATGCCCACACAAACCAAACTGAATTTTCAACGAGAACCAGAACAGGAAGCTCTTTTCTATAGGTGTCAGAATTAACTTTAAAGTCCATATACTGTCTGGAACTCTTTAGATTAGCAAAGATGTATTGTGGAGCACAAACATACCAATGTCACGGGGATGCAGATTGAGCCTTTTATTATGTTATTGCATCTATTTGTTAATTATGGTGTCAGTCATTATGCTTATACTGTATGGTGGAACACTACAACAAAAACAACAGGAAACTAAATGTTGAAAGACAGGAAAACTTTCATAACACGTGACAAAATACGACATCATTATAAGTACAAACACTTAAACTTAACACCTAGATTGGCACAGAGCATGGAGGGAGATTCAATGAAGTCAACTCCAATGATGTCGCTCTTAAAAGAGCATGGAAACACTATTATTATTACTTCCGCCAAGGGAGGACTGAGGGAATGTTTTTAGTGGCGTTGGTTGGTTGGTTTGTCTTTTAGCAACATAACTCAAAAAGTTATGAACAGATTTTGATGACATTTTCAGGAAAGGTGTGTAACGGCATGGGGAACAGATGACTAGATTATGGTGGGGATTCGACTCACGATCTGTGTGCAGGGATTTTTTGAATATTATTTTTATACAGTCCTGAAAAAATTTGGACACCCCTTTAAATATTCAGTTCTTTATTAAGAAATGTTCACATATCTATGTCTAACTTTGTTTTTGCTTTTATTTGCATTTTTTTTACATTTATTTTATCCATTGTAAGTTTGAATGAATGTGGGGGTGTCCTAACAAAGATGGGGGGTGTCCTAATTTTTTCCTCACTATTTCTTTAGAATTACATTTTACAGAAAATTTGAAAAAAAAAATAAAGTCTTTAATTCATTTTTAATTGCTTAGTTGTAGTACGTGAATCTCCCAGTATTTTTAACAGTGATATTAAATATCCATATGTCCAAATATGTTTAAAAAAACACACAGGCTGATACAGGGTGTCCTAATTTTTTCACATGACTGTATATTAATATGGCGTTTTTCATGTATTGCCCCTTTAAGACGTATCCACTGAGTTACCCCATAGGGCCACATGCCTCGGCAACCCAGAAGCCAAACACTGCAGAAAAAGTATGAGGGGACGTGTCCACCAAACTCATTTTTCCTGCTGTGAGCGACTATTTTCTATTCCTTCTCTATGTAGTCCAGCATTTACAGCACTGAGCACCCTCGGCACTGAAACGCTTTGAGCAGTGGACGCTTTTTGTCACGGTTCTCAGGGCTGAAAAAAATTCAACTTGTCACACTACTGTGCAGCTGCGCTCATCAATGTCAGACCTTTCTAAGCAGCCAATCAGAATTAAGGAAGGGCGGGACATAGGACACCAGTACAGCAGGATGAGAATGGGAGGTGACGTGGAGGAGGTGGAGGCTGAACTTTGCTGCATCAAACAACCTTGTACTCTTTGATCTGACACGAAAAGGATATCATGGTCAAAATTTGAAAGCAAACGCTTGGAGGACCATGTCCGCATCTGTCAGAGTGCTAGCTGAGTGTTTGTGCCTTTTTCATGGTCATATTTCTTACACGTTTGTTGCGGTAGATAATATGGATACTATGTGAATTTGTAGTTGATAATTGCAAAAAACATGGTATGATACCGCACTGTGTGTAATATTGTTTAGTAATTATGAACCTTGTCAATAATCCGTAATGGAGAAGAGGGGAGGAAAAAAAAAATTAAAACCAACCTGAAAGATTCAATAAACCATGATGTTGATTTAAGGTGGAATTGCCCAGCCCCAATGTATGGTCAATACAAATATGACAGTCTTGTTATTATTATTATTATTATTATTATTATTATTATTATTATTATGTCGTGGACCCCGAGTTACCAGGAGCGGTCGGGCCGTGGTTTGTGGGACCAGCTGGTTCAGAGAGTGGTGAATGATGCAGTATGGAACGAATCTTGGTCTAGTATTCTGCGAAATGAACAGGACCAATCCCACTCAGGGCCATCGAGGGAGGGTTCAAGTTCCAAGTTACCCTGGATGAGGGATCTGGGTGGCACAGTGGAACGCCTGTGATGGCGGGTGGAACCGAAAGGATAGCTCTCTCTTTCAGCTGTCCAGTGACTCATGGAGATGTGCCAACGAGGAGAAGGAGGAGGTGTCGGGGCTCTGACGTGGTTCATCTCCTGGGGTGAAGCGAACAAGAAGCTGTGGACGGGACCTGCGGGATGGGTCTCCGGAAGGTGGTTTCTCCATCGGGACTGTGTGGTGGTAGGGGGGCAATGGGTTATGTTGAATGTTATGATGTGAATTGCCCGAGCCACATAGCCTATATGTTCCACACATAGTTAATATGTGAATTGCTCTAATTGGTTTAAAAAAAAAAAAAGAAAAACAAAACGATGATTGTCTTAACGTGTTTAATACATGGTTGATGTGTGGTTAGCCCAAGGTACAAGTTAATTATAGCATTGTGTTTAACACATGAAGTTGCTGAGAGGGCTGTCCAGGTTTTGGGGTGTTCATAGCATGGTGTGGGTGTGGATATTGACATATGTGATGGTTGCGTTTTGAATTCATGTTTAAGGGTTTATCCTGTTTGTATTTAAGTTTACAGGATTGTTTGGTGTTAAAAGTAGGAACACGACAGGTTTTTTCATTTCTCGTCGGCCTCCGCCGGTCTATGATGACCATGGAAGAGAATCCTAAACGTCTACTCTGCTGGAACAGCACCGCCTGTGGCTGAACAGGCCGATGCGCGAATGGCAGTCCCTGTCACATAGGTCGCACTTGTGGGTGGTCTCCGTGCTGCTGGGTCTGTGGCAGTTCTTCCTGTGGGTCCTTTGTTCTTCTGCTGCAGCAGTCAGTCTCTCTTCACCCGCCTTGAACTGTCTGGTCAGGGTGCCTCTCCATTTGGAGCGGTCCGTTGCAAGGTCCTCCCAGCGCTCTGTGTTGATCTCCAGGGCCTTCATGTCTCTCTTGCAGACGTCTCTAAAGCACAGCTGTGGGCGACCAACATCTCTCCTGCCAGTCGCCAGTTCTCCTTAGAGGACGTCTTTGGGGATTCTGCCATCCTCCCTACGGTGAACGTGGCCTAGCCAGCGGAGCCTGTGCTGCCTGAGTAGAGTGAACATGGAGGGAAGGCCGGTGCGGGACAGAACTTCTTCTGTGTTGGGCACTTTGTCCTGCCAGGATATGTCCAGGATGTGGCGAATGCAGCGCAAGTGGAAGGAGTTCAGTCTCTTTTCCTGCCGGGTGTATGTTGTCCACATCTCACTCCCATAGAGCAGTGTGCTGATGACGCAGGCGTTGTACACTGCCATCTTCGTCTTGACAGAGAGTTTGGGATTCTCCCACACTCGTGTGGTGAGGCGAGCGAGTGTGAAGGCTGATTTTCCAATCCTCTTGTCGATCTCTGTATCAAGGGAGAGGTTGTTGCTGATCGTGGACCCCAAGTACGTGAACTGATTCACGACCTCCAGCTCGTAGTCGTCGATGGTGATGGTTGGTGGTGCTTCCGTGCCTTGCGCCAAGACGTTAGTCTTCTTCAGGCTGATGGTAAGCCCGAAGTCCTTGCATGCCTGGGAGAAGTGGTCCATCAGGGTCTGAAGCTCTTGCTGTGTGTGGGTTGCAACTGCAGCGTCGTCTGCGAACAGCATGTCTCTGATTAGAGCTTCATGTACTTTGGTTCTGGCTTTCAGGCGGGCGAGGTTGAAAAGCCTGCCGTCAGATCTTGTGTGCAGGTAGATTCCCTCTGTTGCTGTGCTGAATGCATGCCTCAGGAGCATAGCAAAGAAAATCCCAGAGAGGGTTGGCGCAAGTACACAGCCCTGTTTCACTCCGCTGCGTATGTTGAATGGCTCTGGGACGTTGCCGTCGTGCTGCACTATCCCTTGCATGTTGGTGTGAAACGATTCGATGAGGCTTTGCAACTTTGGTGGGCATCCTATCTTTGGCAGGATCTTGAAAAGTCCCTCTCTGCTGACTGGATCGAAAGCTTTGGTGAGGTCGATGAAGGTGACGTACAGGGGCAAGTTCTGTTCTCTGCATTTCTCCTGGAGTTGGCGGATGGAGAATATCATGTCTACCGTCGATCGCTCAGCGCAGAAGCCACACTGAGACTCGGGGTAGACACGTTCAGCAAGCTTCTGTAGATGAACGAGAACAACTTGTGCGTAGACTTTGCCAACAACGCTGAGGAGGGAGATGCCCCTGTAGTTGTTGCAGTCGCTTCTCTCCCCTTTGTTTTTGTAGAGGGTGATGATCTTGGCGTCCCTCATGTCCTGTGGTACGGCACCTTCCTTCCAGCACTGGCAGAGGATGTCATGCAATGGCAGCAGTAGGGCGGTCTTGCAGTGCTTGATCAGGTCGGGGGGTATGCCGTAATTGCCGGGTGCCTTGCCAGCGGCCAAGCTATCAATGGCCTAGCTGAGTTCGTCGATGGTTGGCTCGGCGTCAAGTTTGTCCATGGATGGCAGGCAGTCGATGGCATCAAGGGCTGACGGTGTCACGGTGTTCTGTCTAGAGTAGAGGTCGGAGTAGTGTTCCACCCATCTCTCCATCTGCTTGTTATTTTCTGTGATCATCTCCCCAGTGGAGGATTTGAGGGGGGCCGTCTTGCTCTGAGCCGGACCAAGTGCTTTCTTGATGCCATCGTACATACCACGGATGTTCCCTGTTATGGCAGTGGTTTGAATGTCTTGGGATTGTTTGATGTTAAAAGTAGGAACACGGCAGGGTTTTTAATTTCATGGACTGTATATAACAATAAAGATGGCAAAATAATCCATCTAGACGTATGGGGGTGGGACAGTAGTCCACCTGTCCCCCTCTAGTTTTAGTTATTTGTGTGCATGGATAGGCCTTAATTATTCTGTTTTTTAGTGTGTGATTCTGGTTATAAATGTGGGAGGGCCTAAATGGAGTGTGTGTGTGTGTGTGTGTGTGTGTGTGTGTGTGTTTTGGACTTTTCTGAAGCGGGGGTGTGATGTTGTGGGCTCATGGAGTGGGACTTCTCCACCCAGAGAAGAAGGCAGCTGGGGAAGGGGGGAACAATGGACCGAAAGAGGAGGTGTCACTGGGGGTGATCAGACCAGACAGTAAGGACTATACCCCCCCCCCCCCCGGGGGGAGAAGAGTAAATGCCGGAGCCTCTGGAAAAAGAAGGGTGTGAGAGCAGCACCGGCGTTATGTCATGTTAATGTGCCACACAGGCTTTGTTCTAGACACAATGTATGATGGTCGGAAGTTTCGGGTCTCAATGCATGGTATTAAAGATATAAACGGGGAATGTACAGAGACCCTGGACTTGCTTTTGCTGTACTTTATGTTGGAGAAAGAAGAAAAAATGTATATCATGATGTATATCGCTATCGTGATACAAGTTGACTTATATCATGATGTGAAATTTTTGTCATATCACACAGCCCTGGGTTCTATATATACAGTACATGGCTGTCACTATAACCTCGCTACTGACAAGCTGACCACACAGGTTGCCAAGCAACCATAATAGCTGCAGCTGGTTTGTCCTATGTTTTTCATGTGAATGTGCACCCCCCCCCCACACACACACACATAAATTTTGTTTTTCTGTAAATCTGCAGCTCTTTGACCAGCTGTTCCCGATGTTATGACCTCAGCCGGAGATGACACCGAGTTAAGTTTTGGTGCCTGTATTTTAAACAAATTATAAGCTAAAAAGGTTGGCAGATTTTTTTTCCCCCGACTGCTCTCCCTCCCACCAGCTGAGGCTGTTTGTGTCTGTTCATCAGTGTAGGATAGTTTCCTCTGAAATACTTGAAAACAACAGACTCCGTGTTGGAAACTCTGCAGAGTGGCTCTTTCTCTACCCACAACACCGGGCAGGAAGCTCCAGCGGTCACATCTGCCCCGGCTTCACGGAGCCCCGTCACTGCAGTGTGGGTGAGCAGTTTCAGCTATTCAACTGTACATTAATTTGAGGATATTCTCCAACCTATTAATTATTTTGTTGCCGCTCTTCACAAATTAACTACAACCCTTTAATTCGTTTTTAAAATGCATGCCTCCGACGGCAGGCTGCTGTGGCTGTCAGAAAGTTGGTGACAGAAAAACTTATTAGAAATAAATTTAAATCAAACTCACCACTGCTGCTAAAAATAGTCTCTGTGCTGTTTTTAAACTGTAGCTCTCTTCTATGCTATTTTTTCTGGTGAATGTACCTTCCCCGTCCCCACATAAATTTAATATATTTTCCACACATTTACAGCTTCCTTTCAAGTAAATTTCTGAGTTTTTCCACTTAGTCCAAAAACAGTGCGGTACATACAAAAAAAAGGCAAAACAAGAAAAACTTGCAGACCGTAGCACTCATGAGCTGGCTTGGCTCAGGAGGAAATGAGGAGGTGATCAGAGTGATGATCAGGCAGAGAATAATCCAGACAATAACCAGTTTTGGTACATGCAGTCTTGCCGCACCAACACAGTGAAAAGGCAATGCTTCAATACATGGAAGAGGAAGAGCTGCAGGTGTGAGTCACTGAGCGAGCAGGTAACCTACCAAGCCCAACTCCTCCCAGCTGGACTGAGGGAGCACCAGACTGTGAGCAATTAGAGGGAAAAGGGGAGGCCCACATGAAAACAACCCAAAAATATAGACAGAGAACTATCCATCCATCCATCCATCCATCTTCCACCGCTTTTCTGGAGGTCCATGTCGCAGAGGCAGCAGTTCAAGCAGAGAAGCCCAGACTTCCCTCTCCCCAGCCACCTGCTCCAGCTCTTCAGAGAGGATACCAAGGCGTTCCCAGACCAGCTGGGAGACTTAGTCTCTCCACCGAGTCCTGGGTCTGCCCCGGGGTCTCCTCCCAGTGGGGCATGCCCGAAACACCTCAAATGGGAGGCGTCCAGGAGGCATCCTAATCAGATGCCCATACCACCTCAACTGAATCCTTTCAATATGGATGAGCAGCGGTTCTACCCTGAGCCTCTCCCGGATGACTGAGCTCCTCACCCTATCTCTGAGGGTGAGTCTGGCAATCCTGTGGAGGAAGCTCATTTCAGCCGCTTGTTTCCGCGATCTTATCCTTTCGGTCATTACCCAAAGCTTGTGACCATAGGTGAGAGTAAGAACATTGATTGACTGGTAAATCGACAGCTTTGCCTTAGAACTAAGCTCCCTCTACAACACAACAGACCAGTACAATGTCCGCATCACTACAGATGCTGACCATAGGTGAGAGTAGGAACATAGACTGACTGGTAAATCAACAGCTTTGCCTTAGAACTAAGCTCCCTCTTCACCACAACAGACCGGTACAGTGTCCGCATCACTGCAGATGCTGCTCCAATCAGTCTGTCAATCTGTCGCTCCATTTTCCCCTCACTCTTGAATAAGACCCCAAGATACTTAAACTCCTCCACTTGGGGCAGGAACCTGTCCCCAACCCAGAAAGGACAATTCACCTTTTTCCGTCTGAGGACCATGGACTCGGACTTCGAGGTGCTGATTCTCATCCCAGCCGCTTCACACTCAGCGGCAAACCATCCCAGCAAGAGCTGTAGGTCATTGCTGGATGAAGCCAACAGGACAACATCATCTGCAAACAACAGAGATGAGATCCTGTGTTCACCAAGCATGACACCCTCCATTCCCTGGCTGTGCCTAGAAATCCTGTCCATAAAAGTTTTGAACAGGATCGGTGACAAAGGGAAACCCTGGCGGAGTCCAACTCTCACTGGGAATGAGTCCGACCGAGTGTTGGCAATACAAACCACACTCTCACAATGGTCGTACAGAGACCGAATAGCTTGTAACAACAAGCCCGATACCCTATACTCCCAAGCACCCCCCACAAAAAAACACGAGGGACGCGGTCAAATCCCTTCTCCAAGTGCACAAAACACATGTAAACTGGTTGGGCAAACTCCCACGAACCATCGAGAATTCTCAAGAGGGTAAAGAGCTGGTCCGAAGTACCACAGCCAGGACGAAAACCGCATTGCTCGTCCTGAATCCGAGGTTCGACCAACGGCCGGTCTCTCCTCTCCAGTACCTTGGTATAGACCTTCCCAGGGAGGCTGAGGAGTGTGATCCCTCTAAAGTTGGAGCACACCCTCCAGTCCCCTTTACTGAAAAGAGGAACCACCACCCCGGTTTGCCATGCCAAAGGCACTGCCCCCAACCTCCACGCAGTGTTGCAGAGGCGTGTCAACCATGACAGCCCAACAACATCTGGGGCCTTGAGGTACTCAGGGTGAATCTCGTCCACCCCTGGGGCCCGGCCACCAAGGAGATTTTTAACCACCTTGGTGACCTCAGCCTCTGTAATAGGTGAGTCATCCCCCTTGTCCACAAACCCTGCTTCCTCTGTGGAAGGCGTATCAGTGGGATTGAGGAGATCCTCGAAGTATTCTTTCCACCTCCTGACGATGTCCCCAGTCGAAGTCAACAGCACCCCATCCGCACCATACACAGTGTGGACAGGGAGCTGCTTTCGCCTCCTGAGCCGCCGGACAGTTTGCCAGAATCTCTTCAAGGACGACCAAAAGTCTTGTTCCATGGCCTCACCGAACTTCTCCCATGCCCGGGTTTTTGCTTCAGCAACCACCCGAGCTGCACTCCGCTTGGCCTGCCGGTACACCTCAGCTGCTTCGGGAGTCCCACAAGCCAACCAAGCTTGATAGGACTCCTTCTTCAGCTTAATGGCCCCCCTCACCACTGGTGTCCACCACTTGGTTCGGGGGTTGCCACCACGAGATGAACCGACCACCTTGCGGTCGCAGCTCTGGGCCGCCGCTTCAACAACAGAGGTGGAGAACATGGCCCATTCAGACTCCATGTCTCCAGACTCCCTCGGAATGTGGTTGAAGTTCTTCCGGAGGTGGGAGTTGAAGACCTCCTGGACAGTGGCCTCAGCCAGATGTCCCCAGCACACCCTCACTATATGTTTGGGTCTACCAGGTCTGAATGGCTTCCTCCCCTGCCATTGGATCCAACTCACCACCAGGTGGTGATCAGTTGACAGCTCTGCACCTCTCTTTACCCGAGTGTCCAAGACATATGGTCGCAGGTCTGATGACATGATAACAAAATCGATCATCGACCTGCGACCTAGGGTGTCCTGGTGCCAGGTGCACATATGGACACCCTTATGCTTGAACATGGTGTTTGTTATAGACAAACTGTGGTTAGCACAAAAGTCCAATAACTGAACACCACTCGGGTTCAGATTGGGCAGGCCGTTCCTCCCATTCACCCCCCTCCAGGATTCACTGTCGTTGCCCACGTGTGCATTGAGTCCCCCAGTAGGACAATGGAGTCTCCAAGAGGAGCACCCTCCAGCACCCCAGTCACAGACTCCAAAAAGGGTGGGCACTCTGAAACATCATTTGGTGCATAGGCACAAATGATGGTCAGGACCCGTTTCCCAACCCGAAAGCCCAGGGAAGCAACCCTTTCATCCACCGCGGAAAACTCCAATATAGAGGCAGCAAGGTGGGAGGATACAAGAACACCCACCCCTGCTTGTCGCCTCTTGCCCGGGGCAACTCCAGAAAAGGCCAAGCTCCAGCCCCTCTCCAGGAGACTTGTTCCGGAACCGGAGCTGTGTGTTGAGGTGAGGCCAACTATATCTAGCCAGTATCTCTCAACCTCGTACACCAGCTCAGGCTCCTTTCCCACCAGAGAGGTGACATTCCACCTACCAAAAGCCAGTTTAGAAAGCTTGGGATCAGTCCACCAAGGTCTCCACCTTTGACCGCCACCTAATCCACAGAGCACCGGAACCCCATGATCCCTCCTGCAGGTGGTGAGCCCACTGGAGGGCAGACCCAAGTAACTCCTTCGGGCTGAGCCCGACCGGGTCCCATGGGTGGAAACCCAGCCACCAGACGCTTGCCATTAAGCTCCTCCCCCAGGCCTGGCTCCAGGGTGGGGCCCTGGTACAATACAGAGAACTAACAAAATCAAATTAATCACACATACCACACTTAAGAATAAAGTGCGAGTCTGAGCTCAGTAAAAACATGAGCTCAGACACATGACATATACGTTTGGGGAGACACTTTTTGGTGGACTCTTGCTCCCAGAAGAGCCTCATCCTGCCGGTCAATGCAGACAGGGTGGCAGGAGGCAGCGGTCCCGAGCTGACGGCCGCCAACGGATTCACCATCAGGACATTTGGCGAACGGACACTGACGATTTGCTTACACGGACGTAACTTCAGTGGGACTTTGTGATAGATGCATGTTCCGACCCTATTTTAGGTGCAGATTTTTTATGTGCTTATGGGTTGTTAGTCGATGCTGCTAGTAGGAGATTAGTGGACATTGTCTCTTTTACTTCACTGCCCTGTACAGCTGGGGGAGCTGGGTCGACAACACTGGCTAACGTTATAGCTCCAGGGGGTAAGTTCCAACATTTGCTCACACAGTTCCCAGCACTCACGGTCCCCACTTTTTCGGCTGTAGTAATGAAACACGAGGTCAAACACTTTATAACGACAAAAGGCCCGCCTGTGTTTGCACGACCACTGAGTTTGTGAGAGCACTTCAGGCGTTTTTGGGAATGGTTAATTTTTATAACTGCTTCCTTCCCCAGGCAGCCCACCTGATGCAGTCGTTGTATGTCATGCTTAAAAAAAAGAAGCCCGCGGAAACTATCGACTGGACTCCCAAGCGAGTCCAGGCTTTTACAAATGCCAGAACAGTGCTGGCGGATGCTGCATTGTTAGCCCACTCAGATCCGTCTGCACGGATGGCGTTCACTGCGGACGCGTTTGATGTTGCCATGGGGCAGTGGTGGAGCAGTATGTCTCAGGTTTGTGGCAGCCGCTCTCATTTTTCAACCGAACTTTGCTCAACAACGAACGCAAATACAGCATGTTCGATAGAGAATTGCTGGCTCTCCACCTGGTGACAGTTTTGTCTACAGGGGCATGAGTTCACCGCGTTCATGGACTATAAGCTGCTGACGTATGCAATGTCCAAGGTCTCGGAACGGTGGTCGGCCCAGCACCAACAGCATTTGGCCGCGATTTCGGAGTTTACAACCGACATTCAACACGTTGCCGGTAAGTTCAATTTTGTGGCCGATTGTCTGTCACACACGTTAGTCTCCCCGATCTATATGGGAATAGATTTCCCTGAGATGGCCGGGGAACAAGCCAGGGACACGGACAATTGCATGCTCCAGTCTGCACCTACTGGGTTAAAGCTGGAGAGCAGGGTGGTGCAAGTAGAGTGCCCTCCCTTGCTCTGCGATGTCTCCACCGGCCGCCGGTGCCCGGTGGTTCCGAGCTCTTGGCACCGTCACATTTTTGACTCGGTCCACTCCCTTTCACATCCGGCAGTGCGCACTTTGGTGAAGCTAGTGGGGGTGAAATTCGTTTGGCTGCACTTGCTCAAGGACGTGAAAGAGTGGGCTGCAGCTTGCGTCGTGTGCCAGCGGGCCAAAGTGCACAAGCACACCAGAGCCCCCCTCGAGCCGTTCCAAATCCCGGCAAGGAGGTTTGACCACGTCCACGTGGATTTGGTGGGACCCCTCCCGCTGTTGCAAGGTTTCACGCACCTTTTCACAATTGTGGACCGCACCACGCACTGGTCTGAAGTGGTCCTGCTGGCTTCTACCATGTCTGCAGACGTGGCTCATGCTATTTTGTCAGCTTGGGTTGTACGGTTCGGATCCCCGTCAGACATCACTTCCGACAGGGGTCCACAATTCATTTCGGAACTCTGGTGTGTGAGAGCCCAGAGCCTGGGGGTCAAAATTCACTGCACTACTGCATACAACCCCCAGGCTAACGGATTATGTGAGCATTTTCATAGGTCGCTTAAAGCAGTGCTCAGAGCTTCTCTCACGGACACAAACTGGGTCGATCGCCTGCCCTGGGTTCTTTTGTGGTTGTGCTTCGCACCTAAGGAGGATTTGGCAGCCTCCCCAACAGAACTCGTTTTTTGTCAGCCGCTGCAGATCCCCAGAGAGTTTTCACCGAAAAACCCTGCACCTGAGACTGATCCGCCCGTGCAATTTTTGCACAGTACAGAGGCTTTTAACGTACCGGGCCCAGCCCACCATTGTTTTCCCCACACCTTCATCCAAAAAAGCTTGTAGAATGCCAGTTTTGTTTTTGTCAGGCATGATGTGCACCGGACCCCGCTGCATCCACAGTACGACAGACTGTTCAGGGCGTTGTAACCTGGAGCGAAGCATTTTGTGTAAGACTTGGTGGGGACGTAGGGAGACCATCTGCACTGACAGGCTGAAGCCCGCTTTTATGTTGGAAGACGAGCAGGTGGTGTTGGCCCAAGCTCCCCGGTGCGGACACCCACCATTGGTGACTCCACAAGTTGGTGATCCCTTGGCAGGGACCTGCGCTCGCGAAGCTGATGTTTTTTCTCCCCCCTCCCTTTTTCCCTCCACAGACTGACATGCCCTCCTGTCCACCCCACCAGCAGAGCGGTTCGACTGGATCAGCGACCCCTGCTACAGACGCTATGGGCGCCGACTCAAGCCCAAAGGACCGGGGGTTAGTGCCCTTTCTGGGTGTTGGGGGGGGGGGGCTGTGTAGGGGCATGAAGTGGGACTTCTCCACCCAGAGAAGAAGGCAGCTGGGGAAGGGGGGAACAATGGACCGAAAGAGGAGGTGTCATGGGGGGGTGGTATCAGATGAGACAGTTAGGACTATGCCCCCCTCCCCCTGAGGAGAGGAGTAAATGATGGAGCTGCTGGAAAAAGAAGGGTGTGAGAGCAGCGCCGGCATTATGCCATGTTAATGTGCCACACAGGCTTTGTTCTAGACACAATGTTTGATGGTCGTAAGTTCTGGGTCTCAATGCATGGCATTAAAGATATAACAGAGGAATGCACAGAGACCCAGGATTCGCTTTTGCTGCACTTTATGCTGGAGAAAGAATAAAGTTTCTGTGACTTTCAGCTCATTGCCTCGCCTTCTTCCTTTCTCCACAATGTATTAAATATAGTTAATATTATATTATTGTGTGTTATGGGTGGTGGCTTCACCTTTCCAGTTCCACCGTCATCCACAGTATAAAAGGCTGATGTGGCAGAGGGACGGTCTCTTTTGATCTTGCCTCTACCTAGACGGGAGCGCCTTGTGTCACTGTGAGTCACCCATTAAAGTCACGTTGTATTGCATCTCCGACCTCGTTATTGAAGTGCTGGTTATGGACATAACAAAAACCCCTTCTGCTTTAGAGGCAGAGGGGTAATTAAAAGGTGCATTTCACAGAAACGAGAATGCAAACAGTACCTTTCAGACAATCATTGGGGTATAACATACATATGAGTGATATATGATAGGACACAAATGAAGAGATATATGGGAAGAAACAAATAAATTCACTTCCAGTAATGACATTTTGAAAATGTATCAAAAATAAAACACAAAATTTATTGTTTAGAGTCATTTTTCTAACCATCAGAACATGTTTTTCCTCATTATCTTTGGTCAAACTGCATTGAGAATTCATTCATTCATTCATTCATTCATCTTCTTCCGCTTAATCCTTTTCGGGTCACGGGGGGCTGGAGCCTGTCCCAGCTTCTTTGGGCGAGAGGCAGGATACACCCTGGACAGATCGCCAGTCCATCACAGGGCCAACACAGAGAGACAGACAAACATTCACTCTCACAGTCGTACCTAAGGACAATTTAGAATCCCCAGTTTGGTGCCAATTAACCTAACTTGCACGTTTTTGGCACGTGGGAGGAAACCGGAGAAATCACGGAGTAAACCCACGCAGACACAGGGAGAACATGCAAACTTCACACAGATCACTGTTGGTCGGGGGCTGGGATCGAACCCAGGATCCCCCGGCCAAGGGTGAGTTGCTGTGCTGCCGCAGTGCTAACCACTCCGCCACCGTGCCGCCCTATTCAATTATGCAGTATATGAATGTCTTTTAGTAAACTATTTTCTTGAATTTCAGTGTCATCTCAACTCCTTTCAAAGTTATGGAGAAATTCATACAAGGACACTGAAGAATTTTTTTTTTTTCATGTGCATTGGAAAATCAAATGCCTTTTCCACTTTTTGTTAGATTTCTTTTCTTCTTGCTGTTGTGTTGTGTTAATGCCATATATTGTTGTGTTTACCACTTCAGGCCGGCATCATAAAGTTTAATTTCATTGAGACATCCAGAACAAGTCTGACTGTTGAACTGAAGCCTTGGTTGAGGAACTGAGGGTTCAGCTTCATTAAAAAAAGGATTGTTTCTCCTCCTCTAGTACACCTTTCTATGACAAAACAACGCTGCAAGGAATACTGAATAACATTTTGAAGGAAAAATACATCTTTCAAAGAAGCCATGCACAAGGTTATACATGAGCCTGAAACTTTGGCAAACAAAAGAGCATAAAATTTGGACATTTTGCTTTTAAAATTTAATGCCAGAAGAAGCACACACATACAAATGAAAAGCCCCAGGGGTCAAGTAAACCACAGCAAATATTAAATAGGTATATGCACCCAGAGAGGATGAAGTTATTGACAACGGATGGCTGGCAGCCCAACAAAGTCCTTGATTCCTTTATATTGTAGAGGATGTGATAATGACGAGGCTGAGTTTATTTCTCATGTCAGATTTATTCACATTCTCTAACATCAGCAGAACAGAAAGAGAATGAACTCCAGACATTCGTCCCTCTTTATACCCCAGGACATCAAAGCACACAGTAACATTGCATTTTAATCCTACATAACAATGCATCCCTTTCAGCCTTTATCCCCTTCACCCAAAGTCACTGGGAATCAGGAAATGTCCCCAAGGCCATCTCTTTCCTTCACATTTCACGCCTCCCTGTCATCCCCCAGGAGGCTCAGCCCTTTGTTCATCTGGGACGTGAAGCACACAGTAAGCATATAGTGGTATACATATGAAGCATCAGGTTACATACATTTGTGCATACGAAACCCCCATATGTGTCCCACATGACCCCCCCCCCAAACGTCTAAGATGGAACAACGTAATAACAGCCTGCACTTCATGATAGAAACATTACACATCAGTCCATGTGCTGCTTGGGTCGCAGTCTCCTCCCGAATCTGCTGTAAGCAGGCTTCAACACTTCCGCGGCGCCATCCCGCTGGGGAGCTGCTGACTGGGGATTAGAACTGTTAGTCAATCCCTGTGGGTGTTCAGGGAAATGATCTCTATGGGGTCTGCCGCGCCGAGGAGCCTTAACCAAGAGCACATCCTCGTCAGCCAACACAAAAGCGGGTTTGAGCCTGTTTATGCCAATATTTTCTTTTCTGCCCCCCAAATCTAGCAAGAAATGCTTATCCCCTGTTTCCAGCACTCTAAATGGTCCGTCGTAAGGAGGTCGCAACAGTGGGCGATGGGCATCGTGTCTGACAAAAACAAACTCCGCATTTTTTAAAGCCTTAGGCACAAAAACGCGCGGAAAAGCGTGGTGAACGGGGCCAGGCAGCGTGCCCGATTCCGTGCCGCTCTGCAACCGCTGAACCGGGGAACATTCTGGTGCAGGATTGTCCGGGAGAAACTCCCCAGGCAGCTGAAGTGGCTGCGCAAAAACTAACTCAGCCGGGGAGGCTTCTAAATCCTGTTTAGGTGCAGAACACAACCCCAATAAAACCCATGGTAGCCTGTCCACCCAATTTGCATCCGTAAGCGACGCTCTGAGAGCCATTTTCAATGACCTGTGAAAACGTTCGCATAACCCGTTAGCCTGCGGATGGTACGCGGTTGTGCGGTGAATCGTCACCCCCAGGCTGTGGGCCATTGCTGACCAAAGTTCGGAAACAAATTGAAGGCCTCTGTCGGACGTAATGTCCGACGGGACTCCAAAGCGCGCTACCCATGCTGTTAAAAACGCGCGCGCCACCTCCTCGGCTGTGGTTGATGCCAGTGGGACCACTTCCGGCCAGCGCGTGGTGCGGTCCACCATTGTCAGAAGATGTGTGCACCCCTGCGACGGCGGAAGGGGGCCTACGAGGTCCACATGAACATTATCAAACCTCTTAGCAGGGATGTGAAATGGCTCCAAGGGAGCTCTTGTGTGTCTGTGTATTTTGGCTCGTTGGCAGGCCGTGCAGGCTGCTGCCCACTCTCTAACTTGTTTGCGCAGGCTCGGCCGTACAAATTTCTCTCCCACCATTTTGACCGACGTGCGCACCCCCGGGTGCGCCAGAGAGTGAATCGAGTCAAAAACGCGGCGGCGCCACGCGGTCGGTACCACAGGACGCGGTCGCCCAGTGGAGACATCGCAGATTGGGGGGGCATGCCGTCTTGCAGCACCCTGCTCTCCAGCCTTAGCCCTGTTGGTCCAGACTGGAGCGCGTGCACGTCTGCGTCGCTAACTTGATCCGCAGCCATGGCTGCAAAATCTACCCCTACGCGGGCTGGAGCCGCCGCGGCGCGCGAGAGACAGTCTGCCACTACATTAAGTTTACCCGCCACATGATGGATATCGGTAGTAAACTCTGAGATCGCTTCCAGCTGTCTCTGCTGCCGGCCTGACCATGGTTCCGAAACCTTGGCCATCGCGTAAGTCAGCGGCTTGTGGTCAACGAACGCGGTGAAACGGCGTCCCACCAGCCAGAACTGGAAGTGGCGAATGGCCAAATGGAGAGCTAACAACTCCCTGTCGAATGCGCTGTATTTCCGTTCACTGTCTCGCAAGGTCCTGCTGAAAAAGGCGAGCGGCTGCCAAACCCCGGCTACATGCTGCTCCACGACCGCCCCTATGGCCACATCTGACGCGTCAGTAGTGAGCGCTATGCGGGCCGTTGGGTCTGGCTGTGCCAACAACGCAGCGTTTGCCAGGGCTGTTTTGACTTCCGAGAATGCTCGCTCCCGCTCCGGAGACCATTCGATTTTATTTGTGGGTTTGGGCTTTTTTAGTGCAGCATACAGTGGTTGCATGAGCTACGCTGCACGGGGGAGGAAACGGTTATAAAAATTCACCATTCCCAAAAACTCCTGTAACACTTTGACCGTTTGTGGCTGAGGAAAATTTGTTACCGCGCGCACTTTGTCAGGCAGAGGAACCGCTCCTTCTGGAGAGACGCGATGCCCCAAAAAATCAATCTGTGCCACCCCGAACTGACACTTCGCTGGGTTGATTATTAACCCGTGTTCCCCCAACCTCCGGAAAACTGCCGTGAGGTGGTTTTCGTGTTCGTCTTCGGACGCGCTGGCTACCAATATGTCGTCCAGGTAGACGAACACGAAGGGCACATCGCGCAACACTGCGTCCATCATGTGTTGGAACGTCTGCGCCGCGCCTTTAAGCCCAAACGGCATGCGCAAAAACTCGAATAGCCCGAACGGAGTTATTACTGCTGTTTTGGGTATGTCCTCAGCGCGCACTGGGACCTGGTGGTAACCGCGAACCAAGTCTATCTTAGAAAAAACGCACGCCCCCGCCAAATGAACTGAAAAATCTTGGATATGCGGGATTGGGTAGCGGTTGTGCGCTGTAGCGTTGTTCAACCTGCGGAAATCTCTGCAAGGTCGCCATGAGCCATCAGCTTTCGGGACCATGTGCAGCGGTGAAGCCCATGGGCTGTTCGAACGCCTGATGATGCCCAACTTTTCCAAGTTGGCGAACTCCTCGTGCACTATGGTCAGTTTAGCTGAATCCAAGCGCCGAGCTTTTGCAAAAACGGGCGGTCCGGTGGTAGTAATAAAATGTTCCACCCCGTGTTTAGCCACGGTCGCTGAAAATATTGGGACCATGAGTGCTGGGAACTGAGTGAGCAGTGTGTGGAACTTACCGCCTGCGGCTGTGACGTTGGCTTGTGCTGTTGGTGGGGCCACTCGAGCTGTACATGGAATAGAATAAAAAGAGAGTGCATTAACCAGGCGCCTGTTAGCAAGATCAACCAACAACCCATGTGAGCACAGAAAATCAGCCCCTAACATATTGAAATTCACTGCTGCTATGATAAACGTCCACTCAAATGAACGGCCTTGCAGAGACAGAAGCAGAGTCTTCTCACCAAAGGTCTTAATCTCCGAGCCGTTCGCTGCTACCACCCGGGGACCTTTGGAACCTGTCAACCTGTCTATGTAGGAAGGTGTGATGAAATTCAGCTGGGATCCCGTGTCCACGAGGAAGTGCCTCCCCGAGCGGGCGTCCGACAAATAAAGCAGCTTGTTCTCCTTCCCGAGGGCCACAGCTGCTACCGACTCCCGGTCTTGGCGTTTCCCGAACGCCCGAACTGGCACGGTGGTACACATTTGCGTGCCCTCTCTGCGAAACGGCGATGGTAGAAACAAAGGACGTCATCTAATCCGTGTTTCTTGGCCCTTGCCGCTGCCGTCGTCGATGAGTCTGGCGCTGCTGTCTCCGGCTCCCTGCCATCTCTGGATGCCGCACCGAGCTCCGCTGTCGCTGCCGTGGCCGCGCGCCGTTTGGTGGCGTTGATGAGTCGTTGTGCCTCCTGGCCCAGTGCGTGGTAGTCCCGTTGGGCCAACAGTGGCGAACTGGCCATGGTCGCTCTCACCACTGATGGTAGGGTCCTGAGGAAGAGGTGGGTGAAGATGAAGATGATGACACAATTATTTATAATTGTGTATTTATAATGTAGTTACAATCTTTTTTGCATTGATGTATGTGGTTATTGTGTATTCTGTTTTCATTTTTTTTTATTTTTTTTTATCTTTTCCTTTCCTTTTTTTCTTTTTACTTGTTTCTCCTTTCTAAAGCCCATCCAGGGACAAGAGTTGCAAATTAGCTAATAGCTATACACTCTTTGTGCAACACATCAGATTGATTGTCATTGACTAACTGTCTATGTTTATTGCACTGTCCCTGTCAAATAAACAAATAATCTAATCTAAAGTGATCATCGTCAGAGTCCTTCAACCTCAACAGCTTCTCCATCAGGTCAGCGGGCCTGTCGCTTTGGAATTCAGTCAGCGCCAGGAGCCCCTCTGCTTGCTCCTCCACCGAGGGGGTGAAGCGCCGGACGAGTGCAGCCTTCAACGTGTCGTACTTGTCGGTGTCCGGCGGCCGGTTGATCAGGCTCTCCACATGCTGGGCTGTGTGGTTGTCCAGTTTTGCAACCACATGGTAGAACTTTGTGGCATCTACCGAAATCCCCCGGAGGACGAACTGCGCCTCCACCGCATTAAACCAGGAGCGTGGATTGTTCTGACAGAAGTCCGGCAGCTGGACTGTGGCTCCATTAGCTCGGCTGGCTCCTGTCGAGTCTGGTTCGGGGAAATTACTTCTGCTCATGATACGTCTTAGGGTCACCAGTGTAGAGGATGTGATAATGACGAGGCTGAGTTTATTTCTCAAGTCAAATTTATTCACATTCTCTAACATCAGCAGAACAGAAAGAGAATGAACTCCAGACATTCGTCCCTCTTTATACCCCAGGACATCAAAGCACACAGTAGCATTGCATTTTAATCCTACATAACAATGCATCCCTTTCAGCCTTTATCCCCTTCACTCATCTGGGACGTGAAGCACACAGTAAGCATATAGTGGTATACATATGAAGCATCAGGTTACATACATTTGTGCATACGAAACCCACGTGTCCCACAATATTCAAAATTCTGCACTGCCCCTATTAATCACTCCTTAATTACTCCACAGTGGAGCATCCACACCAACAATGGTTTCTAATCATAAAACACTAAAATCATTAGTATGTTTCATCATTAATCTTTCAGTACATTAGCTGAAAAGGTCTGGCTACCTTGACGGGATGAAGAAATTCTTTGTGTATGATTTCATTAAAGTGAAGCATTATCTTATCTGGAAATAAAAACCAAAGCAAGAATGAAGCAACAACTACAACTAGAAATTTTACATTTGACACTTTATTTGTGAATATTTGTTGTGTTCCTGCTAATTAAAAATGAGAAAATGCTTCCAGCTTGTACAAAACATCAATATTTCATTGTGCCAGTGCCCTCTAGTGGTCATGTATGTTATGACCATAAATGGCCTGTGACCATAAACCAAAAGTCTGAACATTCAGCCTCTCTTGGTTCTCGCTCCTCTCGTTGTTATTCACCCTTTCAGCCTTGTCACCTTGCAGTTGATGGAGAGTCATCTATAAATGTGGAGAATGAAAATGATCAACACAATCTCTCAGGCAGGAAATGGAGCAAAGACGTGAACGTTTAAAAGACTGCAACATTTTTACTGACCTCTGCTGTCATCTGAGGAGGAATCTGGTCTGGGCTTAGATGTTCTCGTGTTGAGCACCGGCATTTTCTGCCAAGACAAAAAAGTGGGAAAAAAGAAGTAACTTTTATAATATCTTCTAGTTTTGTCATTTGTCATC
Organism: Pholidichthys leucotaenia; assembly: GCA_020510985.1. Classification (NCBI taxonomy): domain Eukaryota; kingdom Metazoa; phylum Chordata; class Actinopteri; order Cichliformes; family Pholidichthyidae; genus Pholidichthys; species Pholidichthys leucotaenia. The sequence goes on from CM035843.1 coordinate 72,202,867, forward strand.
TTCACACAGGACTTATAACGGTCACAGAAGCATGTATGTGTCTAAACATATATGTATTGTACACAAGCTGAAAGAAAAGTTTTGGTGTTGCATTTAGTAACTGTTGCTGTGAAAGTCATGTGGGTTCTCAGGTCCATTGTGTCAACGGTCGCTTTGTCTCCACAACAGCCGCACCACCACATTTATGCAACCATCTGTGCTCAGACATTGTTCTTCTCTTTATGCAGCAACTCCAGCTACACATTAAAACATATAGATATTCTCTTTAGGAAGTATTAATTTGATGGATGTTGTGTCTGTCCGACCCCAATATACTGTAGACAACTGGCTATAAGGCAGCATAACAGACTTTAAAACTGATAAAAAGCATCTTCAGCAAAGAGTGATAAAACATTAGTGAGTGTAGTGTCAGAATGGTATTTCAGATTTTCATGTCAAATTACTTTTTCTTTCATTCATTCAGCAACGAGACAAAATGCTTTCACCACACACAATGTGCTGTTTTGTTTATGTTTAAGTTTACCAAGCCCAGAAATGCTGGATTTAATTTTTAAAATATTTAACCTATATAGGCCATTGTTTGCATCAGTTTCATCATTGTGATCATGAACTCAATTCCCATCATCACCACTTCCTCCTAACACTGAACCATATACTAACCAGTCCAGCTGTGCAATAAAGCACACAGTCCAAAGGATTTGTATAATACTTTCTGGAGCTTTTGTATTGAGCTGTTAATTGATACTGCCTCAATTTTTGTGTCCTGACTCTGGAGTTACATCAACATTATCTACAAACTTCTTTCTGTCTTTTTCTTTAATTCAGTAATACAAACACCAATGGTTAAAACGCCTGAATTTAACCTGTGCAATATACTGTATACCACAAATGATATTCAATTTACTTTATGATTTTGAGTTTTTGGCTGACAGAAGTCTCTCAATATGAAATCATTAGTTGTAATTTATGTAAACACTGATATCCACAGTTTCACCCAGTTCTGTACATTGTAGGTCAGTCTCTTTTTATAACTGTTCTGCATCATAACAGAAAAACAGCTACACTCATGATTTCATATTTACATCTTTGGAGTCCAAGCATTTTACTCACCTGCAGAGGCAGACAGCTGAAGTGATGGTAAAGAAAAGATAAGATAAGATAAGATAAGCCTTTATTAGTCCCACAACGGGGAAATTCCAGGATTGCAACAGCACAGGGATAGCAACACTCAGAGCAACAATCAGAAGGCAAGAAAAAAAAAACAAAAAAAAAACAAGCAAGCAAGAGCAGCTAATATACATATGTACATATTACTATAAAATATATATATACACACACACACACACAGACACACAGTGCAGAGCATTGTAGCTAGATGGAATAAAAGTAGCAGCCCGAATGCAAGTGGGAGAATAATATTTAAATGTTCCGATAATGAACTGTTTCCTGCATAGAATCAGATTAGAATTATATTGCAGCTGTACTATGGTTTTACATTATTATTCCCACTTAGGTCTCTACCTACCTGGGAGTTTTTCAGACACAGTTAAAGTCCATCTAATACTGTGTAGGCTGCCTGTATAAACTACTTCACATGTATAATTTCCCTCATCATCATGTTGAGCACTAAAAATAGTTAGCTTTGTAGGTAAGTCAGGCTCTATTTTCAGTCTGTGAGAGGACAAATTTGAAAAATTCTCTTTACGGGCAGGGTCATATGCAAAGAAAGATTTGTTTTTAATCCATTTAATCAGTGTAGCATTCTTCTCCTCCTTTGATATGTTGCAAGTGAACACGACCTGGTCTCCTCTGAACACCTTCATCATGATGTAGTCATTTCTTGAAGTTTCTAAAAGTTAAAGAAAACAATTAACCACTATGAAATTCATGCAATTAGATAATTAAGTTTAAAAAACTCTACACTGTACCTGCGAAGACATGACACATCAGTACCATTTGAGCGGTGAACACTGCTGCTCTGCTACAGCTGAACATCGTGACTAACACACTACAACTTTACCTGCAGCTTAAAATGAACTTGAGGAGGAGACTGAGGACAGGAAGTGGTTGGTTGCTGTTCTGGTGAACTCAACTTCTTTTAAAAAGTGTCTATTTAACAACAAATTCAGACAGCAGCATGTTCCTAAAAGTGAACTGAGGGATGCAAAATGTAAACTGGAAATAGCTGTCTGTCGTTTAGTAACTCAAAATGAAATGGATGATTCTGAGATGTGCTGTTAGGAGCCAGTTTTCCAGGAAGACCACAGGAACATCTTTCTGTTCCAAGATGGCGCCCACAGCGGTCGCCATGGTGCTTCGCTGCCCTTTAATTTTTATAATTTGTTTGGTTTTGTTTATTGATTGTGCGTCTGCCGGTTCATACACCCGTGAAGAGTTATTAAATATCAGGACTCTTACTCCCACAGACCTTCTCCCAATTTTCTTAGCTCCTGCCGCCGATCTGATCCATTGTTTGGCTCAAAGAGTAAGACGGCGGAAAAGAGGAAGGCGAGGGGGGATTCTCGCACGGCTGCGAAGGAGAGGCACGCGAACAGCCTTGCCTGGCATATTTCTATCCAATGCCAATTCTCTCTTGAACAAGGTAGAAGAATTAAGACTGCTGATGCGTTTTAAGGACCTCGCTTCCTCGTCTGTCATCTGTTTCTCTGAGACCTGGCTTAAATGGAACATTCCAGATAGCGCGATCAGCCTCGAGGGATTTCAGCTGATTCGTGCTGATCGCGTCACAGAACTCTCCGGTAAGTCTATCGGAGGAGTGTGCTTCTATATTAACAACAGCTGGTGCTCTGATGTAACGGTGATTTCCAAACACTGTTCTCCCGCCCTGGAATTTCTTTTTATTAACTGCAAGCCATTTTATTCCCCGCGGGAGTTCGCCTCATTCATCCTCGTCGCTGTGTACGTCCCTCCCGACGCGGACACGCGCGAAGCTCAGCGCGTGCTCGCGGATCACATCCAACTCACGGAGCGCAACTTTCCAGACTCTCTGGTTATTGTGGTGGGCGATTTTAACCAGAGCAATCTGAGTCACGAGCTCCCCCGCTACAAACAGTTTATTAAATGTCCAACCAGAGGAAATAACACGCTGGATCACTGTTACACTACAGTGAAGGACGCTTATCGCGCTGTTCCCCGCGCTGCGCTGGGACTATCTGATCATGTGATGGTCCACCTCATTCCCACATACAGACAGAGACTGAAACTCACTAAACCTGTTGTGACCACCACGATGAAATTGACCAGTGAAGCTGGAGAGAAACTGAACACATGCATGGAAATAACTGACTGGGGCATGTTTAAAGGAGCCACACATGATCTTAATGAGTACACAGACAATGTGAACTCATATATCAACTTCTGTGAGGAGAACATTCTTCCATCGCGCACCAGGGTGAGGTACTCTAACGACAAACCCTGGTTCACGGCCAAGCTCAGACAGATCAGGAAGGAGAAGGAAGCAGCGTTGAAAAGTGGAGACAGGGTCTGCTACAGAGAGGTCAAATATCGGTTTAACAGAGAGCTGAGGAGAGCTAAATCTGTGTATTCTGAGAGACTCCAGCAGCAGTTCACTGCTAATGACTTGGCTTCTGTGTAGAGAGGACTGAGGCAAATCACCAACTATCGGCCTCAGGCTTCTAAAGGTCAGGATGACAAAGCCCTTTGTCAAAAACTGTCCCAACATTATGCCCGTTTTGACACCTCGTCAGCTGTGTCCAACTCATCCACTCCACCCAGCTCCACTGCCTCCTCAGCCCCTAATTCATCAAAAGCGGTCCCCCCCTGCCCTTGTCATCAGTGAGCAGGACGTGCACAGACAGTTCTCCAGACTGAACCCGCGCAAGGCCCCCGGGCCGGACGGTGTGTCTCCCTCCACCCTGAGACACTGTGCGAAAGAGCTGGCTCCTGTCTTCACAGACATTTTTAACACCTCCCTTAAGCAATGTCACGTGCCGACCTGCCTCAAATCCTCCACCATCATCCCTGTCCCCAAGAAGCCACAGATTACTGGACTTAACGACTACAGACCTGTAGCGCTCACCTCTGTAGTCATGAAGTCCTTTGAGCGCCTGGTCCTGTCTCACCTCAAGTCCATCACCACACCCCTCCTAGACCCGCTGCAGTTTGCCTACCGTGCTAACAGGTCTGTGGACGACGCAGTCAACCTGGCCCTCCACTCCATCCTGCAGCACCTGGACTCCCCGGGAACCTACGCCAGGATTCTGTTTGTGGACTTCAGCTCCGCATTCAACACCATCCGCCCTGATCTGCTCCAGGACAAGCTGTCCCTGCTCAACATGCCTGACTCCCTCTGCAGGTGGATCACCGACTTCCTGACGGACCGGAGGCAGCATGTGCGGCTGGGGAAGTCTGTCTCGGACCCTGTTAGCATCAGCATAGGATCACCCCAGGGCTGTGTACTTTCCCCCCTACTCTTCTCCCTTTATACCAACTCCTGCACCTCCTCCCACCAGTCTGTTAAGCTGATTAAGTTTGCGGACGACACCACCCTCATCGGGCTCATCTCCAACGGTGACGAGTCCGTCTACAGGAAAGAGGTGGCCCAGCTGGTGTCCTGGTGCAGCCATAACAACCTGCAGCTGAACGCTCTGAAGACAGCGGAGATGATTGTGGACTTCAGGAAAGTCACAACCCCCCTGCCCCCCCCTCACCATCACAGGCTCTCCCATCACCATTGCAGATTCCTTCCGCTTCTTGGGCACCACCATCACCCGGGACCTCAAATGGGAGCCAACCATCAGCTCCCTCATCAAAAAGGCCCAGCAGAGGATGTTCTTTCTGCGGCAGCTGAGGAAGCTCAAGCTACCCACCAAGATGTTAGTGCAGTTCTACACGGCCATCATCGAGTCCATCCTCACCTCCTCCATAACTGTGTGGTGTGCAGGAGCCACTGCCAGGGACAGACTAAGGCTGCAGCGCGTCGTGCGCACTGCTGAGAAGGTGATCGGCTGCAAGCTCCCATCTCTCCAGGACCTGTACATCTCCAGGACCCGGAGGCGTGCTGGCCAGATCATAGCCGATCCTTCACACCCTGGTCACGTACTGTTTGCCCCCCTCCCCTCAGGTAGAAGACTTCGGTCCATTCGGACTAAAACCTCCCGGCACATGAACAGCTTTTTCCCCTCTGCCATCAGACTGCTGAACATTAAGTGACTTATTGACTCTCGTGCACTATGTACAGCAGCTCAACCAGACTCATGTCATTCATCACTGTTTTTTCTGTTGCATTATCAACTGCACTGTGGTACCCCATATTATCTTACTTGCTAATTTTTTTTTAAACTGCCTTGACTAGTACTACTCATTATTACTTTTATTATTATTATTATTACTTATTTTTCTACACTTATTGCACGTTTTTAGTCCTTTAGTTTTTTAGTTTATCTCTTTATCTCATCATGTTTTTAATGTTGCAGCATGGCACCGAGACAAATTCCTACTTTGTGTACTACATGAACAATGGCAATAAATCTGATTCTGATTCTGATTCTGTCACACTTTACCCACGGTGTGCAGATTGAGTGCCTCCTCACATTTGTGCATCAACTTACAAACATGATGCCAATGATTTTGTCACAGTGTGCAGGTTGTGATTTAATTAGAAATGCTCCTAAATGTGTTGGTTCCCCTTTTTATCCAAGAAACCTCTTTGAGGTCGTCTGCCAGTCTTCAAAAGGGATACTAATATATCACCTGCCACCGATCTGGTTCATTGCTTGGCTCGAAAAGTGAGACGGCGAAAGAGAGGAAGACGAGCGGGCGCTCTCGTCCGGCTTCGCAGGAGAGGCACGCGCACGGCTTTGCCTGGCATATTTCTGTCCAATACCAACTCTCTCTCTAACAAGGTAGAGGAACTGAGACTGCTGATGCGTTTTAAGGACCTTTCTTCCTCGGCTGCCCTCTGTTTTACTGAGACCTGGCTCAGGGAAAATACACCGGACAGCGCGCTGCACCTCGACGGATTTCAGCTGTTTCGTGCTGATCGTGACACAGAGCTCTCCGGTAAATCCTCAGGAGGTGGAGTCTGCTTCTACATCAACAGCAGCTGGTGCTCTGATGTAACGGTAATTTCCAAACACTGTTCTCCTGCCCTGGAATTTCTTTTTATTAAGTGCAAGCCATTTTATTCCCCGCGGGAGTTCGCCTCATTCATCCTCGCCGCTGTGTACGTCCCTCCCGACACGGACACGCGCGAAGCTCAGCGCGTGCTCGCGGATCACATCCAACACACGGAGCGGATTTTTCCAGACTCTCTGGTTATTGTGGTTGGCGACTTTAACCAGAGCAATCTGAGCCACCATCTCCCCTGCTACAAACAGTTTATTAAATGTCCAAACAGAGGAAATAACATGCTGGATCACTGTTACACCACAGTGAAAGACGCATATCGCGCTGTTCCCCGCGCTGCACTCGGATTATCTGATCACGTGATGGTCCACCTCATTCCCACATACAGACAGAGATTGAAGCTCACTAAACCTGTTGTGAGCACTACGAAGAAATGGACCAGTGAAGCTGAGGAGAAGCTGGAAACGTGCATGGAAATAACTGACTGGGGCATGTTTAAAGGAGCCACGCATGATCTGGATGATTACACGGACACTGTGAACTCTTATATCCACTTTTGTGAGGAGGGCATTCTTCCATTGCGCACCAGGGTGAGGTACTCTAATGACAAGCCCTGGTTCACAGCTAAGCTCAGACAGATCAGGAAGGAGAAGGAAGCAGCGCTGAAAAGTGGAGACAGGGACTGCTACAGGGAGGTTAAATATCGGTTTAACAGAGAGCTGAAGGGAGCTAAATCTGTGTATTCTGAGAGACTCCAGCAGTAGTTCACTGCTAATGACTCGGCTTCTGTGTGGAGAGGACTGAGGCAAATCACCAACTATCGGCCTCAGGCTCCTAAAGGTCAGGATGACAAAGCCCTTTGTCAAAGACTGTCCCAACACTATGCCCGTTTTGACACCTCGTCATCTGTGTCCAACTCCCCCCCTCTCTCCAGCTCCACAGCCTCCACGATCCCTACTTCATCAAAGGCGCCCCCCCCTCCTCCCCCCCTGCCCTTGTCATCAGTGAGCAGGACGTGCTCAAACAGTTCTCCAGACTGAACCCGCGCAAGGCCCCCGGTCCGGACGGCATGTCTCCCTCCACCCTGAGACACTGTGCGAAAGAGCTGGCTCCTGTCTTCACAGACATTTTTAACACCTCCCTTAAGCTACGCCACGTGCTGTCCTGCCTCAAATCCTCCACCATCATCCCTGTCCCCAAGAAGCCACGGATCACTGGACTTAATGACTACAGACCTGTAGCGCTCACCTCTGTAGTCATGAAGTCCTTTGAGCGCTTAGTCCTGCCCCACCTCAAGTCCATCACCACCCCTCTCCTGAACCCGCTGCAGTTTGCCTACCGAGCCAACAGGTCTGTAGACGATGCAGTCAACCTGGCCCTCCACTCCATCCTGCAGCACCTGGACTCCCCGGGAACCTACGCCAGGATCCTGTTTGTGGACTTCAGCTCCGCATTCAACACCATCCGCCCCGCTCTGCTCCGGGACAAGCTGTCCCTGCTCAACGTGCCAGACTCCCTCTGCAGGTGGATCACCGACTTCCTGACGGACCGGAGGCAGCATGTGCGGCTGGGAAAGACTGTCTCAGACTCTGCTAGCATCAGCATAGGATCACCCCAGGGCTGTGTACTTTCCCCCCTACTCTTCTCCCTTTATACCAACTCCTGCACCTCCAGCCACCAGTCTGTCAAGTTGATCAAGTTTGCGGACGACACCACCCTCATCGGGCTCATCTCCAACGGCGACGAGTCCGCCTACAGGAGAGAGGTGGCCCAGCTGGTGTCCTGGTGCAACAACAACAACCTGCAGCTGAATGCTCTGAAGACAGTGGAGATGATTGTGGACTTCAGGAAAGTCACAACCCCTCTGCCCCCCCTCACCCTCACAGGCTCTCCCATCACCACTGCTGATTCCTTCCGCTTCCTAGGCACCACCATCACCAGGGACCTCAAGTGGGAGACCTCAAGTGTTCTTCCTGCATTACCGACTGCACTATATGGTTCTCCACATTATCAGAATCAGAATCAGAATCAGATTTATTGCCATTGTTCATGTAGTACACAAACTAGGAATTTGTCTCGGTGCCATGCTGCAACATTAAAAACATGATGAGATAAAGAGATAAACTAAAAAACTAAAGGACTAAAACGTGCAATAAGTGTAGAAAAATAAGTAATAATAATAATAATAGTAATAATGAGTAGTACTAGTCAAGGCAGTTTTAAAAAAATTAGCAAGTAGCAGATAATATGGGGTACCACAGTGCAGTTGATAATGCAACAGAAAAAACAGTGATGAATGACATGAGTCTGGTTGAGCTGCTGTACATAGTGCACGAGAGTCAATAAGTCACTTAATGTTCAGCAGTCTGATGGCAGAGGGGAAAAAGCTGTTCATGTGCCGGGAGGTTTTAGTCCGAATGGACCGAAGTCTTCTACCTGAGGGGAGGGGGGCAAACAGTACGTGACCAGGGTGTGAAGGATCGGCTATGATCCGGCCAGCACGCCTCCGGGTCCTGGAGATGTACAGGTCCTGGAGAGATGGGAGCTTGCAGCCGATCACCTTCTCAGCAGTGCGCATGACGCGCTGCAGCCTTAGTCTGTCCCTGGCAGTGGCTCCTGCATACCACACAGTTATGGAGGAGGTGAGGATGGACTCGATGATGGCCGTGTAGAACTGCACTAACATCTTGGTGGGTAGCTTGAGCTTCCTCAGCTGCCGCAGGAAGAACATCCTCTGCTGGGCCTTTTTGATGAGGGAGCTGATGGTTGGCTCCCATTTGAGGTCCCGGGTGATGGTGGTGCCCAAGAAGCGGAAGGAATCTGCAATGGTGATGGGAGAGCCTGTGATGGTGAGGGGGGGCAGGGGGGTTGTGACTTTCCTGAAGTCCACAATCATCTCCGCTGTCTTCAGAGCGTTCAGCTGCAGGTTGTTATGGCTGCACCAGGACACAAGCTGGGCCACCTCTTTCCTGTAGACGGACTCGTCACCGTTGGAGATGAGCCCGATGAGGGTGGTGTCGTCCGCAAACTTAATCAGCTTAACAGACTGGTGGGAGGAGGTGCAGGAGGTGTTGGGGCTCCGACGTGGTTCATCTCCTGGGGTGAAGCGAAGAAGAAGCTCTGGACGGGACCTGTGGGATGTGTCTCCGCAGGGTGGTTTCTCCATCGGGACTGTGTGGTGGTAGGGGGGGCAATGGGTTATGTTGAATGTTATGATATGAATTGCCCGAGCCACATAGCCTATATGTTCCACACATAGTTAATATGTGAATTGCTCTAGTTGGTTTAAAAAAAAAAAGAAAAACAAAATGATGATTGTCTTAACGTGTTTAATACATGGTTGATGTGTGGTTGGTCCAAGGTACGAGTTAATTATAGTATTGTGTTTAACACATGAAGTTGCTGAGAGGGCTGTCCAGGTTTTGGGGTGTTCATAGCATGACGTGGGTGTGGATATTGACATATGTGTTTTGAATTCATGTTTAAGGGTTTATCCTGTTTGTATTTATGTTTACGGGATTGTTTGATGTTAAAAGTAATAACACGGCAGGGTTTTTCATTTCTTGTCGGCCTCCGTCGGTCTATGATGACCATGGAAGAGAATCCTAAATGTCTACTCTGCTGGAACAGCACCGCCTGTGGCTGAACAGGCCAATGCGCGAATGGCAGTCCCTGTCACACAGGTCGCACTTGTGGGTGGCCTCCGTGCTGCTGGGTCTGTGGCGGTTCTTCCTGCTGGTCCTTTTTCATCTGCTGCAGCAGTCAGTCTCTCTTCACCCGCCTTCAGCTGTCTGGTCAGGGTGCCTCTCCATTTGGAGTGGTCCATTGCAAGGTCCTCCCAGCGCTCTGTGTTGATCTCCAGGGCCTTCATGTCTCTCTTGCAGACATCTCTAAAGCGCAGCTGTGGGCGGCCAACGTCTCTCCTGCCAGTCGCCAGTTCTCCTTAGAGGACGTCTTTGAGGATTCTGCCATCCTCCATACGGTGAACGTGGCCTAGCCAGCGGAGCCTGTGCTGCCTGAGTAGAGTGAACATGGAGGGAAGGCTGGCGCAGGACAGATCTTCTGTGTTGGGCACTTTGTCCTGCCAAGATATGTCCAGGATGTGGTGAATGCAGCGCAAGTGGAAGGAGTTCAGTCTCTTTTCCTGCCGGGCGTATGTTGTCCACGTCTCACTCCCATAGAGCAGTGTGCTGATGACGCAGGCGTTGTACACTGCCATCTTCGTCTTGACAGAGATTTTGGGATTCTCCCACTCTCGTGTGGTGAGGCGAGCGAGTGTGAAGGCTGATTTTCCAATCCTCTTGTCGATCTCTGTATCAAGGGAGAGGTTGTTGCTGATTGTGGACCCCAGGTGCGTGAACTGATTCACGACCTCCAGCTCATAGTCGTCGATGGAGATGGTTGGTGGTGCTTCCGTGCCTTGCGCCAAGACGTTAGTCTTCTTCAGGCTGATGGTAAGCCCGAAGTCCTTGCATGCCTGGGAGAAGTGGTCCATCAGGGTCTGAAGCTCCTGCTGTGTGTGGGTTGCAACTGCAGCGTCGTCTGCGAACAGCATGTCTCTGATTAGAGCCTCGCGTACTTTGGTTCTGGCTTTCAGGCGGGCGAGGTTGAAAAGCCTGCCGTCAGATCTTGTGTGCAGGTAGATTCCCTCTGTTGCTGTGCTGAAGGCATGCCTCAGGAGCATAGCAAAGAAAATCCCAAAGAGGGTTGGCGCAAGTACACAGCCCTGTTTCACTCTGCTGCGCATGTTGAATGGCTCTGAGACGTTGCCGTCGTGCTGCACTATCCCCTGCATGTTGGTGTGAAACGATTCGATGAGGCTTTGCAACTTTGGTGGGCATCCTATCTTTGGCAGGATCCTGAAAAGGCCCTCTCTGCTGACCAGATCAAACGCTTTGGTGAGGTCGATGAAGGCGACGTACAGGGGCATGTTCTGTTCTCTGCATTTCTCCTGGAGTTGGCGGATGGAGAATATCATGTCTACCGTCGATCGCTCAGCGTGGAAGCCACACTGAGACTCGGGGTAGACACGTTCGGCAAGCTTCTGTAGACGAACGAGAACAACTCGTGCATAGACTTTGCCAACAACGCTGAGGAGGGAGATGCCCCTGTAGTTGTTGCAGTCGCTTCTCTCCCCTTTGTTTTTGTTGAGGGTGATGATCTTGGTGTCTCTCATGTCCTGTGGTACGGCACCTTCCTTCCAGCACTGGCAGAGGACGTCATGCAATGGCAGCAGTAGGGCGGTCTTGCAGTGCTTGATCAGGTCGGGGGGTATGCCGTCGTTGCCGGGTGCCTTGCTAGCGGCCAAGCTATCAATGGCCATGCTGAGTTCGTCGATGGTTGGCTCGGCGTCAAGTTCATCCATGGATGGCAGGCAGTTGATGGCATCAAGGGCTGACGGTGTCACGGTGTTTTGTCTGGAGTAGATGTTGGAGTAGTGTTCCACCCATCTCTCCATCTGCTTGTTCTTTTCTGTGATCATCTCCCCAGTGGAGGATTTGAAGGGGGCCGTCTTGCTCTGAGCCAGACCAAGTGCTTTCTTGATGCCATCGTACATACCACGGATGTTCCCTGTTATGGCAGCGGTTTGAATGTCTTGGGATTGTTTGATGTTAAAAGTAGGAACACTGCAGGGTTTTTCATTTCATTGACTGTATATAATAATAAAGATGGTGTAGCATCATCTTGCTTTGGCTCAGCAACAATTATTTTTCTGCTTAAAGACATTTTTGTTTCATCCAGGAATAATGCAAAGAAACGGATTTTCTTCCCCCAGGCCACAGCTGAAATCCCCTTTTGTTAAAACCAGCCTAAGGAATTACCCCAGTGTCCTGCTCCATTTTATTGCCCCCATAAAACATGCAACAGATCCACACTCAGCTAATTTCCTTAAACTGTGAAAACGCTGGATTTAAACAACTTTAAAGTACATTATTACAAACTCAATTCTAAACCTTCATTCTTTTCAGAACTATGAAAATGCAGATGGACTCTAATGTTTTTGATGTGGAAAATCAATAATGTGTGAAATGCATTAATCTGTGATTTTATATATATATATATATATATATATATATACTGTATATATGTATGGTAATGTTAAATGAATGTTTATTCCTGCATGTTGATTCAGAAGCACTGCTTATAAGATACACTAAGGTTAGTTTAGTTATACATAAGAGTGTAACAGTACATTCCAATGTATTTAAAACTGTGTATTCCTGTGGACTGATATCATGTATCAAAGTTTGCCTCTAAAACCATGTGACTCCCACAGCCAATCGCTGCACGACAGCTCTTCACCCCAAAGGACTCCGAACAATAGACTGTTTGTTCATTGGACTAACAGTTCATCGAGCCCGCCCACGAAGGACTCCGGTCAGGCCAGAACCCCGCGAAACTCAACAGAGCTTATAAAAAGGAGAGAGAGACTCGGTTTCAGCCCTTTTGCTTTTTTTTCGTCAGACTCTTCTCTTTTCGTCACTCTTTCTGCTGCAGATCCTCTGTCTGGCTCGGCTCCCTTGTCCTGATCTCCTCCATTGCCTACACCCAGCAAGGAAGAATAAAGGACCACATGGCGCTTTTCTGAACACAGAGCAGATAACTCATAACTTGTAATTTATGTAACTGTGTATTTTCTTTTTCTCTTAAATACCTAGGAATTCCTATTTCTTTGAGCTCAATTCTTAATCGGAGTTAAACTCCAATTTTTACTCTTCACTTTTTCTGTTAAACTTTCTGTAAAACTGCCGTTTGTTTAATTTTAAGGTAAACTTTAATCTTGACTTTATTTTTATAATATTTTTCTTGACCAAGCACCTACCAGAAACTACTATTTTTATCTAAAGTCCGAAAGTTTCTTTTCTAATTTGAAATCGGATTAGATATCTTTTAATTATTATCGAAGACCTCTTGAAGAAAGACGCAGCTGAGAAATCAATGCGCAGCTGTCCCACATCGCTCTGAAGAAAAGTCATCTAACCCAGTTACAACTCTGGGTCATACAGCCCAGAATCCAGCCTCCTTTGACCGCTTGAATCTAAAGGTCGAGCTGTGGACCCTTGAAGTATCTGCGGGCAGATATTTCCCCTCACATCCACAAAGTCTTGGGCTGAAGACGGACGACAGAATTAACATCACCAGAAGCACGTGAGCTGTAAAAACTTTAATTCCACTGCTGAATTAACTTCTGAGGCTCGGTAATAATTGTATATCTAATCAGATGCAAATTAAGAAGCCCTTAACATAACTCTTCTTTTCATTAAAATTCCGTTTTTATTTTCTTAAGATTAATTTAGGACTTTTTCATAATTGGCAAACTTTCTCCATAAATTTGCGTTGTTTTTAATAATCTGTTAACTCAAACTGATAGAAATTCGTTTCTCAGTTTAACCCTGGTTCCGAAAATATTGACATTGTTAATCTATCATTTACAAGATTGATTTATAATTATTAATGAAATTACTACAATGTCTTTTAATCATTTCGTTTAATAAATATTTAAAAATGAGAAGTTGTTGGGAATTCATTTCATTCTGAGTCTGTTTCAAGCCCAGGTATCGAATTCACGGAAAATTTTTGAGACTGATTATTGATTAATTTATTGAGTGATCAAACAGGTATAAAGTGAAATTAAAGATCAAATTGCTTCTTAAAGATAGAAGCTGGTGCCCCTTACGAGTGTTATTAACTTTTCTGATGTATATGAAATGAGATTTGAGCCCAGATTCCAATACATCAATATAAATTAAATAATTCATACCTGATCATATTTATTATTTATTAATATTCCATATTTCACGTTACATCTTTTGATGCCCCGCGTGGAGGCCTGGCTGAACTTGAGACAACTCAGAAGGAAATTAATACATAACCTGTGTGATTTTGGTCAATTTTAACTCAGAAAACAAAGGTGGTTCATTGTCTGCAGCCAGTCTATTGTCTGTCTCTGTGTCACGAGGGGGAGGGGGTGAATTCGCCCCCCTGATTACTGCTGTGTGTGTCTGCTGACCAGAGAAGGTGGGGGTGACCCCACTCTAGTCAGTTTTTAGTTTTTTTGTTGTTTAATGCATGCTTAAAAGTGATTACACGCTGAATAATTAAAATAGGCCTGGGAACAAAATAGCGAAGAAATCCTATTTGTTTTCCCCATTATTTCAACATCCCACAGGCGAAGCAAACCCTTGGAATTTAATTGAATTAACCATTGTATAAACTTGTTGAATAAAGTTTAGGGAAACCAAAGTTTTCCCGCCTTTGGAAAGCAAGGCGTGGTTTTATGGACTGAAGCTTGAGCTCTGCATCCACGTGGCACGTGCACGCTCAGTCGCGCACGCGACCGTCAAGCTGCGCATGTGTAGATCGGCTCAGCGACGCCATCTTAAGTCTAGGTAGAGTTCCCTGTAGCCGCCATTTTGAGTAGAGATCCTTGACTCCTTGCGACGTCATTGGGTTTCCTCTTCTGGAAGTGCAGACGAAAACTGCCTCCATCTTGTGGTGAAACATAGGGACTGCAATTTTTATTTAAACTTCTAATCTTTAAAGACGATTTATAACCAAATTAAGTCTTCAAAGTAACTTCAAAGCAATTCATATTATTCGGAATAAACTAAATTTAACACTAATCCTAACTTTTATGCCAAGAATAAAAGGAAAAGGACCTGTTGGTTTCTGAAAGTTTTTTCTCAGTGGTGAAACCCCACTAACTGCATAGACACCTATAGCAGGAACATATACAAACACCTCTATTGTATTTAATCACTTATATAACCACATATTATGATCTTTTAAGCTAAAAGCAAACATATTTACACACTTTTAAGAAAAAGTTACAAACTTTGAAGCTATATGTGTGCTTATTTTGCTGTTTTTAAATGTGATATGGTGTGATTCCCTTCCCACAGAAGCCCAGTTTTAGATTAAGGATTCTAATGCTGATGTTTACTCAAGAGTAACATTAAAGTAGGATTAGTCCTGTGCATTTTAACAAATTTACAAACTTAGTGAATATTTATAATTTTTCCTCTTTCTCAAATTTAGGAAACCACATAAAGCAATTAACACTTAAGAGAAGCTCTAGGTGTTATTTAAACTCATTGTGTCATTTCTGATTCATGCTTTCTCTACAGGAAAAGAAAAACATTTAACCAACCAGCATAATTTTCAAATTTTTCCCAGGATTTAAAAGAAAAGTCAAAAAGGTGCAAACATTGATTATTCTGTAAATAAGAAATTTATAGATCACAATCAAGAAAGATCACTGTTGGCTTCAATCCTAAGAAATCCTCGGACACCAAATATTCAAACAATTCACTTGTTTCTAATTTGTAAATATTTTAAACATTTAATGCTTCAAATGAAAATAAGCTTTAACAAATAAAACCAAAGGAAAGCCTTAACTTTAAAAGAAAGTGGAAACTTATAATCCTAAATCTTTAAAGCATTTAGCCTCTTTTGCTTTTGGATTTCTTTTGTAAATAAAATCCTCACTTTCAAAGCGACATTTTGCAAAATCCCAAAGCTAGTTATTGATGACAAATTCCAATACTAGACTTGAAAATCAATGGAAAGAAGTCAATCCACACCATTGAAATTTCAGTTTTGTTTTGCGAAACAAATTCAAACCAATTTCAATTCAACTTTATTTAACAACATAGTTTCAACGAACGAATTATTTGAAGCATCTCTACATTTCTAAATAATTTCAAAATTCTATTTCCCATCCTGCAAGCCTACAAGTTGAAACAAATTCTAAAGGAACTTTCAACTATCACGGTTGTAAAATAAAACACTCAAGGTTAAACCTTGTTGAACAAATTTAAGAATAATCAAGTTGAATCTTTTTTTTAAAAAAAAAAAAAGGCTAAATAACAACAACGGTCAAACATGACGAGTCAACAGACAACCGACCAATTTACCAAACTGGATGACCTTCAAACAACATTGGAAGCATGGACTTCTAATTTAATTTCTAGCTTCACAACACGGGTCAAGGAAACACCGCCCGAAGAATTGGAGCAACTCACTGAAGAACTTTTGAATGAACACACTGAAAAACCACCAGAAGGCAAGGACCTCACCAGTGTGTTAGGTAAGTTTGTGCTAACATTAGTCGCAAGATTAAAGGTAGCTGAGAACGAGCTAGCAAATCAACAAACAACGATCTTATCTCTCCAAGAAGAGAATGAAACACTGAAAGGAAATTTGGAACAATCTCAAGAGGAGAATGACAAAACTCAAAATCAACTGGATGAAGCGGTACAAGATTTGGACCGTGCAGAGTCACAAAAGGAACGGTTGATGCATAACAATGACGTGCTTCATCAAGACAACAATGAACTTGAAGATGCCCTTCAAGACACAAAGAAGGAACTCAGAGGAGTTGAAGGTCAACTTGAAAATGTGAAGAAGGACTACAAGGAATGTCAACTGCTCCTAAAGGAAAGACATGAACACCGGGACATCCACCGCGCTCCCTTGCCCGATTCCCGTTTCGAATACGGACGACCGCGTGGACAGCGTGCGTGTGCCCCTTCAGACCGCGACCTTGACAAGATCGCGCGAAATATCACCAAATTTGATCCAGGACCTACGGGTTCACCTGATGCCAAAGTCTATTTACAGGACATTGATTACTACCTGCGTAAGCACACTGATGCTACAATTGACGATCGCATCTATCTGATTAAACTAACATCTAACAGGTCAGTATCAAAATTCATAGACAGACAGCCGACAAACATCAAAGCAGATTACACGCTGCTCCGCGAAGCCATCGAAAAGGAGTTCTCTGACGACTGCCTACAGGCAGGGCTAACCGCAGCCCTAGTCGTGAAGCAAGGACGCTCAGAGCCAACACAAGCCTACTACCAGAGACTCCTACTTGCATATTTTGGATCTCAAAATACACCAGGGATGGAAGAAGACCA
The DNA here is from genome assembly GCA_020510985.1 of Pholidichthys leucotaenia. NCBI lineage: Eukaryota > Metazoa > Chordata > Actinopteri > Cichliformes > Pholidichthyidae > Pholidichthys > Pholidichthys leucotaenia. The sequence continues at coordinate 72,219,903 of CM035843.1, forward strand.
CAATTTCAAGACCCTCTTCATCCAAAACCTCCATCCCACTGTGAGTCATTACCTAGGAGTTACAGCTAACCCAAGGTCAAACTCAATAAGTCAGCTGAGAGAGTTTGCACACTACGCGTTCCAAAAACAGCAACAAAGTCGCAACAAACACGCTGAGCTTGCCACAGTGCTAGCTATTAGCGATGCATCTAACACTTTGGAGTTGGAAGGAGCTCCTCGCTCTTCTCCACCTCCTACACCGCAAGTACATCAACAGCCGAAGCATTTTCCCAAGCGACCTCAGCAAGGTCAAAACCACACTAGGTCCTCTGGATACCACTTTAGACCAACTTTGCGAAAACCCGACTACCGTCGTAGACCATATCCATGGGATAGGTCACGAGAACGCGATACAGACTACCATGATGACAGATACCGATACGAAGACACGCGTAACCGCGACAAATGGTCTCCATCCCATAACAGAAGCTCAGAAGCAGAGACCTATCACAAACCTTGGAAGGAAGAAGAAACTCCTACATTCAGTAGAGAAGCTATTGAAATTGTCCAACACCTCCTAGCAGAGATTCAAAACTACAAAGAGAATAAAACTGCTAATATTCTAGCTATATCAACTGTGCCAACTCAAAACAAGCGTTCCAAACGAAGGAAACGCAAGAAGAAAATCCCTCATGCAAATGAGGAAGGACCAAAGGACTCAATACAGTCCAGTGCTGTCATGGCAGCCCAACCACAGGTCACAGACCACTCCTCTAACATGTCGCAACTCTGTGTCGAACCGCCGGTTCCACAATTTCTATGCGATTTAAACGAGAGGGGGGTGGCACGGAAATTCTACCTTCCACTTACCCTTGAAGACATGGTGTGTCAGGACGCTGTTTTAGACACCGCTGCTGACATCACGCTCATGTCACACACCCTTTTTGACAAACTACGTGTAGCCGCGAACCGCGCTAACAAACATTTGAAACTGGAACCCTGTTCATTAGCCGTGCGACCATATGCGCTCACTAAAACAACCCTGTTGGGCGTATCACTACTAAACATGTCCATTGGACCCATGACCTTGACACATCTGGTCTACGTGTCCAAACTTGACGCCATTCCATTACTTGTTGGCAAAGACCTACTGAACCGTTTTGAGCCACTGATTGATTTCAAGAACCTCAAACTATGGGCTCAAACGCAACACCCTCACCCATTTGACCCAACAAGAACAACTGAATCACAGTGCTTTGTTCTGAACACTTTGGACACCCCAAGTCTCACACAACTAGCACTGTTGGAACAACTGCAACCGAGTGAAAGCGACCGCCAAGACCAAGGTGAGTACTGTCCACGAGAAGTCAAAAGTCACCTTCAAATACAAGGTCAAGCCAAACACTCAAATGATCTTGAAAACTCAATGGCCGAGCAGAAAACCCCAAACGGCCCTCTTAAAACCCTTGATACCCATGATTCTATGGTGGTGTCACATTTTGAAACCCACCCACCCGCCCATGAGGCCTGCATGGTCACAAGAGCCACACCAACCGGCTCTCTAGACCCTCTGAAATCTCAAGTTTTTGCAACAATTAAACCAACTTTTGCAAACGCAAGGCGCCCAGTCACTCAACCGTGCAACCAAATGATCCATAAAACCGTCAAACACCGGTCGGATAAAACGGTACATGCGCTATCCGCATCTAAACCCTATGACATACCAAAACTGATACCACTTCATGCGACACAATCTTATCTGCAGCTATGCAATGGCACTCCTGATCATGCTTCCGATGAACCATCATCGCCACCGCTCAGAGTTCCTCGAAACCAGAGGGGGGTGATGACTGCCAATGCCCATAACACTCCAGCTGCAGAACACAAAAGCGTCAAAACGACATACGAAGCTCCCAAGGCTGTATTTCAAAACCATTCGGACCGAGTCGCCAAACGACACAAAGCGTACAACGATCAAAAACTCTTGCATGACAAACTGCGAAGGGGGGACAAGATCTTCCACCCCACATTTGTACCACAGACACCTGAAATAAATTTACAGGAAAGGAAAATCACTCCTAAATTCCTGCCCAAGTGGATGAATCCACACATTGTCAACAACAAACTTTAGCCACTCAAGAGCCAAATCCAGGACCCCATTTTCAAATGGGCTCACCAAATTCAGAGTAACCTTTACCAAAACCCCATGGGACTTGTCGGGTACAACACTGTCAAAGTAAGTCCATAGATAAGATTAAAATCAAACCTACGTCTGAGAAATAACTGTAGCTAACTACTAGCCTCAGGTATACTCAGTCAAATTTCTCCAATCAGTTAACTGCATCAAAACCTCCAGAAAGGAAAGGGTATATTAAAACCAAATTAGCCCTTAAACTAATTTCAAAGACCTCTGTAAAATCTAATAAACTTCAATCAACTTACTATTACCAAATAGTATACACAAGACATTCAACACCATTAGCTTGAGCTAATAATCTTAAAACTCCCATCAAAGGTGAGAAAAACAAGCACAAGGTTTAGAGTTCAATCTCTTAAGCTCTATTCTGTAATTTCCCAGTTTTGGGATCAATAAAGTACATCCATCTAAAAGAAATCATTTCACCTCTAAGAGGAATTTTCATTTGCCAACCAGGTATCTAAAGAAAGATCAACAAGAAGATTAAGATCCAAAACCACTCACTTTTATGTTTGCCAAGATGATGGCCCTCCTGTTTATCAGTTTAGCCATCTGCCTAGCAGTCACACCCACTGTTACCCAGTCAGAATTGGGCCAAGCCAAAACGAAAGGTCAAAGATCCTCGGGTGGATTCTTGATAACAGCCTCATTGTTAGAGCCTCTAGTTAACCTTAGCATGCCCACTGTTAACTCGGTCAACACCACTAAACCGAAATGCCAGGTTGTCAAACCACAAATGGTTACCAAAATCTTACAAGACACTGTGTTGGTTTTGAATGCTTGCTCCGAAGCTTCAGTCAAACTCAACAAGGTCTTGAACTCTTTGCTTTGTGTTAAAGGTTGACTATGCTCACACACAGCCAATGTCTATGTTACTCTCAGAAGTAGCTAGAAACATTAGCTTTTCAGTTAACGCTTTAGCAATGAATATGCTCTCTCATCATATCCTTTTTGCAGTAAATCCAAATTTACTTCTCATTGCCATCCAAAGAATGATAACGACATCCTATGCCCACTCAGTTTTTCTGAACAAAAGCCTCAAACACCCTATGATTTGGACATCTGTGGAACCATGGTTTAGTCTAACTAAACAAATTCAATTTGAACCTCCTTGAGTCACCTCAATACTGATTAGTCTGAATCTACCTCAAATATGAAAGAATTTTATTTTTGCTTTTGACTAAGATTTTTGGATACATGCATGTGTATATACAAATAATCCTTTATACTTTATTTAGATTTTATGCACATTTAAACTGTTTTCAGCAAACCCAAAACATTTATATCAAGTATGTCAAAACCCACATACTTCTAGTTCAATTTTTTTTTTTTACAGTCTTTACAGGCTTATACAGAACTTTAGTATATCCTAGACAATTATACAATGTTTATATTTGGTCACGCCAAAATTATTTTTGAAATTTCCAGAAGTTTTTCAGAAAACCAAATTTAAGGACCTACACTTTGGAATAGATACTGTTTACAAGCTTAAGACTTAGCGACATCAGAACTTTAGTTCAGCATTTGGATCAAGCCTCGCCAAATTGGGATTTGATGCCTAGGATTGCTATCAACGCTGAATCAACGTCACCATTGATACCAGAGGGGGGACTGTAGCATCATCTCGCTTTGGCTCAGCAACAATTATTTTTCTGCTTAAAGACATTTTTGTTTCATCCAGGAATAATGCAAAGAAATGGATTTTCTTCCCCCAGGCCACAGCTGAAATCCCCTTTTGTTAAAACCAGCCTAAGGAATTTCCCCAATGTCCTGCTCCATTTTATTGCCCCCATAAAACATGCAACAGATCCACACTCAGCTAATTTCCTTAAACTGTGAAAACGTTGGATTTAAACAACTTTAAAGTACATTATTACAAACTCAATTCTAAACCTTCATTCTTTTCAGAACTATGAAAATGCAGATGGACTCTGATGTTTTTGATGTGGAAAATCAATAATGTGTGAAATGCATTAATCTGTGATTTTATATATATATATATATATATATATATATATATATATATGCATGGTAATGTTAAATTAATGTTTATTCCTGCATGTTGATTCAGAAGCACTGCTTATAAGATACACTAAGGTTAGTTTAGTTATACATAAGAGTGTAACAGTACATTCCAATGTATTTAAAACTGTGTATTCCTGTGGACTGATATCATGTATCAAAGTTTGCCTCTAAAACCATGTGACTCCCACAGCCAATCGCTGCACGACAGCTCTTCACCCCAAAGGACTCCGAACAATAGACTGTTCATTGGACTAAAAGTTCATCGAGCCCGCCCACGAAGGACGCTCATTGGCTGAGACTCCGGTCAGGCCAGAATCCCGCGAAACTCAACAGAGCTTATAAAAAGGAGAGAGAGACTCGGTTTCAGCCCTTTTGCTTTTTTTTCGTCAGACTCTTCTCTTTTCATCACTCTTTCTGCTGCAGATCCTCTGTCCGGCTCGGCTCCCTTGTCCTGATCTCCTCCATTGCCTACACCCAGCAAGGAAGAATAAAGGACCACATGGCGCTTTTCTGAACACAGAGCAGATAACTCATAACTTGTAATTTATGTAACTGTGTATTTTCTTTTTCTCTTAAATACCTAGGAATTCCTATTTCTTTGAGCTCAATTCTTAATCGGAGTTAAACTCCAATTTTTACTCTTCACTTTTTCTGTTAAACTTTCTGTAAAACTGCCGTTTGTTTAATTTTAAGGTAAACTTTAATCTTGACTTTATTTTTATAATATTTTTCTTGACCAAGCACCTACCAGAAACTACTATTTTTATCTAAAGTCCGAAAGTTTCTTTTCTAATTTGAAATCGGATTAGATATCTTTTAATTATTATCGAAGACCTCTTGAAGAAAGACGCAGCTGAGAAATCAACGCGCAGCTGTCCCACATCGCTCTGAAGAAAAGTCATCTAACCCAGTTACAACTCTGGGTCATACAGCCCAGAATCCAGCCTCCTTCGACCGCTTGAATCTAAAGGTCGAGCTGTGGACCCTTGAAGTATCTGCGGGCAGATATTTCCCCTCACATCCACAAAGTCTTGGGCTGAAGACGGACGACAGAATTAACATCACCAGAAGCACGTGAGCTGTAAAAACTTTAATTCCACTGCTGAATTAACTTCTGAGGCTCGGTAATAATTGTATATCTAATCAGATGCAAATTAAGAAGCCCTTAACATAACTCTTCTTTTCATTAAAATTCCGTTTTTATTTTCTTAAGATTAATTTAGGACTTTTTCATAATTAGCAAACTTTCTCCATAAATTTGCGTTGTTTTTAATAATCTGTTAACTCAAACTGATAGAAATTCGTTTCTCAGTTTAACCCTGGTTCCGAAAATATTGACATTGTTAATCTATCATTTACAAGATTGATTTATAATTATTAATGAAATTACTACAATGTCTTTTAATCATTTCGTTTAATAAATATTTAAAAATGAGAAGTTGTTGGGAATTCATTTCATTCTGAGTCTGTTTCAAGCCCAGGTATCGAATTCACGGAAAATTTTTGAGACTGATTATTGATTAATTTATTGAGTGATCAAACAGGTATAAAGTGAAATTAAAGATCAAATTGCTTCTTAAAGATAGAAGCTGGTGCCCCTTACGAGTGTTATTAACTTTTCTGATGTATATGAAATGAGATTTGAGCCCAGATTCCAATACATCAATATAAATTAAATAATTCATACCTGATCATATTTATTATTTATTAATATTCCATATTTCACGTTACAATGGCAAAATAATCCATCTAGACGTATGGGGGTGGGACAGTAGTCCACCTGTCCCCCTCTAGTTTTAGTTATTTGTGTGCATGGATAGGTCTTAATTATTCTGTTTTTTAGTGTGTGATTCTGGTTATAAATGTGGGAGGGCCTAAATGGAGTGTGTGTGTGTTTTGGACTTTTCTGAAGGGGGGGTGTGATGTTGTGGGCTCATGGAGTGGGACTTCTCCACCCAGAGAAGGCGGCAGCTGGGGAAGGGGGGAACAATGGACCGAAAGAGGAGGTGTCACTGGGGGTGATCAGACGAGATAGTAAGGACTATAACACCCCCCCCCCCCGGGGGGAGAAGAGTAAATGCCGGAGCCTCTGGAAAAAGAAGGGTGTGAGAGTAGCACCGGCGTTATGTCATGTTAATGTGCCACACAGGCTTTGTTCTAGACACAATGTATGATGGTCGGAAGTTTCGGGTCTCAATGCATGGTATTAAAGATATAAAAGTGGAATGTACAGAGACCGGGGACTCGCTTTTGCTGTACTTTGTGTTGGAGAAAGAAGAAAAAATGTATATCGTGATATATATCGCTATCGTGATACAAGTTGACTTATCATGATGTGAAATTTTTGTCATATCACACAGCCCTGGGTTCTATATATACAGTATAGGGCTGTCACTATAACCTCGCTACAGACAAGCTGATCACACAGGTTGCCAAGCAACCATAATAGCTGCAGCTGGTTTGTCCTATGTTTTTCATGTGAATGTGCACCCCCCCCCCCCCACACACACACATAAATTTTGTTTTTCTGTAAATCTGCAGCTCTTTGACTGGCTGTTCCCGATGTTATGACCTCAGCCGGAGATGACACCGAGTTAAGTTTAGGTGCCTGTATTTTAAACAAATTATCAGCTAAAAAGGTTGGCAGATTTTTTTTCCCCCGACTGCTCTCCCTCCCACCAGCTGAGGCTGTTTGTGTCTGTTCATCAATGTAGGATATTTTCCTCTGGAATACTTGAAAACAGCAGACTCCGTGTTGGAAACTCTGCAGAGGGGCTCTTTCTCTACCCACAACACCGGGCAGGAAGCTTCAGCGGTCACATCTGCCCCGGCTTCACGGAGCCCCGTCACTGCAGTGTGGGTGAGCAGTTTCAGCTATTCAACTGTACATTAATTTGAGGATATTCTCCAACCTATTAATTATTTTGTTGCCGCTCTTCACAAATTAACTACAACCCTTTAATTCGTTTTTAAAATGCATGCCTCCGACGGCAGGCTGCTGTGGCTGTCGGAAAGTTGGTGACAGAAAAACTTATTAGAAATAAATTTAAATCAAACTCACCACTGCTGCTAAAAATAGTCTCTGTGCTGTTTTTAAACTGTAGCTCTCTTCTATGCTATTTTTTCTGGTGAATGTACCTTCCCCGCCCCCACATAAATTTAATATATTTTCCGCACATTTACAGCTTCCTTTCAAGTAAATTTCTGAGTTTTTCTGCTTAGTCAAAAAACAGTGCGGTACAAAAAATAAGGCAAAACAAGAAAAACTTACAGACTGTAGCACTCATGAGCTGGCTTGGCTCAGGAGGAAATGAGGAGGTGATCAGAGTGATGATCAGTCAGAGAATAATCCAGACAATAACCAGTTTTGGTACATGCAGTCTTGCCGCACCAACACAGTGAAAAGGCAGTGCTTCAATACATGGAAGAGGAAGAGCTGCAGGTGTGAGTCACTGAGCGAGCAGGTAACCTAATTAGCCCAACTCCTCCCAGCTGGACTGAGGGAGCACCAGACTGTGAGCAATTAGAGGGAGTGTCTGGGAAAAGGGGAGGCCCACATGAAAACAACCCAAAAATATATACAGAGAACTATCCATCCATCCATCCATCCATCCATCTTCCACCGCTTTTCTGGAGGTCCGGGTTGCGGAGGCAGCAGTTCAAGCAGAGAAGCCCAGACTTCCCTCTCCCCAGCCACCTGCTCCAGCTCTTCAGAGAGGATACCAAGGCGTTCCCAGACCAGCTGGGAGACTTAGTCTCTCCACCGAGTCCTGGGTCTGCCCCGGGGTCTCCTCCCAGTGGGACATGCCCGAAACACCTCAAATGGGAGGCGTCCAGGACGCATCCTAATCAGATGCCCATACCACCTCAACTGACTCCTTTCAATGTGGATGAGCAGCGGTTCTACCCTGAGCCTCTCCCGGATGACTGAACTCCTCACCCTATCTCTGAGGGTGAGTCTGGCAATCCTATGGAGAAAGCTCATTTTAGCCGCTTGTATCCACGATTTTATCCTTTCGGTCATTATCCAAAGCTCGTGACCATAGGTGAGAGTAGGAACATAGATTGACTGGTAAATCGACAGCTTTGCCTTAGAACTAAGCTCCCTCTTCACCACAACAGACCAGTACAGTGTCCACATCACTGCAGATGCTGCTCCAATCCGTCTGTCAATCTGTCGCTCCATTTTCCCCTCACTCTTGAATAAGACCCCAAGATACTTAAACTCCTCCACTTGGGGCAGGAGCCTGTCCCCAACCCAGAAAGGACAATCCGCCTTTTTCCGGCTGAGGACTATGGACTCGGACTTCGAGGTGCTGATTCTCATCCCAGCCGCTTCACACTCAGCGGCAAACCATCCCAGCAAGAGCTGTAGGTCACTGCTGGATGAAGCCAACAGGACAACATCATCTGCAAACAACAGAGATGAGATCCTGTGGTCACTAAGCATGACACCCTCCATTCCCTGGCTGCGCCTAGAAATCCTGTCCATAAAAGTTATGAACAGGATCGGTGACAAAGGGCAACCCTGGCGGAGTCCAACTCTCACTGGGAATGAGTCCGACCGAGTGTTGGCAATACAAACCAAACTCTCACAACGGTCGTACAGAGACCAAATAGCTTGTAACAACAAGCCCGATACCCTATACTCCCAAGCACCCCCCACAAAAAAACACGAGGGACGCGGTCAAATCCCTTCTCCAAGTGTACAAAACACATGTAAACTGGTTGGGCAAACTCCCACGAACCGTCGAGAATTCTCAAGAGGGTAAAGAGCTGGTCCAAAGTGCCACGGCCAGGACGAAAACCATATTGCTTGTCCTGAATTCGAGGTTCGACCAACGGCTGGACTCTCCTCTCCAGTACCTTGGTATAGACCTTCCCAGGGAGGCTGAGGAGTGTGATCCCTCTAAAGTTGGAACACACCCTCCGGTCCCCTTTTTTGAAAAGATGAACCACCACCCCGGTTTGCCATGTCAAAGGCACTGCCCCCAACCTCCACGCAATGTTGCAGAGGCATGTCAACCATGACAGCCCAACAACATCCGGGGCCTTGAGGTACTCAGGGTGAATCTCGTCCACCCCTGGGGCCCGGCCACCAAGGAGATTTTTAACCACCTTGGTGACCTAAGCCTGTGTAATAGGTGAGTCCACAAACCCTGCTTCCTCTGTGGAAGGCGTATCAGTGGGATTGAGGAGATCCTCGAAGTATTCCTTCCACCTCCTGACGATGTCCCCAGTCGAAGTCAACAGCGCCCCATCCGCACCATACACAGTGTGGACAGGGAGCTGCTTTCCCCTCCTGAGCTGCCGGACAGTTTGTCAGAATCTCTTCGAGGATAACCAAAAGTCTTGTTCCATGGCCTCACCGAACTCCTCCCATACCCGGGTTTTTGCTTCAGCAACCACCCGAGCTGCACTCCGCTTGGCCTGCCAGTACACCTCAGCTGCTTCGGGAGTCCCACAAGCCAACCAAGCTTGATAGGACTCCTTCTTCAGCTTAATGGCCCCCCTCACCACTGGTGTCCACCACTTGGTTTGGGGGTTGCCACCACGAGATGAACCGACCACCTTGTGGCTGCAGCTCTGGGCTGCCACTTCAACAACAGAGGTGGAGAACATGGCCCATTCAGACTCCATGTCTCCAGACTCCCTCGGAATGTGGTTGAAGTTCTTCCGGAGGTGTGAGTTGAAGACCTCCTGGACAGTGGCCTCAGCCAGACGTTCCCAGCACACCCTAACTATACATTTGGGTCTACCAGGTCTGAATGGCTTCCTCCCCTGACATTGGATCCAACTCACCACCAGGTTGTGATCAGTTGACAGCTCTGCACCTCTCTTTACCTGAGTGTCCAAGACATATGGTCGCAGGTCTGATGACACGATAACAAAATCGATCATCAACCTGCGACCTAGGTTGTCCTGGTGCCAGGTGCACATATGGACACCCTTATGCTTGAACATGGTGATCGTTATGGACAAACTGTTGTTAGCACAAAAGTCCAATAACTGAACACCACTCGGGTTCAGATTGGGCAGGCCGTTCCTCCCATTCACCCCCCTCCAGGATTCACTGTCGTTGCCCACGTGCACATTGAGTCCCCCAGTAGGACAATGGAGTCTCCAAGAGGAGCACCCTCCAGCACCCCAGTCACAGACTCCAAAAAGGGTGGGCACTCTGAAACATCATTTGGTACATAGGCACAAATGATGGTCAGGACCCGTTTCCCAACCCGAAGGCGCAGGGAAGCAACCCTTTCATCCACCGCGGAAAACTCCAATATAGAGGCAGCAAGGTGGGGGGATACAAGAATACCCACCCCTGCTTGTTGCCTCTCGCCCGGGGCAATTCCAGAAAAGGCCAAGCTCCAACCCCTCTCCAGGAGACTTGTTCCGGAACCGGAGCTGTGTGTTGAGGTGAGGCCAACTATATCTAGCTGGTATCTCTCAACCTCGTACACCAGCTCAGGCTCCTTTCCCACCAGAGAGGTGACATTCCACTTACCAAAAGCCAGTTTAGAAAGCTTGGGATCAGTCCACCAAGGTCTCCACCTTTGACCGCCACCTAATCCACAGAGCACCGGAACTCCATGATCCCTCCTGCAGGTGGTGAGCCCACTGGAGGGTGGACCCATGTAACTCCTTCGGGCTGAGCCCGGCCGGGTCCCATGGGTGGAAACCCAGCCACCAGACGCTAGCCATCAAGCTCCTCCCCCAGGCCTTGCTCCAGGGTGGGGCCCCGGTGCAATACAGAGAACTAACAAAATCAAATTAATCACACATACCACACTTAAGAATAAAGTGAGGGTCTGAGCTCAGTAAAAACATGAGCTCAGACACATGACATGTACATTCGGGGAGACAGTTTTTGGTGGACTCTTGCTCCCAGAAGAGCCTCATCCTGCCAGTCAATGCAGACAGGGTGGCAGGAGGCAGCGGTCCCGAGCTGACGGCCGCCAACGGATTCACCATCACGACATTTGGCGAACGGACACTGACGATTTGCTTACACGGACGTAACTTCAGTGGGACTTTGTGATAGATGCATGTTCCGACCCGATTTTAGGCGCAGATTTTTTATGTGCTTATGGGTTGTTAGTCAATGCTACTAATAGGAGATTAGTGGACATTGTTTCTTTTACCTCACTGCCCTGTACAGCTGGGGGAGCTGGGTCGACAACACTGGTTAACGTTATAGCTCCAGGGGGTAAGTACCAACATTTGCTCACACAGTTCCCAGCACTCACGGTCCCCACTTTTTCAGCTACAGTAATGAAACACGAGGTCGAACACTTTATAACGACAAAATGCCCGCCGGTGTTTGCACGACCGCTGAGTTTGTGAGAGCACTACAGGAGTTTTTGGCAATGGTTAATTTTTATAACCGCTTCCTTCCCCAGGCAGCCCACCTGATGCAGTCATTGTATGTCATGCTTAAAAAAAAAAGAAGCCCACGGAAACTATCGACTGGACTCCCAAGCGAGTCCAGGCTTTTACAAACACCAGAACAGTGCTGGCAGATGCTGCATTGTTAGCCCACTCAGATCCGTCTGCACGGATGACATTCACTGCGGACGCGTCTGATGTTGCCATGGGGCAGTGGTGGAGCAGTATGTCTCAGGTTTGTGGCAGCCGCTCTCATTTTTCAACCGAACTTTGCTCAACAACGAACGCAAATACAGCACGTTCAATAGAGAATTGCTGGCTCTCCACCTGGCGACAGTTTTGGCTACAGGGGCACGAGTTCACCTCGTTCGTGGACTATAAGCTGCTGACGTACGCAATGTCCAAGGTCTCGGAACAGTGGTCGGCCCAGCACCAACAGCATTTGGCCACGATTTCGGAGTTTACAACCGACATTCAACACATCGCCGGTAAGTTCAATGTTGTGGCCGATTGTCTGTCACACACGTTAGTCTCCCCGGTCTATATGGGAATAGATTTCCCTGAGATGGCCGGAGAACAAGCCAGAGACACGGACATTTGTGTGCTCCAGTCTGCACCTACTGGATTAAAGCTGGAGAGCAGGGTGGTGCAAAAAGAGTGCCCTCCCTTGCTCTGCGATGTCTCCACCGGCCACCGGTCCCCGGTGGTTCCGAGCTCTTGGCACCGTCACATTTTTGACTCGGTCCGCTCCCTTTCACATCCGGCAGTGCGCACTTTGGTGAAGCTAGTGGGGGTGAAATTCGTTTGGCTGCACTTGCGCAAGGACGTGAAAGAGTGGGCTGCAGCTTGCGTCGTGTGCCAGCGGGCCAAAGTGCACAAGCACACCAGAGCCCCCCTCGAGCCGTTCCAAATCCCAGCAAGGAGGTTTGACCACGTCCACGTGGATTTGGTGGGACCCCTCCCGCTGTTGCAAGGTTTCACGCACCTTTTCACAATTGTGGACCGCACCACGCACTGGTCTGAAGTGGTCCTGTTGGCTTCTACCATGTCTGCAGACGTGGCTCATGCTATTTTGTCAGCTTGGGTTGCACGGTTCGGATCCCCGTCAGATATCACTTCCAACAGGGGTCCACAATTCATTTCGGAACTCTGGTCTGCGAGAGCCCAGAGCCTGGGGGTCAAAATTCACCGCACTACTGCATACAACCCCCAGGCTAATGGGTTATGCGAGCGTTTTCATAGGTCGCTTAAAGCAGCGCTCAAAGCTTCGCTCACGGACACAAACTGGGTCGATCGCCTGCCCTGGGTTCTTTTGGGGTTGTGCTTCGCACCTAAGGAGGATGTGGCAGCCTCCCCAGCAGAACTCGTTTTTTGTCAGCCGCTGCAGATCCCCAGAGAGTTTTAACCGAAAAACCCTGCACCTGAGGCTGATCCGCCCGTGCAATTTTTGCACAGTACAGAGGCTTTTAACGTACCGGGCCCAGCCCACAATTGTTTTACCCACACCTTCATCCGAAAAAGCTTGCAGAATGCCAGTTTTGTTTTTGTCAGGCATGATGTGCACCGGACTCTGCTGCATCCACCGTAAGACAGACTGTTCAGGGCGTTGTAACCTGGAGCGAAGCATTTTATGTTAGACTTGGGGGGGACATAGGGATACCGTCTGCACTGACAGGCTGAAGCCCGCTTTTATGTTGGAAGACGAGCAGGTGGTGTTGGCCCAAGCTCCCCGGCGCGGACGCCCACCATTGGTGGCTCCGCAAGTTGGTGATCCCTCGGCAGGGACCTGCGCTCACGAAGCTGATGTTTTTTCTCCCCCTCCCTTTTTCCCTCCACAGACTGACATGCCCTCCTGTACACCCCACCAGCAGAGCGGTTCGACTGGATCGGCGACCCCCTGCTACAGACACTATGGGCGCCAGCTCAAGCCCAAAGGACCGGGGGGTCCTTTGGGCTTGAGCCGGCGCCGGTGGGCATTATGCCATGTTAATGTGCCACACAGGCTTTGTTCTAGACACATTGTATGATGGTCAGAAGTACTGGGTCTCAATGCATGGCATAAACGATATAACAGAGGAATGCACAGAGACCCAGGATTCGCTTTTGCTGCACTATATGTTGGAGAAAGAATAAAGTTTCTGTTTGTCAGCTCATTGCCTCGCCTGCTTCCTTTCTCCACAATGTATTAAATATAGTTAATATTATATTATTGTGTGTTGTGGATGGTGGCTTCACCTTTCCAGTTCCACCGTCATCCACAGTATAAAAGGCTGATGCGGTAGAGGGACGGTCTCTTTTGACCTTGCCTCTACCTAGATAGAAGCGCCTTGTGTCACTGTGAGTCACCCATTAAAGTCATTTTGTATTTCATCTCTGGCCTCGTTATTGAAGTACTGGTTATGGACATAACAAAAACCCCTTCAGCTTTAGAGGCTGAGGGGTAATTAAAAAGTGCATTTCACAGAAACGAGAATGCAAATAGTACCTTTCAGACAATCACTGGGATATAGCATACATATGAGTGATATATGATAGGACACAGATGTAGAGGTATATGGAAAGAAACAAATAAATTCACTTCCAGTAATGACATATTGAAAATGTATCAAAAATAAAACACAAAATTTATTGTTTAGAGTCATTTTTCTAACCATCAGAACATGTTTTTCCTCATTATCTTTGGTCAAACTGCATTGAGAATTCATTCATTCATTCATTCATTCATTCATCTTCTTCCGCTTAATCCTTTTCGGGTCGCGGGGGGCTGGAGCCTATCCCAGCTTCTTTGGGCGAGAGGCAGGATACACCCTGGACAGATCGCCAGTCCATCACAGGGCCAACACAGAGAGACAGACAACCATTCACTCTCACAGTCATGCCTAAGGACAATTTAGAATCCCCAGTTTGGTGCCAATTAACCTAACTTGTATGTTTTTGGCACGTGGGAGGAAACCAGAGAAATCACGGAGTAAACCCACGCAGACACAGGGAGAACATGCAAACTTCACACAGATCACTGTTGGTTGGGGGCTGGGATCGAACCCAGGATCTCCCGGCCAAGGGTGAGTTGCTGTGCTGCCGCATTGCTAACCACTCCGCCACCGTGCCGCCCCATTCAATTATGCAGTATATGAATGTCTTTTAGTAAACTATTTTCTTGAATTTCAGTGTCATCTCAACTCCTTTGAAAGTTATGGAGAAATTCATACAAGGACACTGAAGAATTTTTTTTTTTATGTGCATTGGAAAATCAAATTCCTTTTCCACTTTTTGTTAGATTTCTTTTCTTCTTGCTGTTGTGTTGTGTTAATGCCATATATTGTTGTGTTTACCACTTCAGGCCAGCATCATAAAGTTTAATTTCATTGAGACATCCAGAACAAGTCTGACTGTTGAACTGAAGCCTTGGTTGAGGAACTGAGGGTTCAGCTGCATTAAAAAAAGGATTGTTTCTCCTCCTCTAGTACACCTTTCTATGACAAAACAACGCTGCAAGGAATACTGAATAACATTTTGAAGGAAAAATACATCTTTCAAAGAAGCCATACACAAGGTTACCCATGAGCCTGAAACTTTGGCAAACAAAAGAGCATAAACTTTGGACATTTTGCTTTTAAAATTTAATGCAAGAAGAAGCACACACATACAAATGAAAAGCCCCAGGGGTCAAGTAAACCACAGCAAATATTAAATAGGTATATGCACCCAGAGAGGATGAAGTTATTGACAACGGATGGCTGGCAGCCCAACAAAGTCCTTGATTCCTTTATATTCAAAATTCTGCACTGCCCCTATTAATCACTCCTTAATTACTCCACAGTGGAGCATCCACACCAACAATGGCTTCTAATCATAAAACACTAAAATCATTAGCATGTTTCATCATTATTCTTTCAGTACATTAGCTGAAAAGGTCTGGCTGCCTTGACGGGATGAAGAAATTCTTTGTGTATGATTTCATTAAAGTGAAGGATTGTCTTATCTGGAAATAAAAACCAAAGCAAGAATGAAGCAACAACTACAACTAGAAATTTTACATTTGACACTTATTTGTGAATATTTGTTGTGTTCCTGCTAATTAAAAATGTGAAAATGCTTCCAGCTTGTACAAAACATCATTGTGCCGGTGCCCTCTAGTGGTCATGTATGTTATGACCATAAATGGCCTGTGACTATAAACCAAAAGTCTGAACATTCAGTCGTTGTTATTCACCCTTTCAGCCGTGTCACCTTGCAGTTGATGGAGAGTCATCTATAAATGTGGAGAATGAAAATGATCAACACAATCTCTCAGACAGGAAATGGAGCAAAGACGTGAACGTTTAAAAGACTGCAACATTTTTACTGACCTCTGCTGTCATCTGAGGAGGAATCTGGTCTGGGCTTAGATGTTCTCGTGTTGAGCACCGGCATTTTCTGCCAAGACAAAAAAGCGGGGAAAAAAAGAAGTAACTTTTATAATATCTTCTAGTTTCGTCATTTGTCATCTTCACACAGGACTTATAACGGTCACAGAAGCATGTATGTGTCTAAACATATATGTATTGTACACAAGCTGAAAGAAAAGTTTTGGTGTTGCATTTAGTAAGCGTTGCTGTGAAAGTCATGTGGGTTCTCAGGTCCATTGTGGCAACAGTCGCTTTGTCTCCACAACAGCCGCACCACCACATTTATGCAGCCATCTGTGCTCAGACATTGTTCTTCTCTTTATGCAGCAACTCCAGCTACACATTAAAACATATAGATATTCTCTTTAGGAAGCATTAATTTGATGGATCTTGTGTCTGTCCGACCCCAATATACTGTAGACAACTGGCTATAAGGCAGCATAACAGACTTTAAAACTGATAAAAAGCATCTTTAGCAAAGAGTGATAAAACATTAGTGAGTGTAGTGTCAGAATGGTATTTCAGATTTTCATGTCAAATTACTTTTTCTTTCATTCATTCAGCAACGAGACAAAATGCTTTCACCACACACAATGTGCTGTTTTGTTTATGTTTAAGTATACCAAGCCCAGAAATGCTGGATTTAATTTTTAAAATATTTAACCTATATAGGCCATTGTTTGCATCAGTTTCATCATTGTGACCATGAACTTAATTCCCATCATCACCACTTCCTCCTAACACTGAACCAAATACTAACCAGTCCAGCTGTGCAATAAAGCACACAGTCCAAAGGATTTGTATAATACTTTCTGGACCTTTTGTATTGAGCTGTTAATTGATACTGCCTCAATTTTTGTGTCCTGACTCTGGAGTTACATCAACATTATCTGCAAAACTTCTGTCTTTTTCTTTAATTCAATAATACAAACACCAATGGTTAAAATGCCTGAATTTAACCTGTGCAATCTATACCATTTATTTTGAGTTTTTGGCTGACAGAAATCTCTCAATATGAGATAATTTGTTGTAATTTATGTAAACACTGATATCTACAGTTTCACCCAGTTCTGTACATTGCAGGTCAGTCTCTTTTTATAACTGTTCTGCATCATAACAGAAAAACAGTTACTCATGATTTCATATTTACATCTTTGGAGTCCAAGCATTTTACTCACCTGCAGAGGCAGACAGCTGAAGTGATGGTAAATAGTAGCAGTCCAAATGCAAGTGGGAGAATAATATATAAACTGTTTCCTGCATAGAATCAGATTAGAATTATATTGCAGCTGTACTATGGTTTTACATTATTATTCCCACTTAGGTCTCTACCTACCTGGGAGTTTTTCAGACACAGTTAAAGTCCATCTAATACTGTGTAGGCCGTCTGTATAAGTTACTTCACATGTATAATTTCCCTCATCATCATGTTGAGCATTAAAAATAGTTAGCTTTGTAGGTAAGCCAGGCTCTATTTTCAGTCTGTGAGAGGAGAAATTTGAAACATTCTCTTTGTGAGCAGGGTCATATGTAATGAAAGATTTGTTTTTAATCCATTTATTCAGTATAGCATTCTTCTCCTCCTTTGATACGTTGCAAGTGAACACGACCTGGTCTCCTCTGAACACCTTCATCATGATGTGCTCATTTCTTGGAGTTTCTAAAAGTTAAAGAAAACAATTAACCACTAAGAAATTCATGCAGTCAGATAATTAGGTTTTAAAAAAATCTACACTGTACCTGCGAAGACATGACACATCAGTACCATTTGAGCGGTGAACACTGCTGCTCTGCTACAGCTGATCATCGTGACTAACACACTACAACTTTACCTGCAGCTTCAAATAAACTTGAGGAGGAGACTGAGGACAGGAAGTGGTTGGTTGCTGTTCTGGTGAACTCAACTTCTTTTAAAAAGTGTCTATTTAGCAACAAATTCAGACAGCAGCATGTTCCTAAAAGTGAAATGAGGGATGCAAAATGTAAACTGGAAATAGCTGTCTGTCGTTTAGTAACTCAAAATGAAATGGATGATTCCGAGATGTGCTGTTAGGAGCCAGTTTTCCAGGAAGAACACAACTCACACAGGTGTCGGCGTCTTCAAACGTCTCGTTGCGTCAAAGCGTTATCTTGTCCACTTCTGTTTGTTTTTATTGACTTCGTTTTTAATTTTTTATCTCTTTTCGCTGATATTAGCTTTTTGCTTGGTGTTAGCTTAGTGTTGGCCTAGCAGAAAGCCCGATCAGACACACGGGTCGATCGGACCCCGGGCGGGGCTGTTCACTGGGCTGGGCTAACCTGTTTTTAGCTGTCTTTAGCTGGCTGGCTATCCACTTCTCGCCTGGAACGTCATGGCTCCATCCCCAATGTGTGTCAGCTGTGTGTCAATCCTTAGGAAGGTTTCTGAGTTGGAAGTGAGACTCTCCAACCTCTATAAGATTCAGGAGACTGAAGACCACCTTGACACTATAATTCTAGGGTGAACATCGGCCCCGGCAACCGACTCGCAGCTGGCAAAGACGGCTACTTACCTGGGCGAATTCAGCACATCGCCATCCACTTCCACCTCTGCTCCGGTCTCTTCAGATTTCCAGGACCCCAGCAATAAACACTGGCTTCAGCTCGGAGCTAATCGCAAAGCCCCGGGTGATTTTTCTCATCCTCAATGCGCGCCCTGGGCCTTGATTGGGCCAACTAGCAAACATTGGTGATTGACCAGACAGGGCCGCGCCTCTTCTCTTCCCTTGCTACTGGAAAACAGATTCGACATCCTTTCCCTGGAAGATTTTCCCCACCTGGACGTTGATCATCCTCCCATGGCCACCCCTCCTCCTCCTCCTCCTTCAGCAGCGGCCCAAACCCGCAAGCCCTGGATTAAAACTACTTCAGGTGTGCCAAATTATACACCAGCTCCAAAAAGAAGAGAGCGCATCACCCCGCCATCACTGCAACAACAACAGCAAAATTATCCACCACTTCAGAAACCACCGACAACCCCCCCCCAGACGACGCTGGTAATTGGTGACTCGATTGTGAGGAACGTCAGAAGCAGGTACTGTGTCTCTAAATTTTTCCTGGGGCTAAAGTGTCTGACATTGAGACTCTTACCCCTGACCTATTAAATGAATTCCCCCACGCTAAAACTGTCATTGTACATGTTGGATGCAACAACATCCCAGATGAAGTGTCGGAGATCTTAAAGAGTGACTTCAGGGGCCTTCTGTCAACTCTTATGAACTGTGGCAGATGTGTGTTTATCTCTGGGCCTTTGGCACCTTTCAGACAAGGTTGCAATTATTTTAGCAGAACTCTCAGCCTTAATACCTGGTTGTGTTCTACATGTCCTACTTTTAACATTGGTTTTGTAGACAATTTCAACCTGTTTTGGAACCGCCCATCACTTATGAGGCCAGATGGCATCCATCCAAATAGACTTGGTGCATGTGTTTTAAGGGACAATCTGTTCTATTCCATTCAGAATTTTTTAGTACAATGACTGAAATTTGGTGCGTTAACTCACTCCGAAGTTCCTGGGTCTGCCAACCAGCCCTTCTTTGTTTCCACTTTGAATATTAATCCTATTAATCCAAATAATCCTCACTGTTTAGATCAGTCTTCAATTGATAACCCCATAGAGATTGTGTCTGTCTCCCTTTACCCAAAATATTATAACCCAAGACAAATACAACATAACTTGATAAATACATGCCTTTCTGCAGCTCCTTCTCATCCACCACCCCTCAACTCAGCCCCTGTCTTCCCCCTCAGAGAACCTTTGTCTACTCCCCCCAAAGTTAATAAAAATATAATGTATAAACATCCCAAAGTGATTAAACAAAAAGTTGGTAAAACTCAAATTAAACATCAAGTCTCTAAATTTAAAAATATGGCCTCTGTTCCTCCTAATAATTTAAAAATTAAATGTGGTTTGTTAAATATTAGGTCTCTAACCCAAGTCTTTACTAGTTCATGATCTATTAATTGATCATCAGATTGATTTAATATCCCTTACAGAGACTTGGCTAGGGCAAGATGATTATGTTGGTGTAAATGAATCAACTCCCTCTGGTTATCTAAACTATCATAATCCTAGAAGAATCCTAGAAGTTCTGGTCGTGGAGGTGGAGTAGCGGCAATTTTCTATTCTAAATTACTACTTAATGTAAGGCAAAAATCATGTTTTAATTCCTTTGAGGGCCTGGTCCTCAGTATGGGGCATGTTAGCAATCCTAGCTTAAACCCAATTTTCTTTGCCATAGTTTATCGTCCTCCATCAGCCTACTCAGAGTTTTTATCTGAATTTGCCAAATTTGTAGATGATTTAGTGGTGAAATGAGACAGAATAATTCTAGTAGGGGATTTTAATATACATGTTGACATAGATAGTGACTGTCTTAATAAGGCAATCAATTCAATATTAGACTCAATGGGGTTTCCCCAGAAAGTAGAAAATTCTACCAATTATCTCCACCACACATTGGACCTTGTTCTGACTTATGGTATAGAAATAGAAAATCTGGTAGTGTCTCCTCATAATCCTGTACTGTCAGACCACTATCTGTTAACCTTTGATTTCACTATTTCTGATTATTTGACTCCTAAAGAAAAATATTACTACAGCAGATGTCTTTCAGATGACGTTGTTACCAAATTTTTGCAGATTGTCTCCTCTATACCATGGGTCAACACAATGGAAATAAAAGATGGAGAGCCTGCTCCTTTCATAATTGATAGCAAGGTAGATAGTGTGACAGCCTCTCTGCATCAGACTCTAGACTTGGTGGCCACTTTAAAAAAGAAAAAGTCTAATCAGAGATTTCTAACCCCTTGGTTTAACACAGAAACTCATAGAAGACTCGTCAATTAGAAAGAAATGGCATTCCACTAATTTAGATGAATTCTATTTAGCTTGGAGAAATCAGCTTCTAATTTATAAAAAATCTCTTAGAAAAGCTAGAACTGTTATGACCCGAGCGCCGGTTCTGATCGCGCTCGGGCTAAGTTATGTTTCGCTGCCGGCCTTGACAGTTGCGGGCTGTATTCTGGCCTCACCGGGCTCTTATTGTAAAAGTCCTTATTGAAGTCCTCGCCTTCCAACATTCGACTGATGTAATCTGCCTCCAAGAGACTCATATTGGCACAGAGGAAGCTGGCCGCTTCACCATCAAAGGCTTTGACCTCCTGTGCTATGTTCTACATGTTAAACATGGACGTGCCACCTATGTGCGTTCTGACATAGTTGAAGCAAATCACCTGATAACAACACATTTCTCAGACACCATAATCATTGGTGGCTTCCATATTGTCAATGTGTACAAGCCCCCTAATGCCAACTGGGATCTGCAGGTCTTACCCACCCTACCCCACCCTGCCATCTATGTGGGGGACTTTAACAGCCATCACCCTGACTGGGGGTACCCAGCAGTGGACAGTGATGGGGAGGCACTTTCAGACTGGGCATCCAGAAATGACCTCGCTTTGATATACGACCCCAAACAAAGAGGAACCTTCCACTCTGCTAGGTGGAAGAAGGACTATTCTCCTGATCTGTGTTGGGTCAGCTCTTTGAATGGGGAGCCATATCCTACACAGATCCTCATTCTTGATGATTTTCCACACAGCCAACACCGGCCTCTGCTTATACACATTGGCCTACAACTTCCAGTCATATACAGCCCAAGGAAGATGCGCTGGAACTTCCGCAAAGCCAACTGGAAGAAATTCAGTGAAACTCTGGACCGGAGCGTTGTTACCATCCCACTCCACACCATCACTGTAGATGAAGCATACAACCGCTTCTGCAGCGCAATCTTCAAGGCTGCCCATACTGCAATCCCACGAGGCTACCGACCCCTCTATGTCCCATGTTTGGACGGAGAAAGTGCTGCCCTCCTACAATCCTATCAAACATCAGGGGACCCAGAGATAGCAGACCATCTCATTGAATCGCTAAATACAGCCCGGCGAAAGAAATGGGAGGAGACAGTTGCTGACCAGAGCTTTACCCACTCTAGCAGGAAATGTTGGAGCCTCATCCGTCGCCTAGGAGCTGCACAGAAGCCCCCTAGCCAAAGCCGAGCATCCGTCACACCCAACCAAGTTGCATCCCACCTACTGACTATCGCCAAAGCACCCCAAGACAAAGACACCAGAAGAGCAGTTACAACTGAGCTAAAAAAACACCAAAAAATGCCTGTAGAGGAAACGAACCCTGAACCCTTCAAGGCTGCTGAACTGGAGAAAGTCCTACAGGGCCTGAAATGGGGAAAGGCAGCAGGATAAGATAACATCTTCCCAGAATTCATGAAAAATCTTGGCCCCCGAGCCCTAACCTGGTTGACACAATTTTACACAAGGATCACACAAACAAACTCGATCCCAAAGAAATGGCGGACAGCAAAGGTCATTGCCATCCCAAAACCTGGCAAAGACCACAAACTACCAGCAAGCTACCGCCCAATCTCCCTACTCAGCGTTCCTTACAAAATCATGGAGCGTCTAATACTGCAACGCATTTCCCCAGAAATAGAGGATATTCTAAGTGTGGATCAAGCAGGTTTCCGCAAGGACCGCAGTACAGGAGAACAAGTACTGGCCCTAACCACCTTCATCGAAAATGGCTTCGAGAGCAGACTGAAGACAGGGGCTGTGTTTCTCGATCTTACAGCCGCCTATGATACGGTCTGGCACAAAGGCCTC
Source organism: Pholidichthys leucotaenia (assembly GCA_020510985.1). Lineage (NCBI taxonomy): Eukaryota > Metazoa > Chordata > Actinopteri > Cichliformes > Pholidichthyidae > Pholidichthys > Pholidichthys leucotaenia. The sequence goes on from CM035843.1 coordinate 72,242,577, forward strand.
CTCCTGAAACTTATAAAGGCGATCCCTGCTTGGGCAACAGCAATGATAAAAACCCTGCTGACCAACCGAAGGTTCAGAGTCCACCTCAGTCAGAACACAAGTGCATGGAGAATGCAGAAAAACGGACTCCCACAAGGCTCAGTTCTAGCTCCAACTCTGTTCAACCTCTACATAAACAACCTGCCTACTACAAAATCCCGCAAATTCATCTATGCAGACGACATCTGTTTGGCATTCCAAGCACCAGACTTTGAACCACTGGAACGGGTGCTCACGGAAGATCTTGCCAAACTGGACCAGTTCTGCAAAATCTGGCGCCTAAAACCAAGCCCAGCAAAAACCGTCTCCAGTGTATTCCATCTCCACAATGCAAAAGCTGCCAGAGAACTAAACATCCACCTGAGCGGACTCAAGCTTAAGCATGCCCCAAATCCAACTTATCTTGGAGTGACCCTTGATAGGACCTTATCCTTCAAGGAACATCTAAAGGGGACGGCTGCTAAGGTGAAGGTACGAAACAACCTGCTCTGCAAGCTTGCTGGTGCAAAATGGGGGGCGGCAGTCTCCACCCTGCGCACCTCAGCACTGGCCCTTTCATACTCTGTAGCAGAATATTGTGCCCCTGTCTGGTCCAGGTCATCTTACTCACACCATGTAGACACCCAGCTCAACTCAACAATGAGAACTATAACTGGAACAATCCGCTCAACACCACTCCCCTGGCTCTCTGTACTGTCAAACATAGCCCCTCCACACATCCGGCGAGCAGCATTAACTCAAAGGATGCTCCAAAAAGTTAAAGATTTTCCTCACTTGCCAATCCATGCAGATATCTACACCCCACCCACTGCCCGACTTTCATCCAGATGGCCGATTTGGAAAAACCCTCCCCCAGCTGACTTTACCATCCAGACAGCTTGGCAAGAGGAATGGGAGACCAAGGAGGTCCCAAACAAACAGCTGGTGATAAACCCCAACCAACAGGTCCCGGGCACCAACCTCCCAAGGAGACAGTGGTCTACACTCAATCGCTTCAGGACTGGACATGGCCCCTGCTTGGCCAGCCTTCACAGATGGGGCAGTAGCCCTAGCCCACTGTGCGCATGTGGAGAGGAGCAAACAATGGAACACATCATAGAGGTTTGCCCGCTCCAAAGACTGGAAGGAGGATTACACACCCTCCATACAGCAAACCAGGAGGCAACTGCTTGGCTTAAGGACTTTGCATTCGCTAAATAATAATAATTGTGAAAGTGCTCGGTGGGGCTTCCGCCTGTCAACGGTCGGTCAGCTGTTTGTAATTACCGTCGTTAGTGCTTCGCCGTCTTAAGCCCGGCACTGGCGGCGGTAAGACGCAGCAGTGTCAGTCGTTCTTCGTCTGAGCTATGGATGCCTTGGACTGTTACCTACCTCGTCTGCCTGTGGTTGACCGTCGCTTCCCCAGGACCAGTAAGTGAGCTGTTAGCCTTACCCCTCCCGGTGTGAGTAGACCTCTGTGTGTCTCTGCCTCAGCAGCCTGTGTAGCCATTACTCCAACAACCATTGCCTGTGTATGACCGTCTCCTCCTAAGGACCTGTAAGAGAGCTGTTTAGCCTTACGCCTCCGGATGTGTGTAGACTTATGTGTCATTGCCCCTGCATCTTGTGTTGTTACTTTTTCACCGTAATAAAACTCACTGAAAACTCACTGGTGACTGTGTGGCGTCTTATGGTGGCTCGCGAGGGCCACCACATGACAGTACACTGCTGCCAAAAACGGCGTTTACGGGTAAATTCGGGCTAGGGGGAGCCCAAGTGGAGAGACTCATGGAACAATTGAAACTCATGTGTCTGCGTGATTCGATTGAAGATGTGGAAGACATCATGCTTCATGATCACAGGATTTCTGTTGTTTGGCTCTGGAGTTTTCCTGGTGTATCGAAAATTTAAGATGTTGGATGAGCTAATCAAAATGCGGACCCGGCGTAGCTCCCTCAACAAATTCGACCAGCTGGGGGGAGCACTGATAGCGGCAAATGTGACTAACATGGAAATTACCATCTGGCATGCACTGAAGAGAGATGGACTCTGTGGACATGTTTATCTGTGTTTCGGAAGGTGGATAACATCTTGAGTCGCTAGGTGGTCTCCAGGGAATGATTTTAAAGCCTGTGTAAATTGTGATGCACAGAATCGCATAAGAGAGGAAATTTCTATGCTCTAAGTGAACTGTGCTTATCAGGCCTTGATTCGGCGTCCTTCCTCCAGGAGAAGAGATAAAGCAGAAGGGAGTTTGGCTTCTTCCTAACCCAAACACTGATGTGCAGCAACTGAACTCTCTAAGGACAGCGTTATCAGGACACTAAAGACATAACATCTAGCCGTTGCCGAGGAGAGAGGATTTGCTGTCCACCAGTAACTGATATTTCACACACTGCATTCACACTATCACTACCACTGACATACACACACTGGTCTCTCTCTTGCTTTGTTAATGTGTGATCTGTGTTGTCTGCTAGCTGTGCATTAGAGGGATCTTTTCTATGTGATCACAATCTTGCTCATACGAGCTTTATTTTGATAAACTATGTTTTTTCTCTCTGCCCAATGTGTCATCCCCTCCCCCTTCCCCTCTTTACCCCTCACTGTTTGATGAGGCGCCTTGCATGGCTGTCGTGTCATTAGGAAGTGCTTATTGAGCGCGCCTAATGTCAAGTCAAATTCCTCGTATGTTTTTAACATGCTTGGCAATAAAGTTCATTCTGATTCTGAATAAGAATAATCCCAGGTTTCTTTTCAACACTATAGCCAGGCTGACAGAGTCAGGACTCTGTCAATCCTCACATCCCCTAGAGCTTTCTAGCCAGTACTTTTTGAACTTTTTCAATCATAAAATTGTATCTATTAGAGATAGATCAGTCAGATTCTTCCCACTGTAAACTTAAGTACAGCAATTACTACAACTCCTTCAATTGATATCTATTTAGATAAGTTCACTCCAACTGACCCTTTAGAGTTAGATAAAATAATCTCCTCATCCAAGCCTTCAACTTGTCTTTTAGACCCTATTCCTACCAGGTTATTTTAAAAAGTCTTCCCATTTATTGGCAGCTGTATTTTTCAAATAATCAATTCTTCTTTAACTTTAGGTCATGTAACGCATTCTTTGTCATGGGTGGCTCTCGCGAGCCACCATAAGACGCCACACAGTCACCAGTGAGTTCAGTGAGAGTTTTATTTACGGTGAAAAATAGTACAACACAGGCTGCTGAGACAATGACACTTAAGTCTACACACAACAGGAGGTGTAAGGCTAACAGCTCACTACAGGTCCAGAGGAGGAGACGGTCAAACACAGACAGACGAGGTTGGTGAAGTACGATACACAGGCTGCTAAGGCAGAGACTCACAGAGATCAATTCACACTGGGAGGGGTAAGGCTCTACAGCTCACTTACTGGTCCAGAGGAACGACGATCAAACCATAAGCAGACGAGGTAGGAATTAGTCCAAAGCATCCGTAGCATGACGGAGAGTGAACAGACACTGCTGCCAGGATGCGGTCGCCAGCGCAGGTTAAAGTAGTCCATCGCTAACGACCACAAATGCAGCGCAGCTGTTCAGGGTTTGACAGCTGAGCGGAAGCCTCCCCGAGCACTGTCACAATAAGAGCTCGGAGAGCTAGGATAACAACGCCGCTGTCAAACCCTGACAGGAATACCCCGAGCACCATGACCTAGTGCTCGGGTCATGACAGTTGCCCCCCCTCACTTGACGGGCTCCGAACGTCTAGTAACACCTAGCCCCCCCCCCCCCCCCCCCCCGGATTGAGGAACAGGCAAGGAGGGAGCCAAACAAAACCTAACCAGACCCAAACAGAAAGGGAAAAGAATACATCACCCGACATATCCAATCAATTTCCCCCCAGAACAATGACAAGAGAAAACAAACCCGGGAAAAAACAAAACAAAACAAAACAAAACAAGACATGACTACAAAACAAGCGAAAAACAATCATACAAAGCAAAAAACACCTGACACCGAAAGTTTTCCCACCGAGACCACAGACAACCCGTCTAACTCCAGTGTACATAACCTAGCCAAAAATAAACTCTCAAACACACGGTAACTATGGAAACCGAAACAAGAAATAGATGCAAACACATGATAACTATGGAAAAAAAAAAGGAAACAAGAAATACTAACACGGTAACTAGGGAAAACAGGAACAAGAAATAAATGCAAACACATGATAACTATGGGGAAAAAAAAAGGAAACAAGAAATGCATGATGGTAACTATGGAAACAGAAACAAAAAAATAAATGCAAACACATGGTAACTATGGGAAAAAGGAAACAATACATGCTAACACACGATGACTATGGAAAAACAAAAAAAAACAAGAAAACACATGGTAACTATGAAAAAGGACAAGAAATATGTGCTACACACGGTGACTATGGAAAAACAAAAAACACAAACGAAGCCAGAAATACATGCAAACACCTGGTAACTATGGACAAAAACCCCATACTATAGCCCCTCAAAAGAAAGAGGGGAGGACAAAAACAAAAAGCAACAAAACCAAACTATGGACTGCAAAAACACATGAGGCAATCAAAATTGTTCTACATAACAAACCAGACTATGGATTGCAAAACACACATGAGGCAAACTAAATTGCTTTACATAACCTTGACATAACCAGACTATGGACTGTAAACACACATGAGGCAATCAAAATTGCTCTACGTAACCTTGACATAATCCTGACACCGTATGGGCCAAAACAAAAGATGATCGGTGGAGATCCAACGCCCCCCAGGCAGAGCTCCGGCGACCTCCCTGCCTCCGATGGCCCACGGATAGTCCCACAAAACAGTACATGATCAGGCGGCCTGCCCCAGTCCCAGGCCGGGCAGACGAGCGTCTACCTGGTAGACGCTCGTCATCGGGCTCCCACTCGGCTGTGTCGGGTGCCACAGCCGGCCTGATGGTTTCTGCAGCTGGATCCCCTCACGTCGATGTCCACACCGATAACCCGCACAATGTGGAGGCAGGGGACCCTCGACCTGCTGACTCGGGCTGCATCTCTGAGGAAGCCTGGGGATGCTTGCTCGTCGGCTCTGGCTCCTCACTGCAGTCCGTTCTCCTCCTCTGTCCACCACAAGGCTGCAGGGCCGGGATATCTCCCAGAACCGCAGGCCTCCCCCTCATCCGACGGCGTGGAACTGACGCCGAGGACCGCTCAGCAGGAGGAAACACAGAGGCAGCAGGTTCAGTACAATTGGCTACAGCTGGAGAAGGAAACTCGGGGAGCTGCGAACCCCGAGCTTCACCCCCAGGAGTCAGACAAGACAGATCACTATGATGAATAGGAAAGTGAAATTGAACTTGCCTGTCTCCCGAAGGGAAGATGGTGCCAGCTGTAGAGGACGTTGCTCCTTCCCTCGCTCGCTGGAATGTAAAACAGGACCCATGGACGGAGCTCACCGGCGCAGGACTCAGATCACACTCAGCAGCTGGCTGATTGAGTGGGTCATTCCGGCGGCCCGGAACTGGATCCGGAACAGGAGCTTGCTGAAGACGTGCTCGGCCGCGGTGCCGACGCCTCCACCGGCCCCCAGATGGTGCGAACTCCAGGACTGGATCAAGGACGGGATCAGGATCCGTAGGCCAAGAGCAGGAGTGCCTCTTCTCCTGCTTTACGTCGCGTTCCTCCTCCAGCATCAGGAATATCTCGCGTTGCGCGGCGATATCTTCCCTCCTCGCGTCGACTTCTGGGTGGTCGGCCCAGCGGGGAGAGAGATGACGAAGAACGTCTTCAGCAGCGTCTAGGTACCATTGTATGCCGTGATGGTAATCCAGCAGGGAAGCGGAGATGAGCATCTCATCCACGACTTCCAGAACGCCTGTCAGCTCGTGGCTCGGGCTCCAAGCGCAGCCCCTCCGCGACGGCATTCCTCCCACACACACAGTACCCAGACGGAAACAGCAATTGTCCAAAAAACTCGAACTCACTGGTGAATTGCGTCTCGGGTTGGCGTCACCGTAAACGCCGTTTTGGCAGCAGTGTACTGTCATGGGTGGCTCTCGCGAGCCACCATAAGATGCCACACAGTCACCAGTGAGTTCAGTGAGAGTTTTATTTACGGTGAAAAATAGTACAACACAGGCTGCTGAGACAATGACACTTAAGTCTACACACAACAGGAGGTGTAAGGCTAACAGCTCACTACAGGTCCAGAGGAGGAGACGGTCAAACACAGACAGACGAGGTTGGTGAAGTACGATACACAGGCTGCTAAGGCAGAGACTCACAGAGATCAATTCACACTGGGAGGGGTAAGGCTCTACAGCTCACTTACTAGTCCAGAGGAACGACGGTCAAACCATAAGCAGACGAGGTAGGAATTAGTCCAAAGCATCCGTAGCATGACGGAGAGTGAACAGACACTGCTGCCAGGATGCGGTCGCCAGCGCAGGTTAAAGTAGTCCATCGCTAACGACCACAAATGCAGCACAGCTGTTCAGGGTTTGACAGCTGAGCGGAAGCCTCCCCGAGCACTGTCACAATAAGAGCTCGGAGAGCTAGGATAACAACGCTGCTGTCAAACCCTGACAGGAATAACCCGAGCACCATGACCTAGTGCTCGGGTCATGACATTCTTTTAAAATTGTTGTAATTAAACCCTTACTCAAAAAGCCAACACTCGATCCAGGAGTTCTGGCTAACTATCGACCAATCTCTAATCTGCCTTTCATTTCAAAAATCTTAGAAAGACTAGTTGCTACGCAATTATTTGACCAATTGCAGGGAAATGGTCTATTTGAAGAGTTTCAGTCTGGGTTCAGAATTCATCACAGCACTGCAACAGCCTTAGTGAAGGTAACTAATGACCTCCTTATCGCATCTGATAATGGACTCATTTCTGTACTTGTCTTTTTAGATTTTAGTGCAGCCTTTGATACTATTGATCATGATATTCTACTTGATAGATTAGAACACTATGTTGGACTAAATGGAACTTCGCTGCAGTGGTTTAGATCTTATTTGTCCAATAGACTTCAGTTTGTTCATATCAACAATGAGTTTTCTTCCAACTCTAAGCTCAGTCATGGAGTTCAACAGGGATCTGTTTTAGGCCCTACTTTTTTTAGTTAATATATGCTTCCATTAGCCAGAATCAATAGAAACCACTGTATACATTTTCATTGTTACGCAGATGACACACAATTATACCTGTCAATGAAGCTTGATGATTGTAATCAAGTAGCCAAGTTAGAAGCCTGTCTTAAGGAAATCAAAGCTTGGATGGCTTGTAATTTTCTGCTATTAAACCCAGATAAGACTGAAGTCATTCTTGTTGGTCAAAAAAATCTTAGAAATACCTTTCTGTCATGGATGTCTCTTGCGGGGCAACATTGAGACACTATAGTCTAACCAGTGAGTTTGCATATTTATTAATAAAAAACAAGACTGACAAAATAAACCGCCACAAGGGGCAAAACACGAACAACGACTAAGGCACGAGACAATAGGCTAAGAGGAGGAATAGCACTTACTGGAAATAATGAACCATAAAGGAGACTGAGTTGGGGTTAGGAACTCCAGTCAAACGTTGTGAAGGCCGCAGCGAGGAGTAACCTCAGCTGCTCCCTTAAATGAAGACACAGCACCAATCAGAAAAGGGGAATGTACTTAAATGAAATGACAAACAGCTGTCACCACGTGACTCGGCTTTGACAGCCGGAAGTCCCATCGTGATGCTGTCAAAATAAGAGCCCAGACGAAGGCCACATTGTCAAGGCTCAAAATGAGATGAAACAGGGAAAATACTGGACAACCCAAGCGCAGATCGAATCGGCGCCCAGGCCATAACAGTACCCCCCGTTCACAAAGTGCATTCCAGGCGCAAACGTGATATCCAAGGCCCCCCCCCCCTCCCAACCAGAATGCTACCAGGACTGACCCAGGGAGGGCGGAGGGGGAAACAGGCCAGGAGGGAGAGAACCAAAAAAATTAAGAAATGACTACACCAGAAAAAAGAAAAAAAAAAAACACACAAGGGACAGGCAACAAAAATAACTAATAAACTGGTGAGGCTAAACACAGAAACCAAAGGCCGAACATACTACAAGGAAAATCCTCAAACACAGCTGAATCAAATAAACAAATATACACAGCATCCTGCCTGGTAAGGAAACAAGAGGAGCCAAAATTCAGGTACATTTCCAAAAATACAAGTACCCTGTACATACTAAGGAAAAAAAAACTCAAAAGCATGGAAACCAAGATACAGGTACATTTAAAAAAAAAAAAAATATATATATATGTATATGCAAGTACCATTTACCCACCAAGGGGAGAAACAAAACTCATAAGAGAACCAAGATACAGGTACATTCAATTCAATTCAACACAACTTTATTTATATAGCACCATTTCACAACAACAGTCAACTCATAGCACTTTCAAATGTAGGGGAAACCCCCACAATTGCAGAAAGACCCCAGCAATCAGGCGATCCCCTGTGAGCAAGTGCTTGGTGGTGGTGGAGAGGAAAAACTCCCTTTTAACAGGAAGAAACCTCCAGCAGAACCAGGCTCAGGGAGGGGCAGTCATCTGCTGCGACTGGCTGGGGGGTGAAGGGATAAAGAAGAAGAAAAGAACAAACATGTAAAGAGCAAACAGCACGATGGAGACTCAATCTATATAACTATATCAAAAAGAAAGGGTTTTAACCCTATTCTTAAAAACAGAGATCAAGTCTGACTCCCAAATCCTGATTGGCAGCTGGTTCCACAAGAGAGGAACTTGATAACTGAAGGCTCTGCCCCCATTGTACTTTTGGAGATTCTAGGTATTACAAGTAATCCAGTATTTTGGGAGCATAGTGCTCTGTTAGGATAATAGGGTAATATCAGTTCTTTTAAATAAAAAGGGGCCTGATTGTTTAGAGCTTTGAAAGTGAGAAGAAGGATTTTAAACTTAATTCTAAACTCTATGGGAAGCCAATGAAGGGAGGCCAACACCGGAGAGATATGATCTCTCTTTCTAGTACATGTTAAAACGCTTGCTGTAGCATTTTGGATCAACTGAAGACTTTTTTTAGAGATGTTTTAGGACAACCTGATAATAAAGAGTTACAATAATCTAATCTAGAGCTAACAAAAGTGTGGATCAGTTTCTCAGCATCACTCAGAGACAAGATGCTCCTAATCTTGGCAATATTATGCAAATGATAGAAGGCAGCCTTAGAAACAAATTTAATATGTGAATTGAAAAACAGATCTTGATCAAAAATAACTCCAAGGTTCCTCACAGAGCTATTAAGAGAAAGAGTAACTGCATCCAAACTAAAAGTTTGATTTGGACTTCCAGTTATGGCCGCCGCGTAGAAGGACGTGCTTCACTCTACTCTGCTCCTAAAAAAAAAAAAAAATTTAAAAAAAATTTAAAAAATCGGCAAATAACTCTCTCATTTGGAACAAAACCTACCCCAACGTTTGGGCGAGGACATGCCGGTAAAGCCTAAGGCTGGGAAATTAGGTGGAGGAAAAACTGAATCGCCGAAACAGTTCAAATTAACGGACTTTCACGTCTGTGACGCAGCAGAGAAATCCCCAAATATGGCGGAGGAAGCTAGCGGTGGTGCGGTGACTACTGGCGACGGCACAGGTGCAGTGCTCACTGCCATTAGTTCAATGAGAGCAGACTTTTCCTCTAAACTTGACAGGATTATTGCAGCGATAGAGGGAATGAAAAAGGAGTTGGGCGACTGTGTGGAACGTGTTTCGCAGGTGGAGCTCCTAATTTCCAGTGCTGAGGATGACGTCTCCGGCCTACAATTAAAGGTGCGCACATTGGAATTAAAAAATAAACGTCTGGAAGATAATGTCCTGGATTTAGAATCCCGGTCGAGACGGAACAACCTGAGGCTGGTGGGTCTCCCGGAGAGAACGGAGGGTCTGGATCCATGTTCCTTTTTGGAAAAGTGGATCCCAGAAGCGCTGAACAACGCAGAGCTGCAATCATCAGTTGTCTTAGAAAGCGCCCACCGAATCGGCCCACCGAGAGATAATAAGACATCACCTAGGACGCTAATTATGAAGTTCCTCAGCTACAGAGACAGGATGACGATCTCCAACGCGGCGCGAGCCAAAGGAGAAATTAAATACCAGGATCAACAGGTGCGGTTCTACCCAGATTTGGCCACAGGAATCCAACAATTAAGGAAACAGTTCGACCCCGCCCGTAAAGAGCTGCGCAACCTTGGGATTCGTCATGGAGGGATTTATCCTGCAAGACTGTTGGTCACGTATAAGGGCAGAACCCACATCTTCAAGACCCCTGAGGAGACGCAGGAGTTCATCAAGAAGATCCAAGAGAGAGACTGGTGGGAGCTAAGCATGAACAAAATATAAGGTAGAATATTTAAGCATTTGCACAGGCATCTGACTGATCTGAAGCATATAGCAAGTTTACAAAATATAGATTGTATTATATCAATGTTTCTCAAAGTGCGGCCCCCGTGCCAATGGCGGCCCGCGAAAACATTTCTGGCGGCCCGCGGCCAATCTGTTAACGTCTTAACCAATATTTGATCTGAACTAATTGCTTTGGAAAAATTCCGATACACATCTACGTTTAGTGGTCTTTGGCACCATCTGTAGGCACAAGCCGTAATTACATGTGTTGTCGACCTTGCGATCACTTCATTGCAGCAGCTAGTCCAATTGTATTATGGGAGATGGAACGTTCAGCGCACAGTGCAGAAGTGTTGGTTGGCAACGGTTTCGGAGCACCATTTTGAGTCAGAAGAAGAATAAGAAATAAATATTAGTGCTTGTGGAAGTCGAAGTGTGGAAATAAAGATGGATCAGCGAGAGAAAGAGGCAGAGATGGAGACCGCTCACTCGAGGAAACCGAGAACTGTCAGCGAGGAAAAAAAGGCAGTTTCAGGGAAAATGGACTTTGGACTACTTCGTTGAACCTCACGGGTCAGATAAAGTTGTATGCCTCATCTGCAGACAGGTAATCGCAGTGCGAAAAGACTTTAACATCAGGCGCCATTACGAAACAAAACACAAAAATTATGAAAAATTCAGTGGCAAGGATCGCACCACAAAGATGGAACAACTTAAAAGGGGCTACACAGCACAACAGTCAGTCTTCACGCAATTTTCAAAAACCAGCGAAGCAGTAACAGAGGCTAGCTATGTGGTAGCTCATGAAATAGCTAAACGGGGCAAGCCGTTTAGTGACGGAGAATTTGTTCAAGACTGTATGCTAAAAGTGGCAGAGCGTGTATGCCCAGACCAAAAAACAAAGTTCCGTGACGTAAGTTTGTCGAATGACACAGTCACAAGACGAATCGAAGATCTGGCAAATGATTTGAAGGACCAACTGGCGATACGTGTGGAGGGGCTAGAAAAGGGAGCGTTTTCCATCGCACTGGATGAAAGCACGGATATTAAAAAAAAGCACGGACGGATGAAAGCACGGACAAACTAAAATTGTATTTTCATCAGTCCCAATTTCTTACTGTTAATATGACTTTACCCAAACTAATTAAATCTGATAATTAAAAGGATTACAAATGGAATTGAATTTTCAGTCTTTTTTTTTTTTTTTTGCCTTTGGTGGCCCTCGGTTCAACTTTGGATTCCCAAATTGGCCCTCACCCATCAAAACTTTGAGAACCCCTGTATTATATAATAAAAAAAAAACCTATGATGTACAAAGTTGCTATAAAATTTAGGAGTTACATTTGAAAACTACAGAAGAGAGTTAATGTTACGTCATTAAAAGCAGTAGAGTCAGGGTGATTGAGAGGAAAAAGAGAGTGGTTTGGCTGGTCCTCGCGGGTGTGGAGCAGTCAATGGCTATAGCGGGAGACGGATTACCATGAATGTGGGAAGGGGGAATTTGTTTGTGTGTAGTTTGTAGGATGAATGTTCAACCACTCATGTTTTTGCTTCTTTGTGTGAGCATGTTTGTATTGCGAGGTAATTTCAAACTCCTTATTGATCATAGACCAAAGCGTTAATCTCAACTTAACCTCATGGAATTGCAGAGGTCTACAAAATTTAAAAAAAACTTAAACAAGTTTTGAATAAAATAAAAGACATGGGTTCAAAAATTGTGTTTTTACAAGAAACTCATCTAATAGAGGAGGATATAAAAAGAATTAGGAGAAGATGGCAAGGAAGTGTATTCACCTCATCATTTTCATCCCGAGCCAGGGGAGTTATGACTCTCATACATAAATCAGTCCCATTTCAAGTGAAAAATGTAATTGGAGACAAATTTGGAAGATATCTAATCATTCAAGGATCATTGTTATTAGAAAATATAAATTTGGTGAACTTATATGGTCCCAATATAGATGATCAAAATTTCTTTACTAATTTATTCCTTATTTTATCTTCACTTACAGGGCAACATATAATAGCAGGGGATTTTAATTGTACATTGAATCCCGGTATAGATAGATCAACGGGACTAGATTGTACGCACAATGGATGCAGGATGATCATCAATCATTTTATGAAAGAATTGAGATTGTTAGATATATGGAGAGAAATGAAACCACAAGTTAAAGCCTATTCTTGTTATTCTAATAGCTACAAGACATTCTCACGTATTGACTATTTTTTGATCTCCACAGAATTAAGGTCCAAGATTCAAAACTGCTTCTATGATAATATTGTGATCTCTGATCATGCACCCTGCTGTCTAATACATGTAGATAAGAAATTGACAAAGGAACCAGGTAGGTGGCAAATTCAGCATAAATGGCTTCAGGATGAGGAATTTGTTAAGTACATAGAAAAACAGATGAGTTCTTTGATATCAATACTACACAAACATCAGCATGTATAAAGTGGGAGGCTTTCAAAGCTTTTATTAGGGGGCATATTATTAGTTATACAGGTTCAAAATCTAAGAAGACTCGAGAGGAGAAAGTCCAATTGGAACATAAAATAAAAATTCTTCAAGAAAAAGTGTATGCAGGAAGTGAACCAAAGTTAGAGAACGAATTACTGATTCTGAGAGCTGAATATGACAAAAAATCAACGAATAGAGCTGCCTCGAGTCTTCTAAGATTGAAGCAATCTTTTTATGAACAAGGTGAAAAATCAGGAAAATTATTGGCATGGCAGATTAAACAATTAGAATTAAAAACACCAATTACCAGTATTATAAGTAACGGACAGCCAGTTGTAGATCCTTTAGAAATTAATAGTGCCTTTAGAGATTATTATGAAAAATTATATAATACAAAAAATGAAACTGACTAAACAAAACTAAATGGGTTTTTGGACGGATTATCTATACCGTGTATTCCAAATGAAAACAGGGAGTCTAAAATTAGTCAAGAAGAAGTTGGGCTAGCCATTGATAATATGAAATCAGGAAAAAGTGCAGGACCAGATGGTCTTCCAGTTGACCTCTATAAAAAATTTAAGAATAAATTAATAAAACCATTTTTGGAAATGGTTTTAGAAGCATTTCAAAATAGTAATTTACCACCATACATGAATAATGCCTTCATTATACTGTTGCCAAAACCAGGTAAACCCTCTAATAAATGTGAAAATATGAGACCAATAAGCCTATTAAATGCTGACCTTCAGAATCAGAATCAGAATCAGGTTTATTGCCATTGTTCATGTGATACACAAACTAGGAATTTGTCTCGGTGCCATGCTGCAACATTAAAAACATAATGAGAAAAAGGGATAAACTAAAAAACTAAAGGACTAGAAACGTGCAATAAGTGTAGAAAAATAAGTAATAATAATAATAATACTAGTAATAATGAGTAGTACTAGTCAAGGCAGTTTTAAAAAATTAGCATGTAGCAGATAATGTGAAGTACCACATAGTGCAGTCAATAATGCAACAGAAAAACAGTGATGAATGACATGAGTCTGGTTGAGCTGCTGTACATAGTGCACGAGAGTCAAAAGTCACTTAGTGTTCAGCAGTCTGATGGCAGAGGGGAAAAAGCTGTTCATGTGCCGGGAGGTTTTAGTCCGAATGGACCGAAGCCTTCTACCTGAGGGGAGGGGGGCAAACAGCACGTGACCAGGATGTGAAGGATCGGCTATGATCTGGCCAGCACGCCTCCGGGTCCTGGAGATGTACAGGTCCTGGAGAGATGGGAGCTTGCAGCCTATCACCTTCTCAGCAGTGCGCACGACGCGCTGCAGCCTTAGTCTGTCCCTGGCAGTGGCTCCTGCGTACCACACAGTTATGGAGGAGGTGAGGATGGACTCGATGATGGCCGTGTAGAACTGCACTAACATCTTGGTGGGTAGCTTGAGCTTCCTCAGCTGCCGCAGAAAGAACATCCTCTGCTGGGCCTTTTTGATGAGGGAGCTGATGGTTGGCTCCCATTTGAGGTCTCGGGTGATGGTGGTGCCCAAGAAGCGGAAGGAATCTGCAATGGTGATGGGAGAGCCTGTGATGGTGAGGGGGGGCAGGGGGGATGTGACTTTCCTGAAGTCCACAATCATCTCCGCTGTCTTCAGACCTTAAGATAATCTGTAAAATTTTAGCAAGACGACTACAGGAAATATTACCAAATATTATTAACCGAGATCAGAATGGCTTTATAAAGGGAAGACAAGGCTTCCATAATGTAAGAAGACTATTTAATATTATCTATTCTAATAAAGAAGCACCGGATACAGATCTCCTATCATTGGACGCCGAAAAGGCCTTTGATAGGGTCGAATGGCCCTTTCTTTTTGAAGTTTTACAAAGGTTTGGACTTGGAAATAATTTCATAAAATGGGTTCAGATAATATACAATAATGCTACAGCAGAAATCCTAACAAACAGCAATATTTCAAAATCAATAAATATCAATAGAGGATGTCGACAAGGCTGTCCACTTTCACCTTTACTGTTTACTATGGCAATTGAACCTTTAGCGATGGCAGTACGTTTACATCCACAAATATATGGAATTAAAGTAGGACCAACAGAACATAAAATCTAGCTGTATGCCAATGACATAATTTTGTTTATGTCGAATCTTAAAAAATCAATTATGACCTTGTTGAATTTAATAAAGAATTTTGGGGAAATATCAGGATATAAAATAAATAAAACTAAATTTTCAATATTAATGCTAAATGAGACCCAGAGAAATCACCCAGCTCCTGAGGTAAATCAATTCAATGTTGTAAATCAGTTTAAATATTTAGGAATTCAAATTGTGCCTAAGCTAGAATTAGTCGCCAGTACCAACTATGAAGCCTTAATGACAGACATTAATGAGTTATTTCAGAGATAAGATAAGATAAGATAAGATAAGCCTTTATTAGTCCCACAACGGGGAAATTCCAGGATTGCAACAGCACAGGGATAGCAACACTCAGAGCAACAATCAGAAGGCAAGAAAAAAAAACAAGCAAGCAAGAGCAGCTAATATACATATGTACATATTACTATAAAATATATACGTATATACACACACACAGACACACAGTGCAGAGCATTGTAGCTGGATGGAATAAATATATGAATATATAAACACACAGTGCAGAGCATTGTAGCTAGATGGAATAAATATGTAAATATATAAACACCCACAGTACGGAGCATTGCAGCTAGGTGGAATAAATATGTAAGTATATAAACACACACAGTGCGGAGCATTGTAGCTAGATGGAATAAATATATTGATATATAAAAACACAGTGTGGAGCATTGTAGCTAGATGGAATAAATATATAGATATATAAATATGAACACACCCAGTGCTGAGCATTGTAGCTAGATGGAATAAATATGTAAATATATAAACACACACAGTGCAGAGCATTGTTGCTAGATGGGATGAAACAGCATAACCCTCTACTTAGTTATCCTACATGGTATGATTATGTGCCCATACATATTCTCACCCTCCATAGCGACCGGTATTTTCCTAGTTGTATGCCGGAGGGGACCATTGTGTAAGTCTACTGCATCTTTTGCATTTAAAAACTATTAGTTTGTTACGTCTTTTTGCTATCTCTGCGAGCAGCCCTGCTCGCAGATGGATGTCACTACCAATGTCGATGATCGGAAGAATCAATATACTTAAAAGTAATATTTTACCCAAAATACTTTATTTATTTCAATACATTCCTTTACCACCACCTTCAGATCTATTCTCAAGAATTAAAAAAAAGTTAGTGGAATTTTTATGGAACAATAGGAAGTGTCACCATGGGATGAGACGCCGTCTCGGCGCTCAGCCCATGTTTCTCCTCATCCCTGCTTCTCATTGAGCAGCGTCTCAGCAGGCTCCCAGCTGGCAGCATTACGGGACGGCTGGGGCCAATTAATCCTCATCAGCTGGGGCGCTGCCAATGAGAATAAATAGGAGCAGCCTCGATCACTCGGGGCTGCGACATAAGCACTGCTAGGCTGAAGCCCCTACGTCTGGTGTCAGTCTTCTACTCCTATTACAGCATTCCTACGAGTGTTACCCGCTGTGAGTATGTATGCCTTGTTACCCTTACGTCCGGTGCGAGCTCCCTGCTCCTGTGTTGTGCAACTCAAGAGTATTCCTCTGTACGAGTACCTGTGCTTTCCTCATCCTTCACCCCTTTCCTTTAATAAAACATCATGACTCACTGGCTCGCCCTTGGCTCTCATTGCGTGGCTCCCTAGAGCCCCGCGTGACAGTATGTCGCAGCCAGACGAGTTGCCGGCGGCCGTGAGTTGCTGTGGAATTGTACCTTTCTGTCCGGGTGTCAGCGCTGCTAGCATGCCGTTTCCCAGGAGTCACGTCAGACGCCAGGGCGACGAGCTGTGGTCCATCTCGAGGGCTGTCGACAGGACGCTCTTCACCCTGTACGACGCTTCCAACTTGAGACGCCGGCATCCGGGCCGTGCTGAGGATTCCCTGGACTGTCACCCTCGTTCCTTGTTCCATCTCGAGGTCAGTGCCAGGGTTGATGCCATGGTCACACAGCGAGAGAAGCTCCACGGGTTGGATGGAAACCTCGGCAGAACGCCGAAGTGGATGACGTTGCCCCCCGCTTCGGGATCCCGTTCCTGCTGCAATTCCAGCCCGGGAGTTCGCGCCACCCAGAGGGCTTCCCCCGTTCTGCACCACGTCACTCGGGATTCCCTCCATGGAGCCGCAGCTGACAGCAGTTACGTCTGGGACCGAGCGGCTGACGCGATTCCTGCTGTGCATCCATTCACCATCTGCAGGCACGTGGCGGCGGCAGTGAGATTGGTGGAGAGGACTCCAGAGCAACGAAGCCTTCCCAAGCTCAATGCCTTCCTCGCCTCGGTCTCTGATCAGGAGCAGCGATTCCTGGGTTCCCCCCTCGCTTCGTCCCCTGGGAGAAGTCGTCGTCACAACGCCAAGTCACCTCTGCACAACCCCCTTCCGGATCCAGTTCTGGGCTGCCGCCAGGACCGTTCCCCCCACGCAGCTGTCACCTCTTCGTCTCGTCAGCGTGGAGTTTTCACAGCCTCGTTCCCTGAGCCTCGTTCCCCCGCTGTCACTCCTGGACATTCGGGCTGGCTCACCCCGGCTGTTTCCCCCTCCTCCTCGACGCGCTTCCTGACTGCTGGGTGTGCCTGGAATCTCGGCCTGGTGAGCTCTCTGCTGGAGACTACGCGAGCGATCCTCAGACGATTTCCCAGGGGGTCCTCCGTTATCGCCGGGCGGGGAGAGGAAGAAGCAGTGTCCACCACAGCAGGCAATATCCAACCTCCAGGAGACAGGCAAGTCATAGTTTATTCACATCAGCTTAATGATTTGCTCTGTCACATTCCTGGAGGAGGAGTTCAGGGTTCGCAGCTCCCTGAACTCCCCCCACCTGCTGTAACCTGTGTTCCTAATCCTGCATCCTCTGTGTCTCTCTCCGCCGAGCGATCCTCGGCTCCGGGTCAACGTGGTGGGATAAGGAGAGGGCCTGCGGTTCCGCAGCTACGTTGTGGACGGAGGAGGAGGACTGACTGCTGCATGGAGCCTGCGCCGACGATTAAGCGTCCCCGGGTCTCCACGGAGAAGCGGTTTGGTCCAGCGGGACGAGACTCTTCTGGCTTCACGCTGTGTAGATCATCGGCGGGGTTACCGGAGCTGGAGGAGCCTCAAGCTGCGCTGACCATCGTGCTGGCTGCGGGGCCCGACGCAGCCGAGTGGGAGCCTGACAACAACCTCCGGACGATGGATCCTGGATCTTCGCAGTCCTGGACGGCGTCGGGACCCGAGATCAGGCGAGTGCTCTCCTCTCTTTTCTCTCTCTATTTCTCTGAGCACTTTAGCCTGTCTCTAGCGGGGATGAGCCGGGTGCAGCCGCCCGCTGCATCCGAGCTCGTTTCGCCGGGTTCTGGCGCTGCCGGTGATCCTGATCCCGGTTCTGTTCTTTCTCCCGAGCCTTCTTCCAGGGTCACCGGCGAGGAGTTGCCGTTCCTCGTGATGCTGGAGGGTGCAGGTTCAACGTTGGAGGTCGGTTCTGGTGTGGTGCTGACCCAGTTGGGGTCCATCGTGGGTGCTACTCCAGCGGTGTCCGACGTGGGTTCGCCCGAGACCCAATCGGGGTCCGACGTCGGTGCCGCTCCAGTGGTGTTCGACGTGGGTTCACCTAAGGCCCAATCGGGGTCCGACGTGGGTGCTGCTCCGGTATTGTCCAGGTCCGGTGAGGAGGTGGCTGTTTCCCTGCGGCCTGACGCTCGTCGCCCTCGTCATCGGCTCTCCCCTGAACCTCTTCCACCGGGGCCCGCTTTGACCCTTCGTCCGTCTCAATGGTCCTGGTGGTTGAGTGATGCGGGTCGACGGCCCGACCCGCAAGACTTTCGGTTCGGCGATCTGGTCCAACCCCCCGACGAACTGTGTTTGCTTCTGGGTAGCCTGGCTCGGCTGCCGGTGGACTGGTTTCCTGGGATCTGGGTTTGGAGTTCGCTGTCTGAACATTTCCCTTTCCCGGTTCGCCAACTGGACAATGGGCGGGGAGATCTCCGGAGCCATCTCGGCCATTCTTGGACTCTGCCTGTCATATTCCTCGGGTGTCGCTTATTTTTGTTATGGTCACTTGGGTGTAATATTCTGTCCTTTTGGTGAATATATATTCATAGTGCTGTGTATAGTTTTCTATTGTCCGTACTCAGCATCTTCATTTTTGCGTCTTGTTCGTAGCCTTGTCTGTGCGTTATAGAGTTATGTGTTTTTGTTTCCCACCTAACCATACTCTGTAATGATCCGTTTGTCCCTGTCATCTTCACTCCTCTAGGTGACTATGTGTGGGTATATGTATTTAGTGCTGGGTATTGCGTTCTCCCCTTATTGACCATACTCAGCATTTTCCCTCTTGTTATCCTGTTCCTACCCTGTCACCGTTATTTCCCTAGGTGCCCCTTTTGTATATAGCGCTGTGTATCATTTTCCCATCACCTGTACTCAGCGTTTTGGTTTTTTTTGTCCTGTTCCTGGTCTTGTTTTTTGCATTATGGAGTAGTATGTCTGTTCATTTTTACCCATACTCTGTAATTGCTTTATTCATTTTTGTCACCCTTTTGGTGGGTTTTGTCTCTTTTCCTTTACCCTGTTCTGCACGTCATTTGTGTGTTTTGAGCAGTGGTCTTTGTCTGGCGCCATCCTAAGTATTTTTTCCCCATCTGCGCCCTGTTTTTTTTTTTTTGTGCGATGTAGAGTATTTGGTTTTTTTTCTTCTCTTTTCTCTGCCCTGTTACTCTACATTGGTCCATTGGTGTTGTCCTTCCCTTTGCTTCTCCCCCTCCGGTCCTGCCTCCCTTCCACCCACCCTAGGTGGGGGGGGGGGGGGGCTGGGATGTTTCTGGTCGTTCAGGAGCCCGACCTTGAGGGGGAGGCTCTGTCACCATGGGATGAGACGCCGTCTCGGCGCTCAGCCCATGCTTCTCCTCATCCCTGCTTCTCATTGAGCAGCGTCTCAGCAGGCTCCCAGCTGGCAGCATTACGGGACGGCTGGGGCCAATTAATCCTCATCAGCTGGGGCGCTGCCAATGAGAATAAATAGGAGCAGCCTCGATCACTCGGGGCTGCGACATAAGCACTGCTAGGCTGAAGCCCCTACGTCTGGTGTCAGTCTTCTACTCCTATTACAGCATTCTTATGAGTGTTACCTGCTGTGAGTATGTATGCCTTGTTACCCTTACGTCCGGTGCGAGCTCCCTGCTCCTGTGTTGAGCAACTCAAGAGTGTTCCTCTGTACGAGTAACTGTGCTTTCCTCATCCCTCACCCCTTTCCTTTAATAAAACATCACGACTCACTGGCTTGCCCTTGGCTCTCATTGCGTGGCTCCCTAGAGCCCCGCGTGACAGGAAGGCTAGATTACGTCTGTCCTTACTATATTTACCATTTGATCGTGGAGGTCTGAAATGTCCAAACTTTATGTTGTATTACTGGTCAGCACAACTGAGGTCTATGACATATTATTTTTCATCAAATTATCTTCCTCACTGGACTGAAATGGAATCATACAATTTACCTTTACCTCTTCCCTTATTCATATACTCAGACTCGGCAAAAAAATTACAGAAACGAGTTAAAAATCCATTTGTAAAGCATATGATCAAAATATGGTGTGAAACCACAAAATATTTAAAAGAACCGCACTTACTGTCACAATTTAGCCCAATATGGGGTAATCCATCCATCCATCTTCTTCCGCTTAATCCTTTTCGGGTCGCAGGGGGGCTGGAGCCTATCCCAGCATCTTTTGGGCGAGAGGCAGGGTTCACCCTGGACAGATCGCCAGTCCATCGCAGGGCCAACACAGAGACAGACAACCATTCACTCTCACAGTCATACCTAAGGACAATTTAGAATCCCCAGTTTTGATGCCAGTTAACCTAACTTGCATGTTTTTGGCATGTGGGAGGAAACCGGAGAAATCCCGGAGTAAACCCACGCAGACACGGGGAGAACATGCAAACTCCACACAGATCACTGTTGGCTGGGGGCTGGGATTGAACCCAGGATCCCCCGGCCAAGGGTGAGTTGCTTATGGGGTAATCAATATTTTAAACCAGGGAGAGCGGATGCTGTATTTAAAGTATGGAATTTAAAAGGGATTCAAAAGATTCAAGACTTATATCTGTCATGTTCAGATAACATAATGTCTTTTGAAGAACTGAGGATCAAATTTAATCTTAATAGAACACATTTTTTTAAATATCTTCAGCTTAGGAACTTTATTCGATCAAATCAAAATAATGCTCTCATCCGACCTACTTATTCATCCTTGGAAAAAATTTTGACGAAAGATAGTAAGAGAAAGGGTATTATTTCAGAGTTTTATAACTCATTGACACTATTCTCAAGTGAAAACTCACAGAAAAGATTGAATTATTGGAAAGAAGACCTGCAAACTGAAATTTCAGAGGAACAATGGGGAATTGGCTTGTACAGAAGCTCAAACCAAATCAATAAATGTACGTCTTAAATTGATACATTTTAAATGGTTAATGCGGATGTATGTTACACAGGTGGAGTTAAATAGATATAACAAAAACATACCAGATACGTGCACAAAATGTATGGAAAGTAAAGGAACCCCATTTCATTGTTTATGGGAATGTAGAAAAATTAGAATGTTTTGGGAAGAGGTGAGGGTAACAATTGAAAAAAATAATTTCAAAACAAATCATATTGAATCCTAAATTGTTTTTGTTGGGTCTGTATCCAGAAAAGCATAACTTTAACAAGAGTGAAAGAGCATTCATAGACCTCAGTTTGCTTAACGCCAAAAAATGTATTGCACTACTGTGGAAAAAGACTCATAGACCAGATGTGACTCAGTGGTTAAGACAGATGTTAACAAACCTTCCACTAGAAAGAATAACATACTGTACATACTGAAATCAAAGGAAATTGTGTTTGAGAATATATGGAGACCTTTTATTGATTATGTAAAGAATTTAAACATAACTTTTGAAGAAGAAGGTGAATGATGTGTGTGGACCTTGTAAATTCCAAACTGGTGAATGTATAATATGTATACTTATGTAATGGATTGCCTAGACTAAACAGAGGAGCATTGTTGAAGACCTGCCTTAGTTAGTGGTTGTTGGTGTTTTTAGTACGATTTTTATTTTTATTTTTTTATTTTTATTTTTTAATTACTTTAGTGTTAGTGTTTGATTGTTTGTGTTGTTTGTAAAAAATGTTCAATAAAAAATATTGTAGAAAAAAAAAGTTTGATTTGGAAAGGTATTTCTAAGGTTTTTTTGGACCAACAGGAATGACTTCAGTCTTATCTGAATTTAAGAGCAGGAAATTACAAGTCATCCAAGCTTTGATTTCCTTAAGACAGGCTTCTAACTTAGCTAACTGATTACTATCATCTGGCTTCATTGACAGGTATAACTGTGTGTCATCTGCATAACAATGAAAATGTATACAGTGCTTTCTAATAATGTTGCCTAACAGAAGCATATATAAACTAAAAAGAGTAGGGACTAGCACAGATCCCTGTGGAACTCCATGACTGAGCTTTGAGTTGGAAGAAAACTCATTATTGACATGAATAAACCGGAACCTATCAGACAAATAAGATCTAAACCACTGCAACGAAGTTCCATTAAGTCCAACATAGTGTTCTAATCTATCAAGTAGAATATTATGATCGATAGTATCAAAAGCTGCACTAAGGTCTAAAAGGACAAGCACAGAAACAATTCCATTATCAGATGCAATCGGGAGTTCATTAGTGACCTTCACTAAGGCTGCTTCAGTACTATGATGGATTCTAAACCCAGATTGAAACTCTTCAAATAGACCATTTCCCTGCAAGTGGTCAAATAATTGCGTAGCAACAACTCTTTCCAAGATTTTTGAAATGAAAGGGAGATTAGAGATTAGCCTATAGTTAGCTAAAACTCCTGGATCCAACATTGGCTTTTTGAGTAAAGGTTTAATTACAGCAGTTTTAAAAGTCTGTGGTACATGGCCTAAAGTTAATGAAGAATTGATTATTTGAAGAATAAAGCGATCAATAAATGGGAAGACTTCTTTAAATAACCTGGTAGGAATAGGGTCTAAAAGACAAGTTGAAGGCTTGGATGAGGAAACTATTTTGTCTAACTCTAAAAGGTCAGTTGGAGTAAACTGATCAAAACAGATGTCATTTGAAGGAGTTGTAGTAGTTACTGTATTTAAGTTAACAGTGGGAAGAATCTGACTGATTTTATCTCTGATAGATGAAATTTTATGATGGAAAAAGTTCATAAAGTCCTGACTAGTAAGCTCTAAGGCAGGGGTTCCCAACCTTTTTTGGGTCGTGACCCCATTTTGACATCACAAATATCTCACGACCCCAGAGACATTTTTTTTGCTATAATTATTTTTTGATCATGTTTGTTATACTGTCTTACAAATACAGAGTAGCCAGATTAGTGCACAAAGTGTCATTTTATTTTCTCTGATCAGGATGTACAGTTAGTGCTACTTGTATTTAAAAGGCTTAAAATTAATATTGAGCAAACAATTTCTCAAACAATAAATTGTGGGGAAAAAAAGCTGCAGCATCTTAAACTGGCCACAGTGAACATTTGAAAAGATGGACAGTATCATAGTGCTTCAGTTTCAGCTTCAGTCATGTCTTTTATATGTTATTATCCTCTCAACTCACCACATTTAATGGGATGGCTGAGCCTGCACACCTCGCTGCAGCTTTGCAAAGTTGGGTGCTGTAGTAGACACAGCGCATCTCATCTCTGACGTAACATCCAGTCGGGAACGGTACTTTGACTTCATACACACAAGGGCACTGAATCCAGCTTCACACAAATATGTGCTTCCAAAAGGAACCAACATTTTTAAAGCACACAGTGAGATCTCTGGGTACTCATCTCTTGCTCCAAACCAGAATTTGTCCACGGCCACTCGCGAATGTATTCCCTGATGCGTTTTGTCACATGACAGTTCAATCAGCTGTTCAACAGCGGTGGCAGGCAGGTCCACTGCGCCTGCATCACGACACTCGTAAATCCATATTTCAGGTAGCTTTTGTCATATTTTCTCTGTCTTTTTCCTCCTGGAACTGTCTTCACAGGGGCAGGCGGATGAAGAAATCTCTCCATTTTTCCCTACTGACTAGGTTGTGTTTACACAGTTAGCGGGAACTCAGATAGGGGTCACGTGATCGCCGCTGTCAATCAAGATGTGCCAGCTCCAATATTTTTATATACTACATTTTATTTGAACTGATTTATATTGAAAGTGAAAGAATACAGTTCTTTAAGAGTGTGTGTGGAGCTTTAATCAAAATTTTTAAAAGAATAATAATTAGTTGAAAAAAAATTTTATCAGTAATTTTTTTTTATCAATTATTAGACATTTCAGGCGACCCCATTTGAATTCCACGCGACCCCACGTGGGGTCGCGACCCCAAGGTTGAAAACCCCTGCTCTAAGGGAATGCTAGGATTGACAGAGTCCTGACTCTTTGTCAGCCTGGCTACAGTGCTGAAAAGTAACCTGGGATTATTCTTGTTCTCTTCTATTAACGCAGAATAATAACTCATTCTAGCTTTTCTAAGAGATTTTTTATACGTAAATGAAAAGATGATTTCTCCAAGCTAAATAGATTCCATCTAAATTAGTGGAGCGCCATTTTCTTTCGAACTGACGAGTCTTCTGTTTTAAGCTATGAGTTTCTGTGTTGAACCAAGGGGTTAGAAATCTCTGATTAGACTTTTTCTTTTTTAAGGGGGCCACCAAGTCTAGAGTCTGATGCAGAAAAGCTGTAAAACTATCTACCATGCTATCAATTACAGAAGGAGCAAGCTGTCTATAGCTTATTTCCGTTGTGTTGACACATGGCATAGAAGAAACAATCTGCATAAATTTGGTAACAGCATCATCTGAGAGGCATCTACTGTAGTAATATTTTCCCTTAGGAGCCAAATAGTCAGAAATAGTAAAATCAAAGGTTAACAGACAATGGTCTGACAGTACAGGGTTATGAGGAGACACTACCAGATTTTCTATTTCTATGCCATATGTCAGAACAAGGTCCAACATGTGGTGGAGATAATGGGTAGAATTTCCTACTTTCTGGGAAAACCCCATTGAGTCTAATATTGAATTAAATGCCAAATTAAGGCAATCACTATCTACATGTATATTAAAGTCCCCTACTATACTTATTCTATCTGATTTCAGCACTAAATCAGCTAAGAATTCAGCAAATTCGGATAAAAACTCTGAGTAGGTTGATGGAGGATGATAAACTATGGCAAACAAAATTGGGTTTAGCCTGAAATTGCTAAAATGCCCAATACTGAAGACCAGGCCCTCAAAGGAATTATAACACATTTTTTGCTTTACATTAACTAGTAATTTGGAATGGTAAATTGTCGCTACTCCTCCTCCATGACCAGAACTTCTGGGATTTTGACAGTTTAAATAACCAGAGGGAGTTGATTCATTTAAACCAACATAATCCTCTTGTCCTAACCAAGTCTCTGTAAGGGATATTAACTCAATTTGATGATCAATTAACAGATCATGGACTAGCAGAGACTTGGGAGTTAGAGACCTAATATTTAACAAGCCACATTTAATTTTTAAATTATGAGGAGGAACAGAGGCCAAATCATTCAGTTTAGAGGCTTCATGTTTAATTTGAGTTTTACCAACTTTTTGTTTAATCACTCTGGGATGCTTATACATTATATTTGTATTTACTTTGGAGGGTGCAGACAGTGATTCTCTGATGGAGAAGACGGGCTAAGTTGAGGGGTGGCGGATGAAAAGGAGCTGCAGTGAGTCGTGGAAGACTGCGATTCTGCTTCCTGGTCCCAACTCTGAGTTGTCAAGGTTTTGGAAATTTGGATAAAAAGGATGCCAGATTGTTAGATAAATGAGATGCACCATCCAAAGTGGGATGGATACCGTCTCATCTAATAAGACCAGGATTTCCCAAAAATGAGTTCCAATTTTCAATGTAGCCCACATCGTTTGCAGGACACCACACAGACAGCTAGAAGTTGAAGGATGACAAGCGGCTAAACATGTCATCACTGGTCAGATTGGGGAGGGGCCCAGATAATACTACAGAGGCAGACATTATTTTGGCAAAGTCACACACCGATTCCACGTTAAGTTTTGAGACTTCCGACTGCCGGAGTCGGACGTCATTAATGTTGGCGTGGATAACAATTGTGGAGTATTTACAGTTACTTTTAGCCAGCATTTTCAAATTTGACTCGATGCCGCCTGCTCTGGCCCAGGAATGCATTTGGCTAGGGCCGCTGGAATCTCTAGGTTCACGCTTCTGACTACAGAGTTGCCAATAATCAGAGTTTTTTCCTCAGCGGGTGTGTCGCTGAGGGGGAAAAGTGATTAGAAACATGAACAGGTTGGTGGTTAACTGGGGCTTTGCGGCTAGGCTTCCTTCTCACCATCACCCACCCAGTCTCCTCGCTGCTGAGGAGGACTGGAGGACCGCTAACAGGCCGTCCTATGCTAGGGAGCTCCGCTGCAGCTAAGGGATTACATTTACCGTGATCACTAAAAGAGGCAGAGGTGTAGCTAAACATCTGACAGAGAGAGCAAACCAGAGGAGGAGAGGAAGGAGAGCTAGTAGCCATAGCTAGTGGCTAACCCGAAGCTAACAAAAACACCGATGAAAGGTGAACAGAAGGCTAAAGAGGGTGATTAGATGACACTGAGTGCGCACACAAGTGCAGGAGGCTTGATAAACAGAAGTGAGAGCTGACGGTAGATGGAAAAAAGTGATTAAAATACAATTAAAGGCAAAATCCTCGGGAGAATGAGGAGAGCAAACCACAGACAGCCAGCAACACAGGAAGTGACGATACGTTACTACAGGAACACCTCAGCAGTACAGTACAAAAAAGAAAAAACAAATACCATATAACCACTGAGGGGAAGAAAAAAAAACTCAAACGCTACAGAGTAGGTCAACAAAACTACAGATACAGTCTCATACAATAAACCAGGCAAAGACAAAAAAGGAGCATCCCTTCAAACTCACAGAAAAAAACCCCCACAACTTACAGGGATGCCGGCAGGTAGAACACGGAGACAAAAAAAGGCAGTTTGGGCAGTCTACCTGCATCCAGATTCCAAATCGTTGGAAGGGAAAAAAGCAGTTCGGGCAGCCTACCCCAGTCCCAGGCCCGGAGAAACAGTACCTCAGGCGGCCGGACCAGGTCACCAAACCAACAAGGCAGTCTTTCGGGCAGCTGACCCAGAACGCCAAACCGGCGAAGCAGTCTCCCGGGCGGCCGACCCGCATCTTTAGGCCACCAGGACCGGAGGGGAGAACTCGGAGGCAGCCTCCCTACCAAGAGGAATAGCGAGGGGAAGCCGAGCCGAATACGGGGAACCCCAGCGGCACCCGGTGGAGGAAGATTGAGGGAAAGATGAGGGACCAGTCCGGTGTCAGATGGCAGAGGATCTGCAGCTCCTTCACTGACCTCGAACTGAACCAGCGCTGCGCCCTTGGTGGACCCTGATCGGGCCAGCGCTGCACCCACGACGGACCCCGATCAGGCCGGAGCAGCACCCACAACGGACCCCGATTGGGCCGGAGCAGCACCCACGACGGACCCCGACTGGGACAGCGCAGCTCCAGGGATGACCTCCGAGCACGAACCTGGAGCCTTCTTGACGATGACCGGAGCTGATTCGTCACCAGTGACCTCGGGAGAAGACTCAGTAAAAAAAAAGAAAACCGGGATCAGGATCACTGGCAGCGGCAGTGGCAGAGCCCGGCGAGACAAGCTCGGATGCACCCAGCTCGTTTCCACGAGAGACAGGCAATAATGCTGCAGAACTGAAAAGAGAAAGACAAAATATAGCACTTGCCTGATCTCGGGCTCTACCGCTGTCCAGGACTCCGACGATCCAGGCTCAATGATCTGGAGGTCCATTCCTAGTTCTGACTCGACTGCGACGGGCTCCGCAGCCGGCATGATGGTTGTCACAGTCTGGGGACTCCCTGACGCTGAAGTCCACGCCAAGGGCCCGCACGGCGTGGTGGCAGGGGGTCCGTGACCTGCTGGGTCTGACTGCTCCTCCATGGAGACCCTGGGACGCTTGATCGTTGGCGCATGCTCCAAACGACAGTCCGCCCTCCTCCTCTGCCCGTGACGTGGCTGCGGGGCGGGCACCAGGCTCTCCAGGGCTGCAGGCTCCTTCTTCGTCCAATGGTCTATTTCTGGCACCGGGGGATGCTCACAGAGAAGGGAAGCAGACACAGAGGATGCAGGTTCAATATTTATGGCTACAACAGGTGGAGGGAACTCAGGGGACTGTGAACCCCGAACTCCACCCCCAGGAGTCAGGCAAGGCAATTCATTATAGGGAGTGAGAGAATGAAACAGCACTTGCCTGTTCTCCAGAGGGCCGATGGTGACTGCTGTAGTGGGCTTGGTTCTCCCCTTTCTCCTATGAATGGTGACGGGGGGCCAGCCCCCTGGGAAGACGAAAAGGAGCCGCTCTCACTGGACCAGAGACAGGCACAGCCGGAGAAGGACTCGTTGGGCTCAATGCAGCTGGAGAGAGCGCCGAGGAGGAGGGAGGAGCAGCCAAGGCAGTCCAGGGACGAGGAGCAGATGAGCAGAACAGTGGGAAAGGATGACCCGGAGGCTGAGGCTGCCGTCTGTCCCTTCCGTTGTGACACAGGCATAACAGCTGGCTGGTAGGCAGAGTTCTCAAGGATTCAGGATTTGGCTGGGATGGAAGGAAGAGCGAGCTTCAGCCACACGGCCCCGGATGAGCTCAGCTGCCCACTGCGTCTCTTCACAGGGGGTGCCGGCTGTACTCTTCCTCTGCTGTGGACGGAGACGACCCTTCGGTGACATAGAACCCTGGGCTGGATGGGTGGCAGGAACCTGATCCCGTCGTGAGGAGCGGAGATGCCTCACCGTCGGCTCTGGCTTCGGCTTGCTGCTGGAACTGTTCTCATTCCCATGGATCCCCCTCCAAAGTATAGCAATTTCAGCCATCCTCTCCATGCCCTCAGTGTGATCAGCAAGGCGAGGATTGCGTTTAATTGCCGCCTCTGCGAGGTCCAAGTACCAGCGTGCGTCGAAGGAAGTGAAGGGCCTACAAGCATCTGCGAGGAAGTAGTCTACATCTCTGAGGGCGATGATCAGCTCGTAGCCCAAGTCCAAGGAGTAGCCCTTTCCTAGCGACGCCATTTCCCAACACGCTGGTACAAGGAAAAAAAGGGGAAAAACTAAAAGCCCAAAAAACCAAACTCAAGGTGACCGGCGTCTCATTTGGCTGCGACCTACTGTCATAGATGTCCCTTGCGGGGCAACATTGAGACGGCCAACCAGTAGTTTGCATATCTATTAATAAAAAACAAGACTGACAAAATAAACCGCCATGATGGGCAAAACACGAACAACGACTAAGGCACGAGACAATAGGCTAAGAGGAGGAATAACACTTACTGGAAATAATGAACCATAAAGGAGACTGGAGTCGGGGTTAGGAACTCCAGTCAAACGTTGTGAAGGTCGCAGCGAGGAGTAAGCCTCAGCTGCTCCCTTAAATGAAGACACAGCACAAGTCAGAAAAGGGGAATGTAATTAAATGAAATGATAAACAGCTATCACCACGCGACTCGGCTTTGACGGCCGGAAGTCCCGTCGTGATGTTGTCAAAATAAGAACTCAGACGAAGGCCACAATAACAAGGCACGAAATGACATGAAACGGGGAAAATACTGGACAACCCGAGCGCGGATGGAATCAGCTCCCAGGCCATAACACTTTCCAAATCAAACTCTTAATTTGGATGCCGCTACTCTTACTCTGAGTAGTTCTGTGAGGAACGTTGGAGTGATTTTTGATCAAGATCTGTTTTTAATTCACATATTAAATTTGTTTCTAAGACTGCCTTCTATCATCTATACAATATTGCCAAGATTAGGAGCATCTTGTCTCTGAATGATGCTGAGAAACTGATCCACGCTTTTGTTAGCTCTAGATTAGATTACTGTAACTCGTTATTATCAGGTTGTCCTAAATATCTTTAAAAAGTCTTCAGTTGATCCAAAATGCTGCTGCAAGAGTTTTAACAGGTACTAGAAAGAGAGATCATATCTCTCCGGTTCTGGCCTCCCTTCATTGGCTTCCCATAGAGTTTAGAATTAAGTTTAAAATCCTTCTTCACACTTACAAAGCCCTTAATAATCAGGCTCCCTTTAATATGAAAGATCTGATATCACCCTATCATCCTAACAGAGCATTATGCTCCCAAAATGCTGGATTACTTGTAATACCTAGAATCTCCAAAAGTACAATGGGAGGCGGAGCCTTCTGCTATCAAGCTCCTTTCCTGTGGAACCAGTGACCAGTCTGGGTTCGGGAGTCAGACTCGTTCTCTGTTTTTAAGAATAGGGCAAAAACCTTCCTCTTCAATATAGCCTATGATTAGGGAGGGATCTTGTGTCTCTTAACCCCCCCTCTGTTTTGCTGTTAATAGATTTAGACTGCCGGGTAACCTCCAATAATGTACTTGGCTTCTCTCCATTAATGTTTGCTCTCTTTATGTCTGTTCTTTTCATCTTCTCTATCCCCTCACCCCCCAGCCAGTCGCAGCAGATGACTGCCCCTCCCTGAGCCTGGTTCTGTTGGAGGTTTCTTCCTGTTAAAAGGGAGTTTTTCCTTTCCACCGTTGCTAAGTGCTTGCTCACAGGGGACCGTCTGATTGCTGGGGTCTTTCTGCAGTTGTGGGGTTTTCCCTACATTTGAAAGTGCTATGAAATGACTGTTGTTGTGATATAATGCTATATAAATAAAGTTGGATTGAATTGAAAGACCACAGGAACATCAAATCTGTCACACTTTACCCACACGGTGTGCAGATTGAGTGCCTCCTCACATTTGTGCATCAACTTACAAACATGATGCCAATGATTTTGTCACAGTGTGCAGGTTGTGATTTAATTAGAAATGCTTCTAAATGTGTTGGGTCCCCTTTTTATCCAAGAAACCTCTTTGAGGTCGTCTGCCAATCTTCAAAAGGGATACTAATATATCACCTACGGGAGCATAGTGTCTCATCTAACCACATTGTGTCAATTAAAACTGCTGAACAGACAACTTCCTGACTTCTTTGTGCTGTGGTCTTGTAGGTGCATGGATATTTTAACATCATGTTAACATGCCCTCTATAGATCAACACCCCACCATTTCGTCAACATAACTGTGCATGCATTTACAAAAATAATGTGTGAGCGCTATGGTGCTTTAAATAATTTAAGAGTGTAGTAGTCTTAAGAATAAATATGTTCCTGCAGTAATGAACTTCCCAAAATGTCCGTGTTGTAAATATGTCAAGTGTTTCTGATGGGGCGATAATTAGTGTGACACATCTGGGAACTTCCTCACACGCTGGAAGCCTGGGAAGGGGTAAGTTGTGTGTAATTCCTCAGGGAACGAAATTGATTAATGTGATTGATTTACTGTAGTTTTCTTTAAGTTATTGTACTAATTTTGATTGTAAGATTTTCTGTTACATTTTCGTTTGCAATACCGATGTAAAATATTCAAAGTAGCGTCATAAATACCGATGATTGATGGCTAGTTAAGTAGGCGTTAACGAGTCCATTGTTCTGTAGGAATGCCAGCACTTGTCCCCATTCCCGTGTCATGTGTAAATTGTCTGCCCCAATCTGGAGTTTGGCGGGAGCCCCGGGGAGAGTTCTCTTTTCTTTGTGAAGGGCAGGGCGCCCTGGAATGGGTTCGCCCCGAGATAGGGGCCCGTGCCCTGGAAAGCGTCGCGGTTCCGGCGGCGTCCGGTGAGCTCTCGCTGGCCCTTGAAAATCCAGGGGAGAAGGTGTAAATCTCACGCCAGACCGTACCCATATCCGCAGCAGGTCTCCAAGGTGAACAGCCTCTGGCATGTTAGATCAAGGCAGCTAAGGGAAGTCGGCAAGTCAGATCCGTAACTTCGGGATAAGGATTGGCTCTAAGGGCTGGGTCGGTCGGGCTGTGGTGCGAAGCGGGGCTGGGCTCGCGCCGCGGCTGGGGGAGCAGTCCCCCCGTCGCCCTTCCCTCCCCCGCCGCCGGAGGTCCGGCGCGCGGCCCGCCGCCTGGGGCCCCCCGTCGCCGCGGCGCTTAATACTAAGCGCAGCCGGCGGGGCGTCTCCGGGCGGCGGTGCCCGCCGCCGGGCGAAAGGCGGATGTGGCGGTGGGACGCGGTCGGCGGGGGCGGCGGCGACTCTGGACGTGCGCCGGGACCTTCTCGCGGACCTTACCCCTTCCCAGTTTGGAAGACCTGGATGTACCCACTTCCAAAACCCCCCCAAATGACCTTCTGGTGAACAGCCAGAGCCTACATGATGCTGACTCATCCTCCTCTACCCCTGATTTCAGTGATGCTCTGAATCAACTCGGATTGAGTGACCTCGACATTGATTCATGTGATGTTACAGATTATTGGAAAGGCCAGTTGTTCGACTTGATACGGAAATATGAGAGCCTATTTTCTAGGAACAAGTTGGACTGCGGTGAGGCCACCGGTTTTGTTCATCGGATCCACCTGACTGATCCTCGGCCATTCAGACTCCCGTATCGACGTGTCCCACCTGGTCATTACCAAAAGCTGAGACAGGTGCTGTCTGAGATGGAGGAAAAAGAAATCATCCGTAAGTCTTCCAGTGAGTGGGCGTCACCTCTGGTACTCGTATGGAAGAAGAACGGTGATCTGAGGGTTTGTGTGGATTACAGATGGCTGAATTCCAGGACTATCAAAGATGCCCACCCATTGCCTCATCAGGCAGATTGCCTGGCTGCTCTTGGGGGGAGTGCATTCTTCAGCACCATGGACTTAACATCAGGATATTACAATATCCCCATGTGTGAAGAGGATAAGAAACTGACTGCCTTTACCACGCCCATGGGGCTGCATGAGTTCAATCGCATGCCTCAGGGGCTATGTAATGGGCCAGCCAGCTTTATGCGCCTCATGACAAACATCTTTGGCGACCAGAATTTTTTGACTCTGTTGTGTTATTTAGATGACCTCTTGGTTTTCGCGCCGAACGAAGGTGAGGCACTGAAGCGGCTCGATGTAGTGTTCAGCAGGCTAAGTGCGCACGGATTAAAGCTTGCGCCCAAAAAGTGCCATTTTCTTCAGCGCAGTGTGAAGTTTCTGGGCCATGTCGTTGACGAGAGTGGAGTAGCGACTGATCCGGAGAAAGTACAAGCAATTGCTGCCATGACTGAACAAGCACTAATGCATGAAGATGGCGTGACCCCATCCCCAAGAAAAATAAAGTCCTTTTTGGGCATGGTCATGTATTATCAGCGCTTCATTCAGAATTGCTCTAGCATTGCTAAGCCTCTCTTTGCCCTCACTGCAACGCCAAAGAAGAGTAAAGGCCAGACAAGGCATGTGGCTTTTAAGAAACTCAAGCCGAGTGACTGGACAAGTGACCAACAGAAATCTTTTGAGCAACTGAAGTTGGCCCTACTCGAGTCAGTCGTCTTAGCTCATCCAGATTTCAGCCGTCCCTTTATCCTGTCCACTGATGCGTCATTAGATGGGTTAGGGGCAGTCATCTCTCAAGTCCCGGAAGGGGAGAACAAGGCCCGTCCGATTGCTTTCGCAAGCAAGTCTGACGCAATCCCAGACCAAGTACCCAGCGCATCGTCTGGAGTTCTTGGCCCTTAAGTGGGCAGTCTGTGATAAATTTAGTCATTGGTTAAAAGGGCATGAGTTCACTGTCTGGACGGATAATAATCCATTGACATATATACTGACTAAGCCGAAGTTGGAAGCATGCGAACAGAGATGGGTTGCGAAGTTAGCCCCGTACAACTTCAGTATCAAGTATATTCCTGGCAAGAAAAACATTGTGGCGGACGCCCTCAGCAGGCAGCCTTTCGTTCAGGGCTGTGTCAGCAAGAGGCTTGTGTCTGAGCCATATGGAGCGCTGCTGGAAGAAGCACAGCTGATTAAGGACAATATGATACAGGAAGTCTTTAGACTGAGTGCCAACCACCAGGGGGTCAGTTGTCTCTCGCAAGTCTCCAGGCTGGAGCGTTCCTCACTCGACAGCGAAACAGTGAAGGCCGTGTTCGAGGGTCATGCTGAGTGGGAGATGGGATCAGCTGAGAGAGCCTCGTGTTGGCTTGTCCAGGACGTGCAGCAGCTGGCTGCCTGTGGTCAGAACCCCTTACCTGTGTTTTCCATTCAGGAGTTGCAAGGCCAGCAGCAGCAAGATGCCTGCCTCTCCAGAGTCATCTCTTTTGTGACACGCGGGAGACGACCGTCGCGAAGAGAAAGGCCTCACGAGACAGATGGCGTCTTGAGAATGTTGAAGCAGTGGGACAAACTCAAGATGTTAGATGGGCTACTGTACAGGGTGAGCAAAGATCCACTGACTGGCAAGAAAAGACACCAGTATGTTGTTCCAGCTTCATTGGTTCAGCGAGTGCTGCAAGGCATCCATGATGACGCAGGCCACCAGGGCCAGCAGAGAACTTTATACTTGGCAAGGCAGAGGTTCTTCTGGACTGACATGGAACGGGATGTCCGTGAATATGTGAAAACATGCAAGCGTTGTGTGGTCAGTAAGACTCCTGAACCGGAAGCCAGAGCGCCCCTCGAAAGCATTAAGACAACGAGCCCATTAGAACTTGTGTGCATTGATTTTTGGTCCGCGGAGGACAGCAGTGGGAAAAGTGTGGATGTGCTAGTGGTCACTGACCATTTTACTAAAATGGCCCATGCCTACCCCTGCCGTGACCAATCTGCAAAACAAGTTGCCCGCCAGCTCTGGGACAAATACTTTTGTGTGTATGGGTTCCCTGACAGAATTCACTCAGACCAGGGTGCCATTTTTGAAAGTGAGCTGATCAGGGAATTGTTGCAAGTTGCTGGGGTCAAAAAGTCCCGAACTACTGCCTATCACCCCATGGGGAATGGGAACGTTGAACGGTTCAATAGAACTTTGGGCAGCATGATAAGAACCCTTCCCCCTAGAGCAAAGCAGAAATGGCCGCAGATGCTACAGACTCTAGCGTTTGCTTACAACTGCACTGCACACGAATCCACCGGTTACGCGCCATTCTTTTTAATGTATGGCAGAGTGCCACGTCTACCGGTGGATGTCATGTTTCAGAATGCTGTAAGGGACTGCGACACTGTGGACTATGACCAGTATGTTGCTAGGATGAGACAAGATCTGAAGGAGGCTCTGTCAGCTGCTCAGGCCAACGCTCTTTCAAGCCAGGAACGTCAAGCAGACTTGTACAATAGGAGAACTAAAGGACGTGACATTGTGGAAGGTGATCGAGTCTTGTTGGCAAACAAGGGTGAACGGGGGCGCAGGAAATTAGCAGACAAGTGGGGGTCCACCCCGTATGTCGTCGTCTCTGCCGACCCTAGGTGCCATACTTACCGTGTCAGGAACACAACCAATGGGCAAGAAAGGATTGTTCACCGCAATCTGCTTCTCTTGGTCAACTTTCTGCCAATTGAAATGGACCGTGCTGCTCATGAAGTGACCCTGAGTGAGTCGTGTGAGTCAGGTGATGATCTTGAGTCACATGTTGCTGCATCAGAGATCGACAGGACTGCTTGGACAGCCAGTTGGGTGGCAAGGGCCTCTGCCTCCAATCAGCTACAAGAGGCTTCATGCACACAAGATTTTGACCTGCCCGTGCAGTTGAACACAGCGGAGACTGTTCAGTTGACCAATGATCTTTCAGAATTGCCCTGTCTATCTGCCAGTTTTTGTGGTGACCAAAGATCTGAAGTGTCCATGCCGCCTTCCAGCATTGGGAGTTCCCCTAGTAGTACAGTGGGCGCAGTGAGAACCAGGTTTGGGAGGGTAGTTAAACCAGTGAATCGGCTGATTCAGAACATGGCCCAACAGTATACTCAACGGTCAAACAGTTCAGTTCTTAGTTTGGCTAGGGCACTGATGCCGTAGGGGAAGACACACACACACACACACACCACATAGGCCTTCTGTCCAGTTGAAGAATGACAGATTTGTTCTTTTTCTTTGTTTTTTCTTCTCTTTATTTCCTTTTCTCCAATTCATGTGAAGTCAACTGGTGGTATTTAGTCTGGTATGATATGGGTAGTGTATACGGCACTCCTGTAGCAAGTACACTATGGGGGGGGGTCTGCGCAGCCCTCCGTAGTCGCTTTCCCTTTGAATTGGGTGACATACATGTTGCAGTATACTGTGGGATATACTTATCCAGTGGTTTTTTGGTGGTTGACTTGTAGTGGTATTTTGGTGAAGTTCAGAGGGGAGTATGTAGTAGTCTTAAGAATAAATATGTTCCTGCAGTAATGAACTTCCCAAAATGTCCGTGTTGTAAATATGTCAAGTGTTTCTGATGGGGCGATAATTAGTGTGACACATCTGGGAACTTCCTCACACGCTGGAAGCCTGGGAAGGGGTAAGTTGTGTGTAATTCCTCAGGGAACGAAATTGATTAATGTGATTGATTTACTGTAGTTTTCTTTAAGTTATTGTACTAATTTTGATTGTAAGATTTTCTGTTACATTTTCGTTTGCAATACCGATGTAAAATATTCAAAGTAGCGTCATAAATACCGATGATTGATGGCTAGTTAAGTAGGCGCTAACGAGTCCATTGTTCTGTAGGAATGCCAGCACTTGTCCCCATTCCCGTGTCATGTGTAAATTGTCTGCCCCAATCTGTTTCAGGTATGTTAAAATGTTAAATGTACTGTTGTAAAAAATAGAAAAAACGATCAGTCATGTAACTCTGTCATGTAATGCTGTCATGTATTTGGTGCTAAACTTTTTCTTTGCTTGTGGTATACTGTAACTATACGATCTAAAGTTATGTAGTCCAAGTAGCTGTAAGCTATGTTTCTCACACGCTGGAAGCCTGGGAAGGGGAATGCCAGCACTTGTCCCCATTCCCGTGTCATGTGTAAATTGTCTGCCCCAATCTGTTTCAGAAATAAACAGACTACTGACTGATCGAGATCCTGCCTGACGTCTACTTCTCTGCATCGGCCAAGATTTATTTTATTTTGTTATTTTAATGTAGCTGACTAGTTCGAGTCCGTTACAAGAGCTTCATTAAACTTTGCAGCTTAGACAAAGAATTCATACTAATTACAGCAGTCATGCGGTATACTGCAGCACTAGAATAACTGAAACTACAATTAAATTTTACAGTCAGTCAAGTTTAAGTTTATGTAGGCCATTGATATGATTCGTTGTCTTTATCTCCATTATGATTTGCATAATGAGGGACTGCCGCTATATAAGATGTCTCTCATTTCCTATATTCATGCCCACACAAGCCAAACCGAATTTTCAACGAGAACCAGAACAGGAAGCTCTTTTCTATAGGTGTCAGAATTAACTTTAAAGTCCATGTACTGTCTCTAACTCTTTAGATTAGCAGAGATGTATTGTGGAGCACAAATATATCCATGTCACAGGGATGCAGATTGTTGCATCTATTTGTTAATTATGGTGTCAGTCATTATGCTTTTACTGTATGGTGGAACACTATAACAAAAACAACTGCAAACTAAATGTTGAAAGACAGGAAAACTTTCATAACACGTGACAAAATACGACATCATTATAAGTACAAACACTTAAACTTAACACCTAGATTGGCACAGAGCATGGAGGGAGATTCACTGAAGTCAACTCCAATGATGTCGCTCTTAAAAGAGCATGGAAACATTATTATTATTACTTCCGCCAAGGGAGGACCAAGGGAATGTTTTTAGTGGTGTTGGTTGGTTGGTTTGTCTTTTAACAATATAAGTCAAAAAGTAATCAACAGATTTTGATGAACTTTTCAGGAAAGGTGTGTAACGGAATGGGGGACAGATGATTAGATTACGGTGGTGATTCGGATCACGATCTGTATGCAGGAATTTTTTGAATATTATTTTTATACAGTCGTGAAAAAATTTGGACACCCCTTTAAATATTCAGTTCTTTATTAAGAAATGTTCACATATCTATGTCTAACCTTGTTTTTGTTTTTATTTGCATTTTTTTAACATTTATTTTATCCATTGTAAGTTTGAATGAATGTGGGGGTGTCCTAACAAAGATGGGGGTGTCCTAATTTATTCCTCACGATTTCTTTAGAATTACATTTCACAGAAAATTTGAAAAAATAAAGTCTTTCATTCATTTTTAATTGTTTAGTTGTAGTACGTGAATCTCCCAGTATTTTTAACAGTGATATTAAATACCCATATGTCCAAATGTGTTTAAAAAACACACAGGCTGATACAGGGTGTCCTAATTTTTTCACATGACTGCATATTAATATGGCGTTTTTCATGTATTGCCTTTAAGACGTGTCCACTGAGTTACCCTATAGGGCCACATGCCTCGGCAACCCAGTAGCCAAA
Source organism: Pholidichthys leucotaenia (assembly GCA_020510985.1). Classification (NCBI taxonomy): domain Eukaryota; kingdom Metazoa; phylum Chordata; class Actinopteri; order Cichliformes; family Pholidichthyidae; genus Pholidichthys; species Pholidichthys leucotaenia. The sequence continues at coordinate 72,280,941 of CM035843.1, forward strand.
CACTGCAGATAAAGTATGAGGGGACGTGTCCACCAAACTCATTTTTCCTGCTTTGAGTGACTATTTTCTATTCCTTCTCTATGTAGTCCAGCGTTTACAGCGCTGAGCACCCTCGGCACTGAAACGCTTTAAGCAGTGGATGCTTTTTGTCGCGGTGCTCAGGGCTGAAAAAAGTTCAACTTGTCACACTGCTGTACAGCTGCGCTCGTCAATGTCATATCCGGCTCTAGGGAGCCGGGCAATCAGAGCCAGGGACAAGCCAGTGAGTCGAGATGGTTTATTTTGGGTAAGGGATAAGGGATGAGGAGAGCACAGATACTCATGCAGAGGTACACTCACAGGTTGCACAGCGCAGAGGTAAGCAGCTCGTACCGGACGTGGGGGTAGCAAGACGTACATCCTCACAGCGGGATACAAACACAGGAATGCTGCAAGGGGAGTTGAGGCTGACACCAGACGAAGGGGCTTCAGCCTAGCAGTGCTTATGTCGCAGCCCCGAGTCATCGAGGCTGCTCCTATTTATCCTCATTGGCAGCGCCCCAGCTGATGAAGACTAATTGGCCCCAGCCGTCCATAATGCTGCCAGCTGGGGGCCAGCTGAGACGCTGCTCAATGGGAGGCAGGGATGAGGGAAAACATGGGCTCAGTGCCGAGACGGCATCTCAACCCATGGTGACAGAGCCCCTCCCTCAATGTCGGGCTCCTGAACGACCAGGAACATCCCAGCCCCCCCCCCCCCACCTAGGGTGGGAGGAAGGGAGGCGGACCGGAGGGGAAGAAGCCAAGGGAAGGACAACACCAATGGGGCAATGTAGGGTAGCGGGAAAGAAAAACCCAAATACAATACTGACAACAGAATAATTAACCCAGGTACAGATGGGGAGAAGAACTGGGTCAGCACGCCGGTTACATACTACCCAGAGAGTACCAACCATGCGTGACCCAGAGCAAGAAAAAAAAAAAAAGAACCACCAAAAAGGTACAGGGCAAAAAATGCTGAGTATGGTCAAATAAAGGGAAAACACAATACACAGCACCAATATAAGTACATACACACAGTCACCAAGAAAAGTGAGGGTGACTGGAACAAATGGACAATTACAGAGCATGGTGTTACGGAAAACAAGGCACATGACTCTATAATGAACCAACAGGGCATAAAAAAGAAATACTGAGTGCAGGCAAAGAAAAACCCACACACATGAATATATAAATACCCACAGTCACCTAAAGAAATGAAAGTGACTGGAATGAATGGGCAACTGCAGAGTATGGTCTGAAAGGGAACAAAACATAACTCTACAATGCAAAAACGAGACTAAAAACATGGTACAAAAAATAAAATGCTGGGTACGAGGGAAGGAAAACGCACAGCACTATAAATACACATCCACCAACAGGACAGACATTACACCCAAGTGACCTTAATAACGATAAAAGAAAAAGTGACACCCGAGGTGTATGGCAGGCAGAGTCCAAAAATAGCCGAGATGGCTCCGGAGATCTCCCCGCCCATTGTCCAGCTGGCGAATCAGGGGAAGAGAAATGTTCGGACGGCGAACTCTGGACCCAGATCCCAGGAATCCAGTCCAACGGCTGCCGAACCAGGCCGCCCAAAGGCAAACACAGACCAGTGGGGGGAAACCAGATCGCCGAACCGAAAGTTTTGCGGGTCGGGTCGTCGACCCGCATCACTCAACCACCAGGACCGTTGAGACGGACGAAGGGTCAGAGCGGATCCCGGTGGAAGAGGCTCAGGGGAGAGCCGATGACGAAGGCGGCGGGCCTCAGGGAAACGGCCACCTCCTCACCGGACCTGGACAACACTGGGGCAGCACCCACGTCGGACCCCGATCGGGCCTCAGGCGAACCCACGTTGGACCCCGATTGGGTCTCGGGCGAACCCACGTTGGACACTGCACCAGAACCGACCTCCAACGTTGAACCCGGACCCTCCAGCACCACGAGGAACAGCAACTCCTCGCCGGTGACCCTGGAAGAAGGCTCAGAAGAGAAAACAGAACCGGGATCAGGATCACCGGCAGCGCCAGAACCCGGCGAGACGAGCTCAGACGCAGCGGGCGGCTGCACCCTGCTCGTCTCCCCTGGAGATAGGCTGAAGTGCTCAAAGATAAAAAGAGAGAAAAGAAAGGAGAGCACTCGCCTGATCTCGGGTTCTGACGCCGTCCAGGACTGCGAAGATCCAGGATCCGTCGTCAGGAGGTCGTTGTCAGGCTCCCATCTAGCCGCGTCGGGCCCCGCAGCCAGCACGATGGTCAGCGCAGCTTGAGATCCCTCCAGCTCAGGTAACCCCGCCGACGACCCACTCGGCGTGAAGCCAGAAGAATCTCGTCCCGCTGGACCGAACCGCTCCTCCGTGGAGACCCAGGGACGCTCAGTCGTCAGCGTAGACTCCACGCAGCAGTCAGTCCCCCTCCTCCGTCCGCAATGTAGCTGCGGAACCACAAGCCCTCTCCATATCCCACCACGTTGACCCGGAGCCGGGGACCGCTCGGCGGAGAGAGACACAGAGGATGCGGGATTAGGAAAACAGGTTACAGCAGGTGGGGAGAGTTCAGGGAGCTGCGAACCCTGAACTTCTCCTCCAGGGATGTGACAGAGCAAATCATTAAGCAGGTGTGAAAAAACAATGACTTGCCTGCCCCCTGGAGGTTGAGTATCGCCTGCTGTAGTGGAATCTGCTTCTTCCTCTCCCCGCCCGGCGATAACGGAGGACCCCCCGGGAATTCGTCTGAGGATCGCTCGCGTTGTCTCCAGCAGAGAGCTCACCAGGCCGGGATTCCAGGCACACACAGCGGTCAGGAAGCGCGTCGAGGAGGAGGGGGAAACAGCCGGGGTGAGCCAGCCCGAATGTCCAGGAATGACAGCGGGGGAACGAGGCTCAGGGGACGAGGCTGTAGGATCTCCACACTGACGAGGCGAAGGGATGACAGCTGCGTGGGAGGAACGGTCCTGACGATGACCCAGAACTGGATCCGGACGAGGTTCGTGCAGAGGTGACTCGGCGATGTGATGACGACTACTCCCAGGGGACGAAGCGAGGGGGAAACCCAGGATTCGCCGCTCCAGATCGGAGATCGAGACGAGGAAGGCGTCGAGCACGGGAAAGCTTCGTAGCCCTGAAGTCCTCACCATCAATCTCACTGCCGCCGCCACATGCCTGAAGGTGGTGACAGGAAACACAGTAGAGCTCGCGACAGCCACTCGACCCCGGACATAACTGCTGTCAGCTGCGGCTCCTAGAAGGGAATCCCGAGTGACGTGGCGCAGGTCGGGGGAAGTCCTCTGGTTGGCGCGAACTCCCGGACTGGAATGGCGGCAGGAACGGGACTCCGAAGCGGGGAAAGACGTCGCCCACTTCGACTCCCTGCCGGGATTTCCATCCACCCCGTGGAGCTTCTCTCGCTGTGTACCTGCAACGTCTATCCTGGCACTGTCCTCCAGATGATACAGAGAGTGAGGGTGACAGTCCAGGAGTTCCTCAGCACGGCCCGGATGCCAGCGTCTCGCGTTGGAGGCGTCGTGCAGGGTGAAGAATGTCCCGTCGACAGCCTCCGAGATGGACCTTAGCTCGTCGCCCTGGCGCCGGAAGTGACTCCTGGGAAACGGCATGCTAGCAGCGCTGACACCCGGACAGAAAGGTACATTTCCACAGCGACTCACGGCCGCCGGCAACTCTTCTGGCTGCGACATACTGTCATATCCGGCTCTAGGGAGCCGGGCAATCAGAGCCAGGGACAAGCCAGTGAGTCGAGATGGTTTATTTTGGGTAAGGGATAAGGGATGAGGAGAGCACAGATACTCATGCAGAGGTACACTCACAGGTTGCACAGCGCAGAGGTAAGCAGCTCGTACCGGACGTGGGGGTAGCAAGACGTACATCCTCACAGCGGGATACAAACACAGGAATGCTGCAAGGGGAGTTGAGGCTGACACCAGACGAAGGGGCTTCAGCCTAGCAGTGCTTATGTCGCAGCCCCGAGTCATCGAGGCTGCTCCTATTTATCCTCATTGGCAGCGCCCCAGCTGATGAAGACTAATTGGCCCCAGCCGTCCATAATGCTGCCAGCTGGGGGCCAGCTGAGACGCTGCTCAATGGGAGGCAGGGATGAGGGAAAACATGGGCTCAGTGCCGAGACGGCATCTCAACCCATGGTGACAGTCAATGTCAGACCTTTCTAAGAAGCCAATCAGAATTAAGGAAGGGCGGAACATAGGACACCGGTACAGCAAGATGAGAATGGGAGGTGACGTGGAGGAGGTGGAGGCTGAACTTTGCTGCATCAAACAACCCTGTACTCTTTGATCTGACACTAAAAGGATATCATGGTCAAAATTTGAAAGCAAACGCTTGGAGGACCATGTCCGCATCTGTCGGCGTGCTAGGTGAGTGTTTGTGCCTTTTTCATGGTCATAATTCTTACAAGTTTGTTGCGGTAGATAATATGGATACTATGTGAATTTGTAGTTGATAACTGCAAAAAAATGGTATGATACCACACTGTTGTGTAATATTGCTTAGTTATTATGAACCCAACCATCCATCCACTGAACGCCACTCGGGTTCAGATCGGGCAGGCCGTTCCTCCCAGTCACCCCCCTCCAGGATTCACTGTCGTTGCCCACATGCGCATTGAATTCGCCCAGTAGGACAATGGAGTCTCCAAGAGAAGCACCCTCCAGCACCCCAGTCACAGACTCCAAAAAAGGGAGGGTACTCTGAAACATCATTTGGTACATAGGCACAAATGATGGTCAGGACCTGTTTCCCAACCCGAAGGCGCAGGGAAGCAACCCTTTCATCCACTGGGGAAAACTCCAATATAGAGGCAGCAAGGTGGGGGATACAAGAATACCCACCCCTGCTCGTCGCCTTTCACCCGGGGCAACTCCAGAAAAGGCCAAGCTCCAGCCCCTCTACAGAAGACCGGTTCCGGAACCAGAGCTGTGTGTTGAGGTGCTCGTACACCAGCTCAGGCTCCTTCCCCACCAGAGAGGTGACATTCCACGTACCAAAAACCAGTTTAGAGAGCTTGGGATTAGTCTGCCAAGGTCTCCACCTTTGACCGCCACCTAATCCACATAGCACCGGACCCCCATGATCCCTTCTGCAGGTGGTGAGCCCAATGGAGGGTGGACCCATGTAACTCCTTTGGGCTGAGCCCGGCCGGGTCCCATGGGTGGAAACCCAGCCACCAGACGCTAGCCATCAAGCTCCTCCCCCAGGCCTTGCTCCAGGGTGGGGCCCTGGTAACCCCATACCGGGCGGGGTACACTGAATCCTTGATCTAGAATTTATCATGAGAGTCTGTTGGATCGTTCTTAGTCTGGCCCTTCACCCAGGACCAGTTTGTCTTGGGTGACCCTATCAGAGGCAAATTGCCCCGGACAACATAGCTCCTGGGATCACTGGGGCACGCAAACCCCCCACCACGATAAGGTGATGATCCATGAGGGGGTTATTATGAACCTTGTCAGTAAACTGTAATGGAGAAGAGGGGAGGGAAAAAAAATGAAAACCAACCTGAAAGATTCAACAAACCATGATGTTGATTTAAGGTGGAATTGCCCAGCCCCAATGTATGGTCAATACAATTATGACAGTCTTGTGACTATCATTATTATTATTATTATTATTATTATTATTATTATTATTATTATGTCGTGGACCCCAAGCTACCAGCGGTATCAGAGAGGAGTGGTCGGGCTGTGGTTTGTGGGACCGACCGGTTCCAACATAGTTGGACGATGTGGTATGGAACGAATCTTGGTCTAGTATTAAGGGAGATGAACAGGACCAATCCCACTCTGGGCCATGGCAGGAGGGTTCCAGGGCCCAAGTTACCCTGGATAAGGGATCTGGGCGGCACGGTGGAACGCCTGTGATGGTGGGTGGAGCCGAAAGGGTGGCTCTCTCTTTCAGCTGTCCAATGACTCATGGAGGCACCCCAACAAGCTGCAGCGCCCCAGCGAGGAGAAGGAGGTGTCGGGGCTCCGACGTGGTTCATCTCCTGGGGTGAAGCGAAGAAGAAGCTCTGCAGGACAGGTCTCTGGAGTGTGGTTTCTCCATCGGGACTGTGTGGTGGTAGGGGGGCAATGGGTTATGTTGAATGTTATGATGTGAATTGCCCTAGCCACGTAGCCTATCTAGAGGCTTGGAAATAGTTAATAGTTATGTAAAAGGTGCTAAAAAGACATTTGGATAAAATAACAGGCACCCCTACAATTTTTAGTTTATCCCTTAATTGTTTTATTTTTCTACAATGCATTTGTAATTCATCTGGTTCCATTATAACTCATGTGAGCTGAGTGCAGTTCCGTATGCCGACCAATAGATGGCGCATGTCGCACAATGATAGAAAGTAGACGCGCACCAGAGGACAAAGAATAAACTCCTCTGTGTGAAGTAACGGCACGAAACGAGTTCCCTGTCTATTCTTCTATCACAGGTTGGTAAATACTAATAATTCAAGAGTGCAATATAAACTGAGATTATATTGTGATAAGTGTAAGACAAAAAGCGGGTTTGTAAGGGTATTTCTGTTAAAGTTGATGTGTTGTTGTATAAGCTAACCTGCTAATGTTAATAATCGAGTGTATGGGACGCACCACAAAGGTGAAGTCCGCCCACATGTTAGGAACCATTTGATTACTTTATTTAAAGACTTTTATGAAACGGTTTTCATACAGTATGACATTTACTGGTTTTATTTGTCACCAAGTGTGCATATTTCGGGTGTATTGAATACTATTGTAAAAGTGTATTAGATACACAGTGGCCAGGTTAGTGCATTGTTAAGAATAACTCCACATACTGTACATTTATGACAGTGGTTAAAAGGATCAATTTAAATGTAAATTCATGGGTTATTGTTTAAAGTATAAATATTTGAACAAGTTAAAAGCTATATACATGGGAAGGACATGCAAACTCCAACAGTGATCTGTGTGGAGTTTGCATGTTCTCCCCGTGTTTGCGTGGGTTTACTCCGGGATTTCTCCGGTTTCTTCCCACATGCCAAAAACATGCAGGTTAGGGAGTTAAGGGGCGCTTACACATGCAGCGACCGGCAGCTGGTGGTTTGTCACCAGACTGCAAAACAAATCTACCTACGGGTACAAAATAAATAATAAAAAATAAAAAGGAGATAAAAACAATAATTAATTTCATGTTAAGATCATTTGTTAAAAATGTTAAGTATACAGTTAATGTCACATCGAAAATTGTGATAAATGGACATGTTTGTGTTTTGTTTAATGGTGATGTGATCAGATAATAAGAGAGAAACTATGGACTTTGATAGTAAATACTAGTCAGTTGATGTTGGTCATGTGAATGATCTGGACGAAGAATAAACTCCTCTGTGTGAAGTAACGGCACGAAACGTGTTCCCTGTCTATTCTTCTATCACAGGTTGGAGAGTTGACTTCCACATGCACGTTGCCTCCTCCTGGGCCACTACCCAGGGGAACAACACCTGTATGTTCCACACATAAGGCCCTTTTCCACTAGCCTCACTTGGCCCTACACCGCACCACTCAGCACGCTTTAGGTGCTTTTCTACTAGCCCCAGCACCGGTTAAGCAGGTACTTTTTTCGTACCTGATCCAGGGCAAGGTCTAACCGGGCCGAGTAGGGCTGAGTATGGCTGTGATATGACTTTAAGAGACTGGTCGCCGCTGATTGGTCAGGTTGTAACGTCATGAAAGCGACGTTTTCTGCTGAATTTACTCCACGACCGCCATTTGTAATTGTTCAGCAGTGAACACAGTGCGCCCCTTTAATACGGTATATTATATTAATATACTGTATAATATACTTATATAATAATATACTCCTAATATTATATATTAGGAGGTGCGCAATTTTCTTTCTATATTAGGCAACGATCGCATCCAGCGCGAGTTGGACGGATCTACTCGAAATGCAGGTGTCCGAGCAGATGGCTTCTCAAGGGCACATCTGTACTGCCAAACAGTGTCGGGAGAAGCTGAAAAAGCTGAAAAGCGATTACCGAGCAGTGAAGGACCACATTGCTTGAAGTTCAGCGGATGGAAGGAGTGGAAGTGGTTCACTGAGAGACATTGGGCTCCACACGGTCACGGTCACGGCCCTTGGAAACCGTGGATGGTGAGTGTTTATTTGATATTGCGCATCTGTTCGCCACTTGATCCGTTCTATGCCAAGCTCACTGTTTTTAAGAAATAGGAAGGTTGTTAGATTGTGAGTAACGGTTGTTACTGAGGCTTGCGTATTGTTTTGCAGCCAACTGCAGATTCACGCTTGCTTTGTGTTAAGTATTAGCGCGAACAAAACGCTGAATTACGCTTATTGTATTACGGTTAAAAACTTGAGAGTGTTGTGTACATGTTGCACTTTGGTGTTAAGTTTTGAATTGCGTGCATTTTCTTTCTAGAATCGCATTTCATATCACAGGGGTCCACCTCAGTGGAGATGACTGACACAGCGGACTCTCCTGGCGCTGCGTCTGCGTGTGCGTCTGGCTGAGCGCCAGCTGGATCAGCTCCACATCACCAGCTCCATCTGGATCACGTTCATGTGCCGGTAAGGCACAATAACCACGATTTTTTTTTTTGGTTGAAACAGGTCCAGCAGCGGAAACCAGGGTCGAAAATCCATCCATCCATCCATCTTCTACCGCTTAATCCTTTACAGGTTGCGGTGGGGCTGGAGCCTAACAAGTTATGTACCAAATTGATTAATGCAATTTCCTGTAGCTGCATATTAATTAATTGAAAATGTCTTTTTAAATGTACAAAAAGGTTATTCTTTGGTCTTCACTTATCGGTGTTCCACAACCATTTTCAGGTGTGGTGATTGGTGCTGTTGTAACTCCTGTTTTAGACAAACAAAGTGCATGAACTGCCGTTGAAATCAACATGCTTCATTGAAATGCTTCGCGTCAGCTGACTGTATTAACCCATTCAGATTTCTGCGGCCACACTACAAGCAGCTAGTTTAAACATTACCCATCCATCCATCCATATTCTTAATCTTAATCCTTTTTAGTTTTGCAGGGGGGCTGCAGCCGAAGACAGCACCCTGCGTGTTGCAAAATCTGCTCTACTGAGGGGCAGCAACATGACAGTTCAGCTTATATACAGCAATGAAGCATAATATAATAGTGACATTCCACCACAGACTTTCACCTGTGTAATTCCATAATATATGTAGTGATCCAGCTTTAACGACCATGCCTTTCTGTCTTTCCATCTAGGCAAGACGAAAACAGACAACTCCATCGCTGACCTTACATTAGCGATGGTCAACATGCATGACGAAGAGATGCGGCTCTTGGAACGGCAACATGACCAGTGGCAAGAATCAGGAGTACATGCAGCATTTGCGACAGGTGGCTGCAGATGTGCGGGCAGATGCACGTGAAGCCCTGGAGCAGGACGCTGCATTACGAAGGGAAGAGCTCACAGAGATGTCATCGCCCAGTCTGTTTTTTTGTTTGTAAATTTTGCTTCTGGAATAAAATTGTATTGTTTGCATCAAAAGTCTGGTTTATCTGTTATGACACCGTATGAGAAAAGCCAATAATTACATACACATTCCATTCTCTGTTCACTCCACATGCTGCTGTTCATCAGGTCAGGTGTATAGCCTTCTAATGGTAATTTAATTTTTAACAACACAATGAAACGTAATGTCCTGGTAGTTTTTTTTATTTTAAACAAATTTGCAATGCTGAATCCATTTCTCTTGAACGGGAACATTTTTTTAGGTTATAAGCAGTTGTACAGGTGTGCTTGAACTTGTAGACACTGCTAAAGGTAAGTACGTGTAAGTTGAATGTTGCATCACCAGTCAAAATTTAATAAATTAAGAAGGAATCTAGCAAAAATTTGGCACTAATAACAGTAGACAAATCGGACAAGGATACACAACTGTTTTTGTCGCACACGACTGTTGTTACCAACAAGTGCAAAATTTATATTCCCTTTTCCCAAAAATTAAAAATCAATTTGTAAGTAAAAGTGGGAGACCTTTACATGGGAGAATATGATATGTATCAGCACATGATTTATAGTTCAATTTGTATTTCCACCTAAGCAAAAGTGGCTTGTCGAGCTGGATTTTTGTGAAGATGGCCTGTGCGGTGTTTCTGCATGTAATTACATACCTGTCAAGTGATACGGTTTCGCCGTATTTTAATATGGGGAAAATGCAATTTTAGCAAATACGGGCGTATTGCCATTTCTGTACGCCAAAGAGAAAAATATACGGGAAAAAAAAATTGAGAGTGTGGGGAGGAACACCTCGTGTGTGACCCCCACAGCAGGGCTGTCAGAGCGCTCAGCGTGAGCAATTATCACAAAAGAAGTGTGGACTCATCATTAGGCTGATGGCTTCGCACCTTCTTAACAGATAAGCGTTATGAACAAGAGGACAGGTAGATGGACCATGCACAACATTTTATTTACAAAAAACATTTTTGAAATATGTATGCACATAAATGTGGACAAAATAGACAAGTATTGCATCAAATGTTATATTGTAACGTGCAGCTTGACATGGCGACGTCCCACCGGGAGGTTTGAACTCACGCCTCCCGCTCCGGAGTCCCGCACTCTACCTGTGTCGCCAATAGGGTCAACCCATTTGTCAAGCCAAGTAGGGTGCTTATATTGAGTTTGCTACAATATCACCACCCTGCTCCTCTGCTCTCTGTGCCGCTGCCACCACTGGTTCTTCTACTGCATCATCCAATGTAGTGTCAAACGTCTCTCCATGACTCTCACACAGATTGTGCAGAGCACAACAAGTCAGCACCATAGATTTAACCAGTTTCATGTCACAGTCATTCCTCCTTCCTTCTCTCCTCGTCATCAGCCATGTTTGTTGTGGAGGATTCAGTCGCGTGTGTTTCACGTCACGAGGGTGTGGCGCCGCCTGCTGTTCAACAAATCCCACCCACAGCAGGTGTGCCAGCAGGTGCGCCAGCAGTAGTTGAAAAGCAACTGAGGCTGAACCGAACCGAAGTGAGTAGAGCCGGGTTTTCAAACCGGGGCTGAGTGGGGCTAGTGGAAAAGCGCCTATAGTTAATATGTGAATTGCCCTAGTTGGTTTTAAAAAAAAAAAAAGATAAAGAAAAACCAAACGATGATTGTCTTAGTGTGTTTAATACATGGTTGATGTGTGCATTACCCAGGTGACGCTGTTGCTATATCAATATGGGTAATACCTAAAAGTTGCTATGTGAAGTGCCCAATTTACAAAAGAATTTTACCAGGGTATTTAAGTCAAGATGGTAATGTCTGAATGGCCCAAGGTATGAGTTAATGATAGCATTGTGTTTAACACATGAAGTTGCTGAGAGGGCTGCCCAGGTTTTGGGGTGTTCATAGCATGACGTGGGTGTGGATATTGACTTATATGATGGTTGCCTTTTGAATTCATGTTTAAGGGTTTATCCTGTTTGTATTTATGTTTACGGGATTGCTTGATGTGCCGGAGCCACTGGAAGAAGAACGGTGTGAGAGAGGTGCCAGTGTTATGTCCTGTTAATGTGCCACACAGGCTTTGTTCTAGACACAATGTATGATGGTTGGAAGTTTCGGGTCTCAATGCATGGTATTAAAGATATAAAAGTGTAATGTACAGAGACCCGGGATTGCTTTTGCTGTACTTTATGTTGGAGAAAGAATAAAGTTTCTGTGTCGTCCAGCTTCTTGCCTCACCTGCTTCCTTTCTCCACATTGGTGACCCCAAGACGTGCCATGGAAAGCGAGCCGAGCACCGCCCCGGAGACTACCTGGAGGGAGAGCACCAGCGCCATATGCGTGTTCCCAGTCAAGCTCCCAGACTTCTGGCTTAACAACCTGAACACATGGTTCTTGCACATAGAAGCCCAGTTCGCACTCCGTGGGATAATAACAGACGATATCAAGTATTACTACGTGGTCGCTGTGTTGGATGCGCACGCCATGCAACAGGTGACGAGCCTGCTACAGGAGCTGCCAGCCCAAGGAAAATATGAAGCACTCAAGAAGATGCTTCTCCATTGCTATACCCTTTCTGACAGTGAGAGGCAGATAGAGTCCTAACACGTTCGGAGTTAGGGGACAGATCAGCAGTGGAGCTCATGGAGAGCATGTTGGCACTGAGGGGGAAGGATGATGAATCTTTCCTGTTCGTCCACCTGTTCCTCGGGAACCTACAAGCTACAGTGAGGGCAATCCTGGCCAACTCATGGCTGGTTGCTAAGGACAACCACGCCCGGGCGCAGGAAGTGGACCACATCATTTTGGTGACCAGAACTCTCAGTGTGCAGACAGTGGCACCAGCATCCATGACGGACTCCAGCGAGGTTGAGGAGCCATTTGTGGTAGCTGGGACGAACACCAGGAGATGAAGGAATGGGGTGATCTGTTTTTATCATCGTCGTTTCGGCTCGAATGCCCAATGCTGCCTGTTGCTATGCCAATTCAAGAAGCCAGGAAGACATCACTGTCATGTTTGCCACTACGGGGCAGAGAGACAGACCCAAGCGCTGAATTGTGTTTGTGACGTTTATTAACAAAAAGAACATCGTCATCATCATCATCATAGCAGTCTGTCGGGGGCAACAATGACTGTTTCATTTAGGTCTGATCAGACTCCTCTATGCAGCTCTGTCCTTCGCTCTCCGTTGCCAGGAACTCCTTGCCTTGTTGGCCGGGGCGACGTCTGAGTTGGTATGAGTTGCTTTCTGACTGACCATTTCATGAAACTGATTGCAAAATATTTGAGTACTACTAGCTTTTGCTGGACTAGTGGCACATTCTTGGCAGATAGAGGTATTATCAGTGGCAAGGACAGGCCAAGACAAACCAGTATCTGTTGCAGTGACTGACCAGATGATAGGTTTGTTTATCTTTGCTCTTTGTATAGTGCATGTCACGATGCACTGACTGGCAAAAGTCCACCACAGACCTTGTGACAGATGTGCTTATCTGCCAGGATATCCAGTCTCCATTTTATTCAGTTTGATAAGAAGTCCATCCCTCCACAGTGAGTCACAAGCCCCTCAAAATCCAGATAAACTACAACCATTACTTCTTTTATAGTGCACACTATACAGTATTAAGTTTGGTAAATTATAAAACCTTCCATTGTCTGTAGTAAAAACTGTCACGCCTCACCGCCCATCTGCGGCGCCAGCTGCACGCACACCTGCACCTCGTCAGCGGCAAGGGATTTAAGCCGCCTCGCCCTGGGCTTCGGCCTGAAGCCGTCAGTCTTCACTCACCTCCCTTGCTGCAAGGAATCCCAACCGCTCAGCAAGCATTCAAATAAGAATCTCTTACCTCCTTCTTCTCCTAGTCTGCTCCCCTGTGCACAGGTGGATTTCCTGGCGGCGGACCACTCCCCTCCATCACCGTTCCCTCGCTGCTGCACCGGGCGCTCCAGGTCGCTGTCTTCCGGGCTTCACCCTTGCTGTGCCAGCCACCTGCCATTTCCAAGTAAGCCAGTCATCATTATCATATCTCCTGTGTTGGTGTGGTGCCCGTTACCCTTCTCCCTTTGCTTCTCCCATAGGGTTGTCCGGCTGTACGGCCTCCTGCCTCCGTGCCCGACGCAGACGCCACCACCAACACATTTACATCTCGCAGACACACACTCATACACACTTGTTGCTAATAAAGCTATTAGATCTACCCTGAGCCTGCGTGTCTGTCTCCTGAGCCGTGCATTATGTCAAAAACATGCAAATGGTACAATATTTTTTTTTTTTCCCGGTTCCGGTTCCGCTGGACCGGCGGCGCCACACAAGTCGGCTGCCTGTTGCAACAGCCTTTTTTTTTTATCTTCCTTCTTCTTTCTACACCTTTCACTCTGTATATATATCACGGACGCACGGATCGCCCCAGGGGTCTCCCGGGTCAGCGGACGGAGCCACGGTTTGCAGCGGGAGATGTTACAGCGGGGAGGAGCTAGTGCTAGCTAGCACTTGGCCGCCGCCCGGTGCTAATGGGAAACTCGACATACCGGGAGCTGTAGCGAAAACGACGCGGGTGCCGGGCTGGAGTTTAGGCGGCGTGAAAGAAATATAAGACAGAATAATAAAGAGCGATGGCAAGAACCAAGCAGACCGCCCGTAAAATCTACTGGAGGAAGAAGCCCCCCAGGAGACAGCTAGCCACCAGGGCTGCTCGGAGAGGCGCTCCGGCCAACCAGCAGAGTGAAGAGGCCTCGCCGTCACAGGCCCGTGGCTCTTAGAGAGATCCGTCGCTACCAGAAATCCACGGAGCTGCTCATCCGTAAGCTGCCCGTCCAGCGCCTGGTGAGGGAGATCGCTCAGGACTTCAAGACCGTCCTGCGTTTCCTCAGCTTCGCCGTCATGGCTCTGCAGGAGACCAGCGAGGCCCACCTGGTGGTCTCTTCTTCGCTAAGGGGGTCACCATCATGCCCAAAGACTTCCAGCTGGCCCGCTGCATCCGCGGAGAGAGAGCTTAGACTTTCTGCTGCACATTCACCAGCCATAATGCTCTGCACTGTGTCTATATATATACATTTATAGTAATATGGACATATGTTTACTAGATGTTGTTTTTTCTTGCCTTCTGATTGTTGCTCTGAGTGTTGCTATCCCTATGCTATTGCAATCCTGGAATTTCCCCATTGTGGGACTAATAAAGGCTTATCTTATCTTATCTTATCTTATCTTAAATCATTGAGGAATAGGATGCTCATGTTTTATTCAGGATATCAAAATCAGTAATTATTTTTGTTAAAGATAGAAAGACTACTGAGGGGAAATTCAGATTCTTAGGAAAACTGCTTATCAATTAATTATTAATTGATCAGTAAGGTGAATCAGCTACTGATGAATGAATTAATCGATAACTTGCATGCCTAGTTCAAAATGAAGCGCAAGTTATGCACATGCGTCGACCCGACACAGCTGTGACTGCGATGATGCAGCATTGACGTGCGTTTGTATTCCGTCGACCGACATGCACCTCTCCACAGAAGGAGAGGTGCGTGTCGGTGTTTTTGTCTTTAAAAATTAATGCGGAGATAAAAGCAGCCAAAACATGAGCTTAATAAAATAATGTGTGAAAGCAAGTTAAATAATACTGGGCTGTCTGGAGACAGCTGTGGTCTTCTAAAAGAATGTCCAATAAAGGATGACAGTTCCTAAAAGCACATTTTCAGATAAATTTGTCCATCTGTCAGATTTCTCTTCCATTTGTTTTAATGAAAGATGTTGGAAGTAAATTCATGGGTCACTGCAAATACTTTGCTTTGAAAGGACTACAGGGACTCAGAGACTAAAGATGGAAATTAGTGAGAATGCTAGAATCTGGTACAGAGCATCTTTGCCCTGTGTTTAATGGGTTTTTTTCTGTACATGGTCCCTGACAAATAAACCGATAAACTCAACTAAAAGGGCCAAGTTGTCACACAGTGGGAGGAAAAAATCCTAAAGAGAAAAAAATGCATCAAGATGCACTGAGAATGGTTTTAGAATCAAGTTGGAGTTCTGAATCATAATCAAACCATGAGGTACCTAAAGATTCCCACACCTAGTTCAGACCTCGGCTGGGGAGGAGTAGTGATATTATGCTCGACACCACCCACTCGACACTGACTCGGGCAATATACATAGACATGTCGCGAGCAGAGTGTGACAGCTCTTTGGTCTTGGCCATAGTGGAGTTTGGAGTCTGACTGTTTGAGGTTGTGGACAGGTGTCTTTTATACTGATAACGAGTTCAAACAGGTGCCATAAATACAGGTAACGAGTGGAGGACAGAGAAGCCTCTTAAAGAAGAAGTTACAGGTCTGTGAGAGCCAGAAATCTTGCTTGTTTGTAGGTGACCAAATACTTATTTTCCACCATAATTTGCAAATAAATTCTTTAAAAATCAGACAACGAGATTTTCTGGATTTTTTTTTCTCATTTTGTCTCTCATAGTTGAGGTATACCTATGATGAAAATTGGAGACCTCTCTCATCTTTTAAGTGGGAGAACTTGCACAATTGGTGGCTGACTAAATACTTTTTTGCCCCACTGTATATACAGTATAGGGCTGTCACTATAACCTCGCTACTGACAAGCTGACCACACAGGTTGCCAAGCAACCATAATAGCTGCAGCTGGTTTGTCCTATGTTTTTCATGTGAATGTGCACCCCCCCCACCACCCCACCCACACACATAAATTTTGTTTTTCTGTAAATCTGCAGCTCTTTGACCGGCTGTTCCCGATGTTATGACCTCAGCCAGAGATGACACCGAGTTACGTTTATGTGCCTCAAAATCAAATTATCAGCTAAAAAGGTTGGCAGATTTTTTTCCGACTGCTCTCCCTCCCACCAGCTGAGGCTGTTTGTGTCTGTTCATCAATGTAGGATATTTTCCTCTGGAATACTTGAAAACAGCAGACTCCGTGTTGGAAACTCTGCAGAGGGGCTCATTCTCTGCCCACAACACCGGGCAGGAAGCTTCAGCGGTCACGTCTGCCCCGGCTTCACGGAGCCCCGCCACTGTAGTGTAGGTGAGCAGTTTCAGCTATTCAACTGTACATTAATTTGAGGATATTCTCCAACCTATTAATTATTTCGTTGCCACTCTTCACCAATTAACTACAACCCTTTAATTAATTTTTAAAATGCATGCCTCCGACGGTAGGCTGCTGTGGCTGTCGGAAAGTTGGTGACAGAAAAACTTATTAGAAATAAATTTAAATCAAACTCACCACTGCTGCTAAAGATAGTCTGTGCTGTTTTTAAACTGTAGCTCTCTTCTATGCTATTTTTTCTGGTGAATGTACCTTCCGCACCCCCACATAAATCTAATATATTTTCCACACATTTACAGCTTTCTTTCTAGTAAATTTCTAACTTTTTCCACTTAGTCCAAAAACAGTGCAGTACATACAAAAAAAGGCAAAACAAAAGAAACTTACAGACCATAGCACTCATTAGCCGGCTTGGCTCAGGAGGAAATGAGGAGGTGATCAGAGTGATGATCAGGCAGAGAATAATCCAGACAATAACCAGTTTTGGTACATGCAGTCTTGCCGCACCAACACAGTGAAAAAGCAGTGCTTCAATACATGGAAGAGGATGAGCTGCAGGTGTGAGTCACTGAGCGAGCAGGTAACCTAATTAGCCCAACTCCTCCCAGCTGGACTGAGGGAGCACCAGACTGTGAGCAATTAAAGGGAGTGTCTGGGAAAAGGGGAGGCCCACATGAAAACAACCCAAAAATAAATACAGAGAACTAACATAATCAAATTAATCAGACATACCACACATTGAAAATGTGAGCTCAGACACATGACAGGCACGTTCGGGGAGACAGTTTTTGATGGACTCTGGCTCCCACAAGAGCCTCATCCTGCCGGTCAGCGCAGACAGGGTGGCAGGAGGCAGCAGTCCCAAGCTGACAGCCACCAACGGATCCACCATCAGAACATTTGGAGAGTGGACAGTGACAATATGCTTACACGGACGTAACTTTCAGTGGGACTTTGTGATAGCTGCATTTTCCGACCCCATTTTAGGCACAGATTTTTTATGTGCTTATGGGTTGTTAGTTGATGCTGCTAATAGGAGATTAGTGGACGTTGTCTCTTTTACCTCACTGCCCTGTACAGCCTGGGGGAGCTGGATCGACAACACTGGCTAACGTTATAGCTCCAGGGGGTAAGTACCAACATTTGCTCACACAGTTCCCAGCACTCACGGTCCCCACTTTTTCGGCTATGGTAACGAAACACGAGGTCGAACACTTTATAACGACAAAAGCCCTGCCGGTGTTCATGCGACCGCAGCGTTTGTGAGAGTACTACAGGAGTTTTTGGGAATGGTTCATTTTTATAACCGTTTCCTTCCCCATGCAACCCAGCTGATGCAGCCATTGTATGTCGCACTTAAAAAAAAAAAAAGAAGCCCGCGGAAACTATCGACTGGACTCCCAAGCGAGTCCAGGCTTTTACAAATGCCAAAACAGTGCTGGTGGATGTCACATTGTTAGCCCACTCTGATCCATCTGCATGGATGGCGTTCACTGCGGACGCATCTGATGTTGCCATGGGGCAGTGGTGGAGCAGCATGTCTCAGGTTTGTGGCAGCCGCTCTCATTTTTCAGCTGAACTTTGCGCAACAACGAATGCAAATGCAGCATGTTCGATAGAGAATTGCTAGCTCTCTACCTGGCGACGCACCATTTCCAGTTTTGGCTAGAGGGGCGCGAGTTCACCGTGATCATGGAACATAAGCCGCTGACATACGTGATGTCCACGGTCTCGGAACGGTGGTCGGCCCGGCAGCAACAGCATTTGGTCACAACTTCAGAGTTTACAACCGACATTCAACACATTGCCGGTAAGCTCAACGTCATGGCCGATTGTCTGTCACATGTGTTAGTCTCCCCGGTCTATATGGAAATAGATTTTCCTGAGATGGCCAGGGAGCAAGCCAGGGACACGGACATTTGCGCGCTCCAGTCCGCGCCTACTGGGCTAAGGCTGGAGAGCAGGGTGGTGCAAGAAGGGTGCCCTCCCTTGCTCTGCGATGTCTCCGCCGGCCGCTGTCCACTGGTGGTTCCGAGCTCTTGGCCCTGTCACGTTTTTGACTCGGTCCACTCCCTTTCACATCCGGGAGTGCGCGCTTTAGTGAAGCTAGTGGGGTCAAAATTCGTTTGGCTGCACTTGCGCAAGGACGTGAAAGAGTGGGCTGCAGCTTGCATCGCGTGCCAGTGTGCCAGCGGGCTAAAGTGCACAAGCACACCAGAGCCCCCTCAAGCCATTCCAAATCCCGGCCAGGAGGATCAAAAACATCCATGTGGATTTGGTGGGACCCCTCCCGCCGTCCCAAGGTTTCACGCACCTTTTCACAATTGTGGACCGCACCACGCGCTGGTCTGAAGTGGTCCCGCTGGCTTCTACCATGTCTGCAGACGTGGCTCATGCTATTTTGTCGACTTGGGATCCACGGTTCGGATTCCCGTCAGACATCACTTCCGACAGGGGTCCACAATTCGTTTCAGAACTCTTGTCTGTGACAGCCCAGAGCC
This sequence comes from Pholidichthys leucotaenia, assembly GCA_020510985.1. Classification (NCBI taxonomy): domain Eukaryota; kingdom Metazoa; phylum Chordata; class Actinopteri; order Cichliformes; family Pholidichthyidae; genus Pholidichthys; species Pholidichthys leucotaenia. The sequence continues at coordinate 72,300,001 of CM035843.1, forward strand.
TGGGGGTCAAAATTCACCGCACTACCGCGTACAACCCCCAGGCTAATGGGTTATGGGTGGGTTTTCATAGGTTGCTTAAAGCAGCGCTCAGAGCTTCCCTCACGGACAAAAAATGGGTCGCTCGCCTGCCCTGGGAGTAAATTCTGGAGCCGCTGGAAAAAGAAGGGTGTGAGAGCAGCGCCGGCGTTATGTCATGGTATTGTGCCACACAGGCTTTGTTCTAGACACAATGTATGATGGTCGGAAGTATCGGGTCTCAATGCATGGTATTAAAGATATAAAAGAGGAATTCACAGAGACCCAGGATTCGCTTTTGCTGTACTTTATGTTGGAGAAAGAATAAAGTTTATGTGTTGTTCAGCTCGTTGCCTCGCCTGCTTCCTTTCTCCACAATGTATTAAATATAGTTAATATTGTAGATGCTGGAATGATCATCTCAGACTGGATGCAGAGGGTAAACAGATGAGGACAATAGGTATTGAGATGGGAGAGATTATGGTGAGGTAGCAGGAAGGAGTGTCATCACCCGCAGCTCACGGGCTTCCACCTCAGCTGCGCGCACACCTGCTCCTCGTTAGTGTGCTGCTATTTATTCCATCCTGCCCTGAGCTGCAGCCTGGAGCCGTCTGTCTCCCAACATCAAAATCTCCCAGCAGCTTCCTCCTCATCAGGCCTGCTGATCTACGCTAACGGACACGTAAGCTGTCATTATTGTCTGCTCATCTTCTCCTATCAGCCTCCCCTGTACACAGGTGGATTACCCGGCAGCGGACTTACCTTCCATCGTCCCGCCGCTCCTCTGCCTAGCCGCTTTGCCCGGACGCACAGCAGGACGTTGTCTCCCAGGCTTGGGACCTGCCAACGCCAGCCACCGCATCTCTGCAAGTAAGCACAGCTCTTGATCACGTTCCCGTGTGGTTGCCTAGCTAACCCCTTTTCTCCTCTCTCCCATAGGGTTGTCTGGCCGCACGATGTGCTGCTCTGTCCTGGCTTGCATCCTCCACCCGCATCACACACTACTCTCTCATACACGCATCCATACACTCACCTTGTTGTTTAATAAAGCTGTCAAATCTACCTGAGCCTGCGTGCATGTTTCCTGGGCCAACATTATGTCATTACAGCTCCAGCAAAGCGGCCCAGCGGACAGCGGGCTCGCACGCCGTTTTTCCACCCTCGAGGCTCAGGTGGATATGATAGCTCACCAACAGCAGGTGACATTAATTACTAACTGGTTAGACCGCCTGGATCCTCCACGGTCCTTCCCTCCGGGTCCTCCTGGTGCCGCGGCTCCGGCTGTCTCCTCGGCCAGCCAGCCTGGCTCGGGGGCACCAACCCGTCTCACACCCATCCCAACCCCCGCTCACTTCAGCGGGAAACTCGGTGGAGCGAAGGGGTTTATCCTGCAGTGTGAGTCGGTGTTTCTGTGCATCCCCGGGGATTTCCCCTCAGACCACAGCTGAATCGGTTACATGGCTAATCTTCTCGAGGGGCGAGCGTTGACTTGGGCTTATGCCGTAATGACGGAGCCCAGCTACGCGAACCTCTCGTATGACCAGCTCGTGCGGGACTTTCTAGAGGTTTTTGACCATTTCCGTCTCGACAGCGTCCTCGCTGACCGGCTTCTCAGTCTCCAACAGGGAGGCCGGTCAGCGGCGGAATACGCGGTCAACTTCCGGGTGGCAGCGGAGGAGGTGGGCTGGGGAGAGGCATCTCTCTGCAGCATTTTCCTCCGAAGCCTCAACTCTGGTCTGAGGGATGAGCTAGCTGGCCGGGACCTCCCAGGGCGACTCTCTGAGCTAATCTCACTCACGATTAGCCTGGACAACAGGCTACGCGAGCAGGCTGCAGAGCGGAAGTCTGCCAGCCGCTCGCGCGGAGCTTCCCTCCGCCCAGCTCAGCCTCGCCCCCTGGTGTTACCGGCTCTGGAGTCCGCCGATGAACCAGAGGCCATGGCTATCGGACGCACTAGGCTCCCTCTAGCGGAGAGACAACGCCGGTGGGAACGGGGTCTCTGCATGTATTGCGGAGATGACCAGCATCCCGTGGAGCTGTGCCCCCGTTAAGCCAAACGGGGAGGTCCGCAAGTCACTATAGGGGGCCTCGCGGACTCTAACCGGTCTAACGCACTGGTGGATTCCGGGACAGAGCAGAGCTTTATTTCTAAAAGCCTGGCAACCCGTTTGGGCATACCATGTCAACCACTGCCTAACCCCCTAAACTTGGTCACTCTCTCCCGTTCTCCCTTGGGAACTGTTACACATCGCACAAAGCCAGTCCCCATCATAGTCTCCGGCAACCACTGGGAGGATTTGTCCTTCTACGTCCTGCCCTCCTTGTCGGACCGTGTCATCCTGGGATACCCCTGGATGCGGCTGCATAACCCTGTCCTGGATTGGAGGACCGGCAGCGTCCTGTCCTGGAGCACCTTCTGCTTGGGCACCTGTCTCCAGTCAGCGCCCTGCGCACCGTCCTCCCCTCCATCAGCGCCCATCTTCGAACCTCCGGACCTGACCCTGGTGCCGCAGGAATTCCACGACTTAGGGGCAGCGTTCAGTAAGTCCAGAGCCTTGTCTCTTCCCCCACATCGACCCTAAGACTGCGCGATCAACATCCGCCCGGGGGTCCCCTTGCTGTCAGGCCGTCTGTACAGCCTCTCTGCACCGGAGCGAGAAGCAATGGACACGTACATTAAGGAGTCGCTCAGCGCTGGGATCATCCGCCCCTCTTCGTCCCCACTTGGAGCGGGATTCTTCTTCGTGGCAAAGAAGGATGGGTCCCTACGCCCCTGTATCGACTTCAGAGCCCTGAACGACATCACCATTAAGGACCGTTACACACTGCCCCTTATGGACACTGCCTTCCACTCCCTCCAGGGGGCGACCTGGTTCACCAAGCTTGACCTCCGCAGCACTTACCATCTCGTTAGGATCCGGGAGGGAGACGAGTGGAAGACGGCCTTTAGGACGCCCAGCGGCCCCTTCGAGTATCTCGTGATGCCGTTTGGGCTCACCAACGCACCTGCCGTCTTCCAACGTCTAATCAACGACGTCCTCCGGGACTTTCTGGGAGTGTTCGTCTTTGTATATCTGGATGATATACTCATCTTCTCCAAGGCACGAGATGAGCACCAGGCCCATGTGAGGCGGGTCCTGCAACGGCTGCTGGAGAACCGGCTGTTTATTAAAGCCGAGAAATGCGAGTTTTATGCCTGTACCACCACCTTCCTGGGGTTCGTCATTTCGCATAAACAGATCCTCCCCGACCCCACGAAGGTTAAAGCGGTGGTCGAGTGGCCCACGCCCACGTCCAGGAAGCAGGTGCAGCAGTTTATTGGCTTCGCAAATTTCTACCGACGCTTTATCCCTAATTTCGGCGCCATCATCTCCCCCCTGACCTGCCTCACGTCATCGAAGGTGCTTTTCCAGTGGTCCAAGGAAGCAGCCACCGCCTTCAAGACCCTCCAGGCGGAATTCTCGTCCTCCCGGGTCCTGACCCAGGTCGATCCTGCGCTTCAGTGCTTAGTGGAGGTTGACGCGTCTGACAAGGGGGTGGGGGCGGTGCTTTCTCAGCGCTCGCCGGTGGATGGAGTCAAGCGTCCCTGCGCCTTCTTCTCTCGACAGCTGATGGCAGCGGAACGTAACTATGACGTCAGCGACAGGGAGCTCCTCGCTGTCAAGCTCGCGCTAGAGGAATGGCGTCACTGGTTTTAGGGGGCAGCCCAACCCTTTGTGGTCTGGACGGACCACAAAAACCTCGAGTACCTGAGGTCAGCGAGGCATCTGAATGCCCGCCAGGCGCGCTGGTCTCTATTTTTTGCTCGTTTCAACTTCACCATCACGTACCATCCAGGCTCGAAGAATGGGCTGCCCGATGCCCTCTCCAGACAGTTTGCCCCCGAGGGCCCAGAAGAATCCGGTCATACCATCCTGCTCAAGTCGTGCGTCTTAGGAGTGATAGCCTGGCCCATTAAGGACAAGATCCTGGACGCTCAGAAGACAGAACCGGATCCTGGCGGGGGGCCGGAGGGGAGGCTCTTTGTTCCATCTGCAGTTCGGGGTGAGGTGATCCATTGGGCCCACAACTCCAGACTCGCTTCTCACCCCGGCATTACCCGCCTGGTGAGGTGGCTGCAGCGCTCATTTTGGTGGCCAGGTCTCCATAAAGACGTTACCAACTATGTCCGGGCCTGTCCCCAGTGCGCAACCGGCAAGACCCAGAACTCTCCACCTGCGGGCCTACTCCAACCCCTGCCGATCCCGGGCAGGCCCTGGTCGCACATCGCCCTTGACTTCGTCACCGGTTTACCAGTCTCTAACACCTATGACACGGTCCTGACAATTGTGGACAGATTCTGCAAGACCGCCCATTTTGTGCCCCTTCAGGGTCTCCCTTCAGCACGCGAGATGGCCGATCTACTGGTCCACCATGTCGTCAGACTGCATGGTATCCCACTGGACGTGGTCTCGGACAGGGGTCCGCAGTTCGTCTCCCAGGTCTGGAGGAGTTTTTGCAGCGCCTTAAGGGCCACGGTGAGTCTCTCCTCAGGTCACCACCCCCAATCCAACGGGCAGTGCGAGCGCACGAACCAGGAGTTGGAAGCCGCTCTGCGCTGCGTAACATCCTCCAATCCTTCGTCCTGGAGCTCCTACCTGACCTGGGTAGAATACTCCCATAATTCGGCCCAGTCCACGGCAACTGGAGTGTCACCCTTTGAAGCGGGTAGACCGTTTGCCGTGGGTTTTGTTAGGGTTGCGTTCCCCACCAAAAGAGAATTTGGAGGCTTCCCCCGCGGAGCTTGTTTTTTCTCAGCCACTGCGGCTCCCCGGGGAACTTTTGCCAGATAATCCTGCGCCGGACAACTGTCCGTTTCAGCGTTTGTAGCATAGCGCAGATGCAGGCACGCTGCCGGGCCCGGCCCACCACTGTTTTCCATGCGCTTTTGTGCCAAAAACTTTGAAGAACACGGCGTTTGTGTTTGTCAGGCACAATGCCCACCGCCCCCCATTGCGCTCACCTTACGATTGCCTGTTCAGAGTGCTTGAACCAGGGGACAAACATTTTTTGTTAGACTTGGGGGGGGGGGGTTGTAGGGAGAAAATATGTATAGACAGACTTAAGCCCGCCTTTGTGGTGGTGGACGAGTAAGTGATGTTGGCTCAGGCCCCTCGGCATGGAAGACCCTCACGGCGAACTCCCCAGGTAAGCGATTCATCAGAGTTGCCACACGGGCAAGTCGAAGTTTCCCCCCCCTCGCCATTGCCCACCTGCAGAGAGACACACCCCCAGGAGCCCCCCACTGGCACAGCAGTGCTGCGGAGGCGGAGAACTCCGTTACAGCAGATATGGGAGGAGACTGAAGCCAAAATGACGTGAGGACTGAAACTCGGTCTGAGATTCTGGGGAGGGCGGTGTAGACACTGGAATAATCATCTCAGACTGGATGCAGAGGGTTAAACAGATGAGGACAATAGGTATTGAGATGGGAGAGATTATGGTGATGTAGCAGGAAGGAGTAGCTGGGGGACAGTGGGGGGAGAAGGGTTAAATGTATTGTGATGTGAGATGTCATGATGTGAGATGGGCAGATGATATAAAAGGAGAGACCCTGGTGTATTGAAGAATGCTTTTTCTGTGTATGACTGATGTGAGAGTGAATAAAGTCGCCTGCTGCACGAGTCTGACTCCGTTATTTGCACTCTCCACAATATTATATTATTATGTGTTATGGGTGCTGGCTTCACCTTTCCGGTTCTACCATCATCCACAGTATAAAAGGCTGATGTGGTAGAGGGACGGTCTCTTTTGACCTCGCCTCTGCCTAAACGGGAGCACCTTGTGTCACTGTGAGTCACCCATTAAAGTCATGTTCCATTGCACCTCCAGCCTCGTTATTGAAGTACTGGTTATGGACATAAATACGCCTTCAGCTTTAGAGGCTCAGGGGTAATTAAAAAGTGCATTTCACAGAAACGAGAATGCAAACAGTACCTTTCAGACAATCATTGGGGTATAGCATACACATGAATGATATATGATTGGACACAGATATAGAGGTACATGGGAAGAAACAAATAAATTCACTTCCAGTAATGACATATTGAAAATTTTATCAAAATAAGACACAAAATTTATTGTTTAGAGTCATTTTTTCTAACCATCAGAACATGTTTTTCCTCATTCTCTTTGGTCAAACAGTATTGAGAATTGAATTATTTCTTGAATTTCAATGTCATCTTAACTCCTTTAAAAGTTATGGAGAAATTCATACAAGGATACTGAAGAAATGTTTTTTTTTTTCATTTCCATTGGAAAATCAAATGCCTTTTCCCCTTTTTTGTTAGATTTCTTTTCTTCTTGCTGTTGTGTTGTGTTAATGCCATATATTGTTGTGTTTACCACTTCAGGCCAGCATCATAAAGTTTAATTTCATTGAGACATCCAAAACAAGTCTGACTGTTGAACTGAAGCCTTGGTTGAGGAACTGAGGGTTCAGCTGCATTAAAAAAAGGATTGTTTCTCCTCCTCTAGTACACCTTTCTATGACAAAACAACACTGCAAGGAATACTGAATAACATTTTGAAGGAAAAATACATCTTTCAAAGAAGCCATGCACAAGGTTATCCATGAGCCTGAAACTTTGGCAAACAAAAGAGCATTAACTTTGGACATTTTGCTTTTAAAATTCAATGCCAGAAGAAGCACACACATACAAATGAAAAGCCCCAGGGGTCAAGTAAACCACAGCAAATATTAATAATGACAATTGTTATGTCTTTGGGTAAAAGACATTGATAAATTTATAAAGTTAATAAATTGGTTAAAAGGAATAAATAAGTTAGAATGAGTGATAAAATTGTCAAAAACCTGTGTTTAAAAAGTTATCGAAGTGAGACATCTTTTCTTTAAAGGATTGTTTTTTGTTACTGCAGAGTGTGTGCTCTTCCGTATATAGATGATCTTTGATGTGTTTTTTCCTTCGGCTACAGTCAGCTAGCCACAAAGAAACGAAGTTAAAAAGTTCACTGAGTACGCTGTGTTGTTCTTCGTTTGAGTCTTGGGAAACCTTTGTCTTTGTGAGTATTTTTATGTACAAGCACTTGCTAGAGATCGCTGATGTTCAAAAGTATTACGTGAATGAGTTTTGTTAAAGCGATGATGTCTGTTAGTTATTTACGTTTATTAGTCCTTTGTGTTAGCATACCGCATGTTAATATGTAGATAGTAATTGCATTGTCCTGTATGTTTCAGTTACCGCGTCATGCTACACACGCATGCAAGAAAACTTTATAAAGACAAGAAAAGCAAGCCTTGTGTGTGAAGTTTTCTTCAATGGTTCGCTGGCTGTCTAGCAGCACAGAGAAACATGCTGTGAGGCATCACAGTAAAAAGACATTAAAGACGTCCGGAGCGAGACGTTTTCTCGGCGGATTCAAGCAACACAGAGCAACATTAAGCAGACATGAGCTTACGTTCAGGAAAAAACTATTTGAAAAACTATGAGCTGCAAAGCGAAGCAGAGCAACGACCAGACGTGGACGTGGAGAAGCCAGACTCCGCAGACCAAACGTCGGACATGCAGCCACCATCACCGCCATTCGACACCAGGTCCAGGGTTACCAGCAGGCAGTCTCACACATCATCTACAGGGTCTTCAGCCATAAAGGCCTACGCCAGGGCGCAAGTGGCTAAAGCTCAACTAGCCTTTGCTGAAAAAGAGGCTAATATGATGAAGCAAAAGGCTGACTTAGATGCTAGCCTCCACATTCTAAAATGTCATAAAATTATAGCAGCAGCTGAAGCAGAAGTTGCAGCCTACGAAGAAGCAGAGAATCAGAGAAGAGAGAGAAGCATAGGGCCCCCTACTGAAACTGAGCCTCTTGATACAGTATGGCGCACCAGCGAATATGTTGCACAACAATGTGAGTTACTCTCTTCAGAAGCTTCCAAGAGGCCACAGCAGCCCCTTGAAATGAGAGACAATGCAGTAGAAGTGCAAGCCACCAATCAGTCAGCTGATCAGCTAACAACTACAACCCAGTATGTACCTCCTCCAATGAATACAGGCATAAAACAAGAACAAAAGGTAACCAAGGGTCTGACAAACACCCACCTGTTAAACCCTCTAGCTCACACCTTTCAACCTCTTAACAATAACTCGGCTGAGTTTAATGGAGGACAAGATTTTGCAAAATATCTCATCCGCAAAGAACTAGTCAGTACTGGTTTACTGCATTTCGATGACAAGCCTGAAAACTACTGGGCATGGAAAGCCTCATTTGTTAGTGCAACTAAAGACTTAAATCTGTCAGCAAGAGAGGAACTAGACTTGCTCACAAAGTGGTTAGGGCCAAAATCCTCAGAGCAGGCCAAAAGGATCCATGCAGTACATGTCCTTAATGCCTCTGCAGGTTTGATAATGGTCTGGCAGCGCCTTGAGGAGTGTTATGGCTCCTCAGAGGCCATCGAAGACGCACTCTTAAAAAAGGTAGAGGACTTTCCAAGGCTAACAAAGAAAGACAATGTCAGGTTAAGAGAACTCGGTGACCTCCTTTTAGAGTTACAGTGTGCCAAAGTAGATGGTGCACTACCAGGGCTAGCATACCTAGACACAGCTAGAGGGGTAAGACAAATAGTTGAAAAACTTCCTTTCAACCTACAGGAAAAGTGGACAACTGTGGGGACGAAATACAAAGAGACTTATAGTGTGTCATTTCCCCCTTTCTTTGTTTTTGTGCAGTTTGTTCAGCAACAAGCTAAAATGAGAAATGATCCAAGCTTTGCTACATCTAGCTGTAACAGTCAAGCTTCCACGCGCTCAGAAAAGCCCACTCCATACAATCGCAAAGCCACTGTGTCAGTACACAAAACAGATGTTGCAGAGAAAAGTGGTTCTGAGACTAAGAAAGTAGAAGAACCAGATCGGCAGTGCCCGATTCACAAGAAGCCACACCCACTCAAAAAATGTAAGCTGTTCAGAGATAAACCTATAGAAGAATGTCAAGCTTTTCTCAAAGAGCATCGCATTTGTTATAGGTGTTGTGGTTCAGTTCAGCACATCGCAAAAGATTGTAAAGTGGCAGTCATGTGTAGTGAGTGCAACAGTCCCAAGCACATATCAGCACTTCAGCCAGGTCCTGCTCCTGTCTTGAAAAGTGCCACATCAGGAAGTGATGAACAAAACAAAGGTGAAGAGCAAACGGAGAGCTCTCCTTCAGTCATCTCCAAGTGCACAGAGGTGTGTGGTCAAAGTAATAGCCCACGCTCTTGCTCTAAGATCTGCTTAGTGAAAGCCTATCCAGAAGGTCAGAAAGACAGAGCAATGAACATGTATGCAGTAATTGACGAACAGAGCAATAAGTCCCTGGCTAAGACAGAGTTCTTCAGCCTGTTTGACATTAAAGCTACACCTGCACCATACACATTAAAAACCTGCTCTGGCAAAGCTGAAACTGCAGGCAGGAGAGCTGTGAACTTCTTCATACAATCCATGGATGGAAAAACAGATATCCGGCTGCCTCCCTTGATCGAATGTGATTCAGTGCCGGACGACAGAACTGAAATACCCTCACCTGAGATTGCTCAGCACCATCCCCATCTGCTCCCTATCGCAAACAAAATCCAACCTGTCGACCACCACGCTCCAATCCTCTTACTCCTGGGAAGGGACATCCTCAGGGTACATAAGGTACGCGAGCAGATTAATGGGCCAAATAACGCTCCTTATGCACAAAGACTGGACTTGGGTTGGGTTATTGTAGGAGAGGTGTGTGTAGGAAAGACTCATAGCGCATCAGAGGTGAATGTTTACAAGACACACACATTAGACAGTGGTCGCACATCTTATTTTGAGCCATGCCCAAACGTCATTATAGTTAAAGAGAACTATGGCATTCTGTCAGAGCAAAACACTCAGTCGGTCATAAGGTGTAAAGACACAATTGACTTTGCTCACAACACAGACAAGCTAGGTCACTCTGTGTTTGACAGATCTGAATCAGATGATAAAGTTGCACTGTCCATAGATGACAAAACTTTCCTAACTCTTATGGACAATACAGTTAGCCAGAACAAAGAGAACAGTTGGGTTGCTCCTCTGCCCTTCCGCTTCCCAAGAAGGAGACTCCCAAGCAATAGAGAGCAAGCCCTGAAACGCCTGTACTCACTCAAAAAGACTCTGGAAAGGAAACCAGAAATGAAGAGTCACTACATCCAATTCATGCAGAAAATGTTAAATAATGATCAAGCTGAAATTGCACCACCCCTGCCAAAAGGTAAAGAACACTGGTACCTGCCTACATTTGGTGTATACCACCCGCAGAAACCAGATCAAATACGAGTTGTTTTTGATTCTAGTGCAGAGTATTACGGCATATCGCTAAATCAAGTGTTCCTTAGTGGACCTGATCTCAACAACTCTTTGATAGGGGTGCTATTGAGGTTTAGAAAAGAGCCCGTAGCCCTGACAGCAGACGTACAGCAAATGTTTTATTGCTTTGAGGTGTGCGAAGAACACAGAGACTATCTTCGCTATCTGTGGTTTGAGGATAATGACATCACTAAGGGTGTAGTTGAATATAGAATGAAAGTTCATGTTTTTGGTAACAGCCCATCACCCGCTGTAGCCATTTACTGTATGAGACGGACAGCACAAGAGGGTGAGAAAGAACATGGCACTGACGCAAGACAGTTTGTTGAGAAACAGTTCTATGTCGATGATGGACTCACGTCAGTTGCCACACCAGAGAATGCTGTTGATCTGTTAACAAGAACCAAAAACATGTTAGCTGAATCTAATGTGAGACTTCACAAGGTTGCATCCAACTATAGCCTAGTTATGGAAGCGTTTCCTGTGGAGGACCGTGCAAAGGATTTAAAAGATTTGGACCTTGGAGTAGATCCTCTCCCAGTTCAGAGGAGTCTGGGACTTTGTTGGAATCTACAGACAGACAGCTTCACTTACCTCGTAACCAATGAGACCAAACCATTCACATGCAGGGGAGTGCTGTCAACAGTCAATAGCCTGTATGACCCTTTGGGCTTTGTTGCTCCCATAATCATGCAGGGCAAAGCGCTACTCAGAGAACTGTCATATGAAGAAAGAGACTGGGATGCTCCACTTCCTCCAGAAAAGGAGGAGATGTGGGTCACATGGAAAGACTCTTTAAAAGCCCTTGAAGATCTGCAAATCAAAAGGTGCTACAGTCCAGGTTCATTAAGTACTATGAAAAGTAATGAACTGTATATCTTCTCTGATGCGTCTACTGTAGCAATAGGAGCTGTAGCTTACTTGCGCTCTTTAGACAGTGACGGCCAGTACCATGTGGGTTTTGTGATGGGAAAGTCTAAACTTGCTCCTCGTCCCGCACACACTGTACCATGGCTCGAACTTTGTGCTGCTGTACTTGCGGTTGAGATGTATGAGCTAATCACAGGCGAGTTAGACATAAAAATAGACAATGTGAAGTTTTTCACTGACAGTCGTATTGTGTTGGGGTACATACACAATACCTCCAAAAGATTCTACATGTATGTAGCCAACCGTGTTGCACACATTAGGCTATCCACACAACCTGACCAATGGCATTATGTTGCAACTGAGCTAAATCCAGCTGACCAGGCAACTAGACCTGTTGCAGCCGCCGAACTCAAAAACAGTAAATGGTTCACAGGCCCAAACTTTTTGTATACAGACTATCCTGATAAGTCACACAAAGACAATCTGTATGCACTAGTGGAACCTGAAGAGGACAAAGAAATACGTCCAGAAGTAAAAAACACTGTTAACAGCAGTATCAGTGTCACAGTTGAGCTCTGAGCGGTTTAAAAGATTTTCAAGCTGGACGACGCTATGCAGGGCAGTAGCCAAACTTATTCATGTTACTGCATCTTTCAAACAAAAGTCCAGTGGACAGAAAGGATGGAAAAGTCTCAAAGAATGTACAAACATGAAAGAACTCACTCAAGACGAGAACGTTATCATTCACTCAGTCCAGCAGGAAGCATACAAAGAGACATTCGAAAAGATAAAAGAAGGAAAACAGGTAAACTCCAAAAATGACACACTCAAGAAGCTCAATCCAATTGTAGACAAAGATGGACTACTACGAGTCGGTGGACGTCTCTCCTCTGCCGATCTCACAGACAATGAAAAGCACCCTCTGATCATCCCTTCTGCCAGCCATGTTGCCACACTTCTTGTAAGACACTTCTATGAATGCTCAGCTCATCAGGGACGACACATTACTGAAGGAGCTGTCCGTGGTGCTGGTTTCTGGATAGTTGGAGGTAAACGACTTGTGTCTTCTATCATATATAATTGTGTTACTTGCCGTAAACTCCGAGGCAAACTGCAAGCCCAGAAAATGGCAGACTTGCCTGCAGACCGTGTAAATCCTGAACCTCCCTTTACTACTGTGGGCTTGGATGTGTTTGGGCCGTGGACTGTTGTTACGCGTCGTACTGGAGGGGGTAGTGCTCAGAGCGAAAGATGGGCTGTCCTCTTTACATGCATGTCAACTAGGGCTGTACACATCGAAATGATTGAAACCATGTCCACAGATAGTTTTATAAATGCATTAAGAAGATTTTTCTCTGTTCGTGGCCCAGCTAAGCTCTTGCGCTCAGACAGAGGCACTAATTTTGTAGGAGCTTGTAAGGAACTGGGTTTAGACACTGACGACACAGCAGTGGGAAAGTACCTCCGGGACAAGAGGTGCTCATGGACATTTAACCCTCCGCATGCATCACATATGGGAGGGTCCTGGGAACGTCTCATAGGGGTGGCAAGGCGTATCTTAGATGCAATGTTGTTAAAAAACACTCAGACATGTCTCACTCACGAGGTTTTAAGCACATTCATGGCCGAGGTAATGGCTATTATAAACGCAAGACCTCTTGTTCCAATATCTGCTGACCCAGACTGTCCAGCAATACTCACTCCAGCGATGTTACTCACGCAGAAGTCAAGCACGGTTTCTGCCCCTTCCGGAAACTTCTCCTCAGGACAGTTGTTTGGAAAACAGTGGAAACAAGTACAGCATCTTGCAGATACGTTTTGGAAGAGGTGGAAAGGAGAATATTTGTCTACCTTGCAGAAACGCACAAAATGAATGACAGCAAACCAAATGTCAAAGAAGGAGACATTGTTCTGTTGAAGGACATTCAAGTAAACAGAAATGAATGGCCCATGGGACTTGTTGTAAAAACTTTTTTTTTTTTTTTTTTTTTTTTTTGTTACTTATTTGTACCCGTAGGTAGACTTGGTTTGCAGTCTGGTGACAAGCCACCGGCTGCTGGTCGCTGCGTGCGCGAGCGCCCTAAACCTACATGTTTTTGGTGTGCGGGAGGAAACCGGAGAAATCCCGGAGTAAACCCGCGCAACACGGGGAGAACATGCAAACTCCACACAGCTCACTGTTGGTCGGGGGCTGGGATCGAACCCACGATCTCATGATCCCCGCGATCCCCCGGCCGAGGGTAAAACTGTGCTGCCACAGTGCTAAACCACTGCGCCACCGTGCAGCCACTTTGCCCAGCAGTGACAAAATGGTCCGCAAAGTGCAAGTGTGGATCGTAAAAGAAGGGACTGCAAAAGTATTCCTGAGACCCATCTCAGAGGTCATAGTCTTACTTTCAAAGACTGAGTGATACTGTATTTTTGATGTCATGTAACACTGGAAATGTTTTATTGTGTTTGGTATTTGTGGTGATATAATGTGATTATATCAAACGGGGAGTGTCATGTCTTTGGGTAAAAGACATTGATAAATTTCTAAAGTTAATAAATTGGTTAAAAGGAATAAATAAGTTAGAATGAGTGATAAAATTGTCAAAAACCTGTGTTTAAAAAGTTATCGAAGTGAGACATCTTTTCCTTAAAGGACTGTTTTTTGTTACTGCAGAGTGTGTGCTCTTCCGAATATAGATGATCTTTGATGTGTTTTTTCCTTCGGCTACAGTCAGCTAGCCACAAAGAAACGAAGTTAAAAAGTTCATTGAGTACACTGTGTTGTTCTTCTTCGTTTGAGTTTTGGGAAACCTTTGTCTTTGTGAGTATTTTTATGTACAAGCACTTGCTAGAGATCGCTGATGTTCAAAAGTATTACGTGAATGAGTTTTGTTAAAGCGATGATGTCTGTTAGTTATTTACGTGTATTAGTTCTTTGTGTTAGCATACCGCATGTTAATATGTAGATAGTAATTGCATTGTTCTGTATGTTTCAGTTACCGCGTCATGCTACACACGCATGCAAGAAAACTTTATAAAGACAAGAAAAGCAAGCCTTGTGTGCGAAGTTTTCTTCAATGGTTCGCTGGCTGTCTAGCAGCACAGAGAAACGTGCTGTGAGGGCAGCACAACAATCAGTTTGGTTTCAAGTCAGCTCATTCAACTGATAAGGCTGTTTATCTACTCCATGAATTTGTTGACTACTTCAGAAGTCAATCCACTAGTGTTTATGCTACGTTCTTAGATGCTAGCAAAGCTTTTGATAGGAATAACCACTGGTGTTTGTTTAGAAAATTGATCAATCGAGGTATTCCTATTTATATTGTTAGCATCCTGTTATACTGGTACAGAAGGCAGTCTATGGTTGTTAGGTGGGGCAATGTTACCTCATCTAAATTTTGTGTGACCATTGGTGTTAAACAAGGTGGTATACTGTCACCCTTGTTGTTTAATGTCTATGTTGATGATCTCAGTGTACTGTTGAACAATACTAATGTTGAGGCCCTTTTCCACTAGCACGCTTTAGCATGACACGGGACGGCTCATCACGCTTTGTACACCTTTCCACTAGCCCCAACACGGTTTAACAGCCGCGATTCTCAGCCCCGCTCAAGGGCAGGGTACAGCAGTGTTGAGCTTTGCCGTGTTGTGACGTTAACAGACTGGTCGCCGCTGATTGGTCAGGTCGTAACCGGCGCTGATTGGTCAGGTTGTAACCGCCGCTGATTGGTCAGTTCGTAACCGCCGCTGATTGGTCAGGTCGTAACGTCACGAAAAGCGACCTCTTCTGCCGAATCTTCACGACCGCCATTACTCAGCGCGCAACCACTGTGGGCGGTTTATTTTCAGTGTATTGCTGTGCTATTTTCATTTATTCTCTATCAAAAATGGCTTCGCGTAATAAGGGTGTTCCATGGACCAATGAGGAGGTGCAGTGTCTGCTCACTGCATTGTCAGACGAACGCATCCAGCGCGAGTTAGACAGAGCCACCCGGAATGAAAAAATATACCGGGAGGTCTCGACATCGGAGTCCTTTAACTGTGATTTTTTTTTTTTTTTATTGTGCGTTTTTTCGCAAATATATTCGGTAAGACGCTCAGTTTATTTATGCAATAAAAAAGCTGTTCATTTGTGGATGATGATCGCTCTGCTTTATCGCAGCACACTGCGGACTCACGCTTTTCTTTTAAGTATTCATGTGAACAATACGCTGAAATAAGCTTATGTAATCTTGTTAAAAACTATTGTCTTTTCTGTATATCTTGCACTTTCGTGCTGTATTTTATTGTGTGCATTTTCCTTGTAGAATCATCCCACGCGTCCGCCGCGCCAGCCCGCCCGGATTCTCCAATGTGAATCTGTCCCGCCACCCGGCGCAAAATCTATTCAATGATAAATATTTGCAACATTTAAATGAGGTTGCAGAAAACGCGAGGGTAGCCCAAGAGCAGGATGTTGCCTTGAGAAGGCAGGAGCTGGCAGAGACGGCTTCATTCAACCGAGCCTTCCTGACCCAGTTTGGGAAGCTGGTAGAGGCACTCAGTGGTCGGCGTGTATAAAATGTTGATTAACCTTCTTGTTGTGTTGCAAAGTTTTTTTTTTATTTTAATATTTTGTATTTAATACAATGGAAGTGTTTTGGATCAAAAAAAGTGTGGTTTGTCTGTTATAACACTGAATTATAAAACAGTATAATTACATAGAAATTCCATTGCCTAGTCTGATCAAAATGATGCTGATCATCCTGTCAGGGGTCAACCATTGTAAAGGTACCGTAATGTAATTTTTAACTAGACCAAAAAACAAATGTTTTTGTAAGCTTTATGTTCTTTTTATTGAAATATCATAAAAAATTAGTACCACATGATCCAGTTCTAAACTTTGGGTACATTTTTTATGTTAACTTATAAGAAGTTGCACAGTTGGACTTTAAAATGCAGCAGGAGAGACTGATCAAGCTTACAAGTCAAAGTAGGTAAAAAAGTAAGTATATGTAAATTGAATGTTCTATCGGCATTCCAAATTCAGAGAATTACAATACTTTAGAAGGAGTCTAGCATAATCTAAACGGAAAATACCAATACTGTTGTTCCAAACGTTGACCTGAAGGTGAAAAACATGATTTTTTTTTTTATTCAGTACATCCAAAATGCCCTAGGATGTAAAAAATAATACAATTTGGTGTTGGCCAGTGTGCCACTGTCTCATTATTTAATACGAATAAAAACAAGTTTCAGCTCATTATTTCTAGGTCATTTGGCAGTTAATTTAAACCAAAAGTGACTTGTGTTGTTGCAGCTTTTTTATCAGAGAGTTTCACCAGTTTTGGAGCATATAATCATCCGTCCCTTAACTGTTAAACATTAAATAACAGCAGACAGATTGGCAAAGGATACACAATTGTGTTGCTGTTGCCCAAAACCGCTGTGACCCACTGCTTGTAGTGCTACCTTTTGCATGTGTGTGCTTTTTATGAATATTCACACTTTTTTGTAAGTACAAGTGGGATAGTATTAAATTTGTAACGGCAGCAGCTGTGTTTGTTTGATCCATGTGAGAAACATGGCAATTCTTGTGACTGTTGTAATTTCCCCGCTATATATGTCAACAGTGACATCCTTTCTAGTATTTGACCTTTGGTTGTACAGCAATGCCTCCCAAAGATTTGTTTGGCAGGTATATATATTCACAGCCTGGCTCTGTGTGCCAGTCAAAAGTTGTTTACTTTGTGTCTGGGGTAACCCCCAACATGGAAATGACCTTTGACCTCTGGGGAATCCCTTGGGAACTCCCTACCTTTTTTTTATTTATTCCCTCCATATTTTCTTTTAAAACCTAGGTTTGGAAATTTGTCCTTTGAGATTTAAAAATTATTGAAATAATTTGTCATCAAAAATACATGAGGTATAAGCATTATTCACAACAGGAAGTAGACGATTTGAGACTTCCTGCCCAGCAGAATATGGCAACGGACGGATTTAGCATGGCTGGCTAAAACAAAGATCCAAAGCCATCCAGCTGCTTACCTCAGCTCAGGTAGGGTGAAACTGTCATAATGATGAAATAATCCCTCATATCCAATTATCTACCCGATATTTTGTAGGTTGTTTGAAAGATGATGATATTTTTGAAGTTTGTTGAAGTGTGACTAGACCATGTGACTGTCAGTGGTAATCCATGCCTATGTAACATTTCACCTAGTCTCCATGCATGTGCAAAAAACTGTAATAGTTGTGAAAAAGTAATTTTTGAAGCTTCATTCTGTGAATAGGGATGTATTTTTGACTTGAAGTAAATGCAGTATTATTCTGGTCAGTCACTGCTACAACTTCCGGCCTGCATGGCCTTGGTAGCTTTTAGAAGTGCAAATCTGGCAACCCTTCATTATTTACTGGATGCCTAGTTCTAGTAAATTTTATTGTTATGTTTTTGAATTGACATCTTGACTTTAAATTAGCTGAAATACCAATTTACAAGGTATTCCGGGCTATTAATTGCAGACAAAATGTGAGAGCCTGCAAGGAATTTCTGCCCTTGGAAGGCTGCGACCCGGCAAAGTGGTTAGTGAAATGTTTAACTCTGTTGAAGTTTAATGATGGTTGTTTGAATATGCACATGTCCAAAGAATAGAAACTTTTGTGTGTGTTTCTAATATGAAAATCTGATGTGCACAAACCATACAATTTTAAATGTGGATTTGATAATCTGTTGTATTTGTTTACAGTAAATGCTGCATAATTTTTGCTGGTAGCTTTCTTGCAACAACTCAGTAAACCTAAAAAGTCTACCAATTTGAGATCATAAATGTTTACATTTGTGTGTATGCAGTATGATTTAATTTCTGTAATACTAGAATTTTGTGTCCACAGCTAAAATAATGTTTCTTGTGTTTGATATGTTTCAGTCTTTACGGTGTTTGATGCATTAAAGTCAAAAGCAAGGACATTAAAGATGTGTCAAACATCAGTTATTGCACACCAAAATGCAGCTCATATTCCGGGGCCGGAACAGTAAAGACACTACCTCATACTCGTCTGTACCAAGTCATCGTGGACGAGCATGGGTGTGCAAGCAAAGAACGCTGCAGATTCAAGAGGTTGGGTCGTGCCGTGTCATCGAGATCGTGATGGTGACATCCTGTCGGTACCACTCGCCAGTGTGCTAGTGCTAGTATATGACAATTAAGTAAGAGACATTCACTTTTCTGCTACAGCCTGTAAGTGAAGGACACGTATCCAGTGATTGAACCTTGAGGACACATTTTAAGTCAAGTCAAGTCAAGTTTGTGTTTCTCAAGTGCAAAGTCAAGTTTATTAGTCACTGAATACTGTGTTTATTTTGTGCTGATGTTGAGAGAAGTGTTTGCATTATTCTGTTTTCATTGTACATGTACTGCTTGTGCACATCCTGTTGCTAGCGTATTTCAGTCAGTATTTTGGAACATCAATTTAAATCAGGCTAGTAAGATTAAGTAAGATCAAGGGCTGAGGTAAGGGCTGGTTGAGCTTCAATCCAATGATATAAGTATATTTCAAGATTCCTCAAATTTAATTCAATTTTGAATTAATTAAATCAAGTACAAGTTCAAAGTATTTAGGGAATCATATACCCCAAAGATAAGAATTCCCTAATTCAAGTATAGTTTCCATTCAGTTATTTTGAGTGGAAATTTCGAGGTAAACATAAAAAACACATTGTGTTTCAGGTTTGCATAATATTTTTTATCTCCAGGTTTTCACTCAAGAAATCTGGTTGGTGAAAATCCCAATTACTAAGCCTGGCTAGCATTGCCTGTCAGACCATCCAGATTTACTCAAAGAGGTAATATAAATTACCATTTCATTTTTTGTCCCATTTCCTCACTATTTTCCATAAACACTGTACTGCAACAAAATGGCTGCAGCTGCCAAAAATGCCACTGGCAAGACTAACCAGAACACTGCACAAACAAAACTCAGGCATGTCCCACTTCATGAGCTGAAGCAAAGACGAGAGACATGCATGAAGAGACTGAAAGAAGTCAGGCGGTTAGTGAAAACAAAGGGAGAGGATAAGTCTGTCTCACCAGAGATTTCTGCTGAATACGACAGCTTCAATGACAAAGTTGCGACTTTAGATGCTGTCATCAGTAAAAAAGAAGAACAAGAAGCACAGGTAGACAGAGCAAACAAAAAGTTTATGCGAACATACAGTAAAGTAAAGAAGGCTGTGTTCGCTCTTTTTTATGCATACAAAGATGAGGTCTTGGACACAACTGAAGATGACTTGGAAGACCTGATTCGCCTGGACAAAGAAATGACAGCTACATATGAAGCCTGTCGAGATTTGTGCCCGCCAGACAACGAGATGCGGCGCAGAGTCGACAGCGCTAAGCAAATGTGCTCAGACATGGCGAAAGCCTTGAAACAAATTGGAGAGAATCCAATGATGGCAGACAAGGAGAGAAAAAGCCTTCTCAAGACTACTTGGGGAATGAATTATTCCAAGTCTCTCTTTGGAAGCAAGTTAGACTATGAGTCTGATATTTCTGCCAAGTCTAAAGTCTCCATTCAGTCAAAGGTATCTGTAAGTGCACAGATTTCAGAATCTTCAACAGGATCAAGTAATGCCTCAGAAAAGGCCAGGAAGCTGGCTGAATTGAGCGCTAAGCGAAAGTGTGCAGAACTTCACGCAAAGATAAGGAAATACAAGGTGGCCTTGGAAAGTTGTCATGAACAATTAGAAATAGCAGAAGAGGAAAGAGTCCAAAGGTCAGATGACATCTCTTGTTGCAGTGACAAGCCTAGTAAAGGTTATCTGAATCCAGAGGCACCTGCTTTTTCTCCTGAGGCCAGATCACCAAGAGCTGAAGATTGCGCGAGCCAAGTAGAGTCACAGTTGGCCTTCATCGCCCAAACATTCTCAGATAGCGTCAGCAAATCAAGGCTGCCTGTCCCCACACCTCCTGTGTTTGATGGTGACCCACTCAAGTTCATCAACTTTTGCAAAAGTTTTGTGACACTTGTTGAGAACAAGGGAATTCCACCATCAGACAAGTTGTATTATCTGCAGCAGTACCTTGCAGGAGAAGCCAGAGCGGCAGTAGAAGGTTGTTTTTTCGGAAGTGATGAAGCTGCCTACAACCGTGCATGGACCACGTTGGAAGAGCGGTTCGGACACCCCTTCACCATTCAACTCTCCTTGAGAAACAAGTTGAGAGACTGGCCCAAAGTAACAGGCAAAGATAAGAAAGGTCTTCAAAATTTCAGCGATTTCCTGAGCACCCTCAAAGAAGCTATCCCCTACGTGAAAGGTCTTGAAGTTTTGAACGATTGCGTCCAAATCCAGGAAACAGCAACCAAGTTACCCGAGTATTGCAACACTAGGTGGACACGGTGTGTTACAGAAGACATAGATGTTGGAAAGGGCTACCCTTCATTTCAAGAATTTGTCGACTTCGTAGCCAGAGAAGCCAGAGTGGCTAACAACCCTATATGCGTGGTCGCTCAAAACCAAGACAAGTTGCCAACCACGAATAGAGGAAACGAGTCTAGGGCAAAGACAAAACGAGCACCTGGCATTACTCATGCCACCAACACCAACACCAACACCAGTGCTGAAAAAGAAACCCCTAAAAGTGGAGCCAAAAATTCTCCAGTTTGCACCTACTGCGACAAAGATCACCTCATCTACAAGTGCAATGCTTTCAAAGAGTTGCCTTATGATGACAAAATACAAAGCATTCGAAGCAAGGCCCTTTGCTTCAAATGTCTCAGACGTGGCCACACATCAAAGAAGTGTCTAGTTAAAGTGTCCTGCAACACGTGCAAAGGCAAACACCAAACTCTGCTGCACTTAGACAAGAAGAAAGCAGACACAAAGCTTACAGAGTCAGAAGCCGACAAAGATGAAAACACATTTGAATCTATTTCAAACAAAACCAACCAAGATTACATGAAGAGTTATACTTCAATGATCGTACCTGTTTGGGTCAAGACAGGCCAAGCTGGCTCGCAAGAAGTATTGGTTTATGCACCGATTGATTCCCAAAGCGACAGCTCCTATATCACAGAGGATCTGGCAGCCAAGCTGTGCATGCCACATGAAATAACAAGAATGAAGATAACAACTATGACATCTTCATCGGTGGTCTATTGTAAGAAGTTCTCAGACATCAAACTGAGAGGATACGACTCGACTGTCGAAGTCTGAGTCAAGTCGTGCTACACAAGAGACCACATCCCTCACAACAGGGAGCACATTCCTTCAAAGGTAACGGCAAGTATGATGCCTCATTTGGCTCGAATAGCCCCCTTCATTCCTCCTATTCAAGACTGTGAAGTGGGACTGCTCATTGGATACTCCTGCCCACAAGCACTCAGACCAGTGGAGATAGTCTCCGGAAATCCCGAAGAAGCCTTTGCTGTGAAAACGGACTTGGGATGGAGCATCATTGGAGGCCCTTGTTATGAACAAGGCAATTCAATTCAATTCAATTCAATTCAACTTTATTTATATAGCGCCATTTCACAACAACAGTCATCTCATAGCACTATCAACTGTAGGGGGGACCCCCACAGTTGCAGAAAGACCAAAGAAAGGCAACAATGGTGTATGCTATAGGATTGTCGCCAAAGAATTGATAGTGCCACCACCCTGTGAGATCCTGAAGGTTCTCGACCAAGATTTCAGCGACACCAAAGATGAAGCATGCTATTCCCAGGATGATCTCGCGTTTCTGCAAATCATGGAAGAAAACATCCAAATCAATGAAAATGGAAGAATCTCCATGCCATTGCCGATCAAGTCTACCACGAAGTTGCCCAACAACTACGGGATGGCCATGTCTAGGCTAAATTCTCTGAAAAGGAAATTGAGCAAGGATGACAAGTTTAGAAACCACTACTGCGACTTCATGGACCAGATGATTCAAAAGGGCTATGCAGAGCGTGTTGAACCTCCTTCACCAAATCAAGTCATCAATTACATACCACATCAAGGTGTATACCACCCACAAAAACCAGACAAGATAAGAGTCGTTTTCGACGGTTCGGCCAAGTACCAAGGTTTGTGCCTGAACGACATGCTGCTGAAGGGTCCGGACTTGATGAATGGCTTGCTTGGCGTGCTATTGAGGTTTCGTCAGGACAAAATTGCAGTGACCTGTGACATCGAACAGATGTTTTACAACTTCGATGTTCTGCCACAGTACAGAGATCTACTGAGATACTTATGGTGGCCCGATGGGGACTTGACACTCCCGCCAGCGGAGTACAGGCTCACTGTACACTTATTTGGGGCCGCATCATCACCAGGATGTGCCAACTATGGCATAAAGTACTTGGCAAGGACGCACAAAGAGAGCTTTCCTGAAGGAGCAAAATTCCTCACAAGGAACCTTTACATGGACGATGGTTTGAGCAGCCTGTCTACCGTGGGTGAAGCGAAGGAGCTAATCTATACCACCTTCAGAAAGAGCCACTACCGTCTCCGAAATAAACTTGGAACTGGAACCTCTCCCGGTTGAGCGCACACTTGGAACAAGATGGGATGTTCAAAATGACTGCTTCAGGTTCAAGATAACACTACAGGATAAACCCAACACAAGAAGAGGCATCCTCTCTACAGTCATGTCAGTCTATGACTCAAATGGATTTGTTAGCCCTGTGGTGTTGCAAGGGAAAAAGATCCTGCAAGAACTGTGCAAGCAAAAGAAATCCTGGGACGAACCTGTCGAGCCTGTCATAATTGAACGGTGGGAGAGCTGGAAAGCAGATATTCAGGAACTGGAGGATCTGAAAATACCCAGATGTTTCAAGCCTGACAAGGAAGTGAAATCTTTCGAGTTGCATCATTTCAGTGATGCCAGCACTCAAGGTTATGGGCAGTGCTCGTATGTCAGAATGTGTGACCAAGATGGAAACAGACTGCGCCTTGCTCATGAGCAAAGCGAGAGTGGCACCATCAAAAGTTGTCTCCATTCCTCGGCTTGAATTGACAGCAGCAACAACGTCAGTGAAAATCAGCAAGTTCCTCAGAAGAGAGCTCGAGATCCAGGTCACCAAGGAATATTTTTGGACAGACAGCAAGGTCGTGCTGGGATACATCGCCAACAGTGCAAAGCGGTTTCACGTGTTTGTCAGCAACCGTGTACAGTACATTCGGGAGAACACTGAAGTGCAACAATGGCACCACGTACCGACCAAGCCGAATCCAGCCGATCTAGCTTCGAGAGGCGTGTCGGCCAAAGAACTGGGCACCTCTATGTGGCTGAAAGGCCCAGAATTTCTCTACAAAACAGAGCTACCACTGACTTCACCAGACGATACTCTCAACCTTGGCGACCCTGAAGTAAAAGCACAGTGTCTCGGGGCATCTAGCATTGTTCTACCAACAGGACTGTTGGATGTACTACAAAGGATTTTGAAATGGCAGACCATGATCAACATCTTGGGAACTATGATAAGAAGAGTGTCTTCGAAGACAAGCCGTCTACTCCAAGACAGAAAAGCACGTAATCTAGCCATCAAGTGGTTACAAGCCAAAGAGTTTCCTGAAGAGATCACAACCCTGGGGAAAGGTGGAAACGTAGCAACGTCAAGCTGCTTGAAGACTCTAGATCCCATGTTGGATGAAGAAGGCCTGCTAAGGGTTGGGGGAAGAGTTCATGAAGCAGAAGACATCACCAAGGAAGAATGTCACCCCATTATCCTTCCAAGAAAATCACATGTCACCGAGGCCATCATCAGGAATGTATATCAAAAGACCAATCATGGAGGTCGCAGCTCAACTTTGAATGAACTACGATCTCAAGGATATTACGTACAAAGGGGCTCCAAGACAGTGGCTCGAGTGATACGCAACTGTATCATGTGTCGCAAGCAAAGAAGACCAGCGGAGAGTCAGAAGATGGCTGACTTGCCACAAGAACGTACAGAAGCGCATCCTCCATTCTACAAGTCTGGAATGGATGTCTTTGGCCCGTATCTCATCAAACGCGGAAGATCAGAAATCAAGCGCTACGGACTGCTGTGCACGTGTCTGTACAGTCGTGCAATTCACCTGGAGCTTCTAGACGACCTCTCAACTGACTGTTTCATCAATGCCCTAAGATGCTTCTTGGCATTGCGAGGTGTGGTTAGAAGCATACTCTGCGATCAAGGTTCCAACTTCATCAGTGCTGACAATGAACTGAAACAAGCTCTCGCCGAATTGGATCATGACAAGCTGGAGACAGTTCTAGCAAACAAGCAAGTGGAGTTCAAGTTCAGTGCTCCTCATGCTAGTGAGCAAGGTGGCGTGTGGGAAAGACAGATCCGCACAGTGAGGAAGACGCTGAAGTCGGTGATAGACTTTGCAAACACACGACTAGACGACGCCTCCTTAAGAACACTGTTCTATGAGGCAGCATACATCGTGAACAGTCGTCCATTGTCTCCAACGTCTTTGAATGACCCACTCGCCGAACCTCCCATAACGCCAAACGCTCTACTTCATGGCAAGCTTGAGGGAGTCTTACCTCCACCAGGAGCCTTCTGCGCCCAGGACGTTTATGCACGGAAATGCTGGAGGCGTGTTCAACACCTGAGTCAGCTCTTTCGAAGTAGATGGAAACAAGAATACTTACTGAATCTCCAACATCGCCAAAAGTGGTGCAAACCACAAAGAAACCTCCAAACAGGAGACATTGTTCTCCTGATGGATGAAGGGTTGGCGAGAAACCAGTGGCCACTTGGACTTGTGACGAGTGCAATGGCCGACAAGGACAGACTTGTCCGAAAAGTGAGGCGGAGAATTTCGAACGCCAGAAGTGTGGCTCGTGGGGAGAAGATTAAGCCAGTCTCCGAACTGGAAAGACCAGTGCAAAAGGTTGTGCTCTTGCTGCTGGTTAAAGCTTAGGTGACATTGTGAAAATTTTATGTTGGCATGACTTTATAGTCTTCCATCATAAAGATTTTGGTGGGAGTGTAACGGCAGCAGCTGTGTTTGTTTGATCCATGTGAGAAACATGGCAATTCTTGTGACTGTTGTAATTTCCCCGCTATATATGTCAACAGTGACATCCTTTCTAGTATTTGACCTTTGGTTGTACAGCAATGCCTCCCAAACATTTGTTTGGCAGGTATATATATTCACAGCCTGGCTCTGTGTGCCAGTCAAAAGTTGTTTACTTTGTGTCTAGGGGAACCCCCAACATGGAAATGACCTTTGACCTCTGGGGAATCCCTTGGGAACTCCCTACCTTTTTTTTATTTATTCCCTCCATATTTTCTTTTAAAACCTAGGTTTGGAAATTTGTCCTTTGAGATTTAAAAATTATTGAAATAATTTGTCATCAAAAATACATGAGGTATAAGCATTATTCACAACAGGAAGTAGACGATTTGAGACTTCCTGCCCAGCAGAATATGGCAACGGACGGATTTAGCATGGCTGGCTAAGACAAAGATCCAAAGCCATCCAGCTGCTTACCTCAGCCCAGGTAGGGTGAAACTGTCATAATGATGAAATAATCCCTCATATCCAATTATCTACCCGATATTTTGTAGGTTGTTTGAGAGATGATGATATTTTTGAAGTTTGTTGAAGTGTGACTAGACCATGTGACTGTCAGTGGTAATCCATGCCTATGTAACATTTCACCTAATCTCCATACATGTGCAAAAAACTGTAATAGTTGTGAAAAAGTAATTTTTGAAGCTTCATTCTGTGAATAGGGATGTATTTTTGACTTGAAGTAAATGCAGTATTATTCTGGTCAGTCACTGCTACAACTTCCGGCCTGCATGGCCTTGGTAGCTTTTAGAAGTGCAAATCTGGCAACCCTTCATTATTTACTGGATGCCTAGTTCTAGTAAATTTTATTGTTATGTTTTTGAATTGACATCTTGACTTTAAATTAGCTGAAATACCAATTTACAAGGTATTTATTCCGGGCTATTAATTGCAGACAAAATGTGAGAGCCTGCAAGGAATTTCTGCCCTTGGAAGGCTGCGACCCGGCAAAGTGGTTAGTGAAATGTTTAACTCTGTTGAAGTTTAATGATGGTTGTTTGAATATGCACATGTCCAAAGAATAGAAACTTTTGTGTGTGTTTCTAATATGAAAATCTGATGTGCACAAACCATACAATTTTAAATGTGGATTTGATAATCTGTTGTATTTGTTTACAGTAAATGCTGCATAATTTTTGCTGGTAGCTTTCTTGCAACAACTCAGTAAACCTAAAAAATCTACCAATTTGAGATCATAAATGTTTACATTTGTGTGTATGCAGTATGATTTAATTTCTGTAATACTAGAATTTTGTGTCCACAGCTAAAATAATGTTTCTTGTGTTTGATATGTTTCAGTCTTTACGGTGTTTGATGCATTAAAGTCAAAAGCAAGGACATTAAAGATGTGTCAAACATCAGTTATTGCACACCAAAATGCAGCTCATAATCCGGGGCCGGAACAAAATTGAAATATAACATTTCTAATAATGTGTGCTTTTTGCAAATATTTACACTTATTTTGAAAGTAAAAGTTGGATAGGATTAAATTGACATATAACACGTTTCTCAACATAGTGACAGTACCAGTATATGGAGGACTTCTGGGTCATATTAGCGTCTGCTCTTCATCATAATGGGTTTGGGCGGGGGGGGGGGTGTCTAATCATGTGCCATGGAGGGCCAAGACCCTGCAGGCTTTACCTCCAACCAGTGTCTTCAACAGCAGATTCCACTGAACTTCTTCCACTGACTGATCAGTGACAACACCTGCTGTAGAGACTGGGTAGAAGAGAGAACCTGCAGGATCTTGCCCCCCCCCCCCATGACGCATGATTGGAAGCCCCCGGATTAGGTTTAATGGGATTTAACATTTTAACACAAACTGCTTTATGGTTCATAATTCTGTTGAGACTTACACCAAACCAAAAGTGATTTCTCAAACTGCTGGATTATTCTTAGCTTTTCCAATCTTTCAGTATTTAATTTATGCCACATGGTGGTAACCTTCACATATAAAAAATGAGACATCTGCAAAAACTTCAGAGGTTTATTGTCAGTGCAAATCCCAGTGCAATACAACATGAATGCATATCTAGTACATTGTTGATACAGAGAATATATATTTCTACAGTACATGTTTCCATGTAACCTTGTGACTGCATTATTTTAATTGCTTTTAATCCTAGATCAAGTTTGTTTTTGCCTAAAATGCATGATAACTGTCAAATATATCTTATTATACCTAACTCAGTAAAGTTTACTTTTTGAATATATATTTTGTGGCTAATATAGTTATTAACCTGGCGATCAAGTTGTCAGCTGATCATTTTTTTCTATGACACCATCTCAGACTCTGCTGCAGAAGCAGGTAAGTCCATGATGTCTCAACAGTCTCTCCATGATTTTCAAGCAGATCAGAGCAATTTGTTGTACAGGAAATATAACGTTTCTACAGACATTCTTAAGCTCTATAGCCACTGCTCGTTTATGAAGCTGTGCTGACATCAGTGACAGGCTGATGACATCCATGATAGGCACGCCCAGAGCGAATGAAGCAGTAATTTCCCCACCACAGAGCCATCTGAAACACACACACCGTACATATTTTAGTACCTAACAGCGATAACTTGCAGACATTAAAGTGTAGCATGACGTACTTATAGCAAACTAGCATTAGCAACCATTACCTTACCGTCATATATGACCTAGTTTGTATCCTCACGCCTTTGGCTCTCCCAGAAGCTGCAGAACTATTCCAGAGTGTTTTCATCTCGCTGCCTGTACCCTTGTCTGGCGGTCCTTTTTGGCGTTTACGGTCAAAAAAGCCACAGACGGAGGAGTGGCCTCGTACAGCTGTGTGTGTTATGTTTTGCTTGGGTCACGTGCGTTACGTCACGGGAGTGTGGCGCCGCCTCGCTTATAAACCATCCCAGCACAAACCATCCCAGCACAAGCACAACACCGTGCTAATGGAGACAGAAGCATTCCGAGCCGTATTGAAGTGAATCGAGCCGTTCCGAGGTGTGCTGGGCTAGTGGAAATGAGGCTTTGGTGGCTCCATTGATGGTGCACTGTTAAATCACATTTTCTATGCTGATGATCTTTGTTAAGTTTGTCTACTGCAGCTATGCAACATCTCCTCTCGGTATGTGAGAAATTTGGTGAAAAAAATGACATCTGGTTCAACTGTACTAAATCTATGTGTATGGCATTCAAACCGAAGGGTGTCAAAACTTCGGATCCTGTTATGCCACTTTGTGGTAATAGTTTGAAGTTTGTTGAAAAAGCCAAATACCTAGGTGTGTGGATTGAATGTGATAAGACCAATGTTGACTGTAATGGGCAACTCAGGAAACTATGCTCAAACAAATTTACTGTTGCGAAATTTCCATAGGTGTTCTCCTGATGTTAAATGTATGTTGTTCAAGACTTTCTGTACCTCAATGTATTGCTCGCCTCTATGGTTTAATAGCAATGTTGCTATTAGGAACAAAATCCGCATTGCATATAATAATTCCCTAAGGTTGTTAGCTATACCTCGTAGGTCGAGTGCAAGAGAGATGTTTGTGTCCTTGAATATTCCGTCTTTTGGCGAGTTGTTACGAAAGAATGTCTATAGTTTTATGAAAAGGTTGCTGGCATGTAACAACCATTTTATATCCGCAATTGTTAACTCGTCACTCACACTTCACTCCAGCATTTGGAAGTGGTGGCGTTCTATTTTATATTGAGTTCATTATTGTATTTTATTGCTGTTACATGAGCGCCATGTGATTGCTGAATTTCATACACTTTTATTTTTACATGTTTTATACACTTTTATTTTTTTTTTTACACGTTTTGTATATACTATGAAACTTGAGTTTGAAATAAACGTTTGAATTGAATTTGAATTGAATTAAATAGGTATATGCACCCAGAGAGGATGAAGTTATTTACATCGGATGGCTGGCAGCCCAACAAAGTCCTTGATTCCTTTATATTCAAAATTCTGCATTGCCCCTATTAATCACTCCTTAATTACTCCACAGTGGAGCATCCACACCAACAATGGTTTCTAATCATAAAACACTAAAATCATTAGTATGTTTCATCATTAATCTTTCAGTGCATTAGCTGAAAAGGTCTGGCTGCCTTGACGGGATGAAGAAATTCTTTGCGTATGATATTATAAAAGTGAAGCATTGTCTTATGTGGAAATAAAAACCAAAGCAAGAATGATGCAACAACTACAACTAGAAATTTCAAAAAAGTATCAAAAGTATCAAATAAAGTATAAAGTATCAAAGTATCAAATACATTTGATACTTTATTTGTGAATATTTGTTGTGTTCCTGCTAATTAAAAATGTGAAAATGCTTCCAGCTTGTACAAAACATCAATATTTCATTGTGCCAGTGCCCTCTAGTGGTCATGTATGTTATGACCATAAATGGCCTGTGACCATAAACCAAAAGTCTGAACATTGAGCCTCTCTTGGTTCTCGCTCCTCTCGTTATTCACCCTTTCAGCCGTGTCACTTTGCAGTTGATAGAGAGTCATCTATAAATGTGGAGAATGAAAATGATCAACACAATCTCTCAGACAGGAAATGGAGCAAAGACGTGAACGTTTAAAAGACTGCAACATTTTTACTGACCTCTGCTGTCATCTGAGGAGGAATCTGGTCTGGGCTTAGATGTTCTCGTGTTGAGCACCGGCATTTTCTGCCAAGACAAAAAAGCGGGGAAAAAAGAAGTAACTTTTATAATATCTTCTAGTTTCGTCATTTGTCATCTTCACACAGGACTTGTAACGGTCACAGTGTGGAGATGTGTGGAAAGACGAGGCTGAGTTTATTACTCAAAATCAGTTTTTTTCACCACCACATTCTCCAACATCCAAAAACAGAGAAAAGAGGAAGGCATGCCCCCACAGCTGTCCTTTTATACCCCAGGACATCAAGGCAAACAGTCTCATTGTCCTTACATCCCAAATCACAATGCACCCCCCCTTTCAGGTCTTCTGTCTCCACCTGAAGTCCTGGTGGTCAGGAAATCCTTCATGGCCGTCTCTCTGCATACAAAAGGCCAGACTTCACATCCTCCTGCTACCCCAAGGAGGTTCAGACCTTTTGTTCCTTTGAGACGTGCAGTAAACAATAAGCATACAGTAACAAGCATGTGAAGCATATGGAAACCGCCTATGTGCCTACATGACCCCCCCAAACGTCTAAGATGGAACAACATCACCACAGATTGCATGTCATAACAAAATCACTATATCAGTCCAAATGCCGCTTAGGTCTCAACCTTCTCCCATACCTGCTATAAGCAGGCTGTACCACTTCCACGGCGTCTTCCAGCTGTGGATCTGCTGCCTGGGGATGAGAACTGTTAGTCAGAACTCAGAACTCAGAAAAGATTTATTGCCAGGTACATTAACAGATATGACTGATAACATACGAGGGATTTGACTTGACACAGAAAACGACCTGCATTTCCGGTGACACGGCAGCATCTGTGAACGCGCCTGTCATCAGATGGGTACAGGATGCATAGGGAAGAAAGGATAATACAATAGGAAGGAGCAAAAAAAACCATTGATTGTCAGAATACTGGTCATATATGATCAATATTATGATTACAAGAAAAAAAAGCCCTCAATGCACAGTTAGCAGACAAAAAAGTTCACAAGGACACAGAGAGAGCAGTGAGTGAATAATCTTTTTCATCAGTTTTTTGAATCAGTGTGGGATGTAGTGTTGAATGGAGGTGTTTGTATCAGTTAAGAACTGTCAACACCCACAGAGGCTGACAGTAGTCAACCTCTGTGGGTGTTCTGGGGAATGCTCTCTAGGGGGTCTGCCACGCCGAGGAGCCTTCGCCAACTGCACAACTTCGTCAGCTAACACAAAAGCGGGTTTGAGCCTGTTAATGCCAATCCTTTCTTTTCTGCCCCCCAAATCTAGCAAAAAATGCTTATCCCCTGTTTCCAACACTCTATATGGGCCGTCATAAGGTGGGCGTAAGGGCGGACGATGGGCATCATGTCTGACAAAAACAAACTCCACATTTTTTAAAGCCTTAGGCACAAAAACACGCGGAAAACTGAGGTGAACGGGACCAGGTAGCGTGTTCGGGCCCGTGCTATTCTGTAACCGCTGAACCGGGGAGCGCTCTGGCGCAGGATTATCTGGGAAAAATTCCCCGGGCAGCCGAAGTGGCTGTGCGAAAACTAGCTCAGCTGGGGAGGCTTCTAAATCCTCTTTAGGTGCAGAACGCAACCCCAATAAAACCCATGGTAGCTTGTCCACCCAATTTGGATCAGTAAGCGACGCTCTGAGAGCCGCCTTCAATGACCTGTGAAAACGTTCGCACAACCCGTTAGCCTGCGGGTTGTACGCAGTCGTGCGGTGGATCGTTGCCCCCAGGCTGCGGGACATCACTGACCAAAGTTCGGAAACAAATTGCGGGCCTCTGTCAGACGTAATGTCCGACGGGACTCCAAAACGCGCTACCCATGCCGTTAAAAACGCGCGCGCCACCTCCTCAGCTGTGGTTGACGACAGCGGGACCACTTCTGGCCAGCGCATGGTGCGGTCAACCATTGTCAGAAGATGTGTGCACCCTTGTGAGGGCGGGAGGGGGCTTACGAGATCCACGTGGACATGATCAAACCTTTTAGCCGGGATGTGAAACAGTTCCAAGGGAGCTCTCGTGTGTCTATGAACCTTGGCCCGCTGGCAGGCTGTGCAGGCTGCCGCCCACTCTCTAACTTGTTTGCACAGGATCGGCCACACAAATTTCTCTCCTACCATTTTGACCGACGCGCGCGCTCCCGGGTGTGCCAGAGAATGGATCAAGTCAAAAACACGGCGGCGCCACGCGGCTGGAACCACCGGACACGGCCGCCCAGTGGAGACATTGCAGATTAGGGGGGGGCATACCGTCTTGCAGCACCCTGTTCTCCAGCCTTAACCCTGCTTGTCCAGACTGGAGTGCGCGCACATCCGTGTCGCTACCCTGCTCTGCAGCCATGGCTGCATAATCTATCCCCACGCGGACTGGGGCCGCGCGCACTTCCACATCGCTAACCTGCTCCGCGGCCATGGCTGCAGGATCTACCTCAGCACGGGCGGGAACCCCCACGGCGCGCGAGAGGCAGTCTGCCACTACATTAAGTTTACCCGCCACATGCTGGATATCGGTAGTAAACTCCGAAATCGTGGCCAGCTGTCTCTGCTGCCGGCCCGACCAAGGTTCTGAAATCTTGGCCATCGCAAAAGTCAGCGGCTTGTGGTCAACGAACGCGGTGAAACGGCGTCCTTCCAGCCAGAACTGGAAGTGGCGAATGGCCAAGTGGAGAGCTAACAACTCCCTGTCGAATGCGCTGTATTTTCGTTTGCTGTCGCACAGGGTCTTACTGAAAAAGGCGAGCGGTTGCCAGACTCCAGCTACAAACTGTTCCATGACCGCCCCTATGGCCACATCTGACGCGTCAGTAGTGAGCGCCATGCGGGCCGCTGGGACTGGATGTGCGAACAACGCAGCGTTTGCCAGGGCTGTTTTGACTTCGGAAAATGCGCGCTCTCGCTCCGGAGACCATTCGACTTTATTTGTGGGTTTTTGTTTTTTTAGTGCAGCATACAATGGTTGCATGAGCTGCGCTGCGCGAAGGAGGAAACGGTTATAAAAATTTACCATTCCCAAAAACTCCTGTAACGCTCTGACCGTTTGTGGCTGGGGAAAATTTGTTACTGCGCGCACTTTGTCAGGCAGAGGGACCGCTCCCTCTGGGGAGACGCGATGGCCCAAAAAATCAATCTGCGTCACCCCGAACTGACACTTCGCCAGGTTAATTATTAACCCGTGCTCTGCCAACCTCCGGAAAACTGCTGTGAGGTGGTTTTCGTGTTCGTCTTCGGACGCGCTGGCTACCAATATGTCGTCCAGGTAGACTAACACAAAAGGGAGATTGCGCAGAACCGCGTCCATCATGCATTGGAACATCTGCGCAGCGCCCTTAAGCCCAAACGGCATGCGCAAAAACTCGAAAAGTCCGAAGGGAGTTATTACCGCTGTTTTGGGTATGTCCTCAGCGCGCACTGGGACCTGGTGGTAACCGTATACCAAGTCTATTTTAGAAAAAACGCGCGCCCCCGCCAAATGAACTGAAAAATCCTGGATGTGTGGGATCGGGTAGCGGTCGTGCGCTGTAGCGTTGTTCAGCCTGCGGAAATCACCGCAAGGCCGCCACGAGCCATCAGCTTTCGGGACCATGTGAAGCGGTGAAGCCCATGGGCTCTTCGAACGTCTGATGCCCAACCTCTCCAGGTTGGCAAACTCCTCGCGCGCTATGGTCAGTTTAGCTGAATCTAAGGGCCGAGCTTTTGCGAAAACGGGCGGTCCGGTGGTAGTAATAAAATGTTCCACCCCGTGTTTAGCCACTGTCGCCGAAAATGTTGGGACCGTGAGTGCTGGGAACTGAGTAAGGAGTGTGTGGAACTTACCACCTGCTGTTGGCGGGGCCACTCGCGCTGTACAGGGGATAGAAGAAAAAGAGAGTGCATTAACCAGGCGTCTATTAGCAAGATCGACCAACAAACTATGTGAGCACAAAAAATCAGCCCCTAACATGTTGAAATTGACTGCCGCTATGACGAAAGTCCACTCGAATGTACACCCGTGTAAAGACAGAAGCAGAGTCCTCTCATCGAAGGTCTTAATCGCCGAACCGTTCGCTGCTGACACCCAGGGACCACTGGAAGGCGCCACCCGGTCAGTGTAGGAAGGTGTGATGAAACTCAGCTGGGAGCCTGTGTCCACAAGGAAATGCCTCCCCGAGTGCGCATCCTTCAAGTAGAGCAGCTTGTTCTCCTCTCCGGGGGCCGCAGCTGCTACCGACCCCCGGTCTTGGCGTTTCCCGAGCGCTTCAAGTGGCATGATGGAATGCACTTGCGTGCCCTCTCTGCAAAACGGCGATGATAGAAGCAAAGGATGTCGTCTGCTCCGTGTTTCACGGCCCCTGCCGCCGCCGTCGTCGGTGCATCTGGTGCTGCAGTCTCTGGCCCCTTGCCATCTCTAGACGTTGCGCCTGGCCCTGCTGCCACAGCCGCAGCCGCGCGCCATTTACTGGCGTTGACGAGTCGCTGCACCTCCTGGCCCAGCTCGTGGTAGTCCTGTCGGGTCAGCAGTGGTGAACTGGCCAGGGTCACTCTCACCTCTGACGGTAGGGTCCTGAGGAAGAGGTGGGTGAAGATAAAGTTATCATCTTCGGAGTCTCTCAAACTCAACATCTTCCCCATCAGGTCTGCAGGTCTGTCGCCCTCAAATTCAGTCAGCACCAGGAGCCCTTCTGCTCGCTCCTGCACCGAGGGGGGTGAAGTAATGGATAAGTGTAGCCTTCAATGTGCTGTACTTGTCGCTGTCCGGCGGGTGGTTGATCAGGTTCGCCACCCGCTGGGTTGTGTGGTTGTCCAGCTTTGCAACCACATGGTAGAACTTTGTGTTGTCCACCGAAATCCTCCGGAGGTGGAACTGTGCCTCGACTGCGCTAAACCAGGAGCGCGGATTGTTCGGCCAGAAATCCGGTAGGTGGACTGTGGCTGCACTCGTTTGGCTGGCTCCTGGCAAGTCTAGCTCAGGAGATTAGTCTCCGCTCATGATACGTCGTAGGGTCACCAGTGTGGAGATGTGTGGAAAGACGAGGCTGAGTTTATTACTCAAAATCAGTTTTATTCACCACCACATTCTCCAACATCCAAAAACAGAGAAAAGAGGAAGGCATGCCCCCACAGCTGTTCTTTTATACCCCAGGACATCAAAGCAAACAGTCGCATTGTCTTTACATCCCCAATCACAATGCACCCCCCTTCAGGTCTTCTGTCTCCAGTCGCATTGTCCTTACATCCCAAATCACAATGCACCCCCCTTCAGGTCTTCTGTCTCCACCTGAAGTCTTTGTTCCTCTGAGACGTGCAGTAAACAATAAGCATACAGTAACAAGCATGTGAAGCATATGGAAACCGCATGTGCCCACAATAAAAAGCATCTTCAGCAAAGAGTGATAAAACATTAGTGAGTGTAGTGTCAGAATGGTATTTCAGATTTTCATGTCAAATTGCTTATTCTTTCATTCATTCAGCAACGAGACAAAATGCTTTCACCACACACAATGTGCTGTTTTGTTTAAGTATATCAAGACCAGAAATGCTGGATTTAATTTTTAAAATATTTAACCTATGTATAGGCCATTGTTTGCATCAATTTCATCATTGTGACCATGAACTTAATTCCCATCATCACCACTTCCTCCTAACACTGAACCATATACTAACCAGTCCAGCTGTGCAATAAAGCACACAGTCCGAAGGATTTGTATAATACTTTTTGGACCTTTTGTATTGAGCTGTTAACTGATACTGCCTTAATTTTTGTATCCTGACTCTGGAGTTACCTCACAGTAGTGAAACGGAAAAAGCCAGAAAGAGCGGGCTGTCTGTAGACATTAATACACACATTGCCGTCCCTGTCCCAGTCTGTTGTGGGGGTTATCCCAAACCCCCACACGCTCCCTCCCAGAGGGCTCGGCAGGCGACCGAGGCCTCAATAGTCCAGCTTTGGCAGCGAGCAGGGGAAGCTCTGTGCAGGCGGAGGTGGAGGGGGGTGGGGGGTAGTAAATGCCGGCCGGAGACAGTGCAATCGTCTGAGCTGCACAAAAATTGCTTGTTGATCCGCGATGTCGAGGGGCTGTCCCGTTGAACGTGCGGAAATCCACAAGAAGAAAAATTAGTCACTGGCTCCTCTCGCGATTAAGTCCTGCAAGGATTAATAGCGGCCATGAAGAAAGACAGGGGCGGCTGTAAGAAAAAAAACAAAAGCAAAGGGACTTGGCGTGTTGATTTTAGGTGCGGGCACAACCTTAAAGCCCTCGGGAACCGCAGACTGCCGAATTCCCTATGTGTGCCGTGGCTGAGACCATTAGCAAATCCTTCGAGAATGCTGCGTGCATGCCTTAGGTGTACGAGCAACCCTGAAGGGCCTGTGTGCAGCGGCGAAGGAGGATGGGGGTCTGTAGAGCCGTATGCGTCCTGTGCGTGGTGCGCCGTCTTCGTAACTCCCGGTGCGTGTGCCGGGGCTCCGTGCATGGGTGGGCCAGCTGGGGAGGAGAACCAGGGTCAGGGAGCTTAATCATCCCTGTTCAATGTGTTGGAGCGGTGAAAGTGAGTAGACGATCTTTGTCCCTCGAGCTCGTGTAGATGCTTTGGAGCAGTGAGAGGGAGGAGACGATCTTTGTCACTCGCTCGGCCATGGTGCGTTCAGGTCCATGCGCTGCATTCTCCGTCGGCCATGGAGGTCGCCGTCGTGGAGAGGGGACGAGGTACATGCGCTCTCATGTGGAGGAGCTGTGAGCGCAGCCGGTCCAGCGTGGATGTGCAGATCTCAGACGTGCAGATCTCACCATGAAGAACAGGTCACCAGTGTAGCTGTCCAGACCAGAAGGTTGCATCCTCGGGGTCACCAGCGTAACTGTCCAGACCAGAAGGTTGCGTCGCACAAAACGTGTGCTTCTTCGGGGTCACCAATGTAGCGGATGATAAAATAAAGGCAGCGAAGCGAAGGTTTTAAGCAGGTTTATTAAATCATACCGCCATCATAGGAACTCCGCTCCAGCCCATGTGTGAGCAGACTGGAGCGGGGTCCTCACGCTCTCAGCAGAGAGACACAGAGTTGGCAGGATGCATGAACACAATGCATGAATGGCACATTAACCTCACAGTAGTGGAACAATGCATGAATGGCACATTAACCTCACAGTAGTGAAACGGAAAAAGCCAGAAAGAGTGGGCTGTCTGTAGACATTAATACACACATTGCCGTCCCTGTCCCAGTCTGTTGTGGGGGTTATCCCAAACCCCCACAACATCAACATTATCTGCAAACTTCTTTCTTTCTTTTTCTTTAATTCAATAATACAAACACCAATGGTTAAAATGCCTGAATTTACCCTGTGCAATCTATACCACAAATGATATTCAATTTACTTTTTTGATTTGGAGATTTTGGCTGACAGAAGTCTCTCAATCATTTGTTGTAATTTATGTAAACACTGATATCCACAGTTTCACCCAGTTCTGTACATTGTAGGTCAGTTTCTTTTTATAACTGTTCTGCATCATAACAGAAAAACAGTTACTCATGATTTCATATTTACATCTTTGGAGTCCAAGCATTTTACTCACCTGCAGAGGCAGACAGCTGAAGTGATGGTAAATAGTAGCAGCCCGAATGCAAGTCGGAGAAAATTATTTAAATGTTCCCATAATGAACTGTTTCCTGTATAGAGTCAGATTGGAATTATATTGCAACTGTACTACCTACCTGTGAGTTTTTCAGACACAGTTAAACTCCATCTAATACTGTGTAGGCCGTCTGTATAAGTTACTTCACATGTATAATTTCCCTCATCATCATGTTGAGCACTAAAAATAGTTAGCTTTGTATTTAAGCCAGGCTCCATTTTCAGTCTGTGAGAGGAGAAATTTGAAAAAAATTCTCTTTACGGGCAGGGTCATATATAAAGAAAGATTTGTTTTTAATCCATTTAATCAGTGTAGCATTCTTCTCCTCCTTTGATATGTTGCAAGTGAACATGACCTGGTCTCCTCTGAACACTTTCATCATGATGTGTTCATTTCTTGGAGTTTCTAAAAGTTAAAGAAAACAATTAACCACTATGAAATTCATGCAATTAGATAATTAGGTTTTAAAAAATCTACACTGTACCTGCGAAGACATGACACATCAGTACCATTTGAGCGGTGAACACTGCTGCTCTGCTACAGCTGAACACCGTGACTAACACACTACAACTTTACCTGCAGCTTAAAATAAACTTGAGGAGGAGACTGAGGACAGGAAGTGGTTGGTTGCTGTTCTGGTGAACTCAGCTTCTTTTAAAAAGTGTCTATTTAACAACAAATTCAGACAGCAGCATGTTCCTAAAAGTGAAATGAGGGATGCAAAATGTAAACTGGAAATAGCTGTCTGTCGTTTAGTAACTCAAAATGAAATGGATGATTCCGAGATGTGCTGTTTGGAGCCAGTTTTCCAGGAAGAGCACAACTCACACAGGTGTCGGCGTCTGTAAACGTCTCATTGCGTCAAAGCGTTATCTTGTCCCCTTCTGTTTGTTTTTATTGACTTTGTTTTTAATTTTTTTATCTCTTTTCGCTGATATTAGCTTTTTGCTTGGTGTTAGCTTAGTGTTGGCCTAGCAGAAAGCCCGATCAGACACACGGGTGGATCGGACCCCGGGCGGGGCTGTTCACTGGGCTGGGCTAACCTGTTTTTAGCTGTTTTTGGCTGGCTGGCTATCCACTTCTCAGCTGGAACGTCATTGCTCCATCCCCAACGTGTGTCCCTCCTTAGGAAGGTTTCTGAGTTGGAAGTGAGACTCTCCAACCTCTATAAGATTCAGGAGGCTGAAGACCACCTTGACACTATAATTCTAGGGCGAACATCAGCCCCGGCAACTGACTCGCAGCTGGCAAAGACGGCTCCTTACCTGGGCAAATTCAGCATATCGCCATCCACTTCCACCTCTGCTCCGGTCTCTTCAGATTTCCAGGACCCCAGCAATAAACACTGGCTTCAGCTCGGAGCTAAACCCAAAGCCCCGGGTGGTTTTTCTCATCCTCAATGCGCGCCCTGGGCCTTGATTGGGCCAACTAGCAAACATTGGTGATTGACCAGACAAGGCCGCGCCTCTTCTCTTCCCTTGCTACTGGAAAACAGATTCGACATCCTTTCCCTGGAAGATTTTCCCCACCTGGACGTTGATCATCCTCCCATGGCCGCCCCTCCTCCTCCTCCTCCTTCAGCAGCGGCCCAAACCCACAAGCCCCGGATTAAAACTACTTTCGGTGTGTCAAATTGTACACCAGCTCCAAAAAGAAGAGAGCGCATCACCCCGCCATCACTGCATCAACAACAGCAAAATTATCCACCACTTCAGAAACCACCGACAAAGCCCCCCCAGACGACACTGGTAATTGGTGACTCGATTGTGAGGAACGTCAGAAGCAGGTACTGTGTCACTAAATTTTTCCTGGGGCTAAAGTGTCTGACATTGAGACTCTTACCCCTGACCTATTAAATGAATTCCCCCATGCTAAAACTGTCATTGTACATGCTGGATGCAACAACATCCCAGATGAAGCGTCGGAGATCTTAAAGAGTGACTTCAAGAGCCTTCTGTCAACTCTTATGAACTGTGGCAGATGTGTGTTTATCTCTGGGCCTTTGGCACCTTTCAGACAAGGTTGCAATTATTTTAGCAGAACTCTCAGCGTTAATACCTGGTTGTGTTCTACATGCCCTACTTTTAACATTGGCTTTGTAGACAATTTCAACCTGTTTTGGAACCGCCCATCACTTATGAGGCCAGATGGCATCCATCCAAATAGACTTGGTGCATGTGTTTTAAGGGACAATCTGTTCTATTCCATTCAGCGTTTTTTAGTACAGTGACTGAAATTTGGTGCATTAACTCACCCCGAAGTTCCTGGGTCTGCCAGCCAGCCCTTCTTTGTTTCCACCTCTTATATTAATCCTGTTAATCCAAATAATCCTCACTGTTTAGATCAGTCTTCAATTGATCACTCCATAGAGATTGTGTCTGTCTCCCGTTACCCAAAATATTATAACCCAAGACAAATACAACATAACTTGATAAATACATGCGCACGCAGCGACCGGCAGCTGGTGATGATTCAGTTATTGTCAGTCTCCTCCAGGATGGTGAGAGTGGCCACGGCCCAGTAGTTGATCATTTTGTTCACTGGTGTGAGGATTCCTACCTGCAGCTGAATACGACAAAAACTAAAGGCATGATTATTGACTTTAGGAGGAAAACTCCCAGGCACAAAGTCACCGTACTAAAAGGCCAGACCACCGAATGTGTACAATCCTACAAATATCTTGGGACGATTATTGATAGTAATTTAAAGTTTGAAGAGAACTGTGAAAGGGTGTGCAAAAAGGGTCAGCAACATTTGCATTGCTTGAGAAAACTTGCACGCTTCCAAATTGACCGAACCATAATGACAATGTTTTATCGGGCTTTTATTGAATCTGTTTTATCCTTTTCTTTAGTGTCATGGTTTGGTCAGATAAAACTGAAACAGAGGAAATCCTTGGATCAAGTAGTTAGATGGTCCAGTCGTTTGCTTGGTGAGTCACAGCTGAGCCTGACATCCCTGTACACCAGACAAGTACAGAGGATGGCTACCTCCATTTTAAATGATGACTCCCACCCTTTGCACTGCAACTTTCAGCTTCTTCCCTCAAGACGGAGGTTTGCTGTCCCAAAAAGTAAAACCCAGCACTACAAAAACAGCTTTGTTCCTGCTGCTGTCAAAGACTTGAACAAGCTGTAACAATATATTGCACATAATTTAGGTACCTATTTATTAACTCCATTTTATATTTACTTATTTTTGTAGGATGTTACTTGGGTTCTAAATATTTTTTTGAGTTTTAGACCTTTGAGTTTTTAACATCTTTGACTAGTTTTTAACTTTTAATATGACTCTTCTCTCTTACCTCTGATTTTTCTCTCATCTCTTTGTCTTTTTATACCCTGATTGATGGAGCCTTGAGTATTTTTATCATGTTCATAGTTAATTTCATGTGTGCCTGTGTTTGTGTCTATGTTGAATGTAATTTGTGGCTTGTAAATATGGATGTCACCAGACTGCAAAACAAATCTACCTACGGGTACAAATAAAGTAACCTGAACCTTTCTGCAGCTCCTCCACATCTACCACCACTCAACTTAGCCCCTGTCTTCCCCCTCAGAGAACCTTTGTCTACTCCCCCAAAAGTTAATAAAAATATAATGTATAAACATCCCAAAGTGATTAAACAAAAAGTTGGTTAAACTCAAATTAAACATCAAGTCCCTAAATTTAATAATTTGGCCTCTGTTCCTCCTCATAATTTAAAAATTAAATGTGGTTTGTTAAATATTAGGTCTCTAACCCAAGTCTCTACAAGTTCATGATCTAATCAAATCAAACTTTATTGTCATATTGCTGTACATACAACTGTACTTTTTTTTTGCTGTCCCAGTACTGATACATACACTGCATACAACATTACATGACTGATTATACTTTGACACACACACACTCACACTCTCTCTGTACTGCTTTGTCATTGTGTGATCTCTATTGTCTGCTAATTGTGCATTAGAGAGTTTTTTTCTTGTAATCACAATTGTGGTCATAAAATGAGCTTTATTTTGATTAACAATGCTTTTTTCTCTCTGCCTATTGTGTTTCCCTATCCTCCCCCCTCCCCCTCTTTACCCCCCACTGTTTCGACTGGCGCCTTCGAGCTGCCGCGGACTGGGATGCGCTTAAAATGAGCGCGCCCAATGTCAAGTCAAATTTCAATTCTCCTGTATGTATTGCACATATGGTAGTATTGACAATAAACCTTATTCATTCATTCATGTAGTACAGGCAAGATGAAATTGCGTTTCTCTCAGCATCCATATAAATAGAAGCAGCATGATTTAAGACACACTCACACATAGCTTCACCCCCCACCCCCACCCCCCCCATCCATTCACACATCCCTGAGACATACTTGGGAAAAAACTAACTATAATATACAAATAATATACAAAATGTCCGTAGGTGCAGTAGTGTGTATGAGAGATTCCGGGTCAACTGTTCAGCATCCTGACAGCTTGTGGAAGGAAGTTGTTGATCAGTCTGGTGGTTCTGCCTCTGATGCTCCGGAATCGTTTACCAGATGGAAGAAGTTCAAAGTGTTTATGCAGAGGGTGAGACCGGTCCTTGACAATGTTCAGTGCCCTGCTCCTACAACGGTTCTGAAAAAGTTCTTGGACAGAGGGGAGGGAGACTCCAATTACCCTCTCAGCCCCTTTGACTATCCTCTGCAGGGCTTTTTTGTCTGACATACTGCAGCTGGAGTACCACGTAGCAATGCAGTATGTCAGACCACTCTCCACCACACCTATGTAGAAGGTCCTGAGGATGCAGGTGGGGAGAGAGGCCTGTTTGAGTTTCCTCAAGAAGTGCAGTCTCTGCTGAGCCCGCTTCCTGATCCCCAAGGAATTCTTGCTCCAGGTCAGGTCCTGCGAGATCTGCACTCCGAGGAACTTGATGTTCTCTACTCTCTCCACAAAACGGCCGCCGATGCTGAGGGGGACGTGCTCAGGCTGTGACCGCCGGAAGTCGATAATCATCTCCTTCGTTTTGTCCACGTTGAGCACCAGATTGTTCTCCCTGCACCAGCCCTCCCGGTCTCTCACTTCTTCCCTGTGCATTGATTCCTCATCCCTCTGAATAAGTCCCACCACCGTGGTGTCGTCTGCAAACTTAATAATCTGGTTCCCCTTATGTCTGGATACACAGTCATGTGTTAGAAGTGTAAACAACAGTGGACTGAGTACACAGCCTTGAGGGGATCCGGTGCTCAGCGTGACAGAGTTGGAGATGTTGTTTCCAACCCGGACAGACTGAGGTCTCTCAGTCATGAAATCTAGGATCCAGAGACGTGACGGTGTTCAGACCAAGAAGGAGTAATTTCTCCATCAGTCTCTGGGGAATAATGGTGTTGAGTGCTGAACTGAAATCAATGTACAGGAGTCTGGCGTAGGTGTCTTTCTGGTCCAGGTGGGTGATGACAGAGTGTAGGATGGTGACTATAGCATCCTCCGAGGGGTGGTTTGAACGATATGCAAACTAGAGCGGGTCGTGTGATGCAGGGAGGCAGGCTGTAATGTGTGGTTTGACAAGCCGTTCAAAACACTTCATCACAACTGGTGTCAGTGTAACAGGACGATAGTCATTCAAACAGGACACAACTGGTTTCTTTGCCACCGGTACAATGATAGAGGTCTTGAAGCATCTGGGAACGATGGTCTGACTCAGGGAGATGTTATAAATGTCAGTCAGGACATCCGCCGAGTTGCTCGCGCAGTCTCAGAGCACACATCCCGGGATGTTGTCCGGACCTGCAGCTTTACGTGGGCTGACTCTGGTTAGGGTCCTCCGTGTGTCCGCT
The DNA here is from genome assembly GCA_020510985.1 of Pholidichthys leucotaenia. Classification (NCBI taxonomy): domain Eukaryota; kingdom Metazoa; phylum Chordata; class Actinopteri; order Cichliformes; family Pholidichthyidae; genus Pholidichthys; species Pholidichthys leucotaenia. Next base: position 72,343,293 of record CM035843.1, read on the forward strand.
GTGTTGATGGTAAAAGCTGGTCCGCCCGATGGTGGGGGTGGGCCAGCCCTCCCTCTGATTGTCGAGTTTGATGCTTCAAAATGTGCAAAGAAGTCGTTGAGCCTGTCTGGAAGCGAAGCGTCGTCATCATCGACCCCCTGCCTAGACTTATAGCCCGTCAGTGTCCGAACTCCCTGCCACATCTGCTTGGTTTACCTAGTGTAACAGAGGTGTCCCTGGATTTTCTCCGCATAGGCGCGCTTCACCGCCTTAATTCCCTTTGAGAGCGCAGACCTGGCTGAGCGGAGGGCGATCCTGTCCTTCGCTCTAAAGGCTGCATCCCTGGCTGTAAGCAGTGAGCGCACCTCTGCAGTCATCCAGGGCTTATGGTTACCCCGCATAGTGATGGTCTTCACTGTAGTGACATCCTCTGTGCACTTCGCGATGTAGCTGGTGACCGTTTCAGCATACTCCTCCACATCTGTCTTGTCTTCCTGGGAGGCTGCTATTTTGAAGAGCTCCGAGTCTGTGTGCAGAAAACAGTCTTTCAGTGCAGAGGTTGCACTCTCTGGCCAAATTCTGATTTGTTTCACTGCTGGCCTGCTGCACTTCAATAAAGGTTTGTAGGCAGGCAGCAGCATCACGGATATGTGGTCAGAAAGGCCAAAATGGGGGCGGGGTATAGCCTTATATGCATCTGTGTTTGTGTACACTAAGTCCAACATATTCTCTCCTCTGGTCTTAAAGTCTACACATTGTTTAAACTTGGGGAGCACAGTCTTAATTGATTGATTGATTAATTGATCATCAGATTGATTTAATATCCCTTACAGAGACTTGGCTAGGACAAGATGATTATGTTGGTGTAAATGAATCAACTCCCTCTGGTTATCTAAACTATCTTAATCCCAGAAGTTTTGGTCATGGAGGTGGAGGAGCAGCAATTTTCCATTCTAAATTACTAGTTAATGTAAGGCAAAAATCATGTTTTAATTCCTTTGAGGGCCTGGTCCTCAGTATGGGGCATGTTAGCAATCCTAGCTTAAACCCAATTGTACTGTTATCACTACATGTTATATACACTGAGTATGTTTAACGCAGTTCAACAGCAAGCCAAACTCATTTTTCACGAGCCAGGAAACCGAGCGTCCTGCTCACTTTATTTCAGTCTTCACAGACAGTTTACAGTACCTTAATACTGTGGCTCGAAGCTCATTGAAAAGCCCGAGTGAAACTGAAAATAAAAACAAAAAATACATGCATTAAAATAAGCTAGCGGGCCCCTGGGATAAGACTAATTTCTGGAAACACAGTACACTCAATACACAAAACAAGCTAGCGGGCCCTGGGATAAGACTAATTACTGGAACATTCACACTCTAAAAACGATATCAAGTTCACATCTAACAAACTTATAAAACTGACAAAACACTATTGGACTTACAGCCATTGCTTTCGGAGGTGGAGGAAAAGGGTATAACACACAGGAGAAACGTTTTAGAAATTTGCGGGCAGGTTAATGCTCGTCTGCCTTTTTATTCTTCTCTCTAAAATGTCCACTTCTCCTACCCATAAACCATAGCGGCAACTGGCTGCGCTTTCAATATAAAATACGAGTCGATCACTACTAACTATACAGAAATTATTTTTAACACAAATTACTATTTCTAACATGAATTACTACAAATGAATTATGATATATTACTATGAACTCGTGAACTAATTTAACTCTACAAAACACACACCACTGAGGGCAGAACACTCCCCGCCTCGCATTACTAATGCCACTACTCCTTCTTAACTATCATTTCAACATATGAAAATGGAGGGCATGTTTTGAGTCTCTCAGGTGGGAGATCTGCCATTTTCTGAGTCTCTAGTTTTCCCTTGAGTCTCCTGCACGTTACACAATGGTGGATAATGGACGAGACCAGTCTTTTGCAACCTACAATCCACAGTCCAGCTTGCCTAATTGCGCTTTCCGTGAACTGCCTTCCTTGATGCACAACTTTGGCATGATAGTGACGGACAAGCAGTTGGGTTACGTGATGCTTGTTTGGGAGAATGGTTGGATTCTTGGATGCTGTGTTCAATGAAGCATGTTTGAGGTGACCTCCAATCTTGATGAGGCTTTCATTCATATAGAGATCAAGAGCTACGATGGGACTTGAACTGCGGACAGTTTGGTTGGCATGGAGAGCAGCATACTCGTCGGGAAAGGCGTCTTTTTGAACAGACTGGAGGATGAGGTTACTGGCAGCATCCAACTCCTCTGGAGTGCGTGGCTTGCTACATCGATGCCAGCCCCTGCATGAATGATCTGACAGGTTGCTTGATGGGTGAGAACGAGCTTGGTGAATTAGGAATGCAGTGGCACGTACTAATGAGTTCCAACTTAAAAAGCGCTGGAAGCATTCTGGTGAGAGCCCGTTCTTCTGAACATGAGTAGAAAAGGTAGCGACTTTTCTGATTTCAGAGTCTACTTCAGGCTCGATTAACTCAAAGGATTCAGGTGTCTCGGATTCAGGTGGTCTGTAAAGGAAGTCTGGTCCCTTAAACCACATAGTGTCCATGAGCTGTGATGCAGGTATTGACCTGGTGGCTAGATCAGCTGGGTTTTGCTCTGATGTGACGTAGTGCCACTGTTCAGGGGATGTGGACTGACGTATACGATGAACGCGGTTATGCACATAGACATAGAAGCGCTTTGAATCATTACAAATGTACCCAAGAACCACCTTGCTATCACAGTAGAATTTGACAGCATTTGGTTTGTGATCAAGTTCGTCCAGAATGAGCTCCGCCATCTCAACCGCTAGAACTGCTCCACAAAGTTCAAGGCGAGGTATCGTGGGCTCTGGTTGTGGTGAAAGTTTTGCTTTCCCAAGCACAAATCCGACTTCGCATTGTCCTTCTGCGTTGACCGTCTTCAAGTATGCTACTGCCGCAATAGCCCAGCTTGAAGGGTCAGAAAAGATACACAGTTCGGTGTAAGTGGACTTAGAGAGGGAAGTTGGTACATAGCAGCGTGGCACTTTAAGACTGCTAAGATCTTGGAGGGACATTTTCCATGTTTCCCATGTGTCCATTTTGTCCTGAGGGAGAGGAGCATCCCAACCTTGGACACCATTCGACAGTTCACGTAACAAGAGTCTGCCTTTGATTGTCACTGGTGATGCTAGTCCCAAGGGGTCGAAGATGCTGTTAATTGTTGACAGAACCCCTATGGCGGGTGTAGGGTTTGTCATCGACGGCGACCTTGAATGTGAAAGAGTCAGTGTTTATGTCCCAGCACAGGCCTAGACTTCTCTGAGCTGGTAGAGTGTCATCGCCGAGACTCAAGTCTTTAATACCGGTGGCCAGGTCTTCTGGCTTGAAGGCTTGCATGACTGAGACACTATTCGAGGCGATTTTGTGGAGCTTGAGATTGGACTCAGACAAGGACGCGCATGTGCGCTTGAGCAAGTCTACGGCTGCGGATTCAGTGGGGAGCGAAATCAACCCGTCATCTACATAAAAGTGTCTCTCAACAAAGTGTCTTGTGTCTGCTCCAAACTTTGGCTCGCCTTTCTGGATAGCCCTGTGTAGGCAATAGATAGCTACCGCTGGCGATGGGCTGTTTCCAAAAACGTGCACCCGCATGCGGTACTCCAGCACCTCCTTTGACAGGTCGTTTCCCTCGTGCCACAAGAACCTCAAATAGTCTCTATGGTCTGGTCTGACTAGAAACCCATAGAACATTTGCTGGATATCGACAGTGACTGCGATGAGCTCCTTCCTAAACCGAATCAGCACGCCGAGGAGGGTATTATTAAGATCAGGACCTGTTAACAGTACTGAGTTGAGTGACACACCAAATTGCTCGGCGCTTGAATCAAAGATGGCCCGTATCTGACTGGGCTTCTGGGGATGATATACCCCGAAAATGGGCAGGTACCAGCATTCAGTGTTATCGGTGATGGGTGGAGCGATCTCTGCGTGATTGTTCTCGAACAGCTTGTCCATAAACTCTGAGAACTGTTCTTTCATTTGAGGGTTTTTTGCTAAGTTGCATCTTAGTGAGCTGAGTCTAGACAATGCTTGGTCCCTGTTATTTGGGAGCGGCAAGCAAGGACACTTGAATGGCAGAGGAGCGATCCAGTTGTTGTCTCCATCCTTGTGGACTTCCTCCTCCATTATCTTTATGAAGGTCTCATCTTCGAAGGATGCGGCGCACTTGTTATCATTCTCTGTGCACTCAAAAACTTTGTCCCCAAGCTTTTCTTCCGCTGCGTTGGGTTTTGAGCTGCGTTTGAAGAGGCCGTCCTTGTGCTCCCCGCCGTAGCATGGTTTCTCTTTGGTATAGATGCTGTTAGGACAAGGAATGAAGAAGGATGGGCGTCCGTTGGAGAGCATGTGCATCTTATAAACATTGACGATTGACTTGTGAGCGTTAGGGCACACCTCCCCCACAATTACCCAGCCTAGGTCCAGGCGTTGAGCAAAGGGAGCATTGTGGGGTCCGTTGACTTGTTGTCTTACCTTGTGGACTCGTAGGATGTCTCTGCCCAGTAAAATTGCCGTCTGAGCATCTGGGTCGTACTTGGGAATGAGAGTTGCGAGGTGTTTTAAGTGGGCGTGAGCAAGAGCGACTTCGGGCGTAGGTATTTCACCCCTACTGAACATTATCTCGTCGCATTCAAGGAGAGGAGGGAGGTCTAAGCGTGGGCCTCCGCCTACTGGCTCGATTTGGAACCCCGCTGCTTCCCTGCCAAGCATTTTAGTTAAACCAGCACATGTTCTTATGAGGTATGTCAGAGGGCTACCTTTGATCCCAAACAGCTCGAAGAATTCAGGACGGGCCAGCGATTTATTACTCTGATCATCAAGGATTGCATACATCTTAACGGAGCGTTCTGGTTGGCCTTTAGGGGAAACTCGAACTAGACATACCTTTGAGCAAGAACGTAGGGGATTACCTTCGCCGCAGATCTCAGTGCACCGTGACGTTACCTCAGGTGGTGTGTTGTCTCGGGGCTGAGGCTCTGGTTCAGGTGTGTTTTCTGGCTGGGGTTGCTGACTTGAATCAGGATGCATGGCAGAGCAATGCCTTTCACTTTGGCACTCCTCGCACTTGAGTTTCATGTCACAGTCCCTTATTGCGTGCGTAGGAGAGCAGCAGCGAAAACATCGTTTGTGTTCTTTGAGTATGCTTCGCATCTCTTGTAGCGGTTTATTCTGAAAAGCTCTACATTTGGCTAGAGGATGCATTTTCTTATGGACTGGACAGTAGCGTGTTAAATCGTCCTCTTTAGTACTAGCGGGATCAGTTGTGTCGACCTCTGTTTTGTTTACAGTTAGAGGTGTTCTGTAGCTAGTTTGTTTGAATAGTGGCCTCTCACCTTTTGCTGAAGGGTTGGCTGCTGCATGTCGCAAAACTTGGGTCATTTCTTGCTTTAGCCTCGTCTTGGACAAACGTTACAAAATATGAGAAGGGAGGGAAGGTTACATCATGTTTTTGTTTGTATTTTGAGCCCGTGTGCAGCCATTTATCTTGTAAATTTGGAGGCAACTTTTCAACTATGGGCTTAACCCCATGGGGTGTCAAATCAAATCAAATCAAATCAAACTTTATTGTCATATTGCTGTACATACAACTGTAGTGCAGGCAAGATGAAATTGTGTTTCTCTCGGCATCCATATAAGAAGCAGCATGATTAAGACACACTCCCACATAGCCCCACCCCCCACCCCCACCCCCCATCCATTCACACATCCCTGAGACATACTTGGCGAAAAAGAATAACTAACTATAATATACAAAACGTCCATAGGTGCAGTAGTGTGTATGAGAGATTCCGGGTCAGCTGTTCAGCATCCTGACAGTTTGTGGGAGGAAGCTGTTGATCAGTCTGGTGGTTCTGCCTCTGATGCTCCGGAATCGTTTACCAGATGGAAGGAGTTCAAAGTGTTTATGCAGAGGATGAGAATGGTCCTTGACAATGTTCAGTGCCCTGCTCCTACAACGGTTCTGAAAAAGTTCTTGGACAGAGGGGAGGGAGACTCCAATTACCCTCTCCGCCCCCTTGACTATCCTCTGCAGGGCTTTTTTGTCTGACATACTGCAGCTGGAGTACCATGTAGCAATGCAGTACGTCAGAACACTCTCCACCACACCTCTGTAGAAGGTCCTGAGGATGCAGATGGGGAGAGAGGCCTGTTTGAGTTTCCTCAAGAAGTGTAGTCTCTGCTGAGCCCGCTTCTTGATCTCCAAGGAATTCTTGCTCCAGGTCAGGTCCTGCGAGATCTGCACTCCGAGGAACTTGATGTTCTCTACTCTCTCCACTAAACGGCCGCCGATGCTGAGGGGGACGTGCTCAGGCTGTGACCGCCGGAAGTCGATAATCATCTCCTTCGTTTTGTCCACGTTGAGCACCAGATTGTTCTCCCTGCACCAGCCCTCCCGGTCTCTCACTTCTTCCCTGTACATTGATTCCTCATCCCTCTGAATAAGTCCCACCACCGTGGTGTCATCTGCAAACTTAATAATCTGGTTCCCCTCGTGTTTGGATACACAGTCATGTGTTAGAAGTGTAAACAACAGTAGACTGAGTACACAGCCTTGAGGGGTTCCGGTACTCAGCGTGACAGAGTTGGAGATGTTGTTTCCAACCCGGACAGACTGAGGTCTCTCAGTCAGGAAATCCAGGATCCAGAGACATGTGGCGGTGTTCAGACCGAGAAGGAGTAATTTCTCCATCAGTCTCTGGGGAATAATGGTGTTGAATGCTGAACTGAAATCAATGTACAGGAGTCTGGCGTAGGTGTCTTTCTGGTCCAGGTGGGTGATGACAGAGTGTAGGGTGGTGACTATAGCATCCTCCGTGGAGCGGTTTGAACGATATGCATACTGGAGCGGGTCGTGTGATGCAGGGAGGCAGGCTGTGATGTGTGGTTTGACAAGCCGTTCAAAACACTTCATCACAATTGGTGTAAGTGCAACAGGACGATAGTCATTCAAACAGGACACCACTGGTTTCTTTGCCACCGGTACAATGATAGAGGTCTTGAAGCATCTGGGAACGATGGCCTGACTCAGGGAGATGTTATAAATGTCAGTCAGGACATCCGCCAACTCACTCGCGCAGTCTCGGAGCACACGTCCCGGAATGTTGTCTGGACTTGCAGCTTTGCGTGGGTTGACTCTGGATAGGGTCCTCCGTGTGTCCGCTGTGTTGATGGTAAAAGCTGGTCCGACCGATGGTGGGGGTGGGCCGGCCCTCCCTCTGATTGTCAAGTTTGATGCTTCAAAACGTGCAAAGAAGTCGTTAAGCCTGTCTGGAAGCGAAGCGTCGTCATCATCGACCCCCTGCCTAGACTTAAAGCCCATCAGTGTCCGAACTCCCTGCCATATCTGCTTGGTGTTCCTAGTGTCACAGAGGTGTCCCTGGATTTTCTCCGCATAGGCGCGCTTTGCCGCCTTAATTCCCTTTGAAAGCACAGACCTGGCTGAGCGGAGGGCAATCCTGTCCTTCGCTCTGAAGGCTGCATCTCTGGCTGTAAGCAGCAAGCGCACCTCTGCAGTCATCCAGGGCTTATGATTACCCCGCATAGTGATGGTCTTCACTGTAGTGAAATCCTCTGTGCACTTCGCGATGTAGCTGGTGACCGTATCAGCATACTCCTCCACATCTGTCCTGTCTTCCTGGGAGGCTGCTATTTTGAAGATCTTCCAGTCTGTGTGCTGAAAACAGTCTTGCAGTGCAGAGGTCGCACTCTCTGGCAAAATCCTGATTTGTTTCACTGCTGGCCTGCTGCGCTTCAATAAAGGTTTGTAGGCAGGCACCAGCATCACGGACATGTGATCAGAACGGCCGAGTTGGGGGCGGGGTATCGCTTTATATGCATCTGTGTTTGTGTACACTAAGTCCAACATATTCTCTCCTCTGGTCTTAAAGTCTACACATTGTTTAAACTTGGGGAGCACAGTCTTTAAGCTGGTGTGGTTAAAATCCCTCGCAACCACCACAAAACTGTCCGGGTGTGACGTTTGGATTTCACTGATCGCATTGTGCAGTACCCCGAGTGCCTTCTTAGCATTAGCTTAGCGTTAGCGCTCGGCGCTATGTAAACACCAACTACAAACACGTTGCTGAATTCCCTCGGCAGATAAAATGGCCGACAATTAACAATAAGGAACTCCGCCAACAGAGAGCAGTGTTTAGACACTAACGTGGCATTAACGCACCAGTTCTTGTTAACATAGCTGCATAGCCCACCCCCCCCCGGCTCTTACCGGAGCTCGCCGTTGCCCTGTCGGCACGGAACATCGCCATATCTTCCAGTTGAATGGCCTCGTCAGGAATGTTGTCGTGGAGCCATGTCTCGGTGAAAACAAACACACAGCAGTCCCTCCACTCTCTCCGGGTTTCTCTCAGCAAACGCAGCTCGTCCACCTTGTTTTCGATGGCGCGGACGTTTGACAGAAGAAGCGACGGTACCGCTGGTCTGGAGGGGTTAGCCTTTAGCCTAGCATGGATCCCGGCCCTTTTTCCTCGCTTTTGCTTGCGTTCGCTCCGCTTCCGCTTCCTCCTCTCTCGGGTAGCTTCCAGCGGGGACTCCGCCAAAATTCCATGCTGGCGTAGAATGTCCAAATCACAACCGATCGCCGCGATTCTTGCAGCGTGCAGTACCTTGATGTTTAATAAGGTCTCACGGTTGTAAGTTTTACAGAATGTACGTCTGGGATGATTAAAACTCTCACACTCGCTGATGCCAAGAGGGGCCGCTGCGTCTAGGCGCGCCGCCTAGACATGTGTCAAGGTAGGCGAGGCCTGGGAGATAAGCTTCATCTTTAGCGACCCGCAGCTCTAAAAGTAAGCATAGCACTCTTTTAACCTGTCCCATGACAATTGGAGAGCAGCTCTAGGGTTAGTGGCATAGACAGCTCTGATCCTTTTAACGTGCTCTGAGGACTCTTTACCAAGCCACTTGACTAGGAGATCTAACTCCTGGGTATATGTGAGACCAACGTCTTAAATTGCATTTATGAATGACGACTGCCATGCTCTAAAGTTTTCGGGGGTGTCGTCGAACTTAAAGAGTCCGGTTGTGATTAGCTCTCTGCGCGCGAGGAACCTAGAAAAGTCTGCCATAGGTGGGTCACCATTGTGGGGAGCATGATAGCTGTTTGTCCTGACATAGTCTCTCGGTATGTCGATGGATTCATTTTTTACGTACATTTTCTTGAATGCTGGTGGAGAGAGAGTTTGTTCGGGTCTCCTTGGAGTGGATAATTGCGCCCTTTGTGCAGGTTCGACTTGAGGTGTTTCTTCTTCAACTGGTCGCGCATGTGACTTTAGCTGGATTTGGTGGCGTACATACTCCATAGTTCTCTGTCTGACAGCTTGTGATGAAATTGCGCTCCTTACACTCTCTCCTTCGTCCGGCTCGGCAGCTGCGGCAGCTTCTAGAACTTCTGCTTGTGCTGTGGCGGCCGCTGTTTCCTTCTCTATCTCCAGCATCCCCAGATCCAGCTCCAGCTTTGCTTGTTGCTTTGCTTGTTCTTGTTCTAGCTTTGCTTGTTCTAGCTTTGCTCGTTGTTTAATTTCTAATTGTTTCTTACTGTACAAGGCTCTAGCATTCGCAGCTTCAGCAGAGGCTCACGCCATGATGGCTGCTTCCATTACGTTGGACTTTGAGGATAACCTGGAGCTAGAACGTCTGGAGCTGGAGCTAGCGTTGTGTGATGATTTGGCTTCGGAGTTCGCCTTTTCTTCCGCCCTCTTCTCTTGAGTGTCATCCATTGCTGTGTCGTGAATCTTATCTTCACCAACTGCTGACATGTTTGTTTTTTTTTTACTCTTGAGTGTCGTCCCTCGCTGTGTCATGGACCTTATCTTCACCAACTGCTGACGTGGCTTTTCACTCTTGAGTGTCATCGCTCGCTGTGTCGTGGACCTTATCTTCACCAACTGCTGACGTGGCTTTTCACTGTACTGTTATCACTACGTGTTATATACACTGAGTATGTTTAACGCAGTTCAACAGCAAGCCAAACTCGTTTTTCACGAGCCAGGAAACCGAGCGTCCTGCTCACTTTATTTCAGTCTTCACAGACAGTTTACAGTACCTTAATACTGTGGCTCAAAGCTCGTTGAAAAGCCTGAGTGAAACTGAAAATAAAAACAAAAAATACATGCATTAAAATAAGCTAGCGGGCCCCTGGGATAAGACTAATTTCTGGAAACACAGTACACTCAATACACAAAACAAGCTAGCGGGCCCTGGGATAAGACTAATTACTGGAACATTCACACTCTAAAAACGATATCAAGTTCACATCTAACAAACTTATAAAACTGACAAAACACTATTGGACTTACAGCCATTGCTTTCGGAGGTGGAGGAAAAGGGTATAACGTTTTAGAAATTTGCGGGCAGGTTAATGCTCGTCTGCCTTTTTATTCTTCTCTCTAAAATGTCCACTTCTCCTACCCATAAACCATAGCGGCAACTGGCTGTGCTTTCAATGTAAAATACGAGTCGATCACTACTAACTATACAGAAATTATTTTTAACACAAATTACTATTTCTAACATGAATTACTACAAATGAATTATGATATATTACTATGAACTCGTGAACTAATTTAACTCTACAAAACACACACCACTGAGGGCAGAACACCAATTTTCTTTGCCATAGTTTACCGTCCTCCTTCCGCCTACTCAGAGTTTTTATCCGAATTTGCCAAATTTGTAGCTGATTTATTGCTGAAATGAGATAGAATAATTATAGTAGGGGATTTTAATATACATGTTGACGTAGATAGGGACTGTCTTAATAAGGCATTCAGTTCAATATTAGACTCAATGGGATTTTCCCAGAAAGTAGAAAATTCTACCAATTATCTCCACCACACATTGGACCTTGCTCTGACTTATGGTATAGAAATAGAAAATCTGGTAGTGTCTCCTCATAATCCTGTACTGTCAGACCATTGTCTGTTAACCTTTGATTTCACTATTTCTGATTATTTGACTCCTAAAGCAAAATATTACCACAGCAGATGTCTTTCAGATGACGTTGTTACCAAATTTTTGCAGACTGTCTCCTCTATACAATGGGTCAACACAACGGAAGTGAAAGATGGAGAGCCTGTTCCTTCCATAATTGATAGCATGGTAGATAGTGTTACAGCCTCTCTGCAATAAATGGGAATACTTTTTTTAAATAACCTGGTAGGAATAGGGTCTAAAAGACAAGTTGATGGCTTGGATGAGGAGATTTTTTTAACTAACTCTAAAAGGTCAATTGGAGTAAATTGAGCCAAACAGATGTCAATTGAAGGAGTTGTAGTAGTTAATGTATTTAAGTTAACAGTGGGAAGAATATGACTGATTTTATCTCTGATAGATGAAATTTTATGATTGAAAAAGTTGAATAAGTCTTGACTAGTGAGCTCTAAGGGAATGCTAGGATTGGCAGAGTCCTGACTGTTTGTCAGCCTGGCTACAGTGCTGAAAAGAAACCTGGGATTATTCTTGTTCTCGTCTGTTAATGCACAGTAATAACTTGTTCTAGCTTTTCTAAGAGATTTTTTATAAATTAGGAGATGATTTCTCCACGCTAAATAGAATTCATCTAAATTAGTGGAACTGTAGAGGATGCGTTCAATGATGAGGCTGAGTTTTATTTCTCAGGTTCAGCTTTATTGACAGAACACATACTCTAGCATTCTCAAAGCAGGAAGAAGAGAAAGAACTATATCACATCACCTCTTTATATGTTTCCAGCATCAGAACTCAAGTCACATGGTGTTTCAGTAAACATACAGTCACAATGCAACCCTTTGAACTTTCACCATTGTCTCTTATTCATTGATGAACCGGAAATCTCTCTGGGGCATCTTCTCCGAGACAAAGGCCCAATCTCACACCTCCTCGTCATCTTCTGCAGGTTCGAGCCTTTTGTCCTTCGAGACGTGAAGCCTCCAATAAACATGCAGTCATACCTTTGTGGAAAATGTGAGCCCAACATATGTGCCACATAACCCCCCCCCCCCAAACGTCTATTAAAGGACAAAACATGCATGGCATAAAAAAAAAAAAACACTCCACATATTACAAATCAATCCACCAGATGCCTGGGTCTTAACCTTCTACCGAATCTGCTGTAAACCGGCTTTGCTACCTCTGCAGCGTCTTTCTGCCTCTGTGGATTAAAGCTGTTAGCACGTCTCTGTGAAGGTTCTGGAGAATGGCTTCTTGGCGGCCTGCCACGGCGGGGGGGCCTCGCCAGCTGCACATGGTCATCAGCCAAAACAAAAGCGGGTTTGAGTCTGTTTATGCAAATCAGTTCCTTTCTGCCCCCTAAATCTAGCAGAAAATGCTTCTCCCCGGATTCCAGCACTCTGAACGGTCCGTCATAAAACGGTCGCAAACTTGGGCGCTGAGCATCATGTCTAACAAAAACAAACTCTGCATTTTTTAAAGCCTTCGGCACAAAAACGCGTGGGAAACTGTGATGAACCGGGCCAGGGAGTGTGTTTGCTCCTGTGTCGCTCTGCAACAGCTGAGCGGGGGGGGCAATTTGGTGCAGGATTGTCGGGGAGAAATTCCCCCGGCAAACGGAGAGGTTGTGCAAAAACTAACTCAGCCGGGGAAGCCTGCAAATCTTCCTTAGGTGCAGAACGCAACCCCAATAAAACCCATGGAAGCTTGTCCACCCAATTTGTATCCGTCAGCGACGCTCTGAGGGCTGCTTTTAACGACCTGTGAAAGCGTTCGCATAAACCATTAGCCTGGGGATTATACGCGGTAGTGCGGTGAATCTTCACCCCTAAGCTACGGGCCATCGATGACCATAGTTCGGAAATAAATTGGGGACCCCTGTCGGACGTTATGTCCAACGGGACTCTGAAACGCGCAACCCACACTGTTAAAAATGCTCGCACAACTTCTTCCGCTGTGGTTGATGCCAGAGGGACCACCTCTGGCCAACGCGTGGTGCAATCCACCATCGTCAAAAGATGTGTGTGCCCTTGTGATGGCAGAAGGGGGCCCACCAAGTCAACATGCACGTGATCAAAACGCTTAGCGGGGATGTGAAAAGGCTCCAACGGAGCCCTAGTGTGCTTGTGTATTTTGGCTCGCTGACATGCTATGCAGGCTGCTGCCCATTCCTTGACCTGTTTGCGCAACCCGGGCCAAACAAATTTCTCCCCCACCATCTTAATCGATGCGCGCACCCCCGGGTGCGCCAGAGGATGGCCCAAATCAAAAACGCGGTGACGCCACGCAGCTGGAACCACGGGGCGAGACCGTCCCGTGGAGACATCACAGATTAGGGGAGGCATACCAATTTGCTGCACCCTGTGCTTCAGCCTTAACCCTGTTGGTCCAGACTGGAGCGCGCGCACGTCCGCATCATTAACCTGCTCCGCAGCCATGGCTGCATAATCTAAATCTACACGGACCGGGGCTGCGCGCGCTTCCACGTCGCTGCCCTGGCCCGCGGCCACGGCTACAGAGTCTGCCCCTACGGGGCCTGGCGTTGCTACCGCACGCGAGAGACAGTCTGCCACTACATTGTGTTTACCTGCGACATGCTGGATATCGGTGGTGAACTCCGATATCACGGCTAGTTGCCTTTGTTGCCGGCCTGACCAGGGTTCTGAAATCTTGGCCATCGCAAACGTTAGCGGTTTGTGATCCACAAACGCGGTGAAACGTCGCCCTTCCAGCCAGAACTGGAAATGGCGGATGGCCAAGTGTAGGGCCAAAAGCTCCCTGTCGAACGCGCTGTATTTACGCTCGCTATCGCGCAAGGTTTTGCTGAAAAACGCGAGGGGTTGCCAGGTACCTGCCACAAACTGTTCAACGACCGCCCCCACTGCTAAATCGGAAGCGTCAGTGGTGAGCGCCATGCGGACCGTTGGAACTGGGTGCGCTAACAAAACTGCGTTTGCCAGGGCTGATTTGACCTGGGCAAAAGTGCGCTCCCGCTCCGGAGACCATTCAACCTTATTTGCGGGCTTTTGTTTTTTTTAACGCAGTGTATAATGGTTGCATGAGCCGCGCTGCGCTTGGGAGGAACCGGTTGTAAAAATTAACCATTCCCAAAAACTCCTGTAGCGCCTTGACCGTTTGAGGTTGCGGAAAATCTGTTATTGCGCGCACCTTATCGGGCAGAGGAACCGCTCCTTCTGGCAAAACGCGATGCCCCAAAAAATCAATTTGCGCCACCCCAAACTGGCACTTCGCTGGGTTAATTATTAACCCGTGCTCTGTCAGCCTCCGAAAAACTGCTGTGAGGTGACTTTCGTGTTCGCTTTCGGACGTGCTGGCTACTAAAATGTCATCCAAGTAAACGAACACGAAAGGGAGGTTGGGTAAAACTGCATCCATCATGCGTTGGAAAGTCTGTGCGGCCCCCTTGAGACCAAACAGCATACGCAAAAACTCAAAAAGTCCGAAAGGAGTTATAACCGCTGTTTTGGGTATATCCTGAGCACGCACTGGAACTTGGTGGTAACCGCGCACCAAATCTATTTTAGAAAAAATGCGCGCCCCCGCCAAATGAACTGAGAAATCCTGAATGTGCGGAATCAGATAGCGATCGTGTGCTGAAACGTTGTTCAACCTGCGGAAATCGCTGCAAGGTCGCCACGAGCCATCAGCTTTTGGGACCATGTGTAGCGGCGAAGCCCAGGGGCTTTTAGAGCGTCTAATAATGCCCAGTTTTTCCAGGTTGGCGAACTCCTCGCGCGCGATGGCCAGTTTAGCTGAGTCCAAGCGCCGAGCTTTTGCAAAAACGGGCGGCCCGGTGGTGGTGATAAAATGCTCCACCCCATGCTTAGCCACTGTCGCCGAAAACGTGGGGACTGTGAGTGCTGGGAACTGAGCGAGCAATGCATGAAACTTACCACCCGCAGCTGTGACGCTGGCATGTGCAGTCGGCGGGGCCACCCGAGCTGTGCAGGGAATATCAAATGAACGGCCTTGTAAGGACAGAAGCATAGTCCTCTCACCGAAAGTCTTAATCACTGAGCCGTTCGCTGCTGACACCGACACCCAGGGAGCTTTAGATGGCATCAGCCATTCCGCATAGGTAGGTGTGACGAAACTCAGCTAGGAGCCAGTGTCCACGAGGAATTGTTTCCCCGAGTGTGCATCCGTTAGGTAAAGCAGCTTGTTCTCCTCACCGAGGGTGGCAGCTGCTACCGGCCCATGGTCTTGGCGTTTCCCGGACGCTTGAAGTGGCACGGTGGGACGCACTTGTGTGCTCTCTCTGCAAAATGGCGATGGTAGAAGCACAGGCCGTCATCCGCTCTGCGCCGCCTGGTCCCGGTCGCCGCCGTCGTTGGTGCATCTGGCGCCGCGACCACTGGCTCCAAGCCGTCTCCAGCCGTCGTCCCTGGGCTAGCTGCCACGGCCGAAACCGTGCTCCGCTTGTGGGCATCGACGAGCCGCTGCACCTCCTTGCTCAGCCCATGGTAGTCTTGCCTGGCCAATCGGGGCGACTCTGCCAGGGCTACTCTCACTGCTGGCAGCAGGGTCCGGAGGAAAAGGTGGACGAAAATAAATTCGCCATCCTCGGAGTCTTTCAACCTCAGCATCTTCACCATCAGGTCCGCAGGTCTGTCGTTCTCCGACTCCGTCAACGTTAGGAGCCCCTCTGCTCGCTGTTGGACCGAAGGGGTGAAATGGCTGATCAGCGCGTCCTTCAATGCGCTGTACTTGTCGCTGTCCGGTGGATGATTAACCATATCTTCCACCCTCTGGACCATGTGGCTGTCAAGCTTCGCTACCACATGGTAGAATCTTGTGTTGTCTTTAGAGATTCTCCGGAGGTTGAACTGCGCCTCAACTGCGCTAAACTATGAGCGCGGGCTGTGCTGCCAGAAATCGGGCAGCCGGAGTGTGGAGGCGGCCATCAGGCTGGCTTCCGCTGACCCCCGCTCGGGAGAATTCTGTCTGCTCATTCTTTGTCATAGGGTCACCAGTGTAGAGGATGCGTTCAATGATGAGGCTGAGTTTTATTTCTGAGGTTCAGCTTTATTGACAGAACACATACTCTAGCATTCTCAAAGCAGGAAGAAGAGAAAGAACTATATCACATCACCTCTTTATATGTTTCCAGCATCAGAACTCAAGTCACATGGTGCTTCAGTAAACATACAGTCACAATGCAACCCTTTGAACTTTCACCATTGTCTCTTATTCATTGATTAACCGGAAATCTCTCTGGGGCATCTTCTCCGAGACAAAGGCCTAATCTCACACCTCCTTGTCATCTTCTGCAGATTCGAGCCCTTTGTCCTTCGAGACGTGAAGCCTCCAATAAACATGCAGTCATACCTTTGTGGAAAATGTGAGCCCAAAATATGTGCTACAGAACACCATTTTCTTTCTAATTGACGAGTCTTCTGTTTTAAGCTACGAGTTTCTGTGTTGAACCAAGAAGTTAGAAATCTCTAATTAGACTTTTTCTTTTTTAAAGAGGCCACCATGTCTAGAGTCTGATGCAGAGAAGCTGTAAAACTGTCTACCATGCTATCAATTACAAGCTGTCTATAGCTTATTTCCGTTGTGTTGACACATGGTATAGAGGAAACAATCTGCATAAATTTGGTAACAGCATCATCTGAGAGGCATCTACTGTCGTAATATTTTTCCTTAGGAGCCAAATAGTCAGAAATAGTAAAATCAAAGGTTAACAGACAATGGTCTGACAGTACAGGGTGATGAGGAGACACTACCAGATGTTCTGACTATGCCATATGTCAGAACAAGGTCCAACATGTGGTGGAGATAATGGGTAGAATTTCCTACTTTCTGAGAAAACCCCATCGAGTCTAATAATGAATTAAATGCCAAATCAAGGCAATCACTAGCTACATCTACAGTGGGGCAAAAAAGTATTTAGTCAGCCACCAATTGTGCAAGTTCTCCCACTTAAATGATGAGCGAGGTCTCCAATTTTCATCATAGGTATACCTCAACTATGAGAGACAACATGAGAAAAAAAAATCCAGAAAATCACATTGAATAATTTTTAATTAATTAATTGGTAAATTCCTCAGTAAAATAAGTATTTGGTCACCTACAAACAAGCAAGATTTCTGGCTCTCACAGACCTGTAACTTCTTTTTTAGGAGGCTCCTCTGTCCTCCACTCGTTACCTGTATTAATGGCACCTGTTTGAACTCGTTATCAGTATAAAAGACACATGTCCACAACCTCAAACAGTCAGACTCCAAACTCCACTATGGCCAAGACCAAAGAGCTGTCAAAGGACACCAGAAACAAAATTGTAGACCTGCACCAGGCTGGGAAGACTGAATCTGCAATAGGTAAGCAGCTTGGTGTGAAGAAATCAACTGTGGGAGCAATTATTAGAAAATGGAAGACATACAAGACCACTGATAATCTCCCTCGATCTGGGGCTCCACGCAAGATCTCACCCCGTGGGGTCAAAATTATCATGAAAACGGTGAGCAAAAATCCCAGAACCACACGGGGGGACCTAGTGAATGACCTGCAGAGAGCTGGGACCCAAGTAACAAAGGCTACATCAGAAACACACTACGCCGCCAGGGACTCAAATCCTGCAGTGCCAGACGTGTCCCCCTGCTTAAGCCAGTACATGTCCAGGCCCGTCTGAAGTTTGCTAGAGAGCATTTGGATGATCCAGAAGAGGATTGGGAGAATGTCATATGGTCAGATGAAACCAAAATAGAACTTTATTGTAAAAACTCATCTTGTCGTGTTTAGAGGAGAAAGAACACCATACCTACTGTGAAGCATGGGGGTGGAAACATCATACTTTGGGGCTGTTTTTCTGCAAAGGGACCAGGACGACTGATCCGTGTAAAGGAAAGAATGAATGGGGCCATGTATCATGAGATTTTGAGTGAAAACCTCCTTCCACCAGCAAGGGCATTGAAGATGAAATGTGACTGGGTCTTTCAGTATGACAGTGATCCCAAACACACGGCCCGGGCAACGAAGGAGTGGCTTTGTAAGAAGCATTTCAAGGTCCTGGAGTGGCCTAGCCAGTCTCCAGATCTCAACCCCATAGAAAATCTTTGGAGGGAATTGAAAGTCTGTGTTGCCCAGCGACAGCCCCAAAACATCACTGTTCTAGAGGAGATCTGCATGGAGGAATGGGCCAAAATACCAGCAACAATGTGTGAAAGCCTTGTGAAAACTTACAGAAAACGTTTGACCTCTGTCATTGCCAACAAAGGGTATATAACAAAGTATTGAGATGAACTTTTGTTATTGACCAAATACTTATTTTACCGAGGAATTTACCAATTAATTCATTAAAAATCCTTCAATGTGATTTTTTGGATTTTTTTTTCTTATTTTGTCTCTCATAGTTGAGGTATACAACGAGGGGCTGCACGGTGGCGCAGTGGTTAGCACTGCGGCAGCACAGTTTACCCTTGGCCGGGGGATTGTGGGGATCGTGGGATCGTGGGTTCGATCCCAGCCCCCGACCAACAGTGATCTGTGTGGAGTTTGCATGTTCTCCCCGTGTTGCGTGGGTTTACTCCGGGATTTCTCCAGTTTCCTCCCACATGCCAAAAACATGCATGTTAGGTTAATTGGCTGTTCTAAATTGTCCCTAGATATCTGTTTCCTATAGGCCCTTAGAATAGAGGGTTAGTATTAATGAAAGCGCTTTGAGTGGTCTTTGTGACTAGAAAAGCGCTATATAAGTGCAGGTTAGTTAGTTAGTTAGTTAGTATACCTATGATGAAAATTGGAGACGTCTCTCATCTTTTAAGTGGGAGAACTTGCACAATTGGTGGCTGACTAAATACTTTTTTACCCCACTGTACATGTATATTAAAGCCCCTTACTATAATTATCTGATTTCAACACTAAATCAGCTAAGAATTCAGCAAATTCGGATAAAATCTCTGAGTCAGTTGATGGAGGACGATAAACTATGGCAAATAAAATTGGGTTTAGCCTAAAATTGCAAAAATGCCCAATACTGAGGACCAGGCCCTCAAAGGAATTGTTGTGCATTTTTTGCTTTACATTAACTAGTAATTTGGAATGGTAAATTGTCGCTACTCCTCCTCCATGACCAGAACTTCTGGGATTTTGACAGTTTAAATAACCAGAGGGAGATGATTCATTTAAACCAACATAATTTTTGACCAGGATTTGTCCTTTAATTCACATATTAAAACTGTTTCTAGGACCGCCTTATATCATCTGAGCAATATTGCCAAGATCAGGAGCATCTTGTCTCTGGGTGATGCTGAGAAACTGATTCACGCCTTTGTCAGTTCACGATTAGATTATTGTAATTCGCTATTATCTGGTTGTCCTAAAACATCTTTAAAAAATCTTCAGTTGATTCAAAATGCTGCTGCTAGAGTTTTAACTGGTTCTAGAAAAAGAGATCATATTTCCCCGGTTCTGTCCTCCCTCCATTGGCTTCCCATTGAATTCAGAATCAAGTTTAAAATCCTTCTTCTTACTTTCAAAGCTCAACAATTTGGCCCCCCAATATATAAAAGATCTGATATTACCTTACCATCCTAATAGAGCATTACGCTCCCAAAATGCTGGCTTACTTGTGGTGCCCAGAATCTCCAAAAGTACGGTGGGAGGCAGAGCCTTCTGCTACCAAGCTCTTTCTCTCTGGAACCAGTTGCCACTCTGGGTCCGGGAGTCAGACTCGGTCTCTGTTTTTAAGAACAGGGTAAAATCCTTCTGATCCATACTGCTGGTTGACCTCCAATATTGTACTTGGCATCTTACTGCTATGTTCTTTATGCCTGTCCTTTCCATCCTCCCTACCCCCTCATCCCCAGCCAGTCGCAGCAGACGACTGCCCCTCCCTGAGCCTAGTTCTGCTAGAGGTTTCTTCCTTCCAAATGGGAGTTTTTCCTCTCCACTGTCGCTTAGTACTTGCTCATAGGGGATCGTCTGATTGCTGGGTCTTTCTGTGACTGTGTGGTTTTTTTGTTTTTTTTTTTCTGTGCTGTGGCACCACGAGACGGCTTTTGTTGTGATGTGGTGCATTATAAATAAAGCTGAATTGAATTGAATAATCCTCTTGTCCTAACCAAGTGTCTGTAAGGGATATTAAATCAGTCTGATGATCAATTAACAGATCATGGACTAGCAGAGACTTGGGAGTTAGAGACCTAATATTTAACAAACCACATTTAATTTTTTAAATTATGAGGAGGAACAGAGGCCAAATCATTCAATTTCGAGGCTTCATGTTTAATTTGAGTTTTACCAACTTTTTGTTTAATCACTCTGGGATGTTTATACATTATATTTGTATTTACTTTGGAGGGCACAGACAGTGATTCTCTGATGGGGAAGACGGGCTAAGTTGAGGGGTGGCGGTTGAAGAAGAGCTGCAGAGAGTCGTGGAAGACTGCGATTCTGCTTCCTGGTCCAAACTCTGAGTTGTCAAGGTTTTGGAAATTTGGATAAAAATGATGCCAGATTGTTAGATAAATGAGACGCACCATCCAAAGTGGGATGAATGTCGTCTCGTCTAATAAGACCAGGTTTTCCCAAAAATGAGTTCCAATTGTCAATGTAGCCCACATAGTTTTCAGGACATCACACAGACAGCCAGCAGTTGAAGGATGACAAGCGGCTAAACATGTCATCACTGGTCAGATTGGGGAGGGGCCCAGAGAATACTACAGAGGCAGCATTGTTTTGGCAAAGTCACACACCGATTCCACGTTAAGTTTTGAGACTTCCGACTGCCGGAGTCAGACGTCATTAATGCCAGCATGGATAACAGTTATGGAGTATTTACAGTTACTTTTAGCCAGCATTTTCAAATTTGACTCGATGTTGCCTGCTCTGGCCCCAGGAATGCATTTGAATATGGCTGCTGGAGTCTCTAGGTTCACGTTTCTGACTACAGAGTCGCCAATGATCAGAGTTTTTTCCTCAGCGGGTGTGTCGCTGAGGGGGAAAAGTGATTAGAAACATGAACAGGTTGGTGGTTAACCGGGGCTTTGCGGCTAGGTTTCCTTCTCACCATCACCCACCCAGTCTCCTCACTGCTGAGGAGGACCGGAGGACCACTAACAGGCCGCCCTGTACTAGGGAGCTCCACTGCAGCTATGGGATGTCCATCGTTATTAATTGGCGCAGACGGTGTTACAATACAGCGGAGCCGGGATTCCAGATCACACAACCTCGCCTTGAGTGCCTCAAAAAGACATTTATTACATTTACCGTTATCACTAAAAGAGGCAGAGGTGTAGCTAAACATCTGACAGAGAGAGCACACCAGAGGAGGAGAGGAAGGAGAGCTAGTAGCCATAGCTAGTGGCTAACCCGAAGCTAGCAAAAACACTGATGAAAGGTGAACAGAAGGCTAAAGAGGGTGATTAGATGACACTGAATGCGCACACAGGTGCAGGAGGCTTGATAAACAGAAGTGAGAGCTGACGGTAGATGGAAAAAAGTGATTAAAATACAATTAAAGGCAAAATTCTCGGGAGAATGAGGACAGCAAACCACAGACAGCCAGCAACACAGGAAGTGACGATACGTTACTACAGGAGCACCTCAGCAGTACATTACAAAAAAAACACAAGTACCATATAACCACTGAAGGGAAGAAAAAAAACTCAAACGCTACAGAGTAGGTCAACATAACTACAGATACAGTCTCATACAATAAACCAGGCAAAGACAAAAAAGGAGCATCCTTTCAAACTCACAGAAAAAAAACTCCCACAACTTAGAGGGATGCCAGCAGGTAGAACACGGAGAGAAAAAATAGGCAGTTCGGGTGGTCTACCTGCATCCAGATTCCAAATCGTTGAAAGGGAAAAAAGCAGTTTGGGTGGCCTACCCCAGTCCCAGGCCCGGAGAAACAGTACCTCAGGCGGCCGGACCAGGTCGCCGAACCAACAAGGCAGTCCTTCAGGCGGCTTACCCAGAATGCTGAACCGGCAAAGCAGTCTCCCGGGCGGCCGACCCTCATCTTTAGGCCACCAAGACCGGAGGGGAGAACTCGGAGGCAGCCTCCCTACCGAGAGGGATAGCAAGGGGAAGCCGAGCTGAATACGGGGAACCCCAGCAGCACCCGGTGGAGGAAGATTGGGGGAAAGATGAGGGACCAGTCCAGCGTCAGACAGCAGAGGATCTGCAGTGCCTTCACTGACCTCGAACCGAACCGGCGCTGCGCCCTTGGTGGACCCCGATCGGGCCAGCGCTGCACCCTCAATGGACCCCGATCAGGCCGGAGCAGCACCCACGACGGACCCCGACTGGGCCAGCGCAGCACCAGGGATGACCTCCAAGCATGAACCTGGAGCCTTCATGACGACGACCGGAGCTGATTCATCACCGGTGACCCTGGGAGAAGACTCAGAAAAACAAAGAAAACTGGGATCAAGATCATCGGCAGCGGCAGTGGCAGAGCCCGGCGAGACAAGCTCGGATGAAGCAATTGGCTGCACCCAGCTTGTTTCCCCGAGAGACAGGCAATAATGCTCCAGAAGGGAAAAGAGAAAGACAAAATAGAGCACTTGCCTTATCTCGGGCTCTACCGCTGTCCAGGACTCTGACGATCCAGGCTCAATGATCTGGAGGTCCATTCCTAGTTATGACTCGACTGCGGTGGGCTCCGTAGCCGGCATGATGGTCGTCACAGTCTGGGGACTCCCTGACACTGAAGTCCACGCCGAGGGCCAGCACGGCATGGTGGCAGGGGGTCCGTGACCTGCTGGGTCTGACTGCTCCTCCACGGAGACCCGGGGATGCTTGATTGTCAGAGCAGGCTCCAAACGACAGTCCGCCCTCCTCCTCTGCCCGTGACACAGCTGCGGGGCTGGCACCAGGCTCTCCAGGGCCGCAGGCTCCTTCTTCATCTGGCAGTCTATTCCTGGCACCGGGGGACGCTCACAGAGAAGGGAAGAAGACACAGAGGATGCAGGTTCAATATTTATGGCTACAGCAGGTGGAGGGAGCTCAGGGGACTGTGAGCCCCAAACTCCACCCCCAGGAGTCAGACAAGGCAATCCATTACAGGGAGTGAGAGAATGAAACAGCACTTGCCTGTTCTCCAGAGGGCCGATGGTGACTGCTGTAGCGCGCTTGGTTTTCCCCTTTCCCATATGGATGGTGATGGGGGGCCCCCTGGGAAGATGAAGAGTAGCCGCTCTCACTGGACCGGAGACAGGCGCAGCCGGGGAAGGACTCTTTGGGCTCACTGCAGCTGGAGAGAGTGCCAAGGAGGAGGGAGGAGCAGCCGAGGCAGTCCAGGGACGAGGAGCTAACAGAACAGCGGGAAAGGATGACCCGGAGGCTGAGGCTGCCGTCTGTCCCTTCCGTTGGGACACAGGGATAACAGCTGGCTGGTAGGCAGAGTTCTCAAGGAGGACTGGAACAGGATCTGGACGGGGATCTCGCTGAGGCTGATTGTGAGCAGGGTGACGACGTCTACCGGCAGAGGGCGAGGCTAAGGTCAGCTCTGGGAAAAGCCACTGCTGCGCAGAGATAGAGGCTAGCAGCTCAGCGTACTCAGGAAAATCATAGAGTTCAGGATGGATCTCCACCAGTCTGACTGCCGCCACCACATGCTTCAGGATTTGGCTGGGATGGAAGGAAGAGTGAGCTTCAGCCACACGGCCCCGGATGAGCTCAGCTGCCCACTGAGTCTCTTCACGGGGGGTCCCGGCTGTGCTGTTCTTCTGCTGCGGACGGAGATGACCCTTCGGTGACATAGAACCCTGGGCTGGTTGGGTGGCAGGAACCTGATCCCGACGCGAGGAGCGGAGATGCCTCACCGTCAGCTCTGGCTTCGGCTTCCTGCTGGAACTCTTCTCAGGCCCATGGATCTCCCTCCAAAGCACAGCGAATTCAGCCATCCTCTCCATGCCCTCAGTGTGATTAGCAAGGCGAGGATTGCGTTTAATTGCCGCCTCTGCGAGATCCAAGTACCAGTGTGTGTTGAAGGAAGTGAAGGGCCTACGAGCGTCGGTGAGGAAGTAGTCTACATCTCTGAGGGCGATGATCAGCTCGTAACCCATGTCCAAGGAGTAGCCCTTTTCTAGCGATGCCATTTCCCAACATGCAGGCACACGGAAAAAAAGGGGAAAAAACTACAAGCCCAAAAAAACAAACTCACGGTGACCAGCGTCTCGTTTGGCTGCGACCTACTGTCATGGATGTCCCTTGCGGGGCAACATTGAGACGCTATAGGCCAACCAGTGAGTTTGCATATTTATTAATGAAAAACAAGACTGACAAAATAAACTGCCACGATGGGCAAAACACGAACAATGACTAAGGCACGAGACAATAGGCTAAGAGGAGGAATAACACTTACTGGAAATGATGAACCATAAAGGAGACTGGAGTCGGGGTTAGGAATTCCAGTCAAACGCTGTGAAGGTCGCAGCTAGGAGTAAGCCTCAGCTGCTCCCTTAAATGAAGACACAGCACCAGACAGAAAAGGGGAATGTAATTAAATGAAATGACAAACAGCTGTCACCACACAACGTGGTGACAGCTGTTTGTTATTTTTGATCAAGAGTTATTTTTGATCAAGATCTGTTTTTTAATTCACATATTAAATTTGTTTCTAAGACTGCCTTCTATCATCTATACAATATTGCCAAGATTAGGAGCATCTTGTCTCTGAATGATGCTGAGAAACTGATCCATGCTTTTGTTAGCTCTAGATTACATTACTGCAACTCGTTATTATCAGGTTGTCTTAAAATAGCTCTAAAAAGTCTTCAGTTGATCCAAAATGCTGCTGCAAGAGTTTTCACAGGTACTAGAAAGAGAGATCATATCTTTCCGGTTCTGGCCTCCCTTCATTGGCTTCCCATAGAGTTTAGAATTAAGTTTAAAATCCTTCTTCACACTTAAAAAGCTCTTAATAATCAGGCCCCCTTTTATATATAAGATCTGATATTACCCTATCATCCTAACAGAACATTACGCTCCCAAAATGCTGGATTACTTGTAATACCTAGAATCTCCAAAAGTACAATGGGAGGCAGAGCCTTCTGCTATCAAGCTCCTTTCCTGTGGAACCAGTTGCCAGTCTGGGTTCGGGAGTCAGACTCGATCTCTGTTTTTAAGAATAGGGCAAAAACCTTCCTCTTCAATATAGCCTACGATTAAGGAGGGATCTTGTGTCTCTTAACCCCCCTCTGTTTTGCTGTTAATAGATTTAGACTGCCGGGTAACCTCCAATAATGTATTTGGCTGCTCTCCATTAATGTTTGCTCTCTTTATGTCTGTCCTTTTCATCTTCTTTATCCCCTCACCCCCCAGCCAGTCGCAGCAGATGACTGCCCCTCCCTGAGCCTGGTTCTGCTGGAGGTTTCTTCCTGTTAAAAGGGAGTTTTTCCTCTCCACCGTCGCTAAGTGCTTGCTCACAGGGGATCGTCTGATTGCTGGGGTCTTTCTGCAGTTGTGGGGTTTTCCCTACATTTGAAAGTGCTATGAAATGACTGTTGTTGTGATATAGCGCTATATAAATAAAGTTGAATTGAATTGAAAGACCACAGGAACATCAAATCTGTCACACTTTACCCACACGGTGTGCAGACTGAGTGCCTCCTCACATTTGTGCATCAACTTACAAACATGATGCCAATGATTTTGTCACAGTGTGCAGGTTGTGATTTAATTAGAAATGCTTCTAAATGTGTTGGTTCCCCTTTTTATCCAAGAAACCTCTTTGAGGTCGTCTGCCAGTCTTCAAAAGGGATACTAATATATCCCCTACGGGAGCATAGTGTCATGCGCTGGCCCTCGCGAGCCAGCTAGAGATGCACAGAGTCACCAGTGAGTTTACAGTGAGTTTTATTACGGTGAAAGGTTAACAACACAAGATGCAGGGGCAATGACACATGAGTCTACACACTTCTGGAGGCGTAAGGCTAGACAGCTCACTACGAGTCCATAGGAGGAGACAGTCATACACAGGCAAAGGTTGATTAAATAATTAGCTACACAGGCTGCTGAAGCAAAGACACACAAAGGTCCACTCTCACCGGGAGGAGCAAGGCAAACAGCTAACTTACTGGTGCCGGAGAGGCGACGGTCAACCACAAGCATGCGAGGTAGATAATGATCCAAGTCGTCCGTAGCTCAGACGTATAGCGACTGATAGCGACTGACACTGCTGCGTCATACCGTCGCCAGTGCTGGGCTTATATAGCGAAACACTAACGACGGTAATGACATTCAGCTGGCCGACCGTTGACAGGCGGAAACCCCACCGAGCACCTTCACAATAAGAGCCCGGTGAGGCCAGAATACAGCCCGCAGCTGTCAAGGCCGGCAGCGAGACATAACTTTAACCCGAGCGCGATCAGAACCGGCGCTTGGGTCATAACAGTACCCTCCCTCCACGGGCGGACTCTGAACGCCCCAAGGAACCACCCTGCCCCCCCCCGCCCCCCCAGGGTGGGAGGTGGGAGGACAGGTGCGGAGGGAGAGAAACCAACCCCTGAACAAGACCATGACCAGACAAAAAAAACATACGAAACCAAAAATACATGAAAATACCTGGAAACAAAGAACAAAATCCTCATACAATAGCCCCTCAAGAAAGGAGGGGAGAACAAAACAAAGACAAGACTTGACCAAACTATGAATACAAAACACAAAAGGCAATATAGATTACTTTACCTGACTTATGGCTTTCAAAACACGAACAAAACAAAAAAAAATACACACCATCACACAGGGAGCAATCTAAAATTGCTTAGCTTTGGCTATGACAATAACTATGGTTTACAAGAAAACAAGCGGCAATTTAAAAATTGCTCAGACCTGACTAAGACTAAGGCTTACAAGAAAAACAAGAGGCAATCTAAAAATTGCTCAGACTTGACTAAGACTATGAGAAACAACAAAAAATCTCAAGACGTACTTCACATGACCAGGCCCCGTTTGAGCCCACAGATAGTCCCACAGTACATGATAATCAGGTGGCCTGCCCCAGTCCCATGCCCCCAGAAACCAGTCCTCCGGTGGCCGAACCAGGTCACCCTGCAACACACACAGTTCACTGGGTGGCCAACCCAAGAC
The DNA here is from genome assembly GCA_020510985.1 of Pholidichthys leucotaenia. Classification (NCBI taxonomy): domain Eukaryota; kingdom Metazoa; phylum Chordata; class Actinopteri; order Cichliformes; family Pholidichthyidae; genus Pholidichthys; species Pholidichthys leucotaenia. The sequence continues at coordinate 72,370,332 of CM035843.1, forward strand.
GCCAAACGCCCCAAGCAGTTCCTCAGGTGGCCGACCGGCACCCCACAACCACCAGGACCGCGGAGGGACCGCATGCAGCCGCCCACCTGAACAGAACAAGACAGGAGAGCGCCAGACCGTCAAACAGAGCCCTCTCACGGACCCCAGCTGGTGGCTCCTGAGAGGGGAACAACCAAAACCTTGGGCCCCCTCAAATCCTGATTGGGTCACAGCCGCACCTGCGCTGGACCCCCACTGGACCTCGTCGGACCCCGATTGGGTCACAGCCACACCTGGGTCGGACCCCGACTGAACCTCGTCAGACCCCGATTGGGTAATCGCTGCACCCACGTTGGACCCCGACTGGGTCACCTCAGCCCATGCGTCGGACCCCGACTGGGTCAGGACGGGCCCCGATTGGGTCACCGCTGCACCCACGTTGGACCCCGACTGGGTCACCTCAGCCCATGCGTCGGACCCCGACTGGGTCAGGACGGGCCCCGATTGGGTCACCGCTGCACCCACGTTGGACCCCGACTGGGTCACCTCGGCCCACGCGCCGGACCCCGACTGGGTCGCCTCGGCCCACACGCCGGACCCCGACTGGGTCACCTCGGTCCACACGCCGGACCCCGACTGGGTCAGGACTGCTCCGGCGACGACCTCCATCTCCGAACCTGGAACCCCTGGTCCCGTGACCTTGACTGGCTCCGGACCGGTAATGCTGTGGAGGTGCTCAGAAAACAAGAGAGGACCGGGATCAGTTCCACCGGCAGCGCCAGAGCCCAGCGAGACGAGCTCGGGTGCAGCGGACGGCTGCCCCTCACTCGCCTCCCCATGAGGCAGGCAAAAATGCTCTAACACACCATACAGGAAAACAAGAAAGAGCACTTGCCTGCACTTAGGCTCTGGAGCCGTCCAGGACTTCGCCGATCCAGGTTCAAGAAGCAGCTCGTCGTCGGGCTCCCACTCGGCTGCGTCGGGTTCCACAGCCGGCCTGATGGTCTCTGCAGCTGGATCCTCACACGCTGGCGTCCACGCCAATAACCCGTATGGCGTGGGGGCAGAGGACCCTGGACCTGCTGACTCGGACTGCATCCCTGAGGAACCCTGGGGACGCACTCTCGTCGGCTCTGGTTCCTCACTGCAGTCCGTTCTTCTCTGCCCAAAGCGCGGCTGCAGGGCTGGGATATTGCCCAGAGCTGCAGGCCTCCCCCTCGTTCGATGGCGTGGGACTGACGCCGAGGACCGCTCCGCAGGAGGAGACACAGAGGCAGCAGGTTTAATAACAATGGCTACAGCTGGGGAAAGAAACTCAGGGAGCTGCAAACCCCGAGCTTCACCCCCAGGAGTCAGACAAGACAGATCACTATGATTGATAGGTAAGTGAACTTGAACTTGCCTGTCTCCCGGGGGGAGGATGGTATCAGCTGTAGCGGACATCGCTCCTTCCCTCGCTCGCTGGGTGGTAAAAACGGACCCATGGACGGAGCCCACCGGCACAGGACTCAGCTCACTCACAGCAGCCGGCTGGTTGAGGGGGTCATCCCGGCGGACCGGAACTGGATCCGAAGCAGAAGATTGCCGAGGATGCGCCCGGCCGCAACGCTGACGCCTTCGCCGGCCCCCAGACGGTGCGAACTCCCGGAACGGATCGAGGAAAGGATCAGGATCCATGAGCAAAGAGCAGGAGTGCCTCTTCTCCTGCTTTCATCTCTCGGCGCCACACCAGTCGGCTGCCTTTTGCAACAGCGGCTCGATTCCGAGTTTTTTTTTCCCTTCCTCTCTCTTTTGATCACTTTTTTTTTTTTTTTTTTCACCCCACTTATATCACGGACACACAGATCGTCCCAAATGTCTCCTGAGCCGGTGGACGGAGCCACTGTTTATAGCAGGATTCGATACAACAGGGAAGAGCTGCTAGCATTTAACCGCCACCCGGTCCCACTGGAAAAACTCGACATACCGAGAGAACTGAGGCGAAAACGCCGCGGCTGCCGGACTGGAGTAAGGCGGAGGACAAAAAATATAAGGTACAGACCCTCCCTTCCATCTGTTGTCATGGGAAATGTACGGTCGATACTGGGAAAGTTAGATGAGCTAGCGGCTATCTCCCGTTATGATAGCACTTACCGGGAGTGCTCTCTCCTTTTGTTTACTGAGACGTGGCTAACTGAACTAGCAGCAGATGCTAACATTGAGCTGGAGGGTTTTCACATGATACGAGCTGACCGAACACCAGAGAGTGGCAAAACTAGGGGCGGTGGAGTGATAATGTATGTTAACAACAACTGGTGCAGACCGGGACATATCACTGTTAAACAACGACACTGCAGCAAAGACATTGAGTTGCTAGCTGTTAGCATGAGGCCTACATATCTCCCGAGAGAACACTCACACGTGATCTGCATTGTTGTTTATGCAAATCCGACGGCGAACGCTGGGACAGCGCGTGACGTCATCCATTCAGTAACCAGCAGGCTGCAGACAGAACACCCAGATGCTCTTCTCCTCATCTCAGGTGATTTCAACCACGTTTCACTGTCTCCCATTCTGCCCACTTTCACCCAGTATGTCACATGCCACACTAGAGACAATAAAACACTGGATTTGTTCTACGCAAACACTAAGGAGGCGTACACCTCATCACAACTCCCCCCACTTGGGAGATCGGATCACAACTTGGTTCATCTCCGACCGGTGTACAAACCCCTAGTGCACAGACAACCTCCGGCCATGCACACTGTGGAGTTATGGTCTGAGGAGACAATGGACACTCTAAAGGACTGTTTTGAAGCCACTGCCTGGAAGCAGCTCTGCGATCCACATGGTGAGGACATCGATGGCCTCATTCACACCTTCACGGGCTACCTCAGCTTCTGTGTGGACAAATCCGTTCCCACCAAGACCATACGGTGTCACTCAAACAACAAACCCTGGATCAACCCTGAGATAAAAACACTTCTGAGAGAGAAGAAGAGGATCTTCAGGTCGGGGAACAGGGAGATGCTGAAGTCCGTACAGAGGGAGCTGAGGAGAAAGATCAGAGAAGGCAAGGACAGCTTCAGGAAGAAGATGGAGGACAAGCTGCAACAGAGCGACATCAGCGGGGTCTGGAGAAACCTCAAAACCATCTCGGGGCTCCAGAATACCTCCCCCCAGGCCACGGGGGGCAGGGAGTGGGCGAACCACCTGAATCTGTTTTTCAATAGATTTGACCAACCGCCCTCCCCCCTGTCTGCACAACAACCACTGCTGCCTCTAAGAAATCAAGTCCTGCTACCCACTCCCCACTCCACCGACACCCCCCCACTCCCAACACACAGCCCCCCATCCTGACCCTGACCAAGACCCAGGTGAGGACGGAGCTGAGGAAGATCAAGGCGAGGAAGGCGTCGGGACCGGACGGCATCAGCGCAAAGCTCCTCAAGTCCTGTGCAGACCAGCTGTGTGGGATTGTGACATATATCTTCAACATGAGCCTGAAACTGGGGAGGGTACCACAGCTGTGGAAAACATCTTGTGTGGTACCTGTACCAAAAACTTCCCACCCCAAAGACCTGAACAGCTTCAGACCGGTGGCCTTGACGTCCCACTTGATGAAGACCCTGGAGAGACTGCTCCTTGCTCATCTCCACCCCCTGGTGGAACCAGCGATGGATCCACTCCAGTTCGCCTACCAGCATGGCATTGGGGTGGAGGATGCGGTGATCTTCCTCCTTCACCGTTCTCTGTCCCACCTGGAGAAGCCCGGGAATATGGTGAGGATCATGTTCTTTGACTTCTCCAGTGCTTTCAACACCATCCAACCGATGATCCTGAAGGACAAGCTGCTGCGCGCAGGGGTGGACCAGCACCTGTCATCATGGATCCTGGACTACCTCACGAACCGGCCTCAGTTTGTGAGAACCCGGGACTGTGTTTCCGACACGATCATCAGTAGCATGGGGGCCCCCCAGGGAACGGTGCTGGCTCCCTTCCTGTTCACTCTTTATACTGCGGACTTCTCACACAACACAACACATTGCCATCTACAGAAGTTCTCTGATGACTCTGCGATCGTTGGTCTCATCTCCAGCGGAGATGAAGCTGAGTACAGAGGGCTTATCCAGGACTTTGTGGACTGGTGCCATCGGAACTGCCTCCAGATCAACGCGAGGAAAACTAAGGAGCTGGTGGTGGACTGCCGCAGGCATGGGCAGCCCCTCACAGCACCAGTAAATATACAGGGAACAGACATCGAGATGGTGACATCCTACAAGTACCTGGGTATTCATCTGAACAATAAACTAGACTGGTCACACAATACTGACGCACTCTACAAGAAGGGACAGCGCAGGCTGTTCCTGCTGAGGAGACTCAGGTCTTTTGGTGTACAAGGGGCGCTGCTGAAGTCATTCTATGACACGGTGGTGGCATCAGCCATCACTTTTGGAGTGGTCTGCTGGGGCAGTGGCATTACTGCAGCCGATAGGAAGAGACTGAACAAACTGATTAAGAAAGCTAGCTCTGTCCTGGGGCAACGCCTTGATCCGATGGAGGAGATAGGAGAGAGAAGGACGGTGGCTAAACTGTCATCTCTGCTGGAGTCCGAGTTCCACCCTATGCAGGACATACTGGATGCACTGAGGAGCTCATTTAGCAGCAGACTACATCATCCCAGGTGCACAACCGAGAGGTTTCGTAGGTCCTTCCTACCAACGGCTGTCAGACTGTACAACCTAAGCAGGGCTGCTCGCAGAGATAGCAAAAAGACGTAACAAACTAATAGTTTTTTGAATGCAAAAGATGCAATAGACTTACACAATGGTCCTCTCCGGCATACAACTAGGAACATACCGGTCGCTATGGAGGGTGAGAATATGTATGGGCACATAATCATACCATGTAGGATAACTAAATAGACGGTTATGCTGTTTCATCCCACCTAGCAACAATGCTCTGCACTGTGTGTGTTTATACTGTATATTTACATATTTATTCCATCTAGCTACAATGCTCTGCACTGGGTGTGTTTATATTTATATATCTATATATTTATTCCATCTAGCTACAATGCTCAGCACTGGGTGTGTTTATATTTATATATCTATATATTTATTCCATCTAGCTACAATGCTCCGCACTGTGTTTTTATATATCTACATATTATTCCATCTAGCTACATTGCTCCGCATTGTGTGTGTTTATATACTTGCATATTTATTCCACCTAGCTGCAATGCTCCGTACTGTGGGTGTTTATATATTTACATATTTATTCCATCTAGCTACAATGCTCTGCACTGTGTGTTCATATATTCATATATTTATTCCATCCAGCTACAATGCTCTGCACTGTGTGTCTGTGTGTGTGTGTGTGTGTGTGTGTGTGTATATATATATTTTATAGTAATATGTACATATGTATATTAGCTGCTCTTGCTTGCTTGTTTTTTTTCTTGCCTTCTGATTGTTGCTCTGAGTGTTGCTATCCCTGTGCTGTTGCAATCCTGGAATTTCCCCGTTGTGGGACTAATAAAGGCTTATCTTATCTTATCTTATCTTCATGTCGCGTTCCTCCTCCATCATCAGGTAAATCTCGCGTTGCGCAGCGATGTCCTCCCTCCTCGCGTCGACTTCCGGGTGGTCAGCGTAGCGGGGAGAGAGATGACAAAGTATATCCTCGGCCGCGTCCAGGTACCAGTGTATGCCGTGGTCATAGTCTAGCAGAGAAGCGGAGATGAGAAGCTCATCCACCACTTCCAGCACATCAGTCAGCTCGTGGCTCGGACTCCACACACGGTTCCTCCGCGACGGCATTCTTCACATACACGGCACCCAGACAGGAAAAAGCAAATGTCCAAAAAACTCAAACTCACTGGTGAATAGCGTCTCGGGTTGGCGTCACCATAACGCTGTTTTGGCAGCAGTGTACTGTCATGCGCTGGCCCTCACGAGCCGGCTAGAGACGCACAGAGTCACCAGTGAGTTTACAGTGAGTTTTATTACGGTGAAAGGTTAACAACACAAGATGCAGGGGCAATGACACATGAGTCTACACACTTCTGGAGGCGTAAGGCTAGACAGCTCACTACGAGTCCATAGGAGGAGACAGTCATACACAGGCAAAGGTTGATTAAATAATTAGCTACACAGGCTGCTGAAGCAAAGACACACAAAGGTCCACTCTCACCGGGAGGAGCAAGGCAAACAGCTAACTTACTGGTGCCGGAGAGGCGACGGTCAACCACAAGCATGCGAGGTAGATAGTGATCCAAGTCGTCCGTAGCTCAGACGTATAGCGACTGATAGCGACTGACACTGCTGCGTCATACCGTCGCCAGTGCTGGGCTTATATAGCGAAACACTAACGACGGTAATGACACTCAGCTGGCCGACCTTTGACAGGCGGAAACCCCACCGAGCACCTTCACAATAAGAGCCCGGTGAGGCCAGAATACAGCCCGCAGCTGTCAAGGCCGGCAGCGAGACATAACTTTAACCCGAGCACGATCAGAACCGGCGCTCGGGTCATAACACATAGTGTCTCATCTAACCACATTGTGTCAATTAAAACTGCTGAACAGACAACTTCCTGACTTCTTTGTGCTGTGGTCTTGTAGATGCATGGATATTTTAAGATCATGTTAGCATGCCCTCTATAGATCAACACCCCACCATTTCATCAACATAACTGTGCATGCATTTACAAAAATAATGTGTCAACGCCATGGTGCTTTAAATAATTTAAGAGCTTCATTAAACTTTGTAGCTTAGACAAAGAATTCATACTAATTACAGTAGTCCTGCAGTATACTGCAGCACTAGAATAACTGAAAGTACAATTAAATTTTACACAAATAGTCAGTCAAGTTTAAGTTTATGTAGGCCATTGATATGATTCATTGTCTTTATCTCCATTATGATTTGCATAATGAGGGACTACCACTATATAAAATGTCTCTCATTTCCTATATTCATGCCCACACAAACCAAACTGAACTTTCACCGAGAACCAGAACAGGAAGCTCTTTTCTATAGGTGTCAGAATTAACTTTAAGGTCCATGTACTGTCTGTAACTCTTTAGATTAGCAAAGATGTATTGTGGAGCACAAACATACCAATGTCAAAGGGATGTAGATTGAGCCTTTTATTATGTTATTGCATCTATTTGTTAATTATGGTGTCAGTCATTATGCTTATACTGTATGGTGGAACACTCTAACAAAAACAACTGCAAACTAAATGTTGAAAGGAAAACTTTCATAACACGTGACAAAATTCGACATCATTATAAGTACAAACACTTAAACTTAACACCTAGATGGGCACAGAGCATGGAGGGAGATTCACTGAAGTCAACTCCAATGATGTCGCTCTTAAAAGAGCATGGAAACATTATTATTATTACTTCCACCAAGGGAGGACCGAGGGAATGTTTTTATTGGCGTTGGTTGGTTGGTTTGTCTTTTAGCAACATAACTCAAAAAGTTATGAACAGATTTTGATGAAATTTTCAGGAAAGGTGTGTAACAGCATGGGGGACAGATGATTAGATTATGGTGGGGATTCGATCACGATCTGTATGCAGGAATTTTTTGAATATTATTTTTATACAGTTGTGAAAAAATTTGGACACTCCTTTAAATATTCAGTTCTTTATTAAGAAGTGTTCACATATCTATGTCTAACCTTGTTTTTGTTTTTATTTGCATTATTTTTACATTTATTTTATCCATTGTAAGTTTGAATGAATGTGGGGGTGTCCTAACAGAGATGGGGGGTGTCCTAATTTATTCCTCACTATTTCTTTAGAATTACATTTTACAGAAAATTTGAAAAAAATAAAGTCTTTAATTCATTTTTAATTGTTTGGTTCTAGTACATGAATCTCCCAGTATTTTTAACAGTGATATTAAATATCCATATGTCCAAATGTGTTAAAAAAACACACACAGGCTGATACAGGGTGTCCTAATTTTTTCACATGACTTTATACTAATATGGCTTTTTTCATGTATTGCCCCTTCAAGACGTGTCCACTGAGTTACCCCATAGGGCCACATGCCTCGGCAACCCAGAAGCCAAACACTGCAGAAAAAGTATGAGGGGGCGTGTCCACCAAACTCATTTTTCCTGCTGTGAGCGACTATTTTCGATTCCTTCTCTATGTAGTCCAGCGTTTACAGCGCTGAGCACCCTCGGCACTGAAACGCTTTGAGCAGTGGACGCTTTTTGTCGCGATGCTCAGGGCTGAAAAAAGTTCAACTTGTCACACTACTGTACAGCTGCGCTCGTCAATGTCAGACCTTTCTAAGCAGCCAATCAGAATTAAGGAAGGGCGGGACATAGGACACCGGTACAGCGGGATGAGAATGGGAGGTGACGTGGAGGAGGTGGAGGCTGAACTTTGCTGCATCAAACAACCCTGTACTCTTTGATCCGACACTAAAAGGATATCATGGTCAAAATTTGAAAGCTAACGCTTGGAGGACCATGTCCGCATCTGTCGGCGTGCTAGCTGAGTGTTTGTGCCTTTTTCATGGTCATATTTCTTACAAGTTTGTTGCGGTAGATAATATGGATACTATGTGAATTTGCAGTTGATAACTGCAAAAAAATGGTATGATACCGCACTGTTGTGTAATATTGCTTAGTTCTTATGAACTTTGTCAGTAAACCGTAATGGAGAAGAGGGGAGGAAAAAAAAGAAAACCAACCTGAAAGATTTAATAAACCATGATGTTGATATAAGGTGGAATTGCCCAGCCCCAATGTATGTTCAATACAACTATGACAGTCTTGTTATTATCCATCCATCCATCCATCCATCTTCTACCGCTTTTCCGGAGGTCCGGGTCGCGGAGGCAGCAGTTCAAGCAGAGAAGCCCAGACTTCCCTCTCCCCAGCCACCTGCTCCAGCTCTTCAGAGGGGATACCAAGGCGTTCCCAGACTAGCTGGGAGACATAGTCTCTCCACCGAGTCCTGGGTCTGCCCCGGGGTCTCCTCCCAGTGGGACGTGCCTGAAACACCTCAAGTGGGAGGCGTCCAGGAGGCATCCTAATCAGATGCCCATACCACCTCAACTGACTCCTTTCAATGTGGAGGAGCAGCGGTTCTACTCTGAGCCTCTCCCGGATGACTGAGCTCCTCACCCTATCTCTGAGGGTGAGTCCAGCAATCCTACGGAGAAAGCTCATTTCAGCCGCTTGTATCCGCGATCTCGTTCTTTCGGTCATTACCCAAAGCTCGTGACCATAGGTGAGAGTAGGAACGTAGATTGACTGGTAAATCGACAGCTTTGCCTTAGAACTAAGCTCCCTCTTCACCACAACAGACCGGTACAACGTCCGCATCACTGCAGATGCTGCTCCAATCCGTCTGTCGATCTCTCGCTCCATTTTCCCCTCACTCGTGAACAAGACCCCAAGATACTTAAACTCCTCCACTTGGGGCAGGAGCCTGTCCCCAACCCGGAGAGGACAATCCACCTTTTTCCGGCTGAGGACCATGGACTCGGACTTGGAGGTGCTGATTCTCATCCCAGCCGCTTCACACTCAGCGGCAAACCGTCCCAGCAAGAGCTGTAGGTCATTGCTGGATGAAGCCAACAGGACAACATCATCTGCAAACAACAGAGATGAGATCCTGTGGTCACCAAGCATGACACCCTCCATTCCCTGGCTGCACCTAGAAATCCTGTCCATAAAAATTATGAACAGGACCGGTGACAAAGGGCAGCCCTGGCGGAGTCCAACTCTCACTGGGAATGACTCCGACCGAGTGTTGGCAATGCGAACTAAACTCTCACAACGGTCGTACAGAGACCGAATAGCTCGTAACAACAAGCCCGATACCCCATACTCCCGAAGCACCCCCCACAAAAATCCACGAGGGACGCGGTCAAATGCCTTCTCCAAGTCCACAAAACACATGTAAACTGGTTGGGCAAACTCCCACGAACCCTCAAGAATTCTCGAGAGGGTAAAGAGCTGGTCCGATGTGCCACGGCCAGGACGAAAACCACATTGCTCCTCCTGAATCCGAGGTTCGACCAACGGCCGGACTCTCCTCTCCAGTACCTTGGCATAGACCTTCCCAGGGAGGCTGAGGAGTGTGATCCCTCTAAAGTTGGAGCACACCCTCCGGTCCCCTTTTTTGAAGAGAGGAACCACCACCCCGGTTTGCCATGCCAAAGGCACTGCCCCCGACCTCCACGCAATGTTGCAGAGGCGTGTCAACCATGACAACCCAACAACATCCAGGGCCTTGAGGTACTCGGGGCGAATCTCGTCCACCCCCGGGGCCCGGCCACCAAGGAGATTTTTAACCACCTTGGCGACCTCAGCCCCTGTGATAGGCGAGTCATCCCCCTCGTCCCCAAACCCTGCTTCCTCTGTGGAAGGCGTATCAGTGGGATTGAGGAGATCCTCGAAGTATTCCTTCCACCGCCCGACGATATCCCCAGTTGAAGTCAACAGTGTCCCATCCGCACCATACACAGTGTGGACGGGGAGCTGCTTTCCCCTCCTGAGCCGCCGAACAGTTTGCCAGAATCTCTTTGAAGCCGACCGAAAGTCTTGTTCCATGGCCTCACCGAACTCCTCCCATACCCGGGTTTTTGCTTCAGCAACCACCCGAGCTGCACTCCGCTTGGCCTGCCGGTACACCTCAGCTGCTTCGGGACTCCCACAAGCCAACCAAGCTTGATAGGACTCCTTCTTCAGCTTAATGGCCCCCCTCACCACTGGTGTCCACCACTTGGTTCGGGGGTTGCCACCACGAGATGCACCGACCACCTTGCGGCCGCAGCTCTGGGCTGCCGCTTCAACAACAGAGGTGGAGAACATGGCCCATTCAGACTCCATGTCCCCAGACTCCCTCGGAATGTGGTTGAAGTTCTTCCGGAGGTGGGAGTTGAAGACCTCCCGGACAGGGAGGTCTTCAGTCTTGTTATTATTATTATTATTATTATTATTATTATTATTATTATTATTATTATGTCGTGGACCCCAAGTTACCAGCGGTATCAGAGAGGAGTGGTCGGGCCGTGGTTTGTTGGACCGGCTGGTTCCGAGAGTGTTGGATGATGCCGTATGGAACGAATCTTGGTCTAGTATTCTGGGAAATGAACAGGACCAATCCCACTCAGGGCCATCGCGGGAGGGCTCCGGTGCCAGGGCCCAAGTTACCCTGGATGAGGGAACTGGGTGGCACAGTGGAACGCCTGTGACGGTGGGTGGAGCCGAAAGGATGGCTCTCTCTTTCAGCTGTCCAATGACTCATGGAGACGTGCCAACGAGGAGAAGGAGGTGTCGGGGCTCCGATGTGGTTCATCTCCTGGGGTGAAGCGAAGAAGCAGCTCTGGACTGGACCTGCGGGACGGGTCTCCGGAGGGTGGTTTCTCCATCGTGACTGTGTGGTGGTAGGGGGGCAATGGATTATGTTGAATGTTATGATGTGAATTGCCCGAACCACATAGCCTATATGTTCCACACATAGTTAATATGTGAATCGCTCTAGTTGGTTTAAAAAAAAAAAGAAAAACAAAATGATGATTGTCTTAACATGTTTAATGCATTGTTGATGTGTGACTGGCCCAAGGTACGAGTTAATTATAGCATTGTGTTTAACACATGAAGTTGCTGAGAGGGCTGCCCAGGTTTTGGGGTGTTCATAGCATGACGTGGGTGTGGATATTTTTTTTTTTTTTGTTACTTATTTGTACCCGTAGGTAGATTTGGTTTGCAGTCTGGTGACAAGCCACCGGCTGCCGGTTGCTGCGTGCGCTAGCGCCCTAAACCTACATGTTTTTGGTATGCGGGAGGAAACTGGAGAAATCCCGGCGTAAACCCACGCAACACGGGGAGAACATGCAAACTCCACACAGCTCACTGTTGGTCGGGGGATGGGATCGAACTCACGATCTCATGATTCCCGCGATCCCCCGGCCGAGGGTAAACTGTGCTGCCACAGTGCTAAACCACTGCGCCACCGTGCAGCCACCGGATATTGACATATGAGATGGTTGCATTTTGAATTCATGTTTAAGGGCACAGATTTTTTATGTGCTTATGGGTTGTTAGTCGATGCTGCTAATAGGAGATTAGTAGACGTTGTCTCTTTTACCTCACTGCCCTGTACAGCTGGGGGAGCTGGGTCGACAATACTGGTTAACGTTATAGCTCCAGGGGGTAAGTACCAACATTTGCTCACACAGTTCCCAGCACTCACGGTCCCCACTTTTTCGGCTACGGTAATGAAACATGAGGTCGAACACTTTATAATGACAACAGGTCCGCTGGTGTTCGTGCAACTGCAGCGTTTGTGAGAGCACTACAGGAGGTGTAGGGAATGGTTAATTTTTATAACTGTTTCCTTCCCCAGGCAGCCCAGCTGATGCAGCCACTGTATGTCACGCTTAAAAAAAAGAAGCCTGCAGAAACTATATACTGGACTCGCAAGCAAGTCCAGGCTTTTACAAATGCCAAAACAGTGCTGGCAGATGCTGCATTGTTAGCCCACCCGGATCCATCTGCATGGATGGCATTCACTGCGGACGCATCTTGGCGGGACCCCTCCTGCCGTCGCAAGGTTTCACGCACCTTTTCACAATTGTGGACCGCACCACGCACTGGTCTGAAGTGGTCCTGCTGGCTTCTACTATTTCCGCAGACGTGGCTCATGCTATTTTGTCGGCTTGGGTTGCACGGTTCGGATCCCCGTCAGATATCACTTCTGACAGGGGTTCACAATTCATTTCGGAACTCTGGTCTGCGAGAGCCCAGAGCCTGGGGGTCAAAATTCACCGCACTACTGCGTACAACCCCCAGGCTAACGGGTTATGCGAGCGTTTTCATAGGTCGCATAAAGCAGCGCTCAGAGCTTCGCTCACGGGCACAGACTGGGTCGATCGCCTGCCCTGGGTTCTTTTGGGGTTGTGCTTCGCACCTAAGGAGGATGTGGCAGCCTCCCCGGCAGAACTCATTTTTTGTCAGCCGCTGCGGATCCCCAGAGAGTTTTTACCGAAAAACCCTGCACCCGAGGCTGATCCGCCCGTGCAATTTTTGCACAGTACAGAGGCTTTTAACGTACCGGGCCCAGCCCACCATAGTTTTCCCCACACCTTCACCCCAAAAAGCTTGCAGAATGCCAGTTTTGTTTTTGTCAGGCATGATGTGCGCCGGACCCCGCTGCACCCACCGTACGACGGACTGTTCAGGGTGTTGTAACCTGGGGCGAAGCATTTTGTGTTAGACTTGGGGGGGACGTATGGAGACCGTCTGCACTGACAGGCTGAAGCCCGCTTTTATATTGGCAGACGAGCAGGTGGTGTTGGCCCAAGCTCTCCGGCACGGACGCCCACCATTGGTGACTCTGCAAGTTGGTGATCCCTTGGCAGGGACCTGAGCTTGCAAAGCTGATGTTTTTTCTCCCCCTCCCCTTTTCCCTCCACAGACTGACATGCCCTCCTGTCCACCCCACCAGCAGAGCAGTTCGACTGGATCGGTGACCCCCTGCTACAGACGCTATGGGCGCCGGCTCAAGCCCAAAGGACCGGGGTGTTAGTGCCCTTTCTGGGTGTTTAGGGGGGGCTGTGTAGGGGCATGGAGTGGGACTTCTCCACCCAAAGAAGAAGGCAGCTAGGGAAGGGGGGAACAATGGACCGAAAGAGGAGGTGTCACCGGAGGGGGGGGGGGGGTTATCAGACGGCACAGTAAGGACTATGTCCCCCCCCCCCCCAAGGAGAGGAGTAAATGCCAGAGCTGCTGGAAAAAGAAGGGTGTGAGAGCAGCGCCAGCGTTATGTCATGTTAATGTACCACACAGGCTTTGTTCTAGACGCAATGTTTGATGGTCAGAAGTTCTGGGTCTCAATGCATGGTATTAAAGATATAACAGAGGGATGAACAGAGACCCAGGATTCGCTTTTGTTGCACTTTATGTTGGAGAAAGAATAAAGTTTCTGTGACTTTCAGCTCGTTGCCTCGCCTGCTTCCTTTCTCCACAATGTATTAAATATACTTAATATTATATTATTGTGTGCTATGGGTGGTGGCTTCACCTTTCCGGTTCCACCGTCATCCACAGTATAAAAGGCTGATGCGGCAGAGGGACGGTCTCTTTTGATCTTGCCTCTACCTAGACGGGAGCGCCTTGTGTCACTGTGAGTCACCCATTAAAGTCACGTTGTATTGCATCTCCGGCCTCGTTATTGAAGTGCTGTTTCAGAATCAGAATCAGAATCAGCTTTATTGCCAAGTATATTTACAAGTAAACACACAAGGAATTTGACTTGACATAAGACGCGCACGTTAGGCGCATCCAATGACGCGTCGCCATACAAGGCGCCTGTCAACAGTGGAGGTAAAGAGGGGGGAGGAGGGGGAGGAAAACACAATAGGAGAGAGAAAAAACATAGTAATCAGAATAAACGCTCATATGTGAGCCAAATTTTGACTACACAGAAAAAAACCCTCATGCATTAGCATACAATAGAATTCACAAGACACAAGAGAGCAGTGTACAGTATCTTTAATCAGTTCATGAATCAATGTGTGTGCGGTGTTGAGCAGTGTTGATGATAATAAGAGAGACCCAAGGACCCTTGGCAGAAGATGTTTTGTCTGTCTGGCGCCCAGTCTTATCTGGCGCTGCAGCTGGCTGTCCAAGGCCTTGTGCTCATGATTTTGAAAAAAACACAGACTGCAGACAGCCAGGAGGAATTTTCATGGGGAATAATAGTGCCAAATAGGACTGATCACAGAGAAGACTTGTATTTCTTCTGTAGATTCAGTACATTAATCCTTCATTGCGCAGCTTTGAATTCGTCGTGGAAAGACCTGAGCGAACCCATGATGTAATCCACCTTACGAGACAGTTCTCCAGTAGTCGCTATCATGGTCTTCTCCAGTTTCTCAATTTGTTGGATGCACCTCGCCTGGCCAGCATTTTGATAGGTTGAATCCATCTTCAGCAATTTGCGGTAAACCAAGACAATTCCCGTGTCACATAGATAGCCCACTGGAGCCGTTCCAGCGGGGCAGACAGCTTCCCCCGGAGCACTTTTCCTTGTTGAAAAAATAGTGTCAATTGTGTTCAAAGCCCAGCTTATTAACTCCATAATTTCTTTTCGGCGGTCGCAGTTAGACGCAGGCAGACAACAGCAAGCTGGGATCTAGTAATAACAGGAGGGGAGGAAAAAATCAGCAGGAGAGAAGAAAAAAGCGTCTGCTCTCTTGGGAGGGCGGAAGTAGAAGAGTAGTTATGTTTGTTATGTCCATAAACTAGAAGACTAGTTTATGGACATAACAAAAACCCCTTCAGCTTTAGAGGCAGAGGGGTAATTAAAAAGTGCATTTCACAGAAACGAGAATGCAAACAGTACCTTTCAGACAATCATTGGGGTATAACATACACATGAATGATATATGATAGGGCACAGATGTAGAGGTATATGGGAAGAAACAAATAAATTCACTTCCAGTAATGACATATTGAAAATTTTATCAAAATAAAACAAAATTTATTGTTTAGAGTCATTTTTTCTCACCTTCAGAACATGCTTTTCCTCATTCTCTTTGGTCAAACTGTATTGAGAATTGAATTATGCAGGAATGTCTTTTAGTAAACTATTTTCTTGAATTTCAATGTCATCTGAACTCCTTTCAAAGTTATTAAGAAATTCATACAAGGATACTGAAGATTTTTTTTTCATGTGCATTGGAAAATCAAATGCCTTTTCCACTTTTTGTTAGATTTCTTTTCTTCTTGCTGTTGTGTTGTGTTAATACCATATATTGTTGTGTTTACCACTTCAGGCCGGCATCATAAAGTTTAATTTCATTGAGACATCCAGAACAAGTCTGACTGTTGAACTGAAGCCTTGGTTGAGGAACTGAGGGTTCAGCTGCATTAAAAAAAAGGATTGTTTCTCCTCCTCTAGTACACCTTTCTATGACAAAACAACGCTGCAAGGAATACTGAATAACATTTTGAAGGAAAAATACATCTTTCAAAGAAGCCATGCACAAGGTTATCCATGAGCCTGAAACTTTGGCAAACAAAAGAGCATAAACTTTGGACATTTTGCTTTTAAAATTCAATGCCAGAAGAAGCACACACATACAAATGAAAAGCTCCAGGGGTCAAGTAAACCACAGCAAATATTAAATAGGTATATGCACCCAGAGAGGATGAAGTTATTGACAACGGATGGCTGGCACCCCAACAAAGTCCTTGATTCCTTTATATTCATTCCCTATTAATTCATTATATTCATTCCCTATTAATCACTCCTTAATTACTCCACAGTGGAGCATCCACACCAACAATGGTTTCTAATCATAAAACACTAAAATCATTAGTACGTTTCATCATTAATCTTTCAGTACCTTAGCTGAAAAAGTCTGGATGCCTTAATGAGATGAAGAAATTCTTTGCGTATGATATTATAAAAGTGAAGCATTGTCTTATCTGGAAATAAAAACCAAAGCAAGAATGATGCAACAACTACAACTAGAAATTTTACATTTGGTACTTTATTTGTGAATATTTGATGTGTTCTTGCAAATTAAAAATGTGAAAATGCTTCCAGCTTGTACAAAATAAAGGCTTATCTTATCTTATATTTCATTGTGCCAGTGTCCTCTAGTGGTCATGTATGTTATGACCATAAATGGCCTGTGACCATAAACCAAAAGTCTGAACATTCAGCCTCTCTTGGTTCTCGCTCCTCTCGTTGTTATTCACCCTTTCAGCCGTGTCACCTTGCAGTTGATGGAGAGTCATCTATAAATGTGGAGAATGAAAATGATCAACACAATCTCTCAGACAGGAAATGGAGCAAAGACGTGAACGTTTAAAAGACTGCAACATTTTTACTGACCTCTGCTGTCATCTGAGAAGGAATCTGGTCTGGGCTTAGATGTTCTCGTGTTGAGCACCGGCATTTTCTGCCAAGACAAAAAAGAGGGAAAAAAGAAGTAACTTTTATAATATCTTCTGGTTTTGTCATTTGTCATCTTCACACAGGACTTATAACGGTCACAGAAGCATGTATGTGTCTAAACATATATGTATTGTACACAAGCTGAAAGAAAAGTTTTGGTGTTGCATTTAGTAACTGTTGCTGTGAAAGTCATGTGGGTTCTCAGGTCCACTGTGGCAACAGTCACTTTGTCTCCACAACAGCTGCACCACCACATTTATGCAGCCATCTGTGCTCAGACATTGTTCTTCTCTTTATGCAGCAACTCCAGCTACATATTAAAACATATAGATATTCTCTTTAGGAAGTATTAATTTGATGGATGTTGTGTCTGTCCGACCCCAATATACTGTAGACAACTGGCTATAAGGCAGCATAACAGACTTTAAAACTGATAAAAAGCATCTTCAGCAAAGAGTGATAAAACATTAGTGAGTGTAGTGTCAGAATGGTATTTCAGATTTTCATGTCAAATTACTTTTTCTTTCATTCATTCAGCAACGAGACAAAATGCTTTCACCACACACAATGTGCTGTTTTGTTTATGTTTAAGTATACCAAGGCCAGAAATGCTGGATTTCATTTTTAAAATATCTAACCTATGTATAGGCCACTGTTTGCATCAGTTTCATCTTTGTGACCATGAACTCAATTCCCATCATCACCACTTCCTCCTAACACTGAACCATATACTAACCAGTCCAGTTGTGTAATGGTCTGTTCTGGCTGTCTATTCCCTTCAGCTGTGCGCACACCTGTTCCTCAGCAAGGTCAGGGCTACATAAGTCACGCTGCCCTGGGCTCAGTGCAGAGTTGTCTGTCAACACTCCATACGACCTTCTCCTGCCTTCATCTTTGTTCCTGAGTTCCAGCCATAGTCTACCTTTGTCGTCGCTCCAAGCCTCCTGCCCCGGGAAGAAGCTCCCTCGCTCATTCCTCGAATCCTTTCCCTAGTCTCCTGTGCACAGGTGGAGCTCCGTGGCAGCGGACATCTCACCTTCTGCGACGGCGGACCTCCTTCCTTCCCTTCCTAGCGGCGGTCCACACCGCACCTCAAATCCTGCTCACCTTCACCTCCAGCTGCCGCAACGAGAACGGAGAACAGTGTCTTCCTGGCCGTAGCCACCGAGCTGAACCTGAGCAATGAAACATCTCTGCTAACAGTAAGCCCAGAACTTAACTGCTCATTCTCATCGGTGGAAACCCCTAACCTAACCTGCTTCTCTGTGTTCCCAGGATTGCCGGGTTGTACGGTGTTCTGCTCTCCCCCAGCGGCATCTGACTCCACATTCACACACGCACTCACACATTATTCTAATAAATGTAATTGAATCTATACCTGAGTCTGTGTCTGGTCACTGGGT
The DNA here is from genome assembly GCA_020510985.1 of Pholidichthys leucotaenia. Lineage (NCBI taxonomy): Eukaryota > Metazoa > Chordata > Actinopteri > Cichliformes > Pholidichthyidae > Pholidichthys > Pholidichthys leucotaenia. Next base: position 72,388,647 of record CM035843.1, read on the forward strand.
CAATACACCATGTCAAGTGTACAACCTAAGCAGGGCTGCTCACAGAGATAGCAAAAAGACGTAACAAACTAATAGTTTTTTGAATGCAAAAGATGCAATAGACTTACACAATGGTCCCCTCCGGCATACAACTAGGAACATACCGGTCGCTATGGAGGGTGAGAATATGTATGGGCACATAATCATACCATGTAGGATAACTAAGTAGACGGTTATGCTGTTTCATCCCATCTAGCAACAATGCTCTGCACTGTGTGTGTTTATATATTTACATATTTATTCCATCTAGCTACAATGCTCAGCACTGGGTGTGTTTATATTTATATATCTATATATTTATTCCATCTAGCTACAATGCTCCACACTGTGTTTTTATATACCTACATATTATTCCATCTAGCTACATTGCTCCGTACTGTGGGTGTTTATATATTTACATATTTATTCCATCTAGCTACAATGCTCTGCACTGTGTGTCTCTGTGTGTATATATATATTTTATAGTAATATGTACATATGTATATTAGCTGCTCTTGCTTGCTTGTTTTTTTTTCTTGCCTTCTGATTGTTGCTCTGAGTGTTGCTATCCCTGTGCTGTTGCAATCCTGGAATTTCCCCGTTGTGGGACTAATAAAGGCTTATCTTATCTTATCTTATCTTAAGTTGTGCAGTAAAGCACACAGTCCAAAGGATTTGTATACAGTAATACTTTTTGGACCTTTTGTATTGAGCTGTTAACTGATACTGCCTCAATTTTTTGTGTCCTGACTCTGGAGTTACATCAACATTATCTGCAAACTTCTTTCTTTTTTTAATTCAATTAAATTAATTGTATTATTTAAATTTATTGTATTATTTAATTCAATAATACAAACACCAATGGTTAAAATGCCTGAATTTAACCTGTGCAATCTATACCACAAATGATATTGATTTTACTTTTTTGATTTTGAGTTTTTGGCTGACAGAAGGCTCTCAATATGAAATAATTTGTAATTTATGTAAACACTGATATCCACAGTTTCACCCAGTTCTGTACATTGCAGGTCAGTCTCTTTTTATAAATGTTCTGCATCATAACAGAAAAACAGCTACACTCATGATTTAATATCTACATACAGTATATGGAGTCCAAGCATTTTACTCACCTGCAGAGGCAGACAGCTGAAGTGATGGTAAATAGTAGCAGCCCGAATGCAAGTCGGAGAAAATTATTTAAATGTTCCGATAATAAACTGTTTCCTGCATAGAATCAGATTAGAATTATATTGCAGCTGTACTATGGTTTTACGTTATTATTCCCACTTAGGTCTCTACCTACCTGGGAGTTTTTCAGACACAGTTAAAATCCATCTAATACTGCGTGGGCCGTCTGTATAAATTACTTCACATGTATAATTTCCCTCATCATCATGTTGAGCACTAAAAATAGTTAGCTTTGTAGGTAAGCCAGACTCTATTTTCAGTCTGTGAGAGGAGAAATTTGAAAAATTCTCTTTATGGGCAGGGTCATATGTAAAGAAAGATTTGTTTTTAATCCATTTAATCAGTGTAGCATTCTTCTCCTCCTTTGATATGTTGCAAGTGAACATGACCTGGTCTCCTCTGAACACCTTCATCATGATGTGCTCATTTCTTGAAGTTTCTAAAAGTTAAAGAAAACAATTAACCACTATGAAATTCATGCAATTAGATAACTAGGTTTTTAAAAATCTACACTGTACCTGCGAAGACATGACACATCAGCACCATTTGAGCGGTGAACACTGCTGCTCTGCTACAGCTGATCATCGTGACTAACACACTACAACTTTACCTGCAGCTTCAAATGAACTTGAGGAGGAGACTGAGGACAGGAAGTGGTTGGTTGCTGTTCTGGTGAACTCAACTTCTTTTAAAAAGTGTCTATTTAACAACAAATTCAGACAGCAGCATGTTCCTAAAAGTGAAATGAGGGATGCAAAATGTAAACTGGAAATAGCTGTCTGTCGTTTAGTAACTCAAAATGAAATGGATGACTCTGAGATGTGCTGTTAGGAGCCAGTTTTCCAGGAAGAGCACAGGAACATCAAATCCGTCACACTTTACCCACACGGTGTGCACACTGAGTGCCTCCAGGTGTGATAATGGAGTTAAATGAGCGGTCATCAGGTTCCTGTACATGAGAGGCTGCACACCACGGGAGACATTCGATGAGATGAACGAGACTTAGGAGGATGCCCCATACACTGGCATCAACAGTTCATGTGTGATTGGACATTGTTGTAATAATAATAATAATAATAATGAATTCGATTTATATGCCACTTTTACATGTCAGGTTGCCTCTCAAAGCGCTTACAGTGAATCCATTATTCATTTTCTCCAGACAGACGTTGATAATGCTAAGCTAACTCTGTAGCCACAGCTGCTCTGGGGCAGGCTGATGGAAACATGGCTGCCAATCTGTGTCAACTGCCTTTCCAACCACTATCGAACATTTATACACATTCATACCCAGTGTCATGGATACTGGAGCCAAGGTGGGTAAAGTGTCTTTCCCACGGACACAACGGCAGGATGGCTGGGGAGAACAGAATTCGAACCGCCAACCCTCCACTTATTGGACGGCCTGCTCTACCTCCTGAGCCACTGCCACCCTTTGGTGGAAATGGCATCCATTCCCAGGCGACCACATTGTGCCATTGATGAAGACACCATCCAGCAAGTGGAGGCCACCATTTTGGAGGATTGCCACATAACCATTCGCCAACTAGCCCAAGATGTTAAATGGAATGCAGTGGATATAAATCCCCACAATTGTCTAAAATGGTATCTTATGTCCCCTTTTCTATAAAAAAAAAAACTTTCATTGTCTTACAGTTTTGTGTCAAAATCTTATAACGTTTCCTCCTCCTTCAAATGCCAGTATCTGTGACTAGGCCCACCCACATCCCACAGTGATGGCCAGCACTACATTAAACAGAATCAATCCTCTGATAAAACAGACTTACTGGTTGAAGGACATACCCAGTTGTATGCATGGGGGCTCAGGATAATGGCTGAAACTGCAGCGGTCCTTAAAGTTTCATGGTAAGGCCCATCTTAATTTGGGTCAAGTTTTCAAAGCAGCTGTCCAAAAATGCTAACTGGCCCTGGAGGCTAACTTCAGTCAGGCCAGAGACAGTTCGTAGTCCTAATTGGCTCAACACTGCGGACGCGTTATTGTGACATCACCAAAAACGCTTCATCTAAACTTGCCTTTTTCCAAGGGGTGGAGCTTAACTGAAATTTCACAGCAAAAAAACACAGACATGACACATCTGAATGATTTCATTCTTGATAAATCTTATAAGTAGCATGTTACAGACATGTTAACAAGAAAAAAAAAACTTGAATTTTGGCAGAGTGTCACTTTAAGGTCAGTGTGGGGTCTGTGGAGAAAAAAAAATATCGTCCATGACCATTTGCACATGTGGAAGTTGTCTGCAGGATGGATTCCTCAGTTTCTCACACCTTTCTAGAAGCAGGAATGAGTCATGTGCTCCCAAGCTCTTTTGGCCATATGCCAAGAAAACCAGAAGAAGGTCTCTGACAGGCTAATCACACAGAACAAAACATGGGTCCATCACTATGATCCAAAAACTTAAAGCCCAGTTTAACCAATGGAAGCATTATGACTCACCACTTCAAAAGAAGGAATGTGTAAAACCCTCAGCAGGCAAGGTCATGCTCATGGACTTTTAGGACCAGTATAGAGTATTGATAATGGATTTCCTAGCAAAGGGTACCACAATTGCCAGGATTTACTGCACTTCACTGCTGCAGAAATTGCAAAGGCTATCAAAACTGAGTGGCATGGAACACTGACCAAAGGTGACCGCCTCCTGCAAGAAAATGCCCCCTCATCAAAAATGATTTAAAAAATGAAATCATTTTTGAAGTGCATGTACTTCCAAGACAATGAAATGCTGATTTCCAGGGTCAAGTTGTAGCTTCTCACGCAACCTACAGACTTCTACAGGCAAGGTCTCCACAGCTGCATAAAGCGATGTGAGAAGTGTGTGGCCCCTGGTGGTACCTATGTAAAGAAAGACTAATAACTGAGGCAAGTTTAGTTCCTTTCAGTCCAGGGGAAAATAATCAGAAGAAGTCTTTAATGAACAACCCTTGTACCTGTTACTTCTATAAAGTTCATCTCTTGGAGATACGAGTGGGGGCTGAAAAGTTCATAGGCTGAAAAGTTCGTAGTGGTCAATTTTAATCAATTTTCATCCGCAGGGATCAAAACGCTCCAACACCGATGGAAGAAGTGTGTGGACCGAAGGGGAGACTATGTTGAAAAATAAACCACATTTGGTCAAATTTGACCACTATGAACTTTTCAGCCCCCCACCCCCCCTTGAATTATATCCTATATGTGTGTGTTGACATTAAATAACCTAAATAGACAGATGTATTTTATCGATCCCAAACTGGGAAATTACTGGGAAATGAATTATAATATGAAGAAACATGGCAGAGAGTTACATTTGCAATCTGTCTAAAGTGTTTCTCATCTTCTTCAGTACCCACCTCCATTTCCGGATCCGAGCAGTTTCAAAATCAGGAGACAGTGAAGACAGTACACATGGGTATACCTCGACGTGAGAAATTCATACATATGAAGGATTTGCTGAAATATCTCTCAACTTTAGACAGATTGCAAATGTAACTCTCTGCCATGTTTCTTCATGTTATAATTAAGCTATTTAATGTCAACACACTCTTATAGGATATAATACGAGGAGGGGGGCTGAAAAGTTCATAGTGGTCAAATTTGACCAAATGTGGTTTATTTTTCAACATACGGTGCTGTGAAAAAGTATTTACCCCATCCTAATTTATTATATTTTTGCATATTTGTCACACTTCAGTGCATCAGATCATCAAACAAATTTTAATATCAGACAAAGATAGCCTGAATAAATGCAAAATGCAGTTTTCAAATGATGATTTCATTTATTAAAGGGAAAAAAAACTATCCAAACCTACCTGGCCCTATGTGAAAAAGTAAATACCCCTCTTATTACATCATGAATTAACTGTGATTAACTTTATTTTTTGGAAAGCTGAGTTCAGTTTCAGTAGCTACACCCAAGCTTGATTACTGCCAGACTTGTTGAATCAAGAAACCACTTAAATAGAACCTGTCTAACAACCTGAAGTAGGCTGAAAGATCTCAAAAAGCTACACATCCCACTGTGATCAAAAGAAATTCAAGAACAGAACAGAACGTCTAAAGAACTGCAGGCCTCACTTGCCTCGGTTTGGACACTGGTCCATGAAGGAACAATAAGAAAGAGACTGGGCAAAAATGGCATCCATGGGAGAGTTCCATGACAAAAACCGCTGCTGGACAAAAGAACACAAAGACTCGTCTCACATTTGCCAGAAAACATCTTGATGATCTCCAAGACTTTGCAGAAAATATTCTGTGGATTGACAAGACAAAAGGTGAACATTTTTGGAAGGCGTGCATCACGTTACTTCTGGTGGGAGGTATGAGGTATGAGGCTAATGTGTGGTTGTTGACTCGGCTTCCTGTGGTAACGTGTCGTCACTTCCTGTGTTGCTGGCTGTCTGTGTGGCTTGCTCTGTGGTTAGCTCTCCTCATTCTCCTGAGGATTTTGCTTTAATTGTATTTTAATCACTTTTTCCTTCTACCGTTAGCTCTCACTTCTGTTTATCAAGCCTCCTGCACCTGTGTGCGCACTCAGTGTCACCTAATCACCCTCTTTAACCTTCTGTTCACCTTTCATCGGTGTTTTTGTTAGCTTCGGGTTAGCCACTAGCTATGGCTACTAGCTCTCCTTCCCCTTCTCCTCTGGCGTGCTCTCTCTGTCAGATGTTTAGCTACACCTCTGTCTCTTTTAGTGATAACGGTAAATGTAATAAATGTTGTCTTTTTGAGGCACTCAAGGCGAGGTTGTCTGATTTGGAATCCCGGCTCCGCTGCATTGAAACACCGTCTGCGCCAGTTAATCTTGACCGACGTCCCTTAGCTGCAGCAGAGCTCCCTAGCATAGGGCGGCCTGCTAGTGGTCCTCCAGTCCTCCTCAGCAGCGAGGAGACTGGGTGGGTGACAGTGAGAAGGAAGCCTAACCGCAAAGCCCCACTTCACCACCAACCTGTTGTTGTTTCTAATTGTTTTTCCCTGCTCAGCAACACACCAGCTGAGGAAAAAACTCTGATCATCGGCGACTCTGTAGTCAGAAATGTGAACCTAGAGACTCCAGCGGCCATAGTCAAATGTATTCCTGGGGCCAGAGCAGGCGACATTGAGTCAAATTTGAAAATGCTGGCTAAAAGTAACTGTAAATACTCCACAATTGTTATCCACACCGGCATTAACGACGTCCGACTCTGGCAGTCGGAAGTCACAAAACTTAATATGGAATCGGTGTGTGACTTTGCCAAAATAATGTCTGCCTCTGTAGTATTCTCTGGGCCCCTCCCCAATTTGACCAGTGATGACATGTTTAGCCGCTTGTCATCCTTCAACCACTGGCTGTCTGTGTGGTGTCCTGCAAACAATGTGGGCTACACAGACAATTGGAGCTCATTTTGGAGAGAACCTGGTCTTATTAGACGAGACGGCGTCCATCCCACTTTGGATGGTGCGTCTCATTTATGTAACAATCTGGCATCATTTTTATCCAAATTTCCAAAACACTGACAACAGGAAGCAGAGTCACAGTCTTACACGCCTCTCTGCAGCTCCTCTTCATCCGCCACCCCTCAACTTAGCCCCTGTCTTCCCCATCAGAGAATCATTGTCTGCTCCATCCAAAGTAAATAAAAATATAATGTATAAGTATCCCAAAGTGATTAAACAAAAAGTTGGTAAAACTCAAATTAAACATGAAGCCTCTAAATTGAATGATTTGGACTCTGTTCCTCCTCATAATTTAAAAATTAAATGTGGTTTGTTAAATATGAGGTCTCTAACTCCCAAGTCTCTGCTAGTCCACGCTAGGGTCACCGTGTACCCTAGCGCCACCGTGTGCTAGGGTACACGGTGGCGCAGTGGTTAGCACTGCGGCAGCACAGTTTACCCTTGGCCGGGGGATTGTGGGGATCGTGGGTTCGATCCCAGCCCCCGACCAACAGTGATCTGTGTGGAGTTTGCATGTTCTCCCCGTGTTGCGTGGGTTTACTCCGGGATTTCTCCGGTTTCCTCCCACATGCCAAAAACATGCATGTTAGGTTAATTGGCTGTTCTAAATTGTCCCTAGATATCTGTTTCCTATAGACCCTTAGAATAGAGGGTTAGTATTAATGAAAGCGCTTTGAGTGGTCTTTGTGACTAGAAAAGCGCTATATAAGTGCAGGTTAGTTAGTTAGTTAGTTAGTTAGTCCATGATCTGTTAATTAATCATCAGATTGATTTAATATCCCTTACAGAGACTTGGTTAGGACAAGAGGATTATGTTGGTTTAAATGAATCAACTCCCTCTGGTTATTTAAACTGTCAAAATCCCAGAAGTTCTGGTCGTGGAGGAGGAGTAGCAACAATTTACCATTCCAAATTACTAGTTAATGTGAAGCAAAAAACACATTATCATTCCTTTGAGGGCCTGGTCCTCAGTATTGGGCATTTTAGCAATTTTAAGCTAAACCCAATTTTGTTTGCCATAGTTTATCGTCCTCCATCAACCTACTCAGAGTTTTTATCTGAATTTGCTGAATTCTTAGCTGATTTAGTGCTGAAATCAGATGTAGATAGTGATTGCCTCAATATGGCATTTAATTTAATATTAGACTCAATGGGGTTTTCTCAGAAAGTAGGAAATTCTACCCATTATTTCCGCCACACGTTGGACCTTGTTCTGACATTTGGCATAGAAATAGAAAATCTGGTAGTGTCTCCTCATAACCTTGTACTGCCAGACCATTGTCTGTTAACCTTTGATTTTACTATTTCTGACTATTTGGCTCCTAAAGAAAAATATTACTACAGTAGATGCCTCTCAGATGATGTTGTAACCAAATTTATGCACATTGTTTCCTCTATGCCATGTGTCAACACAACGGAAATAAGCTATAGACAGCTTGCTCCTTCTGTAATTGATAGCATGGTAGATAGTGTTACAGCTTCTCTGCATCAGACTCTAGACATGGTGGTCCCTTTAAAAAAGAAAAAGTCTAATCACCCATCCATCCATCCATCCATCCATCCATTCATCCATTTTCTTTTGCTTAATCCTTTTCGGGTTACGGTGGGGGGGGGGGGGGGCTGGAGCCTATCCCAGCATCTTTGGGTGAGAGGCAGGGTACACCCTGGACAGATCGCCAGTCCATCACAGGGCTAACACAGAGAGACAGACAACCATTCACTTTCACAGTCATACCTAAGGACAATTTAGAATCCCCAGTATGATGCCAATTAACCTAACTTGCATGTTTTGGGCATGTGGGAGGAAACCGGAAAATCCTGGAGTAAACCCACACAGACAACATGCAAACTCCACACAGATCACTGTTGGTCGGGGGGTGGGATCAAACCCAGGATCCCCGGGCCAAGGGTGGGTTGCTGTGCTGCCGCAGTGCTAACCACTCCGCCACTGCACTGCCCAAAGTCTAATCAGAGATTTCTAACTCCTTGGTTCAACACAGAAACTCGTAGCTTAAAACAGAAGACTTGTCAATTAGAAAGAAAATGGTGCTCCACTAACTTAAATGAAATCTATTTAGCTTGGAGAAATCATCTTAAAAAATCTCTTAGAAAAGCTAGAACGAGTTATTATTCTACATTAATAGAAGAGAACAAGAATAATCCCAGGTTTCTTTCCAGCACTGTTGCTAGGCTGGCAAAGTGTCAGGACTCTGTCAATCCTAGCATTCCCTTAGAGCTTACTAGTCAGGACTTTATGAACTTTTTCAATAATAAAATTTCATCCATCAGAGATAAAATCAATCAGATTCTTCCCACCACTAACTTAAATACAGTAACTACTACAACTCCTTCAATTGATGTCTGTTTGGATGAGTTTACTCCATTTGACCTTTTAGAGTTAGACAAAATAATTTCCTCATCCAAGCCTTCAACTTGTCTTTTAGACTCTATTCCTACCAGGTTATTTCAAGAAGTCTTCCCATTTATTGGTAGTTTTATTCTTCAAATAATCAATCCTTCATTAACTTTAGGCCATGTACCGCAGGCTTTTAAAACTGCTGTAATTAAACCTTTACTCAAAAAGCCAACACTGGATCCAGGAGTTTTAGCTAACTATCGACCATTCTCTAATCTCCCTTTCATTTCAAAAATCTTAGAAAGAGTTGTTGCGATGCAATTATTGGACCACTTGCAGGGAAATGGTTTACTTGAAGAGTTTCAGTCTAGGTTTAGAATCCATCATAGTACTGAAACGACCTTAATAAAGGTCACTAATGATCTCCTTATCGCATCTGATAATGGACTTGTTTCTGTACTTGTCCTTTTAGACCTTAGTGCAGCTTTTGATACTATCGATCATAATATTCTACTTGATAGATTAGAACACTATGTTGGACTTAATGGAACTTTGTTGCAGTGGTTTAGATCTTATTTATCTGATAGGTTCCAGTTTGTTCATGTCAATAATGAGTTTTCTTCCAGCTCAAAGCTCAGTCATGGAGTTTCACAGGGATCTGTGCTAGGCCGTACTCTTTTTAGTTTATATATGCTTCCATTAGGCAACATTATTAGAAAGCACTGTATGCATTTTCATTGTTATGCAGATGACACACAATTATACCTGTCAATGAAGCCAGACGATAGTCATCAATTAGCCAAGTTAGAAGCCTGTCTTAAGGAAATCAAAGCTTGGATAACTTGTAATTTCCTGCTATTAAATTCAGTTAAGACTGAAGTCATTCTTGTTGGTCAAAAAAACCTTAGAAATACCTTTCCAAATCAAACTTTCAGTTGGATGCAGTTACTCTTTCTCTTAATAGCTCTGTGAGGAAACTTGGAGTTATTTTTGATCAAGATCTGTCTTTCAATTCACATATTAAATTTGTTTCTAAGACTGCCTTCTATCATTTGTGTAATATTGCCAAGATCAGAATCAGAATCAGAATCAGAATGAACTTTATTGCCAAGCATGTTAAAAGCATACGAGGAATTTGACTTGACATTAGGCGCGCTCGATAAGCGCTTCCTAATGACGCGGCAGCCATGCAAGGCGCCTCATCATACAGTGGGGGGTAAAGAGGGGAAGGGGAGGGGGAGGGGATGAGCAGAGAGAAAAAAACCCATAGTTATCAGAATAGCGCTCGAGTGAGCAAGTGAGCAAGATTATGATCACATAGAAAAAAAAACCTCAATGCACACTTAGCAGACAAGTTACAATAAACACGTTAACAAAGCAAGTTGAGAGAGACAGTGTGTGTGTGTGTGTGTCAGTGTATGTGTATCAGTCATGTAATGTTGTATGCAGTGTGTGCATCAGTTACTGGTGAACAGCAAAAATCCTCTCCTGAGCAACGTTTAGATGTTATGTCTTTAGTGTCCTAAACATAGATAGCATGTCCACAAGAGTTCATCTCTCAGTGCATGTCCGATGGTAAATTCCATGCTAGTCACATGACGCTGTCCTTGAGAGTTCAGATTACTGCACACCAGTGTGTTTGGGTTAGGGAGAAGCCAAGACAAAACTCCCTTCTGCCTTATCTTCCTCCAGGAGGAATGAAATCTCAAGGGCACCGAATCAAGGCCTGATAGGCACAGTTCACTTAGAGCATAGAAATTTCACCTCTCATGCGATTCCGTGCTTCATAATTTCCATATACATTTCCAGGCTTTAAAATCATTTCCTGGAGAGCACTCAGCGACTCCAAGATGTTACCAATCTTCCTATTCAGTTCACCATTAGCCACTATCAGAGCTCTCCCCAGCTGGTCAAATTGTTGGAGGAGCTTCGCCGGGTCAGCATTTTGATTAGCTCTTTCCAGTTTCCTTAGTTTTTGATACACCAGGACAACTCCAAAGCCAAACAGCAGAAATCCTGAGATCATGATGCCAAACAGGTAGATGTCTTCCACATCTTCGATCGAAAGGTCACACAGACACATAAGTTTCCAACTGTATGTGCCTCTCACATAACCCGCAGCCGTAGTGCCTGCAGGACAGTTGGGCTCCCCCGGGCCCGATTTCCTATTTGAGAAGGCAGTGTCAATTGCATTTAAAGCCCAGCTTACCAAATCCATAATTTTCCGTTTGGATCAAGATTCAGCCAGAAGAAGAGCGAGACACAGACAGGACACAGCAAGCTGGGATCAGTCAAGGGAGGAGGAGAGGAGAGGAGGAGGAGGAGAAATGCGTCTGCTCTCTCTGAAAGCCGGAAGAAAAGATGTCGATTGTTCCACAGTCTCTCCCTCAAGTTTCCAAGCACAGCGCTCGCTCTTCCTATTCTGAAAGATAGTTCATTCTCCAGCCTAGCATTCTCTGAAACAGTACTCCCTAGATCAAGGGTCAAGGTCAAGGATCAAGGTCAAGATTAGGAGCATCTTGTCTCAGAGTGATGCTGAGAAACTGATTCACGTTTTTGTTAGCTCTAGATTAGATTATTGTAACTCTTTATTATCAGGTTATCCTAAAACATCTTTAAAAAGTCTTCAGTTGATCCAAAATGCTGCAGCAAGAATTTTAACAGGTACTAGAAAAAGAGATCAAATCTCTCCGGTTCTGGCCTCCCTTCAATGGCTTCCCATAGAGTTTAGAATTAAGTTTAAAATTCTTCTTCTTACTTACAAAGCTCTAAACAATCAGGCCCCTTTTTATTTAAAAGATCTGATACTACCCTATTATCCTAACAGAGCACTACACTCTCAAAATGCTGGATTACTTGTAATACCTAGAATCTCCAAAAGTACAATGGGAAGCAGAGCCTTCAGTTATCAAGCTCCTCTCCTGTGGAACCAGCTGCCAATCTGGATTTGGGAGTCAGACTCGATCTCTGTTTTTAAGAATAGGGTTAAAACTTTCGTTTTTGATATAGCCTACAATTAGGGAGGGATCATGTGTCTCTGAACCCTCCCTTAGTTATGCTGCTAATAGGTTTAGACAGCCGTGGGACCTCCAATAATGCACTGGGCTTCACTCATTTCTTCACTCTCAATGAAATTTATTTATTTTTTTTTTTTTGCTGGTCATTAACATCTGTTTGTTCTCTCCCATAGATTGATTCCCCATCATGCTGTTTGCTCTCTACATGTCTGTTATTTTCTTCTTCTCTATCCCCTCATCCCCCAGCCAGTCACAGCAGATAACTGCCTCTCCCTGAGCCTGGTTCTGCTGGAGGTTTCTTCCTGTTAAAAGGGAGTTTTTCCTCTCCACCGTCGCCAAGTGCTTGCTCACAGGGGATCGCTTGATTGCTGGAGTTTTTCTGCAACTGTGGGGGTTTCCCCTACAGTTGAAAGTGCTATAAGATGACTGTTGTTGTGAAATGGCGCTATATAAATAAAGTTGAATTGAATTTAATTGAATTGAATTGGTGCAAAACAAACACAGCATTTCATAAAAAGAACATCATACCAGCAGTCAAACATGGTGGTATTAGTGTAATGGTCTGGGGCTGTTTTGCTGCTTCAGGGCCTGGATGACTTGCTGTAACTGATGGAACCATGAATTCTGCTCTCTACCAGAAAATCCTGAAGGAGAATGCCCGGCCATCAGTTCATGACCTCAAGCTCAAGCGCTCCAGTGTGACTGAATCAAAATAATTCTGCAAGAAGAGTGGGCCAAAATTCCTCAATGGCGATGTAAAAGACTCATAGTCAATTTTTACAAACACTTCATTGCAGTTGTTGTCGCTAAAGGTGGTACAACCAGTTATTAGGTTTGGGGGCAATTACTTTTTCACACAGGGCCAAGCAGGTTTGGATGGCCTTTTTCTCTAAATAAATGAAATTATCATTTAAAAACATCAGACTGCATTTACTCAGGTTATCTTTTTTTTTTTTTTGTTACTTATTTGTACCCGTAGGTAGACTTGGTTTGCAGTCTGGTGACAAGCCACCAGCTGCTGGTCGCTGCGTGCGTGAGCGCCCTAAACCTACATGTTTTTGGTGTGCGGGAGGAAACCGGAGAAATCCCGGAGGAAACCTGCGCAACACGGGGAGAACATGCAAACTCCACACAGCTCACTGTTGGTCGGGGGCTGGGATCGAACCCACGATCTCATGATCCCCGCGGTCCCCCGGCCGAGGGTAAAACTGTGCTGCCACAGTGCTAAACCACTGCGCCACCGTGCAGCCCATCTATGTCTAATATTAAAATTTGTTGGATGATCTGAAACATTAAAGTGTGACAAATGTGCAAAAATATAAGAAATCAGGAAGGGGCAAATACGTTTTCACAGCACTGTAGACTCCCCTTCGGGCCACACTTTTTCCATTGGTGTTGCAGCGCTTGGATCCCAGCGGTTGAAAAATAAACCACATTTGGTCAAATTTGACCACTATGAACTTTTCAGCCTATAAACATTTCAGCCACCCCCCCTTCCCCCGGTATATCCGCGGTGGCATGTCTCTGAATGTAAGCACCTCAAGTAGCACCAAAGATGCAATAAATATTCAAATGAATCTGTCGTCTAATTGAGTTAGCATATTGGCAACCCTCAGTTTAAGAGTTATTTAAAACTAAAGATTTATTCAACATTTTCATAATCATACCTCTTTTTTGTAACAAAATATCACGCATTTATTCATGTAAAATTGCTTTATATCTTCATAGTTAATAACTACAGTGGTTAAATTTTTTTTTTTACTTCATTTGCAAAATAAGTTATCCCTCAGTGCATAAAGTTTACTTTCCAACTGCTTATGCAAAGTGTTACCTTCATATTTTTAGGTAAATTTCATGAGTTATTTTTTTTAAGTGCAGCGCTGGTGTTGATGGCCTGCAGCCAAGTTGCAAGAGTGATACTATAACAGTTGATACTACTGTGTATAAGACTAGGGGCTTTTAAGAATCAGCGCACAAGCTTCTTTGTTTTTCTTGCTGCCTTCCAGATATTTCCTTTTCCTCCTCTTTAAATGCAGAGCACAGAAAGCATAATTTGATTATAGGCTGAAGATCTATTAAAGGTATAGGCTGTAGAAGCGCCAAGGGTTTCAAAGTGAAACAAATGCAAATTCATTTGGGTGGTTTGTTGTCAGAAACAACACACATACTTGTTTGCTTGCAGGCTCCCTCCCACTCTACCTGTCAGTTTTTGTGTATGAAGGTCCCCCCCACCTCCAAATTCAGTGGCAATAAATGAGGTCTATGATAAATGCAGGGGACACTAACCCCCTTAGTCATGTTCACCCGAGTGAAAATTCTCTATTCATGCAAACAACAGCATTATAATTGAGCTTGCCATCATCCCATTTGTTTCTGTTAGGGGCAGCTTTAACACATCTGTCTTAACACGGCCATCATTAGCACTGATTCAATTTTTTAGATTTTCCATTCTCCCCTCTCTTCTGTATTTGCATGTGGGGACTTGTAATCTTCAAGCAGCAGCACTGCAAATGGATCTTAAAGCACTAGATCGTGTGTTTCTGCATGGGGGCACCCACTTCTGTGACAGGAAACCTCAAACCTCACTTCTGAACCATGTACTTTACTGACAGGCACGTTTCCATGAACAATGCCCTTGACCTATAGCCTCCCTCACGTTCACATTCTAATTTGTGCACCAAACTTTTCACTCTAATATCTTACCACTTTTTGTCTCAAAAACCTACTTTTACCATGCACATGCATTCAGCCTTCCTCACATTTACACTTTCCTTCTGCAGGCCTTGGAGAAAAGACATGATGGAGAAGCTGTGATTAAAAGAAAACTCCAGGAGCAAAATGGAAAATAATTGAATGTGTATGATCTCTCTCTCTTTCTCTCTGTGCACGAGGGTGTGTGTGCACATGTGTATGTGAATGTGCAGCTAGTCTTTGACCCTTTCAGGCATTGATGGATGATGGTGAATATTTGAGATGCCTCTTGGAAAGCCCCTGGCAGAAAACAGAGAGACATCAGAGGAGCAAATACCTCTGTTCTCTGCTCTGAACACGGCTCCATCCACTCACGTGCACGGTGCTTGAATTCAAATCAGTGGTTAAAAAAGCAGTTTTTTACTGTAATGGCTTGGCAAAAAAGAGAGATTATAAATCATCTGTTGGACACTGCAGCAAGAAAAGACATTGAAAGGCTTGTAAGTGTTCATCTTCTCCCACCTGCTTGCAGAAAATTCTAAATGCGTGTCTTTTTTTTTTTCATATGCCTGTGTGTGTGTATGTGTGCAATGAAATAAGCCCCTTCTGGCTTTTGCATTACATATCAATCAAACTGCTTCAGGAAACAGTCTATTTGTATTTTATTTATTTTATTTGTAGGATGAAGAAATTCATAAAGCAGAGGAAAGAATGATGCACCCTGCTGACTGCAATTAATTTTGTACATGTGACCCACGAAAAACTTTGACCCCCAGTATACTGCTTCCCACAAATTGGGTTTCAGAGCTGCAAAGATACGTCTTGACAGAAAACCTCAGAACAGATGCGGTTTGGAGCATCTGAGGTTATTTGCACTCAGACAAGAATGATCTCTTTCATGTGCTGTGAGAGTTTGAGCAGGAGAAACCCAAACAGAATGCTTTCACTCAATTTCTTTACAAAGATTCTGAACATTATCAAATCCAGAGTGCATATCTTTAACAGAGACCAAACTGAAAAGCAAATACAGACAAATTTTTTTTTGACTATACCATGTATTCAATTCATCAAAACCTGACAACTTTGGTACCCTAAATCATCCTTGATGCAAGGTGACTGCTGACAGTTTGATCATAAACTTAAAAGCCTGAAGCAGAGATAGTTCATCACATTTCTGTTGCACTTTGAATCGGTTTATTTTAAGACTAGCTGTCAGATCCATCTCACAGTAATCCAGAGAATCACTTGAGGCTTCGTGTCAGATGTCACAGACCTCTTTATTATTCCACATAAAGAACTTTGTGAAACGTACACCCCAGTCCGTGTATTATCAGTTCATGGGAAAAATCAGTTGAGAGTACCTCTCTAACATTCAGATGTTGCAACAAGTGGAAAGAGCAAACTCAGATGCAGGAATTAAACAAAACTCAAGATATAATCATGTAGCACAAGCAAGACAGCAATAGTAAAAATAATGGTGGTTGCCAGTGGTACTCCTCAGCCTCTGTTTGTTGTTGAGATGTAGTTTATATGGCATTTTGACCTTGACCTTTGACCTTGCAATCCCAAAACCATAGGCAGAGGTTCAGAGTCTCAGGGTGAACATGTGTACAAAGTTTGGTGACCCTAGGTTTCATTGTTGTTGATGTATAATTTATATGGCATTTTGACCTTTGACCTTTTGGCTCCAAATCCATAGTTGTGGGCTGGGGTCTCAAGGTGAACCTGTGTACTGATTTTGGTGACCTGAGCTTTCTTTGTTGTTATGATATAGCTTAAATAGCAATTTAACCTTGATCTTTGACCTTGTGATCCCAAACCCATAGTCAGAGGTCAGGGTCGCGGGGTGAACATGTGTACCAAGTTTGGTGACCCTGGCTTTACTCGTTCTATAGTTACTGTACAAAGGGAATGTTAACATTGACCTTTGACCTTCTGACCCCAAACCCATGGTCAGAGAGCAGGGTCTCAGCCATCCAAGACTTGTTTTTGGCATCATGACATTGGTGTGAAAAAAACTAGATCATTCCTTTGTGTAGTTATCCTGTTACAAGATTTAGGAAAAACTAACCTCTGACCTTGACCTAAAGGTCAGACCTTGCCCTTAAGGTCAGAGGTCACTCAAATTTGAACTCATTCAAGATTTTTCATAGATACACTAATGGTATTGATTTAAAAAGTCCACATTATTTCTTTGTGTAGTTATTGCATTGACAAGATTTTAGAAAAATTGATTTCTGATCTTGACCTAAAGGTCAGAGGTCACCCAAATTTGAACTTGTTTGAGATTTTTCATAGATACACCCATAGTATCAATTTGAGCAGGCACCATCATTTCTTTCTGTAGTTATCATGTTCAAAAGGTAGGTGTTGAGTGTTATGTCTTAATAACTAACTAACTAACTAACTAACCTGCACTTATATAGCGCTTTTCTAGTCACAAAGACCACTCAAAGCGCTTTCATTAATACTAACCCTCTATTCTAAGGGCCTATAGGAAACAGATATCTAGGGACAATTTAGAACAGCCAATTAACCTAACATGCATGTTTTTGGCATGTGGGAGGAAACCGGAGAAATCCCGGAGTAAACCCACGCAACACGGGGAGAACACGCAAACTCCACACAGATCACTGTTGGTCGGGGGCTGGGATCGAACCCACGATCCCACGATCCCCACAATCCCCCGGCCAAGGGTAAACTGTGCTGCCGCAGTGCTAACCACTGCGCCACCGTGCAGCAGCCACTGCGCCACCGTGCAGCAGGAGATAACAGGAGACCTGAGACCTGAGACCAGGAGACCTGAGCCATGTTGAACCGAGCAACGAGTTGAACTTTATTAAGACAGGCACAGACTATACATACTGGCCATAGCCCACCTGACATCACCACATCCACACCCCAGCGTCGGCTACGGGAAGCCCCAAGGGCCAAATCCCCACATCACATTGACGATGACGCCCCGTCATCTCTGCCCATTCGACAATACTGTGATGTATTAAATATAGTTAATTTTATGTTATTGTGTGTTATGGGTGGTGGCTTCACCTTTCCGGTTCCACCGCCACCCACAGTAGAAAAGGCTGATGCGGAAGAGGGACGGTCTCTTTTGACCTTGCCTCTGCATAAACAGGAGTGCCGTGTGTCACTGTGAGTCACCCAATAAAGTCACATTCTATTGCACCTCCGGCCTCATTATTGAAGTACTGGTTATGGACATAACATTTGGCGACGAGGATAAAGACATGGATAGAGGAATTTCTGGCATTTGGCCATTTCTGGAGGTTCCTGGCGAGCCGCTGGTTCTGTGGGAGAGGTGGTTTCCCGCATTCGAGAATTATCTAGTGGAACCTCAGTGAACTAGAGAAATTGCGTGCACGAGCGATACTGATCCATAATCTTGGCATGGAGGGATAACGTATTCTCAGCACTTTGGGTGAGAGCGACAGTTTTGAGGATGTGGTTGGGCTAATGGCGCGCTACTTTCATGCTCCTGAGAATGTCATCGTCCGGAGGATTCAGGTCCGACAGCGCCGCCAGCGAACTGGAGAGTCGGTGCAGCAGTATGTTGCACACCTGCGCCAGCTGGCTGGGTATTGCCAGTTTGGGACCTTAGAAGAGAAAATGGTCCATGATCAGTTGGCGGAGCACATGCTGTGTGCAGCAGCACGGTCAAGGCTCCTCACATATTTCGGTGATCTGACATTGGCTAAGGCTGTGGAGATAGCCCAACAGTTCGAAGCAGCGGATAAGACTGTCATGGGACCTTGGTGAGAGAACTGCGTTGAGGCAAACTGAATCACAGTCAATGGCGCAGGCTGTGGACCCGGGTAGCGATCATAGCACTGAAGACACAGAAGAATACGCTACAGCTATAAGAATAAGGTCTGCCCTGGGGTCGCCCAGATGTATGGGCTGCGGGTCCACCAAGCACCAATACAAGGCAAGAGAGTGTCCAGCAAGGGGCAAATGCTGCGGCAAGTGTGGACTCCTACACCATTTCGCCAGGGCCTGCAGAAAATTCAAGCAAGGGGAATGGCAACGCGAAGTGGATTCCCCAGCCAAGACTCCTACGGTTATTCACACCGTCTCCTCAAGCACAGATGGCCGTATACACTGTGTGGTGATCCGAGATGGCGCCCACAGTGGCCGCCATGGTGCTTCGCTGCCCTTTAATTTGTATGTTTCTGTTCGTCAGTTGTGTGTCTGCCTGCTCTTACACCTGTGAAGAGCTATTAAATATCAGGACCTTAACTCCCACGGACCTGCTCCCGGTTTTTTTGGGTCCTGCCGCCGATCTGGTTCACTTTTTAGCCCAAAAAGTGAAATGGCGGAAGAGAGGAAGGCGAGCGGGCGCTCTCGTGCGGCTTCGTAGGAGAGGCACGCGAACAGCTTTGCCTGGCATATTTCTGTTCAATGCCAACTCTCTCTCTAACAAGGTAGATGAACTGAGACTGCTGATGCGTTTTAAGGACCTCTCTAGCTCGTCTGCCCTCTGTTTTACTGAGACTTGGCTTAAGGATTCGACTCCGGACAGCGCGCTCCTCCTCGAGGGATTTCAGCTGTTTCGTGCTGATCATGACACAGAGCTCTCCGGCAAGTCTACTGGAGGAGGAGTCTGCTTCTACATCAACAGCAGCTGGTGCTCTGATGTAACGGTGATTTCCCAACACTGTTCTCCCGCTCTAGAATATCTTTTCATTAACTGCAAGCCTTTTTATTCCCCGCGGGAGTTCGCTTCATTCATCCTGGCCGCTGTTTACGTCCCGCCCGACGCGGACGCGCGCGAGGCTCAGCGCGCGCTCGCGGATCACATTCAACATACGGAGCAGACTTTCCTGGACTCTCTGGTTATTGTGGTTGGCGACTTTAACCAGAGCAACCTGAGCCACGATCTCCCCTGATACAAACAGTTTATTAAATGTCCCACCAGAGGAAGGAACACGCTGGATCACTGTTACACTACAGTGAAGGACGCGTATCGCGCTGTTCCCCGCGCTACGCTCGGACTATCTGATCACGTGATGGTCCACCTCATTCCTACATACAGACAGAGACTGAAGCTCACTAAACCTGTTGTGAGCACTACGAAGAAATTGATCAGTGAAGCTGGGGAGAAGCTGAGCACATGCATGGAAATAACTGACTGGGGCATGTTTAAAGGAGCCACGCATGATCTGGATGAGTACACGGACACTGTGAACTCATATATCCACTTTTGTGAGGAGAGCATTCTTCCATCGCGCACCAGGGTGAGGTACCCAAATGACAAGCCCTGGTTCACTGCTAAGCTCAGACAGATCAGGAAGGAGAAGGAAGCAGCGTTGAAAAGTGGAGACAGGGACTGCTACAGGGAGGTCAAATATCAGTTTAGTAGAGATCTGAGGAGAGCTAAATCTGTGTATTCTGAGAGACTCCAGCAGCAGTTCACTGCTAACGACTCTGCTTCTGTGTGGAGAGGACTGAGGCAAATCACCAACTATCGGCCTCAGGCTTCTAAAGGTCAAGATGGCAAAGCCCTTTGTCAAAGACTGTCCCAACATTATGCCCGTTTTGACACATCGTCAGCTGTGTCCATCTCCCCCCCTCCCCCCAGCGCCACTGCCTCCACGGTCCCCACTTCATCAAAGGCGCCCCCCCCGCCCTTGTCATCAGTGAGCAGGACGTGCACAGACAGTTCTCCAGACTGAACCCGCGCAAGGCCCCCAGTCCGGACGGCGTGTCTCCCTCCACCCTCAGACACTGTGCAAAAGAGCTGACTCCTGTCTTCACAGATATTTTTAACACCTCCCTGAAGTTATGCCACGTGCCGACCTGCCTCAAAACCTCCACCATCATCCCTGTCCCCAAGAAGCCACGGATCACTGGACTTAACGACTACAGACCTGTAGCGCTCACCTCTGTAGTCATGAAGTCCTTTGAGCGCCTGGTCCTGCCCCACCTCAAGTCCATCACCTCTCCCCTCCTGGACCCGCTGCAGTTTGCCTACCAAGCCAACAGGTCTGTGGACGACGCAGTCAACCTGGCCCTCCACTCATCCTGCAGCACCTGGACTCCCCAGGAACCTACGCCAGGATCCTGTTTGTGGACTTCAGCTCTGCTTTCAACACCATCTGCCCCGCTCTGCTCCGGGACAAGCTGTCCCTGCTCAACGTGCCTGACTCCCTCTGCAGGTGGATCACCGACTTCCTGATGGACCGCAGGCAGCATGTGCGGCTGGGAAAGACTGTCTCAGACTCTGTTAGCATCAGCACCGGATCACCCCAGGGCTGTGTACTTTCCCCCCTACTCTTCTCCCTTTATACCAACTCCTGCACCTCCAGCCACCAATCTGTCAAGCTGATTAAGTTTGCGGACGACACCACCCTCATCGGGCTCATCTCCAACGGCGACAAGTCCGTCTACAGGAGAGAGGTGGCCCAGCTGGCGTCCTGGTGCAGCCACAATAACCTGCAGCTGAACGCTCTGAAGACAGTGGAGATGATTGTGGACTTCAGGAAAGTCACAACCCCTCTGCCCCCCCTCACCCTCACAGGCTCTCCCATCACCACTGCAGATTCCTTCCGCTTCCTGGGCACCACCATCACCCGGGACCTCAAGTGGGAGTCGACCATCAGCTCCCTCATCAAAAAGGCCCAGCAGAGGATGTACTTCCTGCGGCAGCTGAGGAAGCTCAAGCTACCCACCAAGATGTTGGTGCAGTTCTACACAGCCATCATCGAGTCCATCCTCACCACCTCCATAACTGTGTGGTACGCAGGAGCCACTGCCAGAGACAGACTAAGGCTGCAGCGCGTCGTGTGCGCTGCTAAGAAGGTGATCGGCTGCAAGCTCCCATCCCTCCAGGACCTGTACATCTCCAGGACCCGGAGGCGTGCAGGCCGGATCATAGCCGATCCTTCACACCCTGGTCACGTACTGTTTGCCCCCCTCCCCTCAGGTAGAAGACTTCGGTCCATTCAGACTAAAACCTCCCGTCACATGAACAGCTTCTTCCCCTCTGCCATCAGACTGCTGAACACTATAAGTGACTTGACTATGCACTATGTTCAGCAGCTCAACCAGACTCATGTCAATCATCACTGTTTTCTTTTTGCATTACCGACTGCACTATGTGGTACTCCACAATATCTGCTGCTCGCTAATATATTTAAAAACTGCTTTGACTAGTACTACTCATTCATATTCTACATTTTTTGCATGTATAGTTTTTTTTTTTTATTCTATCTTTATTTTTACCATGTTTAATGTTGCAGCATTGCACCGAGACAAATTCCTAGTTTGTGTACTACATGAACAATGGCAATAAATCTGATTCTGATTCTGGTGAAACTGGATGGCGTGGAAGTGCCGTTACTGGTTGACACAAATGCAATGAGGTCCATGTTGAGTTGGCCTACAGTGAGGAGCTTCTTCCCGCATTACCGTGTGAGGGGCCTGTCATCGCCATTTTATCGATACAGAGGCAATGGACTGGCTGGCCATCGTGGGTTCACTGGATTTGACAGCGAGGTACAAGTCAGTGGTGGTGTCCAACATACAGTTTATAGTGACCGTCAGTGGGTTGAATGTGATGGGCTGCAACCTTTTCTACGGACTGGGCTTCATGATCACCAGCAGAATTGGAGAGGAGTGGTCGGGCCGTGGTTTGTGAGACCGGCCGGTTCCGAGAGTGTTGGATGATGCGGCGTGGGACGAATCTTGGCTGAGTATTCTAGGAGATG
Organism: Pholidichthys leucotaenia; assembly: GCA_020510985.1. NCBI lineage: Eukaryota > Metazoa > Chordata > Actinopteri > Cichliformes > Pholidichthyidae > Pholidichthys > Pholidichthys leucotaenia. Next base: position 72,411,072 of record CM035843.1, read on the forward strand.
AACAGGACCAATCCTACCCAGGGCCATCGCAGGAGGGTTCCGGTGCCAGGGCCCAAGTTACCCTGGATGAGTGAACTGGGCAGCATGGTGGAACACCCCTGACGGTGGGTGGAGCCGAAAGGATGGCTCTCTCTGCTTCCGGAGTTCGCCCGGGAGATACTGAGAAGCAGGGGGCTACAATGGCTTTGCTGGTGTTACAAATGAAAGAGAGCAAGGCAGGACTGGCTGGCACAATTAACCAACGTGCCACACAGGAACACTGGAGGCCGAGTTGGACTTCTTGAAGGGCTGCTGGTGTGGTTCGACCCAGAGAGGAGGCCCAGTTTAGACGTTGTGGACATTGGAAGCTGAGACGAGCTCTTTTGGGGGTCGCTGATGTGGTTCAACTCAGGGAGGAGGGTCGGCTGAGAGGGATCCATGGCAAGCGGAAATGATGAGAGGACCAGGGGCGGCTGCAGGTGGTGGCTGTTTGGGAGGAAGGATACCGTCAGCTGTCCGATGACTCATGGAGAAACCCCAACGAGCTGCGGTGCACCAACAAGGAGAAAGAGGTATCGGGGCTCCAACGTGGTTCATCTCCAGGGGCGAAGCAAAGAAGAAGCTCTGAACGGGACTCGCCGGACAGGACCTGCCGGACAGGTCTCCGGGGGGTGGTTTCTCCATCAGGACTGTGTGGTGGTAGGGGGGCAATGGGTTTTGTTGAATGCTATGATGTGAATTGCCCGAGCCACATAGCTTATGTGTTCCACACATAGTTAATATGTGAATTGCCCTAGCTGATTTTTTTAAAAAAGGAAAAAACAAACGATGATTGGCTTAACGTGTTTAATACATGGTTGATGTGGGCATTGCCCAGGCTACGTTGTTGTTATGCCAATATTGGTAATACCTAAAAGTTGCTATGTGAAGTGCCCAGTTTACAAAAGAACTTTACCAGGCTGTGTAAGTCAAGATGGTAATGTCTGAATGGCCCAAGGTACGAGTTGATTATAGCATTGTGTTTAACACATGAAGTTGCTGAGAGGGCTGCCCAGGTTTTGGGTGTTCATAGCATGATGTGGATGTGGATATTGACATATGTGATGGTTGCATTTTGAATTCATGTTTAAGGGTTTATCCTGTTTGTATATGGTAAATGGCACTCACTTATATAGCGCTTTTATTCTCATCTCTTGATGACCAAAGTGCTTTACAGATCCTGCTATCCACCCATTCACACACACATTCACACACTGATGGTGGCGTGCTGCCTAACATGGCGCTTCCAGACCCACCAGGAGCAATTGGGGTGAAGTGTCTTGCCCAGGGACACAACGGCAGGATATCTGGGGAGAGCGGGATTCAAACCGCCAGCCATTGTGGTTATTGGACGACCTGCTCTACCTCCTGAGCCACTGCCGTATATATGTTTACGGGATTGTTTTATGTTTATAGTAGGAACATGGCAGGGTTTTTCATTTCATGGACTGTATATAATAATAAAGACTGCAGAATAATCCATCTAGCCATGTGGGGGTGGGACAGTAGTCCACCTGTCCCCCTCTAGTTTTAGCTATTTGTGGGCATGGATAGGCCTTAATTATTCTGTTTATTAGGGTGTGATTCTGGTTATAAATTTGGGAGGGCCTAAATGGAGTGTGTGTGTGTTTTGGACTTTTCTGAAGTGGGGGTGATGTTGTGGGGGCATGGAGTGGGACTCCACCGACAGCGGGACTCCACCCAGAGAAGAAGGCAGCTGTTGAAGGGGGGAGCAATGGACCGAAAGAAGAGGTGTCACCGGGGGGGGGCACTTTTCCACGGGCCCCGCTTTCCCCAGCACCGCCCAATTGTCCCCGTGTTTGCGCATTTTCCAGTAGCCCCAGCACCGGTTAGCAGGCGCTATTTTCGTACCTGATCTAGGGCAGGGTCCATCACGGCCGGCCCGGGGCCGAGATGTGACGTCAACAGACTGGTCGCTGCTGATTGGTCAGGTCGTAATGTCACGAAATCGACCGTCTTCCCCGTCTTCTGATAACCGCCATTTGCAATATTGTCATGGACTAACTCTGTCACGGAGTAAATATGATATTAATACAGACAGCGTTGTAGGTTTTGCGGCACTCTACACCATGGTCCAATGAAGAGGTGCGGAGTTTTCTCTGCTTTGTGGCAGATCCACAGTGAGGAGTGACCCGGACCTATGGCTGCACAGCATATAGAAACCGCACTATGGACAAGCTGTAGACGAAAACCATCATGGTGAGTGATTTGTAATAATGTGCATCTGCTTGCTTATTTATCCTATTGGTGGTAAGCTCACTTTTTTTGAGCCATTACAGTGCTCTTCTGTGCTGGCTAACGTTTTAAAGCTAACGTTTTTAATTTGCTAGCTAGCAAGTACCAACTGGTGAATCGTGCATGTTTTCTCCTAAATATTCGCTTGTGAGAGCAAAACGATGAAATATGTTAATCCTGGTTAAAGTCCTGGTTTGAGTTTTGTATTGCACTTTTTTTTTTTTTTTTTTGTTACTTATTTGTACCCGTAGGTAGATTTTGGATTGAAAGGAGTCAGTTGAGGTGGTATGGGCATCTGATTAGGATGCCTCCTGGACGCCTCCCACTTGAGGTGTTTCAGGCACGTCCCACTGGGAGGAGACCCCGGGGCAGACCCAGGACTCGGTGGAGAGACTATGTCTCCCAGCTAGTCTGGGAACGCCTTGGTATCCCCTCTGAAGAGCTGGAGCAGGTGGCTGGGGAGAGGGAAGTCTGGGCTTCTCTGCTTGAACTGCTGCCTCCGCGACCCGGACCTCCGGAAAAGCGGTAGAAGATGGATGGATGGATGGTAGATTTTGGTTTGCAGTCTGGTGACAAGCCACCGGCTGCTGGTCGCTGCGTGCGCGAGCGCCCTAAACCTACATGTTTTGGTATGCGGGAGGAAACCGGAGAAATCCCGGAGTAAACCCACGCAACACGGGGAGAACATGCAAACTCCACACAGCTCACTGTTGGTCGGGGGCTGGGATCGAACCCACGATCTCATGATCCCCGCGATCCCCCGGCCGAGGGTAAACTATGCTGCCACAGTGCTAAACCACTGCGCCACCGTGCAGCCCAGACACTTTGGTCCTGTGCATTAAATTGTGTGCTGTTCTGTGCTGGCTAACGTTTTTTAGCTAATGTTTTTTTTTGCTAGTGCTAACTGCTGAATCGCGCTGTTTTCTCCTAAATACTGTATTCGCTTGTGAGAGCAAAACGATGAAATATGTTAATCCTGGTAAAAGTCCTGGTTTGTGTTTTTGGATAAAAACTTCAGATTTTGACTGAGTGACTCCATACTCAGTGATTCACAGCATCAGTTAAAGTACTAGATTCCATTCAAGTGAATGTATTAATTCATTCTGATTGCTGAGGCCACAGTAAAAACAGATGATTTTTAATGTAACGCAGCCCTTGAAAAATCTACAGAAGCGCAGCTACATGAAAACTGTGGTTAAATACAACAACGAAGTACTTTATTGTCACAATCAAATTGTAATCCCTCCTGTTTTGTTTTTCTTTTGAATTCTTGGATGAAATATGGTGGGCAATATAAGCTGCAGCTTCAGCCATCACCCATTTCAGATAACCTATGTTGAACTGTATAATCAGAGGAGTTATTGTTTAACCACTTGCGCTCCATTGTTCCGCGGGCGGGCAAGTCTCTGCGTCCTAGGGCGCACGAGAGCGCACTCGTGCGTTCTCGGACGCATGACGCATGATAGAGATACTGATGATGGTGCAGATGGAGATGGTGATGGCGTCCAAGCGCGCACTGAAAACAAAAGCTGCAGACACAGCCGCGAACAGATTAGTTCATCTGATTGACCTGTCATTCGACTAATAAGAGCCTTGAATTGGGTTTCTGAAACCATGAAGAGCCAATGAATGAAAATCTAGCCAGAAGGACCCGCCTCCCAACGGCTGCGAGCCAATTGAAGCACAGAAGTTCGCTGAGCTGTTGTCTAAAGCTGGGTGAAGAGAGACTGCTTCAGCAGCCACAGGCAGTGGTTTATTTATTTATTTTTTTTTATTCCAGCAGAGTGTTTAGGATTCTCTTATATGGTCATCATAGACCGACGGAGGCCGACAACGAAGGTCGTAAATCATTCGCCAAAATGGCAATAATGGAATTATGTTTTGACCGGGATCCACGAGCGGACCAGCGTCGCGTTCGTCTGACAATGGGGAAGAGAAGTTCGCCAGGACTCTGCTGCTGTGAAGAGGTAAGGTGTTATAAGCTAAATTATTATTTCTCCCTGAAAACTGTAATCCAAAAATGACTTTTGACCGATCGGCAAATTACAACTGTACGGCGCACGAAGTACGAAGTGCGTGCGCCGCGATAAACAGTTCATTTGCCGTGTTGGGACCGTGAACGCCCCCCCCCCCCGCTGCAGAAGAGGAGCGGGGGGGGCGTTCACGGTCCGAACGCCCCCCGGTCCGCGGGGGGAAGCATATGAGTCTATTCCTTCATGTAGCGATGGCCGTCCTCTGTAGCGAGGGGGACCCCACCCCCCCACCCCCCACACACAGTAGCGAGGGGGGGGGAAGCCGCTGTGACAGCGCTGCTGTGGAAACATGCAACGAGTGTAATCCGTCAAGTAGCGAGGGCCGAACTCCGTCCTTTGTAGCGGGGGGGACAACCCCCCCCCCACACACACACACAGACACAGCCCTGAATGTGACCTTTCATTAGAGCCCAAAATGAAGATTCTACATTGAATTATTCAAAAGTTACAGACGTTTTTCCAAACTGTGCCATTTGGCACAATTTGGCACAGTTCCAAAATGCCTGGGAACAGCCTGAGAACAAAGCTGTGTAAAATATTCATTTTTTGTGGTATTGTTACCAAATTTGGAACTCAGCTTGATAACACTTGGTTCTACATTTCTGTTGCATATTCCAGCCGGATCGGACAGCTGTGTGTTATTTGCAAGCATTTGTATCCAAAAAACACCGTGGCCAAATTTATTTTCTTCAAATTCACTATGTTTAGATGACTGTAACTCAGTGGCCGGAGCACGTAGAGAGATTATGGTTTTTTTGCCAAAAAATTCAAAGTGTTTTCTTTTAAATGAGACCAACCCCATGAAGATGCTGCAAAGGGTTAAAGAACAGCTTTCGATTTACTTTGGGCACGTTATTTTTTGGCATTTTTAGGAAAATTGCCCGGGGTGCAAGGGGTTAATTTGACCTTGTTAAATTTTTTCCCCTTTGTTATATTATTCTATTTTCTTTTAATATTTACCTTTAATCAATCCGAAATTAAGATTCATTCATTAATTCACATTCCACCACTGGCTTTTAGCAACAAGTGTATTTCCCAAATATGTGTTAAACTTGCTTTAACTAACCACCACCCATTTGTCTTTTGTCTATGCAAGACGGAAATTGTCCACCCCAACTGGACCTTGCCTCACTATTTACAGAGATGCAGGCTGAAGATTTGCTGGACCAGGACCAGGGGCTGATCCGGTTGCTTCTCAGTGAGGGAGCGTGGCAGCCGTGTGTGACCCATTCCAGTTTTATTCTTTTTTACAGTTTGAATTTTGCACATTCTGAATAATCTGGAATTTGCTGCTGATTGTAATAAAGAATTTAGTGACTTAAGTGTTTGCATCATGATTTTCCATTTTGTCTGTTAAGACACCGGTGGGAAAAGAGTCAACTGTACAAAGGATTTATCTGTGACCTTGAAAATAATGGCTCATTTTTAAGAAAAAAGTAACCAACACAATTATTTTATTAACTGAAGACTGTATTGTTGGATGTATATGGAGGAATTCTGGGTCATATTAGCATCTGCTCTTTATCATAATGGGTTTGGCAGGGGTGTCTAATCATGTGCCACGGAGGGCCAAGACCCTACAGGCTTTACCTCCAACCTGTGTCTTCAACAGCAGATTCCACTGAACTTCTTCCACTGACTGATCAGTGACAACACCTGCTGAAGAGACTGGGTAGAAGAGAGAACCTGCAGGGTCTTGGCCCCCCATGACAACTGACTGGAAGCCCCCGGATTAGGTTTAATGGGATTTAACATTTTAACACAAACTGCTTTATGGTTCATAATATAATATTATATATTATATAATATAGCCAGACAGGGCCTTAGCCAGACGCTCCCAGCACACCCTCACTATACGTTTGGGTCTACCAGGTCTGAATGGCTTCCTCCCCTGCCATTGGATCCAACTCACCACCAGGTGGTGATCAGTTGACAGCTCTGCACCTCTCTTTACTCGGGTGTCCAAGACATACGGTCGCAGGTCTGATGATACGATAACAAAATCGATCATCGACCTGCGACCTAGGGTGTCCTGGTGCCAGGTGCACATATGGACACCCTTATGCTTGAACATGGTGTTCGTTATGGACAGACTGTGGTTAACACAGAAGTCCAATAACTGAACACCACTCAGGTTCAGATCGGGCAGGCCGTTCCTCCCAATCACCCCCCTCCAGGTTTCACTGTCGTTGCCCACGTGCGCATTGAAGTCCCCCAGTAGGACAATGGAGTCTCCAGGAGGAGTACCCTCCAGCACCCCAGTCACAGACTCCAAAAAGGGTGGGTACTCTGAAACATCATTTGGTGCATAGGCACAAATGATGGTCAGGACCCGTTTCCCAACCCGAAGGCGCAGGGAAGCAACCCTTTCGTCCACCAGGGAAAACTCCAATATAGAGGCAGCAAGGTGGGGCGATACAAGAATACCCACCCCTGCTCGTCGCCTCTCGCCCGGGGCAACTCCAGAAAAGGCCAAGCTCCAGCCCCTCTCCAGGAGACTGGTTCCGGAACCACATGTGAATCACATGTTTGGTGATTACATATGTAAGGCGACTTCACACCTCAGAAAGGACAAAGACTCTCACCCGCCAGTGTAAGAACAAAGACTTTCCCAGACACTGCGGTGGAGACCGGAGGAACTGCCCTCATCCCCCCAGGGCCATGAGGAGGAGTACGAAGACAATGGGGGAGATTAAGATAATGAGGGATGTCAGCCTTTGATATGCATGTCTTTTGTTATGTGCAAGTATAAGTTCACAGAGCCGAAACTGTTCGGTCTCTTTTTCCTTCTTCTGCTGCTGCACTAGGATGAGACTTGTTAGAGGAGCTGATAATAAACTTTGGTTTATGAATCACATCGCCTCGTTATTTCAAGCTCCTCTACACTGGTAGAGTGTAGAGGAGTCATGTAATCTCATGTAATCACCACATGAGTTGAAGACCTCCTGTCCGGGAGGTCTTCAACTCCCACCTCCGGAAGAAATTCAACCACATTCCGAGGGAGTCTGGAGACATGGAGTCTGAATGGGCCATGTTCTCCACCTCTGTTGTTGAAGCGGCGGCCCAGAGCTGCGGCCGCAAGGTGGTCGGTGCATCTCGTGGTGGCAACCCCCGAACCAAGTGGTGGACACCAGTGGTAAGGGGGGCCATTAAGCTGAAGAAGGAGTCCTATCAAGCTTGGTTGGCTTGTGGGACTCCCGAAGCAGCTGAGGTGTACCGGCAGGCCAAGCGGAGTGCAGCTCGGGTGGTTGCTGAAGCAAAAACGCGGGTATGGGAGGAGTTCGGTGAGGCCATGGAACAAGACTTTCGGTCGGCTTCAAAGAGATTCTGGCAAACTGTTCGGCGGCTCAGGAGGGGAAAGCAGCTCCCCGTCCACACTGTGTATGGTGCGGATGGGACACTGTTGACTTCAACTGGGGATATCGTCGGGCGGTGGAAGGAATACTTCGAGGATCTCCTCAATCCCACTGATACGCCTTCCACAGAGGAAGCAGGGTTTGGGGACGAGGGGGATGACTCGCCTATCACAGGGGCTGAGGTCGCCAAGGTGGTTAAAAATCTCCTTGGTGGCCGGGCCCCGGGGGTGGATGAGATTCGCCCTGAGTACCTCAAGGCCCTGGATGTTGTTGGGTTGTCATGGTTGACACGCCTCTGCAACATTGCGTGGAGGTCGGGGGCAGTGCCCTTGGCATGGCAAACCGGGGTGGTGGTTCCTCTCTTCAAAAAAGGGGACCGGAGGGTGTGCTCCAACTTTTGAGGGATCACACTCCTCAGCCTCCCTGGGAAGGTCTATGCCAAGATACTGGAGAGAAGAGTCCGGCCGTTGGTCGAACCTCGGATTCAGGAGGAGCAATGTGGTTTTCGTCCTGGCCGTGGCACATCAGACCAGCTCTTTACCCTCTCGAGAATTCTTGAGGGTTCGTGGGAGTTTGCCCAACCAGTTTACATGTGTTTTGTGGACTTGGAGAAGGCATTTGACCGCGTCCCTCGTGGATTTTTGTGGGGGGTGCTTCGGGAGTATGGGGTATCTGGCTTGTTGTTACGAGCTATTCGGTCTCTGTACGACCGTTGTGAGAGTTTGGTTCGTATTGCCAACACTCGGTCGGAGTCATTCCCAGTGAGAGTTGGACTCCGCCAGGGCTGCCCTTTGTCACCGATCCTGTTCATAATTTTTATGGACAGGATTTCTAGGCGCAGCCAGGGAATGGAGGGTGTCATGCTTGGTGACCACAGGATCTCATCTCTGTTGTTTGCAGATGATGTTGTCCTGTTGGCTTCATCCAGCAATGACCTACAGCTCTTGCTGGGACGGTTTGCCACTGAGTGTGAAGCGGCTGGGATGAGAATCAGCACCTCCAAGTCCGAGTCCATGGTCCTCAGCCGGAAAAAGGTGGATTGTCCTCTCGGGTTGGGGACAGGCTCCTGCCCCAAGTGGAGGAGTTTAAGTATCTTGGGGTCTTGTTCACGAGTGAGGGGAAAATGGAGCGAGAGATCGACAGACGGATTGGAGCAGCATCTGCAGTGATGCGGACGTTGTACCGGTCTGTTGCGGTGAAGAGGGAGCTTAGTTCTAAGGCAAAGCTGTTGATTTACCAGTCAATCTACGTTCCTACTCTCACCTATGGTCACAAGCTTTGGGTAATGACCGAAAGAACGAGATCGCGGATACAAGCGGCTGAAATGAGCTTTCTACGTAGGATTGCTGGACTCACCCTCAGAGATAGGGTGAGGAGCTCAGTCATCCGGGAGAGGCTCAGAGTAGAACCGCTGCTCCTCCACATTGAAAGGAGTCAGTTGAGGTGGTATGGGCATCTGATTAGGATGCCTCCTGGACGCCTCCCACTTGAGGTGTTTCAGGTACGTCCCACTGGGAGGAGACCCCGGGGCAGACCCAGGATTCGGTGGAGAGACTATGTCTCCCAGCTGGTCTGGGAACGCCTTGGTATCCCCTCTGAAGAGCTGGAGCAGGTGGCTGGGGAGAGGGAAGTCTGGGCTTCTCTGCTTGAACTGCTGCCTCCGCGACCCGGACCTCCGGAAAAGCGGTAGAAGATGGATGGATGGATGGATATTATATAATATAATATGGCTCATAATTTTGTTGACAGACTTACACCAAACCAAAAGTGATTTCTGAAAATGCTGGATTATTCTTAGCTTTTCCAATCTTTCAGTATTTCATTTGTGCCACATGGTGGTAACCTTCAGATATAAAAAAAAGAGACATCTGCAAAAACTTCACAGGTTTATTGTCAGTGCAATTCCCAGTGCAATACTACATGAATGCATGTATAGTACATTGTTGATGCAGAGAATATACGTATATTTCTACAGTACATGTATTGAGGAAATTAATTATTACCTCCGCCAGGCCGAAAAGGCCAGGAGGAGGTAATGTTTTTGCCGGGGTTTGTCTGTGTGTTTGTCTGTCTGTCTGTCTGTCTGTTTGTCTGTTGGTTAGCAAGATAACTCAAAAAGTCTTGGACGGATTTCCATGAAACTTTCAGGCGTTGTTGGAAATGGTACAAGGAAGAACTGATTAAATTTTGGGGATGATCCGGATCACCGTCTGGATACAGGAATTTTTTATAGCATTCTTTAACACTGTGACATACGGCTATTTTCAACATGTGCGCAGGCGCAATCGAGGGCGCTGGTCATCGTGTCTGACCAACATAAACTCCGCGTTCTTCAACGTTTCAGGCACAAAAGCACGCGGAAAACACTGGTGGGCTGGGCCCGCCACCGTGCCTGTGTTTGCGCGACGCTGCAAAAGCTGAGACGGGCAGCTGTCCGCTGCCGGATTATTTGGCAGAAATTCCCCGGCCAGCCATAGGCGCTGCGCAAAAACGAGCTGCTCGGCAGCGTGCTGTGTGCCTGTGTTTGCGCAACGCTGCAAAAGCTCAGACGCCCAGCTGTCCGCCGCTGGATTATTTGGCAGAAATTCCCCGGTCAGCCATAGTAGCTCCGCAAAAAGAAGCTCTCTGCCGGGGAAGTTTCCAAATCATCTTTGGCTGCGGAGCGCAACCCCAATAAAGATAAAGATTAGATGTACCACGAAGGTCGAGTGCAAGCAAGATGTTTGTGTCTGTGAACATTCCGTCTTTTGGCGAGTTGATACGTAACAATGTTTACAGTTTGATGAGAAGGTTGCTGCCATGTAACAATCATCTTATATCAGCAATTGTCAACTCGTCACTCACACTTCACTCCAGCATTTGGAAGTGGTGGCGTTCCATTTTATACTGACTCCAATATTGTATGTTATTGTTGTTACAAGACCACCAACTGTCTGCTGATCTGTATATACTTTTATTTATTTATTTTCTACTCCTTTTAGTTCTGCATTTAATATGAACCCTGAGTTTGAAATAAACGTTTGAATTTTGAATAAAACCAACGCCAACCCGTCTACCTAATTGGCATCCGTCAGTGAAGCCCTCAGTGCTGCTTTCAGTGATCTAAAACGCTCACATAACCCATTGGCCTGTGGGTTGTACGCAGTTGTGTCATGACTTCTTTTGTTTTTTCTTTTGAATTCTTGGATGGAACATGGGTGGGCAATATAAGCTGCGGATTCAGCCATCACATATTTCGGATAACTTATGTTGAACTGTATAATCAGAGGAGCTATTGTCTAATTTCACCTTGTTGGATTTTATTACCCCCTTTGTTATATTATTCACTTTCTTTTAACCTGTACTCTTAATCTATTCGAAATAAAGATTAATTCATTCATTCATTCAATTGCAACGCCCCCAGCCTGGGAGTTTGCAGATGCAGGACATGGACACAACACCAACACTTCAGTTTATTACCTCTGCCAAGGAGGTAATGCTTTTACTACTGAACCACTAATCCTATCATTGTGAATCCAATTGCTACTCAGATGTTTTCATGGTCAAGGAATCTGACAACGTACACACAAACACTGTATGGGGGGAACTGTGGCGCTTGGCGGAGGTCTGCGCTCTCCGAGTGCTTTTCTAGTTTTCCATGTAACCTTATGACTGCATTATTTTAATTGCCTTTTTGTAATTAAAGTTTTTGACTTTATACAAGATGGTACTACACATACTGATCTTCCAAGTATCACATCAGTCTCCAAAAAGGGTAAATAAATAGGGTAAAAAAATATGTATGTATACATATACTGTATATGTGGGTGATTACAAAGCAAGGATATCAGTGAGGGAAGGCAATAACCTCCCAGAAAAAAAAAAAAAAAAAAAAAAAACAGGGAAAGAGAGAAAGACAGGCCTTCATTAACATTACCTATTTTTACCTATTTTACCTAATTGCCTTTAATCCTAGATCAAGTTTGTTTTGGCCTATAATACATCATAACTATAAAATATATCTTATTATACGTAACTCAGTACTGTTTACTTTTTGAATAGATATTTTGTGGCTAATATAGTTATTAAACTGGCGATCAAGTTGTGTCAGCTGATCAATTTTTTCTATGACCACACCTCAGACTGCTGCAGAAGCAGGCACGTCTATGATGCCTGAACAGTCTCTCCATGATTTTCACGCAGAGCAGAGCAATTTGTTGTACAGGAAATAAACGTTTCTACAGACATTCTTAAGCTCTATAACCACTGATCGTTGGTGAAGCTGTGCTGACAATAGTGACAGGCTGATGACAGTGAGAGGCGTGGCTTAGCCAGAACGACCATTTGAAGAGGTAATTTCTCAACAACAGAGCCATCTGAAACACACACACACACAGCATACATATTTTAGTACCTAACTTGCAGACATTACAGTGTAGCACGACGTACTTACAGCAAACTAGCATTAGCAACCATTAGCTTACCGTCCTATGACCTAGTTTGTATCCTCATGTCTTCGGCTCTCCCAGAAGCTGCAGAACTATTCCAGAGTGTTTAGTCTCGCTGCCTGTACCCTTACCTGGCGGTGCTTTTTGGTATTTACGGCGAAAAAAGCCACAGACCGAGGAGTCGCCTTGTAGAGCAGCCATGTTATGTTTGTTTGGGTCGCGCGCTTCACATCACGAGAGTGAGGCGCCGCCTGGCTGTTAAGAAATCCCACCCATCCGCGGCCGGGCTGCAGTACTGTTGAAAACCAATCGAGGGACCATGGAGCCGCGCCGACCAGAGTCGTGTTCTCGGGCCGAGGCTGACCGGGGCCCGTGGAAAAGTGCTTTAAGGACTATGCACCCCCCGGGGAGAGGAGTAAATGCCAGAGCCACTGGAAGAAGAAGGGTGTGAGAGTGGCGCAGGCGTTATGTCATGTTAATGTGCCACACAGGCTTTGTTCTAGACACAATGTATGATGATCGTAAGTTCCGGGTCTCAGTGCATGGTATTAAAGATATAAAAGAGGAATGTACAGAGACCTGGGATTCGCGTTTGCTGTACTTTATGTTGGAGAAAGAATAAAGTTTCTTTGTTGTCCAGTTCGTTGCCTCGCTTGCTTCCTTTTTCCACATTGGTGACCCCAAAACATGCCATGGAAAGCGAGCCGAGCACTGCCCTAGAGACTACCTGGAGGGAGAGCACCAGCGCCGGGTGCGTGGTCTCAGCCAAGCTCCCAGACTTCTGGCTTCACAACCCGACTGCGTGGTTCTTGCACATAGAAGTCCAGTTCGCATTCCCCGGGGATAACAACGGACGATACCAGGTATTACTACATGGCTGCTGCGCTGGATGCGCGCACCATGCATCAGGTGACGAGCCTGCTCCAGGAGCCGCTGGCCCAAGGAAAATATGAAGTGCTCAAGAGGATGCTTCTCCAGCGCTATACCCTTTCTGACAGTGGGAAGGCAGAGAGACTCCTAACATGTTCGGAGTTAGGGGACAGATCAGCAGTGGAGCTCATGGAGAGCATGTTGGCGCTGAGGGGGAAGGATGATGAATCTTTCCTGTTTGCCCACTTGTTCCTCAGGAACCTACCGGTTACAGCGAGGGCAATCCTGGCCAACTCACCGCGGCTGGTTGCTAAGGACTACCGCGCCCTGGCGCAGGAAGCAGACTGCATCATTTTGGCGACCAGAACTCTCAGCGTGCTGTGCAGACAGTCACACCAGCATCCATGAGAGACTCCAGCGAGGTCAAGGAGCCATTCGTGGTAGCCGGGATGAACACCAGGAGAAGAAGGAATGGGACGATCTGTTTTTATCAATGCCGTTTCAGCTCAAATGCCCAATGCTGCCTGTTGCCATGCCAATTCAAGAAGCTGGGAAGACGGCATGTTTCCGGGAGACAATTTTTGGTGGACTCCAGCTCCCAGAAGAGCCTCATCCTGCCGGTCAACACAGACAGGGTGGCAGGAGGCAGCGGTCCAGAGCTCACAGCCGCCAACGGATCCACCATCAGGACATTTGGCGAGTGAACACTGAAGATATGCTTACACGGACGCAACTGTCAGTGGGACTTTGTGATAGCTGCATGTTCCGACCCCATTTTAGGCACAGATTTTTTTATGTGTTTATGGGTTGTTAGTCAATGTTGCTAATAGGAGATTAGTGGATGCTGTCTCTTTTACCTCACTGCCCTGTACAGCTCGGGGAGCTGGGTCAACAACACTGGCTAACGTTATAGCTCCAGAGGGTAAGTACCAACATTTGCTCACACAGTTCCCAGCGCTCACGGTCCCCACTTTTTCGGCTACGTTAACGAAACACGGGGTTGAACACTTTATAACGACAAAAGGCTCGCCGGTGTTCATGCAACCACAGCGTTTGTGAGAGCACTACAGGAGTTTTTGGAAATGGTTAATTTTGATAACTGTTTCCTTCCCCGGGCAGCTCAGCTGATGCAGCTGTTGTATGCCACGCTTAAAAAAAAAACATCGACTGGACTCCTGAGTGAGTCCAGGCTTTTACAAATGCCGAAACAGTGCTGGCGGATGCCGCGTTGCTAGCCCACCCGGATCCATCTGCACAGATGGCGTTCACTACGGATGCGTCTGATGTTGCCATGGGGCAGTGGTGGAGCAGTACGTCTCAGGTTCGTGGCAGCCGCTCGCATTTTTCAGCCGAACTTTGCGTGACAACGAACGCAAATACAGCACATTTGATAAAGAATTGCTGGCTGTCCACTTGGCGACGTGCCATTTCCAGTTTTGGCTAGAGGGGCACAGGTTCACCGCATTCGTGGACCATAAGCCGCTGACGTACGCGATGTCCAAGGTCTCGGAACTGTGGTCGGCCCGGCAGCAACGGCATTTGGCCGCTATTTTGGAGTTTACTACCAACATTTAACACGTTGCCAGTAAGCTCAATGTCATGGCCAATTGTCTGTCACGCGTGTTAGTCTCCCCGGTCTACATAGGAATAGATTTCGCTGCAATGGTTGCGGAGCAAGCCAGGGACACGGACATTTGCGCGCTCCAGTCTGCTCCTACTGGGTTAAGGCTGGAGAGCAGGGTGGTGCAAGAAGGGTGTCCTCCCTTGCTCTGCGATGTCTCCACTGGCCGCCCGCCTTGGCACTGTCGTGTTTTTGAGTCAGCCCACTCCCTTTCACATCCAGGAGTGCGTGCTTCGGTGACACTAGTGAGGGCGAAATTTGTCTGGCTGCGCTTTCACAAGGATGTGAAAGAGTGGGCTGCAGCTTGCACCGCGTGCCAGCAGGCCAAAGTGCACAAGCATACTAGAGCCCCCTTCGAGCCATTCCAAATCACGGCCAGGAGGTTCAACCATGTCCACGTGGATTTGGTGGGACCCCTCCTGCTGTTGCAAGGTTTCACGCACCTTTTAACAATCGTGGACCGCACCATGCACTGGCCTGAAGTGGTCCCGCTGGAGAGTTTTTACCAGAAAACCCCACACCTGAAGCTGTTCCGCCCGCGCAATTTTTGCACAGTACGGAGGCTTTTAACATACTAGGCCCGGCCCACCATTGTTTTCCCCGCACCTTCATCCCAAAAAGCTTGCAGAACGCCAGTTTTGTTTTTGTCAGGCACGATACGCACCGGATTTTGCTGCACCCACTGCACTACGGACTGTTCAGGGTGTTGGAACCTGGGACAAAGCATGCTGTGTTTAACTTGGGGGGACATAGAGAGACTGTCTGCATTGACAGGCTGAAGCCCGTCCGTTTTTGTGCTGGCAGACGAGCAGGTGGTGTTGGCCCAAGCTCCCCGGCGTGGACATCCACTGTTGGTGGCTACGCAAGTTGATGATCCCTCGGCAGGGACCTACGCTTGAGAAGTTGATGTTTTTTCTCCCCCTCCCTCTTTCCCTCCACAGACTGACGGGCCCTCCTGTACACCCCGCCAGCAGGGCGGTTCCACTGGATCGGCGACCCCCCGCTACAGTCGCTATGGGCGCCGGCTCAAGCCCAAAGAACAGGGGGGTTAGTGCCCTTTCTGGGTGTTCGGGGTGGGGGGGGCGGCTGTGTGGGGGCATGGAGTGGGACTTCTCCACCCAGAGAAGAAGGCAGCTGGGGAAGGGGGGAACAATGGACCCTCCCCCCAGGTGTCACCGGGGGGGGAGGGGTGTTCATTGTTCGAGACACAATGTATGATGGTTGGAAGTACCGGGTCTCAATGCATGGTATTAAAGATATAACAGAGGAATGCACAGAGACCCAGGATTCGCTGTTGCTGTACTTTATGGTGGAGAAAGAATAAAGTTTGTGTGTCGTTCAGCTCGTTGCCTCACCTGCTTCCTTTCTCCGCAATGTATTAAATATAGTTAATATTATATTATTGTGTGTTATGGGTGGTGGCTTCACCTTTCCGGTTCCACCGCCACCCACAGTATAAAAGGCTGATGCGGAAGAGGGACGGTCTCTTTTGATCCCGCCTCTAGCTAGACGGGAGTGCCTTGTGTCACTGTGAGACACCAATTAAAGTCACGTTCCATTGCACCTCGTTATTGAAGTACTGGTTATGGACATAACAAATACCCCTTCAGCTTTAGAGGCTGAGGAGTAATTAAAAACTGCATTTCACAGAAACGAGAATGCAAACAGTACTTTTCAGACAATCGTTGGGGTATAGCATACACATGAATGATATATGATAGGACACAGATGTGGACGTATATGGGAAGAAACAAATAAATTCACTTCCAGTAATGACATTGAAAATGTTATCAAAATAATACACAAAATTTATTGTTTAGAGTCATTTTTTCTAACCATCAGAACATGTTTTTCCTCATTCTCTTTGGTCAAACTGCATTGAGAATTGAATTATGCAGTATATGAATGTGTTTTAGTAAACTATTATCTTGAATTTCAATGTCGTCTAAACTCCTTTCAAAGTTATGGAGAAATTCATACAAGGACACTGAAGAATTTTTTTTTTTCATGTGCATTGGAAAATCAAATGCCTTTCCCCCTTTTTGTTAGATTTCTTATCTTCTTGCTGTTGTGTTGTGTTAATGCCATATATTGTTGTGTTTACCACTTCAGGCCAGCATCATAAAGTTTAATTTCATTGAGACATCCAGAACAAGTCTGACTGTTGAACTGAAGCCTTGGTTGAGGAACTGAGGGTTCAGTTGCATTAAAAAAAAAAGGATTGTTTCTCCTCCTCTAGTACACCTTTCTATAAAAAAAAAAAAAAAAAAAAAAACGCTGCAAGGAATACTGAATAACATTTTGAAGGAAAAATACATCTTTCAAAGAAGCCATGCACAAGGTTATACATGAGCCTGAAACTCTGGCAAACAAAAGAGCATAAATTTTGGACATTTTGCTTTTAAAATTCAATGCCAGAAGAAGCACACACATACAAATGAAAAGCCCCTGGGGTCAAGTAAGCCACAGCAAATATTAAATAGGTATATGCACCCAGAGAGGATGACGTTATTGACAACGGATGGCTGGCAGCCCAACAAAGTCCTTGATTCCTTTATATTCAAAATTCTGCACTGCCCCTATTAATCACTCCTTAATTACTCCACAGTGGAGCATCCACACCAACAATGGTTTCTAATCATAAAACACTAAAATCATTAGTACGTTTCATCATTAATCTTTCAGTACATTAGCTGAAAAGGTCTGGCTGCCTTGACAGGATGAAGAAATTCTTTGTGTATGATTTTATTTTATTAAAGTGAAGGATTGTCATATCTGGAAATAAAAACCAAAGCAAGAATGAAGCAACAACTACAACTAGAAATTTTACATTTGACACTTTATTCGTGAATATTTTTTGTGTTCCTGCTAATTAAAAATGTGAAAATGCTTCCAGCTTGTACAAAATATCAATATTCCATTGTGCCAGTGTCCTCTAGTGGTCGTGTATGTTATGACCATAAATGGCCTGTGACCATAAACCAAAAGTCTGCAACATGTGGCTCGTTATTTTTTTCCCAAACCAATGGCTCTCTGTTCCAAATTAAGAAAAAGTTTCATATTTACATGGAAGTTTATAAAAGAAACAAAACCTATGCTCTTTTAAAACAAACAAAAAGGTGCGAGAAAAAAGCTGCAACTTCAGTGAAAAAGTTAAACATTTATGAGAGAAAAGCTAAAAATGAAAACTTGCCTTATGTTTTCAATCACTAAGTTCTTTTTAGTTCTTTGTAGTTACATATTGCTCAGTATGACACTATAGTATAGGCTGCTGACCGCTGCTATAAACTTAAAGTCTCATAAAGATGTCACCTATTCTCATTCCCAGGTTCCTGGCATGTTTAACTATGACATAAATTTTTTATTAAAAAAAAACAACAACAATCGCTTACTATTTTTAAGCCTTTTCCTTGTCAGAAGCAACTATTTTTCTTGATAATGCCATGGCCATGCTGCATTGTGTCAAAACTGTCAAATGAGTATGTCAAAAACAAAACCTACCCTCATGAAAATATGATGAACAGAAACAGGCACAGGAACGGCCTTTCCAAAGTTCCTATCTGCTAAAATTAGTTCTTACTTCCTACAGTTGAAACGGGACTACTTGGTACTTTCAAAACAAACTACTTGTAATGCCCAAAATGAATTTATTTCTAGTAACTTTTATTGATAAAACAAATAGAAAAGTAATGTGACAAACAAACTGGAATGCTACATTTAACCAGCATATACTGTATTCCACCTCCTATACTACAGCAGCTGGTTATTCCTCTTCAGCTCTGGCATACTCAGACATGGGTTACTGCTCGACTCTGGAATTTTAAAAATTAATTATTTTACATTTGTGCATTGATTTGGAATCTTTCACTAATGGCAATGTGATGGATCTAAAAAAACCCACCTTACTTCTGACACCCCGTCATGCCCCGCCTCCCATCTTGTATTTCCTTGCAAAGTAACAACAAGGTCTAAGTGCTTTCACCAATTTTTTCTGGACTTTTGGATCAAAATTTTTGGTGTGAAACTTCCCCTGAACCAGAGTTCTCTAAAATTTCCTGGTAGATGGCTGCAATAACTGTGGACTTGATAAAACCCAGTGGACCAACACCAGCAGATGACATGGCTCCAAAAATCATCACTGACTGTGGAAACTTCACACTGGACCTCAAGCAACTTGGATTTTGTGCTTCTCCACTCTTCCTCTAAACTTTGGGACTGTGATTTCCACGTGACAGGACTTGGAACCTGGTTTGGGGAACCATCTCATCTGCTGGTGTTGGTCCACTGGGTTTCATCAAGTCCAAAGTCAGTGCAGCCATCTACCAGAAAATTTTAAGAGCACTTCATGCTTCCCTCTGCTGACAAGCTTTATGGAGATGCTGATTTCATTTTCCAGCAGGACATGGCACTTGCCCACACTGCCAAAAGTATACCTGGTTTAATGACCGCTGTGCTTGATTAGCCAACAAACTCTCCTGACCTAAACTCCATAGAGAATTTATGGGGTATTGTCAAGAGGAAGATGAGAGACACCAGACCTAACAATGCAGAGGAGCTGAAGGCTACTATCAAAGCAACCTGGGCCTCCATAACACCTCAGCAGTGCCACAGGCGTATCACTTCCATGCCATGCCACATTAATATAGTTAAGTTAATCCCTTCCACACATGTGGTGTATAGGGGCAGCGCCTATCTCCGTTTCTCTGACCCTAGGCCACACAGCTACTGTAAGTAGTGAAAGCTACAGTGGGGAGTCAGTCCTCTGGTAGCTCTGTGCATTAACTTTCCTTTCCCAGTTCCATTATGCTGAGCACCAAGCTAGAAGGCAGAAAGTACCATTCTTTATATGGTCTTTGGTATGACCTGGCCAGGATTTGAACCCACGACCTCCCAGTTGTGGGGCGGATGCTCTACCAACTAGGCCACCACTCACTTAATGTAGTAATTCATGCAAAAGGAGCCCCGACCAAGCATTGAATGTGCACATGGACTTAATCTGGAAACCATCTCTGAGCTCCAGAATACCTCCTCCCAGGCCGGGGGGGGGGGGGGGGGGCAGGGAGTGGGTGAACAATCTGAACCTGTTTTTTAATAGGTTTGACCAAACCCCCCCCCGCCTGCACAACAACCACTGCTGCCTCTACCATCATCGAGACCTGCTGTCCACCCCCCCTCCACCAACACTCCCCCACTCCCAGCACACAGCCCCCCAACCTGACCCTCACTAAGACCCAGGGGAGGACGGAGCTGAGGAAGATCAAGGCGAGGAAGGCCTTGGGACCGGACTGCATCAGTGCGAAGCTTCTCAAGTCCTGCGTAGATCAGCTGTGTGGGATTGTGGAGCACATCTTCAACCTGAGCCTGAAGCTGGGGAGGGTACCACAGTTGTGGAAAACATCTTCTGTGGTACCCGTACCAAAGACTTCCCACCCCAGAGACCTGAACAGCTACAGACCAGTGGCCCTGACGTCTCACATGATGAAGACCCTGGAGAGACTGCTCCTTGCTCACCTCCGCCCCCTGGTGGGACCAGCGATGGATCCACTCCAGTTCGCCTACCAGCATGGCATCGGGGTGGAGGATGCAGTGATCTTCCTCCTTCACCGTTCCCTGTCCCACCTGGAGAAGCCTGGGAATTCGGTGAGGATCATGTTCTTTGACTTCTCCAGTGCTTTCAACACCATCCAACCGATGATCCTGAGGGACAAGCTGCTGTGCGCAGGGGTGGACCAGCACCTGTCATCATGGATCCTGGACTACCTCACAAACCAGTCACAGTTTGTGAGAACCCGGGATTGTGTGTCCGACATGATCATCGGCAGCACGGGGGCCCCCCAGGGAACGGTTTTGGCTCCCTTCCTGTTCACCCTTTATACTGGGGACTTCTCACACAACACAACACACTGCCATCTACAGAAGTTCTCTTACAACTCTGCGATCGTCGGCCTCATCTCCAGTGGAGATGAAGCTGAGTACAGAGGACTTATCCAGGACTTCGTTGACTGGTGCCATCGGAACTGCCTCCAGATCAACGCGAGGAAAACTAAGGAGCTGGTGGTGGACTGCCACAGGCAAGGACAACCCCTCACAGCACCAGTAAACATCCAGGGAACAGACATTGAGATGGTGACATCCTACAAGTACCTTGGTGTTCATCTGAACAATAAACTAGACTGGTCACACAATACCGACGCACTCTCCAAGAAGGGACAGCACAGGTTGTTCCTACTGAGGAGGCTCAGGTCTTTTGGTGTACAAGGGGTGCTCCTGAAGACCTTCTATGATTCGGTGGTGGCATCAGCCATCACTTTTGGAGTGGTCTGCTGGGGCAGTGGCATCACAGCAGCCGATAGGAAGAGACTGAACAAACTGATCAAGAAAGCTAGCTCTGTCTTGGGGCAAGGCCTTGACCCAGTGGAGGAGATAGGAGAGAGAAGGATGGTGGCTAAACTGTCATCTCTGCTGGAGTCCGAGTCCCACCCTATGCAGGACATACTGAACGCACTGAGGAGCTCATTTAGCAGCAGACTACATCATCCTAGGTGCGCAACTGAGAGGTTTCGCAGGTCCTTCCTACCTACAGCTGTCAGACTGTATAACCTAAGCAGGGCTGCTCGCAGAGATAGCAAAAAAAAATGTGACGATGTAATAGTATTGAATGCAAAAGATGCATTAGACTTACACAAAATGATCCCCTCCAGTATACAACTAGGACAATATCAGTTGCTATGGAGGGTGACAATATGTATGGGTACATATTCATACTATGTGGGGTGACTAAATAGACGGTTATGCTGTTTATTCCATCTAGCTACAATGCTCCGCACTGTGTATATACTGTATATTTATATATTTATGTGTACATATGCATATTCACTGCTCTTATTTTCTTATCTTCTAAATTGTTGCTCTGAGTGTTGCTATCCCTGTGCTGTTGCAATCCCGGAATTTCCCCATCGTGGGACATTGTGCTCATCTTATCTTTATCAGTAGGCCAACAGTTCTTTTAAAAATTCACTTTTTAAATTGATCTTATGTAATATTCTAGTTTTTCAAGAAACAGAATTTTGGGTTTTCATTAGCTGTAGATTGAGTTTATTTAGTAAAAATCACATATGTGCATGCATAAAAATACATATATAACAAACACCACGGATAACACATGAAAGCATACTGTAACGTCGGGGCCATTTTAAGGGAGCCAGGGATTTCCCAGCATGCTTTGCCAGTTTGAAACGTTACTGTGTGTGTTAAATGTGTTACTTCTGAGTTATACTGCTGTGTCATTATAACTGCATTATAATGGCCCAGCAGTGTTTAGCAGGATTAGGGCAAGATGTATCATGTGTGTGTAACCGTGATGTAAACAGAGGTCTGTGAGAATGACCTCCCCGGCTCTGTGTACTAAGTTGCAGGTTGGGGGTTGGGGTGTGTGAAAAATAAATCAGGTTGATCACAGCCATCTGCTCCATTGTCTTTGTGTGAACCCCTGCAAACGTCACACTGGTGTCAGGAGTGGGATATGGAGCAAGATGAGGATCCAGGCGGAGGTACAGCGGCCGGAGCGATTCATCGCTCAGCCGGGAACGGAGTATAGAGCAGAGACGCCAGCCCCTGGAGAGCTTTGCTGCGATAGACGGAGCAGAGCAAACCAGCCCCGTTTCCCGCCCTTTTCAGGGCAGGACGGGCTGGCGATTCCAGAGCAATTAGGAGCTGCAATCGACCGGGAGATGACCGTCCCATCCATCCAGCAGCGGGCCAAGATTCCCCGCTACAACGGCGAGAACCTGTCGGATGACCGCCTGGCCCAGGTCGAGTTGGCTGCCGCGCTGATCATCAGAGGAAACCACCGTGCTGAGAGCGAGTGGAGGAGGAGCTACGGCAGATCACAGCAGCGCGTGCACGAAGGAAACAGCCGTGGCGACGCGAGGAAGGACGGCTTCCGCTGCACAGTGCCAGGGTACATGGCATGGTACCGCCCCGCACACAGCGCACGACAAACTGGCCCCTCGCCGACGCTAAATTAGAGCGAGGTGGCATGGACGGGGAAAAAGCCGCCTCCTGCAGATGCTTCCCCCGGCAGATGACGTCACAGAGGCGCAGGAGCGACGCAGCGGAGCGAGCAGGACGAAGATGCGGCCACTTTCCAGGCGCGGCAAGGGCTGGACGCATGGACGCGGGCCAGCGGCCGCCTGGGAAAACTGGCAGCGGTGGGAGTCGGCCGGAGCGGGCCTGGGACTCCCGCTGCCAGGGAAGGGACTGTGCGTGGTCCTACAGAGGCTGTCAGATGTGTCCATCCGCCCGCTGATGGCCAAACCGGAACCCTACCCCAACCAGATGCTCTGACCGAGACTCAGATGGCCCGTGCATGCCGCCCTGGCACCGGGCTGACTCGCGTTGGATTTCTGAAAGTGGACTTTGAATTTTCTGGGGACAGAAACCAGTCCAGGGGGGGGGCAGTGTAACGTCGGGGCCATTTTAAGGGAGCCAGGGATTTCCCAGCATGCTTTGCCAGTTTGAAACGTTACTGTGTGTGTTAAATGTGTTACTTCTGAGTTATACTGCTGTGTCATTATAACTGCATTATAATGGCCCAGCAGTGTTTAGCAGGATTAGGGCAAGATGTATCATGTGTGTGTAACCGTGATGTAAACAGAGGTCTGTGAGAATGACCTCCCCGGCTCTGTGTACTAAGTTGCAGGTTGGGGGTTGGGGTGTGTGAAAAATAAATCAGGTTGATCACAGCCATCTGCTCCATTGTCTTTGTGTGAACCCTTGCAAACGTCACAATACATTAGCACACTTATTTCCAATGCGGTCCTCAGCTGTAAGATATGATCATCAAAATTAAAATGAGCACCAACCCAGCAGAGGCGCAAAGCCATGAGCTCCTGGTTGTGAGACAGATGGTCTCCCACTTGATCTCCACCCGGGTAATAAGAGGTTAAATCAACATCTGCAGGTCTGGTTATTTCTGTCCATTTGGATTCATACTGAACTCAGTGGAACTAGGAGAAAAAAAAACTGCAACATTAGTTAGAATAGTAAGATATTGTTCAGTTATCTTAAATCCAGATTACTGACATGTAATAGTTCGGGCATGAAAGTCTACACCGTGCACGTTCGCAGCGAGTCCCACACGCCTCCTCTACTTTTCCGCGAACCTCCTCGGAGGTCTGAGCGCTGATTGGCCGCAGCAGCGCTAGAGGAGCAGCAGCAGCAGCAGCAGGAGAAGGAGGAGAAACTGACGGACTGGCAGGAATTCCTCAGCGCTCCTCAGATTTCTCCAGATCACCGACCTTCTGCTCGACTGTGTCCCGACAGAAAGAAAAGACAGAAAGAAAGAAAAAAAAAGGAAAAAGCCTCACACCAGCTGCTCTTCTCCGACCCGCAGAGCTGAGCTTTTCAGAAATGGTAATGTAGCGGACTGAAATCAGGCTTTTCCACAAGTTACTTCGATCCGAGAAGCGATATGAAACGGATGGAGGTGGGTTTTTGTTCATTTCTCCGTCCGCTAAACCCTACTTTCTTTCTTTCCTGTCCAGATGTTGCGAAGTGTTGCTGTGCTTCTTCTGCTGGCCGCGTCAGTATCAAACGCAGATGTAAGTTATACTGTTTCTTTACTCTGATTTTGAAGTGACTGACTTGAAACTAGGGAAATATGTTGTACTTTAGAGGCTGCCCATGGAACAGAGTCTCAAACTACACCTCTGTTTAGAAAACTAGACCAGCTGGAACACATCTGGAAAAAAATAGTCTGTTATTTAGGCTTTATAAAGGAGGTTAGAATGTGTATTTTCTCAAGAGGAAACGTGGCATTATAGTTTGCTCTCTATGCAGTTGTGAACTTCATTACAGAGGTAATGTGACTGCCTTAACTACCACTGCTGTTTTCACGTGATTGCACTTATGAAGCAGTGCACAACTGAGTGCATGCTGAATCAAGCATTAAAGAAGCACCCTGGCGGCTCTAAAACCACCTCAAAAACAAATGTGTATTGTCCAAAATAGTATAGTGTGGCTTTTTATACACAAAAAAAAACTTTAGTTGCCTTAGAATTGCTTGGAAAGAGCTTTTACATCTTCCACCTACTTAAGTATGTGCAAATCTTTGAATATTCTAATTAGCTCCACCCATATTCCCACCCACCAGTAGCGGATGCTGCAAGGCCAGTGTTGTGCCGAGAAATACATGAAAGCATCCCCCTTCTACCCCCTCCCATTTTTTAACTTGTAAAATCGTAAACAAGGGTTACGACACTGGCTGCAGTGTTATATTTGTCATTTGTGTGTGGTTGCAACACCTGCGTCCCCTCTGGCTGGCTCGCCGTCCGAGTCTCTCCCGCATGGGAGTGAAGGAGGCGAGCCGGCGGACGCAGCACCCCGTCCGCCACCGACCCCCTCCAAAGTGAGGTGGTTCTTGGCAGTCCCACCTGGGGGCTGATGGGTGCCCACCGGGCAGCTCGCTGGAGGCTGTTGGGCCATGGAATCATGATCTTAGCGCTCCCCTCAGCTTCCGCTAGCGTTCCTGGATCCTGCTTGTTCCTCGGCTCCTCCCTCTTCCCTGGAGGTAGTGAACTCAGGTTTGTAGCCACGCCCAGTGCTTAGCCTGATTGGTTAATGTTGCAACCAGTCAGGCTAAGCACAAACGCTTACGTAGCTAAAAATGCTCTGTCCAAAGTCACATTTTTTAGGGAGGTAGAGCTTAAGTGGACATTCACAGCAGAAAAACACAGATTTAGGACTTGGGACTGATTTTGCTTTTGATATGTTTTGTAAGTCACAAAAAACATGTTACAAACATGTTAACAACAGAAAAAAAAAACTTGATTTTTGGCAGGGTGTCACTATAATACTTTCCACCCATCTCACTCAGGTTTTTCTGAGTTTTAATTTTGTGGTAGTTGTTGAATCTAGTCCAGCTAAAACTTACACAAGCAGACAAGAGTGGCACACACAGCTGTGAGGAGCAGAGAAGGGAGAGTTATGATATCTATGTGGGGTTTGATGGCCCTCTTCATCAATATTGTAGGATGTTTTGGTGAGAAATGCTCTGCCAACTGGCTGCTGCGCTAATGGCACATAAACACAGTGTTTGGGTGGCCATTCAGAGAGCATGTGTGTGTTTGTCTGGAGAGGGTAAGGAGTGTGCTCAAGAGTTGGAAGAATACTCACCTTATGGGTCTCCCACCGCTGGGCTAAGTGGGCCGTTCTCTGAGTAAGCACGGAGATAATGTGCTGTTGGATTTGTGGCCTGATGGCACACAGGGATGACCAACTCAGACAAACACAGTTTAGTTTACAGCGTGACTGCACCCCTCTGCAAAATCTGAGAATCGATGGTGCAGTCCTGTTCTGTTCGGAGGTTGAAAACCACCTGACGAAATGATGTCACATCCAAGTTGACCAAACTATTTTAAAACTTCAAATTAGTTACATTTTCTTTGTTTGGCTGTATAGTGGGGTTTTGCTGGAGCCAGTTAGCCATTAGCCATTGTTAGCAACAGCCCCCTGAAAAACAACGAAGTATGCTGTAATTTGTGTATGAAAATACCAGAGCAACATATTCAGCAGTAGAAGTTGGGAGGCGTGTAACTGACCAAAAAGACATATAAAACAGATATGCCAATAAATAGTACATTTTACACTATGCATTGGGCATGGGTTCTCTTCTTTTCTTAACTCAATCATGTAAAAGTTCCAGTGACTTCAGAAGCTGAAATACCAACTTCACAGCCAGAAGTACAAGATGGATATCTCGTACTTCCTCAGAGAAGTGGAACATGCTGTGAAAACATTAAGGTCATATATTTAGTTTTCTGTTGTTTCATTTTTTTTTTAAATGAAAGTGATAAAAACCCATAACAATGGTTCAAAATCTGATACAATAGGTGTTGCCTCCACTACAATAGGGGGCGATATGCTCAGTTTCTGCTTGTGTTTTGGACTTTTCTCAAGTTGACCTGTTACTTCGCTCATCAAACTAATGACAAACATGTTAGCTAGTGGCTCAATGGCGGCATGTTGAGAGGTGAAAACATGGACAGTTTTACAGCACTTTACATGTTGTAAGTGCTGTGTGTTTTTGCTGTTTGTTCAAATGAAATGAACGGTATGTGAGGACAGTAACGTGCACAGATATTTTGGGGAGCAGGTGTTCAACCACAAAAAGGGCACTGTACTAAAAAAGTGAAGTTACTGTGCATATAGTAGTGAAATTTTTACTGTAGCCAACTTATTTGGTAATCTACTTTATTTTAATTTAATTTAACAATATTTCAATGTCTTCCTGACTCATAGATCATTTATCTGCTGCTGAAGAAGCAGACAGATGTATTTTTCTGTCAGCCCCATTCTGTGGCAGAGGTTATAAATTAGTGTATACTCATTACCATGGCAACACCTGATGTGATTTTTTTTGTTAGTGTTCTGTTTTTTTTATTTTTTTTGTAAATTTTATAGAACAGATTTCTTTCTTTCATTCTGCATACCAGAGTTACGTCTGCATGCACTCCAAACCCTGTCTTAGACCACACATTTTGCTTGCTTTTTCTTGGCGTCTTCAGATGAAATAGTATCAATCATCACATACTATGTGGATGGAGACCACAATCCTTTTCGTTCCAAGCCGTTTTACTTTTGCTGCAGTGTTTGGTGGTAAGAGTGCACTGCTCTCTAGGTTGCGGAGGTGCTTGGCCATGCACGTAACTCTGTGGACACAGTTTAGCCCATAAGAACCCATGGTTCCATAATTTTCCTTGAAGGAGAAAGGGGTCTGGGTTCTTATATTTAGGGGGCACTACATGAAAAGCACAATATTAATATATACACTATTGTTCAAAAGTTTGGGGTCACCCAGACAATTATTTTGTGTTTTCCATGAAAAGTCACACTTATTTCCCACCATGAGTTGTAAAATGAATAGAAAATATAGTCAAGACATTGACAAGGTTAGAAATAATGATTTGTATTTGAAATCATAATTTTTTCCTTCAAACTTTGCTTTCGTCAAAGAATCCTCCATTTGCAGCAATTACAGCATTGCAGACCTAACATGATTGCACAAGGGTTTTCTAATCATCCATTAGCCTTCTAATGCAATGAGCAAACACATTGTACCATTAGAACACTGGAGTGATAGTTGCTGGAAGTGGGCCTCTATACACCTATGTAGATATTGCACCAAAAACCAGACATTTGCAGCTAGAATAGTCATTTACCACATTAGCAATGTATAGAGTGTATTTCTGATTAGTTTAAAGTTATCTTCATTGAAAAAAAGTGCTTTTTTTTCAAAAATAAGGAAATTTCTAAGTGACCCCAAACTTTTGAACGGTAGTGTAAGTGTCATAATGGGCCCTTTAGGGCAGAAATAAGGCACCATTCGCCTGCTGTGAGTTTGCTCATTTAATAAAGAATAATAAGGAACACAAATACTGGCCACGAAGGGCGATTACAAAAAAGGCAATAAACATGGACCACGAGGAGTGACTACAGGAAGATACAATAACGAAAAACCAAGAAAGGTTACTTACAATAAATTCACGAAGCAGAGATTTAAACAGGAATCAGACGTAGAGATTCCTGTCTACACAGGGTGAGGTCGCAGCGAGGAACAAACCTTGCCAGCGAACTTAAATAATACAAGGGGGGAAACCAAACTGTGACTCAGATGTGGATGCAGGAGTGAGAACATAATTAGAAACACTAAACAGCTGTGACAGGGCGGGAACAGACTTGACAGGCGGAAGTCATGTCACAATGCTGTCAAAATAAGAGCACAAATAATAATGGCAGAAACCAGGACTAAATACATATACAGGAAAAGGAAAATAACCAAAAGACCTGAGCACGGTACAGATCCGCGCTTGGCATCATGACAACAAGATAATTTTCAAAGAATTCCTGGATCCAGATCATGACCTGAATCACCACCAAAATCTAATCAACTGTTCCCCGTGCCATTACACACTTTTCCTGAAAATTTCATCAAAGTCCGTTCAGAACTTTCTGAGTAATGTTGCTAACAGACAGACAAACCAACAAACCAATGCCACCATTACCTCCTCCCTTGGTGGCGGAGGTAATAAGAAAAACAAGGGAAATGAAGTTTATGCTCCAACAGCTTTTCTACTGCTAGTCTACCAGAAAAACATATTTCCAAGATGTTAAGATATGTTTTAAGAGGAAAATATCACTCATTGGTGAGTATAGTTGCAAATGTTGAAATATTACAACTGAAAAAGTTATGAATTCATTAGAAAAACTTTTTGTGGAAAAGGGTTTTAAAAATTATCACAAAAGTAGCAAGTTTATAGGAAAAAAGTACTAAATTTAATATGAAACTAAATTGTACTGTGCTCTGTACAATGACAATAAAAGCATTCACATAATAAACTAACCAGCATTAATAAGTGAGGGTTTTTTTTGTAAATTGTATCTGTCTTCTTTTTTAAAGTTATTCTAACTTGTTTTAATGTAACACACACTTGTCCTATCAGTGACATGATTGTGAGGCTGTCTGTATGGAGATGTTGAAGCAGGCACTTTCACATCAGTAGCAAAAATGCTCTGGCTTAATGCAAAAACACTCACCTGTCTGTGTCTCAGCACGTGAGAAGTGGCTGGTACAGCTGTGTGAG
The DNA here is from genome assembly GCA_020510985.1 of Pholidichthys leucotaenia. NCBI lineage: Eukaryota > Metazoa > Chordata > Actinopteri > Cichliformes > Pholidichthyidae > Pholidichthys > Pholidichthys leucotaenia. The sequence continues at coordinate 72,440,295 of CM035843.1, forward strand.
TGCGCTGCAGAGCAGACGTGGAGGGAGGAGAAGGCCGGCTCACGTGCCTGTCACACACACACTTAATTGTACCTCAGAATATATTTGTTTGACATTAAAATACATTTGATCAACAACTGGTGTCTCCGTGGGGGAAGATTAAAACCTAATCATTTAAAAAAAATACATTATAAAAAAAGCTCTCAAAA